>JAWWEE010000040.1:58584446-58595408 GCA_035221455.1 Xenops minutus | reverse complement strand
GCACTGACCAGGCTCCCCAGGGCAGTGGGCACAGCCCCAAGGCTGCCAGAGCTCCAGGAGTGTTTGGATGATGCTCTCAGGCACAGGGTGTGACTGCTGGGGATGGTCCTGTGCAGGGCTGAGGGTTGGACTGGATGATCCTCGTGTGTGCCTTCCAGCTCAGCATATTCCATGATTCTGTGAAATGGTTCATCTCCAGCTACAATTATCCTGCCTCATGGAGCTTCTCGCAATCAGAGCACAACTTCACCTGCAGCCATCAGCTTGTGGGTTTGACCATTCCTGACCCCAGGCTGGCACCAGCACCTGAAGCACCTTCTTCTTGGGCTTTCCCTTGCCTGCCAAACCTCCAGCTGTCCAGCAGCATCAACACCCAGAACAGTGCCAGGCTCCAGACACTGCTGCAGCTGAATGGGGAAAAGACGTGTGTGTGTGTGTGTGTGTGTGTGTGTGTGTCCCTGGGATCTGCTGGTTAAATGTTTTCCTTTCCCAGGGGATATATTTGACGTCAAGATAAAGGGGCAGCGTGGAAAACAAACTTAATTTCCACACCTCCCCCCCTCCACTTGGAGTTTAGTATTGTAAAACAAGCCGTGCTAGCTGAGATTCCTTTTGAAAGCTCCAGGTTATCTTAGCAGCTCTAATATAAACCACAGTCTCCTTGAAGTATCTCCCTGCCACAGATCCCTTCCTGATGTGGGCTGGACAGGCAACAAATGCCATAGGATTCGCCAGGAATAATGTATTTTGTTTTGGAAGTCCAGGCATTTTTTTGAAGCTGGCTAATGCAACGCTGTATGTTTTCTTTCGGAGCTCTGCTGAACCCGCTCCCTTCGTGTGTGCAAAAAGTGATAGCGTCCATCCCTCTGCACCTCATTAACAGTATCTCCCTTGCCTTTTGTTTTGGTCATGGTGAACCAGAGTGGGAAGTAAAGGGGGTGATGGTTATGAAGTGTGGAGGTGAAGGGCGCAATCGGAGCCGTTCTGCATGAGTGTTGCTTGTTTTGGTGCTAAGGCTGTTTGATGTGCCTCCTGCTGAACCATGTCCCATGCAAGCCAGCTCACGTCTGTGTGCTGCAGCACGAAACATTCCTGTCATTCTGACACCCTGCAAGGATGATGCCTGGAGAACAAGCACCTGTGCGGTGGGAAGTCACAAGACTTCCAGCTGGTACCTCTTGTGGTTGCCCAAAGGGAGCCTTCCTCCTCTTGTGACCCCTGGCCTTTGAAGGGAAGGGACCTGGCTCCTTGGGGAAGCTCTAAGAGGTGTCTGTGCTGTCTGGTGGGAAGACATACTCAAGTATGTCTTACATACATCTCCATACTCAAGTTCCTTAACCCACTCCATTCTTTTCTCCCCTCCTTCTCCGTTTCCTCTTTTGTGGGTGTGAAAATGACTGGTCGAGGGGAAAAAAAAAAAAAGAAAAAATAAAAAAGAGGAAATTAGAGGTGCCAGGCTGGAGAAGACATGGGCTCCCTCTTCTGCAGCCGATTTGCCACTACAAGCAGTATCCCAAAGCTTTCCCCCTCCTCCCAAATCCCCGGGCCCCCTGCCAGGCTGGAGACGATGCTCGGGAACCCTTCGCCGGGTCAAGCCAAAGGCACAGCAATAAAGAGGGAGCAGGTCATGGAAACCTGTTTCCATTCTGGTGCTTGCAAACAGCTCTGCAGATTATCTGCTCGATTATCGTGCCCTACCTGTGCTGTTTCCAGCTCCGAGGAGCCGAGCGCTTTTCATCCACCGACGTGGCAGGGAGAACCTTCAAGGCCAGCAGGAACGTGGCTCGAGGGTTGCAGTGTCTCTGCAAGAGGGGTTTCCACCCCTCTCAGGCAACTCCTGCCTTCCTAAGAGTGCCGTGTGAAGAAAGGATGGCAGACCTGGAGACCACTCCTCAACCCCGTGCGTCATTTGTGATTCTTTCGAGAGCTGCCCCTGTCTTACTCCACTGCTCACTATAGCCTGTGCTTTAAGCTGTGGCCTCCAAAAAATGCTTTTACTCTGGAAAACAGATCTGTCAGCCTTTCAGCTCCTTCAAAGAAGCAAATAAATGAGCAATGCTTTCAAAGCCACACAGGTAACTCAGGAGCTTGTATCCCATTGTTTTTCATGCTAAGCAATTCTGATTATTTTTTTTTTCTATATAAATAATTAGGGCATTTTTGGAGCCACAAAGTCTAACTGTAAATTGAATTTGGTTTCATAAGTCACTTGCATGCTTTGGAAAGGCTAACCTTGCTGTGGCAGACTCAGTGTGACAGGCAGCACTCATTACAGATTGTTGCTTTCTTTACCTAGTTCAGTGGTGGGACTAGAGGGCTTGAGCAGGGAGGTGGGATCAGATCACCCACTGTGGTGCCTTCCAGCCTTACTCATCCTGTGATTCTGTGAAATCAAGGTGTATTTTTCCTTTATTATGTGTGGCAGTGGCTTCTCTTTTTTTCCTTTCCTTCAAGTGCCCTGAGACACCAATGAATGGAGCTGTGCTGCTCCAGCAATGCTCCAGACCCCAGGAAAGGGGCAACTCCTGCTGGCACAGATGGGAGAGGTGAGGATGCTGGATATGTCACAGCCAAGAAAACAAAGAAGTGACAACAATAAAGCAAAAAGTTCCCCAGCTTCCTCTTGGGGATCATTTTTGCCTTGCTCCAGAGTCACTGAGGAGCTGGAAAGTCTGAGGAAAAGAGGGAGCAGCAAGGGCTGAAACAGAGCATAGTGGGGAGAACTTCAAGAAGAGGACATGGGAGAAGAAAGAGACACAATGGAGGGTAATCACCAAGGTCCTACTGCTGGTCTTTAATGTGGCATAAGTCAGCATAAACCTCTGCAAAATGAGTGTGGATATAGAGGGACACCATATTCATAAAACAAAACTGAGCTCACAAAATCCTCACTGTCGATTTCCAGGGTTTGATTTATTTAGTTGTTTTCAAGATGAGTGAGAACTGAAGAGCTAAAGTTTGCATTTTTTCTACCTGCAGAGAAGATATGCAATGTTTGGGAACTTCTTTATTAGTACATTTCTGAAATTGTGGTCCTAATCACTCCGAGTGGTTTGCATGAAAAGGTGCTTCACAGAAGTGCTCTAACTTGCCAAATCCACACAGCCCCACGGATAACACCGAAATGTGAAAGGCCACGGACAACTGCACAAAGGAAAACCCCCCAAATGAAGAGCTGCTCGGCTGCTAAACCAAAATCACTGCCTTGAGTTGGTCCATTGTGCAGCACATCACAACAAGCAGCTGATGCCTCTGGTGTTGATGTCTCTGCAACTCTGGACAACTTTTTAAATTCCCTCTCCCTCACTTAATGCGAAAATTAGAATCATTAAGGTTGCAAAAGACCTCCAAGGTCATCAAGTCCAACCTTTGACCAATTTCCACGTTGTCAACTAGACCAGAGTACCGAGTGCCACATCCAGTTGTTTCTTGAACACCTCCAGGGCTGGGGACTCCACCACCACCTCCATCACGTCACAGTGATAACACCATTAAGGACTTTTTCAAACCAAAGAATCAGAGTTGCCAATACCCAGGCCCATGATTTACTTATGGAAGTGCCAGAGTTTTGACAAAGCCTTGGGAATGGTTCTCAGATGGAGCCTGCTGAAGCAAGACAGACCCAAAGGCATCAGTGGGTTGTGCTATCCTGCTCCCCTTCCAGGGAGCCATAAAATCCCACCTTTTCCCAGCAGACCCTCTTGTCCTGAGCTACCCCCTTCCCTCTCAACTTTCACAGGCATTTTCAGGCTGAGGAAGCCAGGTGACCTCTTGACAAATGGTGACTTTAGGTTTCTTCCATTGGTCCCAAAGGAGTCAGGGAGTGGGATCAATTTTAGTACAGGCAGTGATTTGGTAGCTGCTTTTCTCTCACTGCAATCCAAAACATTTCAATCTGCATTGAATAAAGGACGCCAGGCTTGGACCAGAATATTCTCACTCCCCTGTCAAAAAACAAACAAAGAAACAAACAAAAATGTCCAACTAAATGGAAAAATAGATAAAATGAACGATGAAAAACATTGACCAGGGAGAGAAAGTAGTTGTGTCCCCTTTTTTCCAGTTCTGAGCGCTGAGCCCAGTTTGGACCACTCCTTTTGCCCTAGGAGACTCTGATGCCAGGGAAGGGAATTCACCACCTCAGTGCTTTCACCAGGAGATGAGGAGTCAAAGCTACTCTCGATCCCTTGGCTGACCTGAGTCCTCTTTGCCTAAACAAATATGCAAGAGATGAGAGCCTGTGACTCAGATGCTCCCTCTCTTTGGTTAGTGTCCTGAGGACAGGCTGGCAATCACTTTTTCTCATTCCAAACCCTCCCTCCCCACCCCAGCTCCACAGCTTGGTAAATATTTAAGTATTCCACACAGAGCAGGATGGCTCCTGTAGGAGCAGCCATCAATATCACCAAATAAAACACCCCAAACAGAATGGAAAGTTAAAATCATGTCACCTCAGGAAAAAGAGAGGCTTGAACTTGTCTCTCCCACATCCTTGATGCTAGGAGATAAAAAGGGAGACAAACATTTTTCCTTTGGTTTTTTTCAGTCTACTTCAATATATTTTTTCATCCAAACAACTTTTAGTTGTTCCAAAATAGTAAATTTTGGAACAGTTTCCAGACAATAAAACCAGCATTTTTTTTCTCAGCAAAATTCCCATTTACCACGAAGAGGAAAGAAAAATCACCCAGCTCTGTTGCACTTACACATACCCGAGCTACAACTTCAGGTGAACTCAAATCCTAGCCTGAAAAAAATCTGCAAGTAAACCAAGACCAACACATACCCTTGAGAGACTTCAGCATGATGGTCTGCCTGTCCCAACACACCACCCCCATTTTGAACATTTCCTGGGATGAAGGGTGAGGATCCAGGTCAGGGAGATGGTTGTGTCCCCTCCCATTTTACCAGAGCAGTGAACAGCACCTCCCTTGCACACCCCCATGTATTATATTCCACTTCTCCTTGTCACGCTCTGTATAATGTTGATTCTGTGCTCTGAAGGGTGTCTGGCTCTCTCCTTGACTAATCACTGGGTGCTGGAGGATCCTTTCTGGAGCTTGAGAACTTGACCTCTGATGACACAAGTCTGACAGGGACACAGATACATGTGGGTCCCCTCACTCATCCCCACTCACCCCAGGAGTTCTCCTCTGATGCCCTGTCAGCACAGGCTTTTAGACAAAAGATACTGGTGAAATCAACAACAGCCAAAGGAATGTGGCCTTCTGGCCTAACAGCCTTTGATTGATATTCTTTATTTCAACAAAACCTTAACTTGGTTAAAAATACAGTGTACAACCTGTTTTGGCATTTCCAGACAGGACACGTCTGCAGAACTCGCAGGGTCACCGAGGCAATGTGTTTCAAAACAAATAATGGGTCTCGCTTTCCAAATCACAAGGTCACTCTATCTGTACATATTTCTTCTGTAGTCCGCCAAGCTGTCCCTCTAAAAGATTATCCTGCCAATACTCTTATTTACTATATCTGTCTCACAAGGTGCCCAGAGGCCTGGCAAACGAAGGGTTTTCCCTTACCACAGCACCTCCCCTGCCCTGCAGAGCTCCCCATCCCGCCAGGCTGTTTGCAGACAGGGATTTGGGGAAAGCTGAGACCTCGGCACTGAGACGAAGGCTGAAGGTTGGTTTGGGAGCCATTCCGTGCCCCTTGTATATCCCTCTCCAAAACAAGAGCCCCCTTTTCCAGCAGGGGAACCCTTTAATGCCTTCCTGTGTGGAGCTCTCTGCACATGCCATAGGAGCATCCTGCCCACTGTGCCCAGTCTGTCACTCCCTCCAGAAAGGGGGAAAGGCAACACCAGCCTGGAACACAACTGTGATGTCAGACAGACATCATACCCTTCACATAACAACCCCTATGAAGGGCTCCTTCCACTCTCTTCCTGCTCTCCACAGGAAATTCTGCGCTCCCATTCCCTAAGAAAAATTGCAACTCTCTCACACAGAAAAACTGGACGCATTTAAAAGCTCAAGCTATGGCTGGCATCTACTCTAAACCAGATTTCAATCCCTTTAAATAAAGAAGTGACAGAATTTCCATGAGAGATAGGGAGTCAGGAGAGATTTCATGTGCAGAGACCTCCGTTCTACAACAATATTTTACTGAAATGCTAACTATAACACGGAGGTATTTTACAGCTCCACCCTTTGGAAATGATTTTCTTAGAGAAGGGGAAAAATGTTTAATGCCCTGTTTTTTTCACAGCCACTCAGTCCCCACTTGCAAACAAAATTTTTCAAAATATTTTCCTTTCCTATCACACCCTCTTTCATTTCTTTGGGTGTCAGCAACTTCTTCCCTCTGATGCAGCGGCACTGCCTTCCACCAGCATGCCTGGCCCCTGCTGCTCTCACATTAGGAAGGAATCATTTGTTGTCCTTTGCAAAGCCTGCCAGGTACTCCTACATGACAAAAAGCCCCAACTGTGCCTTAGGCAGAGCAGCTCCCCCCCCTTGCATGATTCTAGCTGGTTAATGAATAGAGCAATACCAGGATAGCCCAATATTTGAAAAAGACACTTCCAAAGAAAACAGACAAGTGCAGTGAAATGTGGTTGCAAATCAGGAAGGTGGATCAGGACTCTTTGCAAGTCTGTCTTTAGCCCATCCTATCTAAGAGAACCTCTCTTCAAACTTAAAAAATAGGGTGCTGATGATCTCACACACACAGGACTTTAGCCTTTATTTCTGGAAATGCTGACACTTTCACAGAACCACACAGAGTCTCAGAATCATTGGGGCTGGAAAAGACCTCCAAGATCACTTAGTCCAACTTGTGACTGATCCCCACCTTGTCACCCAGTCCAGAGCACCAGAGTGCCACGTCCAGTTGTTTCTTGGACACCTCCAGGGAGAGGGACTCCACCACCTCCCTGGACAGCCCCTTCCAGTGCCTGACCATCCTTTGGTGAAGAAATTCCTCCTGATGACCAACCTGACCCTCCCCTGGCACAGCTTGAGGCCAATTCCTCTTGTCCTGTCACTCATTACGTGGGAGAAGAGCCCGACCCCTGCTTGGCCACAACCTCCTGTCAGAGAGTTGTAGAGAGCCATAAGGTCTCCCCTGAGCCTCATTTTCTCCAGGCTGAGGCCCCCCAGCTCCCTCAGCTGCTCCTCAGTCTCTAACTCACCTTCACCACGTGTCCTCTCAAGCTGCTGTGTCAGAGACTCTTTGCTGGCACTAATTGCACTTATCTTCACAACTTCTATGCATTGTGTAGGTGAAAGACACCTCTTTCAAACAAAGAAGAGGGCAGTCCTCTCTGGAGACTGAGAATCCATGAAGAAGCATCAAAAGTAGTAATTAAAAATGTGTACCTGGGGATTTTTGCATCATAAACACAAAAACTTATCCGCCTGTTTTCAATACTGGAACACCATTAAGTACTGAAGCGAAGAACTTAATCTTTCTTAATGGGATTGTGTCTGCTCAGCTGCTCATAACATGTTTTAGGAGTGGGGGGTTTTTGGCTGACAGGACTTTTTGCCCACTTTGGCACCACTAAACCTAACCAAGCTGTCTCTTAGTTTTCTTCTGGGCAAACTAGGCTTGGTCTTTCAAGTATAAACATTACAACAGATACAAGGAATCATAATGCTCATGAAGACATCTGAACTAAAGTGCTTGCACTGATGAGAGTCCTGCCTGAGACTGTGGAGAAAACAGCAAAATTGACATGTGAGAAACATATCAAAGGAGACAAAAGCTGCAGTTCAGCAACCTGGAAGTATCTGCAATTTGAGATCAATGAAGGCATGAGTGAGATCTTCCCTGAGTGTGAATTCCTGCTGATGGGGCTATGGCAATCTAAATAATTTGAAAATTATCTGGCCAAAGATATCATTTTTTAGCAACTCTGACAGGGAATAAAACCTTATTTGTTAAGCTATTCCTCACACATACTACTAAAAACATGAAACCTGTATTTACCTTGGACTAGCTAATCTTAACAGAAGTATCAAGGCATAAAAATGGCCTTCTGCCCCACGTAACCATATGAATACCCTCATATCTTAGTCTTCCCAGACATGTAGCTAATTGTTCAGTTAAATACACTGCCCCAGGACTGAAAAAAAACAGATTATAGGACCCCACGATCATCATCTTGGGATGAGCTCGCCCAAAATCACAGCAGCCTCAGGTTATTTTGTATGTGGACTATCACACCCTTTTAAATAAAAGCCACATTTAATATAAGAGAACAACAAATCACTCTACATTTCTCCTCTCAAGGTGCTTGAGAAGTGGTGAGACATGTTTGCTCACACCTATGTGCCTCCCTGCCTTGGCTGCTCTCAGAGGATTGTGCCAGCAGCCAGGCTGCATCTCCCTGAAAAATCTCCCTTGTTATCACAGCTACTTATTGCCCAACACCATCCTGCCTCCAGAGCCGAGCAGATGAGATATGACTGCCATTATTGGAGCCCCATCTCTGATCAGATGGCATCTCACAAGCTGCCTCTTCCTGATTTCCTGTGCTGCACAAATCGCGCCGCTTCCTTGAGGCTGGAGGAGATGTAGGATTGTCCACTCTGTTCAGCTGAAAGCCTCTGGACACAAAACAGCTGCATGGAGAACCATCACTTTTACAGAGATAGATGGTCAGAAGCTGCTGGCGGCTCAAGCCCAGAACCACTTTGTTACCAGTGATTTACGTGACATCCGTAATTTCTAAAAGCCAGCTGCTTCCAAAAACAGCCACAAACAAAGAGGCCAGACTCTAATCTTGGTTATGGCAGTTTATCCCTGCAGCTACTCCCAATTTACACTAGGTAAGCAGAGATCTGAATCGAGCTCTGGCTCGCTTTGCCTTGGCCATAAATAAGCCCATTAGGGTTTGTCCCGATGATGTAATGCAAAACCCCACATGTATTTGTATCATTGCCGTGGGGGCAGACAGAGCTAGGATTAGCTATTTCCCATGGTTTTCAGACAAGGCAAATTAAAGTTTCATTCCTAGCCACCATCCCAGCGTCCCAGTGTCTGTCCTAGCTCCCTGCTCCAAACAGCTGCTTAAATGTTGCTCCAAATGTGGTGTTAGGGGCAAACAACAGGGATACATCCTGACACTGAGTCTGGAAAATCCCAGGATGAGACAGCAAGGGCAATGATCATGCTCTTCAGTATGGTACACTTTTAACTATAAAGCCCTAGGATTACACAACAGGAGGAGTTGGTCACTCTTGGCAAGGCAACCTGCAGAGGGGTGGCTTTTCAGACAGAAATATCTTAAAGGCAGTTCCTACAAATCCAGGCTGTCACTGCCAACACAGGAACTTGCCCTAATTAAGGCCACTGCATGAGCAAAACACTAAAAAATCATTTAAGCTTGTGCATCTAAGAATATAAATATCTAAATATGTGAGGAAGCAAGCTGCAGTAGAAGGAAAACACAGGCTGCAGTAGAAGAAAACGTGGTGTTTGTTATTAGGATGTGCTGGCTGCCCTCTTGAAAAGTCAGCTACCTTCAGTTTGTCTCTGTATCTGTGAAGAGAAAGGCATATCATGCCACACTGGGTAGTATCTACATAATACCTGTATGTAGAGGTCCTTGATTTACATCCAAACCCAAAATAGTGCTGCTTCCCATCACATGCTTGTAAATCTCATAGCAGTGTTTGCAGCACTTTTATCTTGAGTTCCTGGGTTCCAGTAAACCACTGTGAATCTCAGCTCTCATCTTCAAAAATATTTGTGTTCTGTCCCTCAGCTGCAAGGAAATGCTTGAAAACATACACTAAGTGATGACTGCTAGTGCAAAAGAGTAGAAAAAGGGACATAGGAACTCAAAGTAAGAGCAGGGCAGGGCTTGGGAGAGATGCTCAGACAGTGGAAGCAGTGCCCATGTCACTGTGTCACTCTGTCCTGTGCCACCCACCCCACCAGCTGTGGCACAGCAGCCCTTTGCCACCCTGTGATAATCTGGGGAGACATCTGAGATTCAGGTGCCAACACCGAGAGACTCAGGAGCATTTTACAGACTGCAGCCCTCACTGGGTTTGCATCAACACTTACAGTTCTCAATGAATCAAAACAGAGTGGCTGTGCCAGAGAAGCCAGAACAAAACACTGGGAATATGAATACCCTGGGCACAAGTTTTGCAATGGTTACAGAGAAGGAACAAAACAAGCCTTCCTAGCCCAGCCCCTGTGCACAGAGGAGAGCAATAAAACAGGCATCCTCTTGGGATGCTTCCATCCCAGTGTCCTGCCTGCAGGCCAGTGGTCTGTGTTCTTGTGCTACAGCTATGGCTGGTCCCCTGCCAGCTGCAGGGAGAGCCCCTTTCCCTTTCAGGGTCTTCTGCTCCCAATTCCCCAGCCTTCATGCACTGCCAGCTCCCAAGCTCTGCACGTCTGCTCCTGCTCTTCTGTCATTTCCATTGACATTGTCATTTCCATTTCCATTGACTGGGACCTCTTCTGTAGTTGGGAATTGGTTCGTAGGAGCAGCCACCTCCTCCAAACCAATTATCCCCAAGAAAATGCATCGGAGTCAAGCAAGTCTGACCTTAGAAATAGGGTGAGTGTCCAGGCAGGTTTCTTGCTGCTCCAACAGATATTCAGAGAATATATCTACATGGAGAAGCAGAACAATTTGGAGCAGGAAGACTCTGATGGAGATTCAGCTCTGGGCTGCTGGAATACTCCCACTACATGTGGAAGAAGCACGTTCACATCTTTGCTATAAACTTGCCCAAAGAGCAACTCAGATCCAATCCCCACAGCCCAAATTACTCACTTTCTCCCCACTCACATATTCATAAATGATAGAATGGTTTGGGTTGGAAGGGACATTAAAGGCCATCTCATTCCAACCTCCCTGCCATGGGCAGGGACACCTTCCACTAGCCCAGGTTGCTCAGAGCCCCATCCAACCTGGCCATGGACACTTCAGTGGAAGGTCTCTGATTTTCCTGCCATCATCACCTTTAAAAGTTG
>JAWWEE010000040.1:58567046-58578161 GCA_035221455.1 Xenops minutus | reverse complement strand
CAGGGATCCAGGGGCAGCCACAGCTTCTCTGCCCAACCTGTGCCAGGGCCTGCCCACCCTCACAGGGAGGAATTTCTGCCTAATGAGTGTATATGTTTGGGGTTAAGATTAAAATCTCTGATGGTTCTTTAAGATTTATTTGGCTAAAATATCAAGACACGTTTGCAGAGACAAAATTAGATTTCCGTGCTGGAAGGAAAGGAAAATCTTACTTGTTCTTACGTGATTCATCAGCTGCAAGACTCTTACATGGAACCCCTCAAATCTGCACTAGACTCTACAGAACACAAAATAAAAATCTCTTCTCCACTGCACAAATCTGTGCAGCCCCAAACCTGCAGCTGAGAACAACAAAACCAACATGTACAAATATCTGGAGAGGTCAGGAAAAGCAAAGGAAGTGTCCCAGGAGCTGGGCCAAGGGCAATCACTGACCTGTCTGAGCTGTTGGATACCAGCACAGCACAATGCAAAGATGCTTTACAGGCAAGGTTGTGAACCTCTCGTGCCACCCACGGCATGAACCCCAAAGTGCTCACAGCTGAAATACAGCCACAGACAGACAACATGATTTCTCTCAGGGAGCTGGAGGCAGAGCTGGAAACAGCCTGGAGATCAATCTGCTTTAACCCACCAGCCCACTGACCTGCACAGCCCTTGAATTACACGATTATTGCTGTGACATTAGTAGTATCCAGGAGCCCCAGGGACAGTGGTGCAAGGCTTTGTACAGACACACCACAAGAAGCACTGCACACAGCGACTAGAAAGTCAGGACAGCGAAGAGATGAGAAGTAATTTAACAAATATTTCCCCCTTGAAGCTGCAGTTCAACAAATCCTTGAGCTTGTCACAGGACAGCACTGAAAGGAACAGATCTGATCCCCTGTGCCAATCCTCCCGTCTGCCAGCATGGGTCTTTGTGCAGCCAGGTGAAATGCCCTGGGGAACTGAAAAAAATATTATTTTTCCTTAATATGTTGCATTTAAGCCATTTTTTCTCCCCACTCGGACTCAAAATCACAGAAAAAGAGTAGCCGGGTGACACAGAGCAAGAGTAGGACTGTTTCTTTAGGCTGGTTTTAAATGCCTGTGGAACCAAACATTGCTTGGGCAGCTACTCTTTGTATAGTGAGACCAGATGAACTATGAGGGTGCCTTTAAGGGGTGCACTGTGAGTAAGGATGCTCCCAGGACTAGTGAAATTAAGGCCTTCCTCTAGAAACCTCATAAAATGCATCTGGAAGAAGTATGAATGAGATTAGTCGTGCCTTCCACAATGGCAGGGGCCATGATAATGATACCACCAAACAGAGGGAAGGTTAAGAAGCAAAATTCCCTGTAAAAAGCCCAAAATGCCAACGAGGTATGCCACACATAACATCAACAGGACGTGCTTTGTCTCTCTGGGAAGGTGAGAGTCATGAGTTTTGAAGGAATGGTGAGGATACTGAACACAACTCACCACAGAACTATGAAGTGCTGGGATGGGCTTGAAAATGTGAATGGCAAGTAAACCATTCAAACTCCAAAGAGTTTGTGAAGGAAGGTGAGCAAAAAGGACCATGGGATGAGAGAAGGCCATGAAGGGGAGAGGAGGGGGATCCATTCTGTGAATTGAGTGACCACAGGAGCTGGAAACAGCAATCTTAGGTGACCAGATTAAGGAAGAGAATTTAGGGTGAATTAAGAAAAGGTGTAGGAAGCTTCAGAGACACTCACTTGTGTCCAGCAGACCTAAAGCTTAACTGTGAAAGACAGACTTTAAGGTATGAGGTGACCCCAGATGGATGAGCTGTAGATTTCTGCAGCTGGGGATAGCCTCAGTGAGAACTCTCTCTAAAGTCAGTGCCCAATGAAAATGGGTCACTGCAGTCTGGGAAAAATCCTAGAGGACAACCAAGGGGGATGAATTCAGGCCAGGGATGCTCGAAAACTGGAATCTTGTTTTTTCTAGGGGTTACAAAATGTTCCAAAGCTCTAATCAAGTCCCAGACATGTGGGTTTCTTACAATGGGCTTTCATGTGTTCCTTGTAGGTGGTGTCTGCAGTTAATACAGAAGGGTCTGGTAAAGCCATAGTATTTCTAATTATTATGGCTTGTGTAATAAGCATGGACAAATCCTTGTGTCACCACAGCCCAAGGCAAGTTGGAAAGCTGAAGGCAGAGGGGTAGATTCATCACCAAACTACAGCCATCAATTTGAGGGCTAATATTGCCTCATACCAGTTCTTGTGGAGATATTTTCTTGTGGAAGTGTGTAAGATCTTTGGCAATAAGCAGGTCCTGGAGAGACACTGACAGAGGATAAGTGCACAGTGATACTTCCAGTTCAGCCCCCAAGTTTGGAGCCTGGATAGCAGAGCACTGCTGCAGGCTACATTTTTAGAATGGGTGCCTAAATCCACAGTTCTGCTCCTAAAAGCAGGTACTTAAGAATCTAAAAATAGGTCTGCATAATTATCCTTTGGAAAGCAGTTTTTAAACTGTGCAGCTGACACTTGGGAATTCCAAGTGGCTGATCAAACTGAATAGAAAACTGTAGCTATAAAGTGAATGAGCCACCAGACTAGATTGAAAAGACCAGCTTATTATGACGAGAAAAGCCAGTAGCACTTTTCCCATGATCACCAGCACTCTCATTTCCACAGTACAAAGTCCAGTGAAGATGAGGATTTAGTCCAGCACCCCACATCTGGATACTGCCCTACTCTGTGTTTTGCTTTGTGCTTTTATCAGACTTGAATTTTATTTCAGTGGGACGTTCTCTTTCATTTGCAAAGTTTGTAAGGCAGCCTGTGTATCCAGGAAGCTATTAACCACAAACCTCTGAATCTGGGGGAAGAGAGGGATGGGAAAAATTACTGGAAATTGATATTTAGAAAAAAAATGGTGTGGCTATTAGGTGAAGAAAGCAGAAGGTATTGCTATATGAATCACACTGAATAGAATAAAACTCCGGGTGTGGAAATCTACGTTCATGAGTCCCTTGCAAAATCTCTCTCTCTTTCAGGGCAACCTGGTACCTACAAGGGAAGTGACACAGAGATAGCAGAAGTTGAACTGTAGCTTTAGAACTTTGGAGTTGCTTAAAAAATAAATAACATCAGTTTTAGCATTGCTATTCCTGATGCGATCACTGCTTTAAGAAGCTCCTTGCCTTGAGTATTGATGTGGAGCCACCACAGGTACATGATGTAGCAGAAAGCTGCACAGCAGCAAAGCACAACCCCTGGTATGGAAGGTCCAGGATTAACCTCTAAACAACTTTTTACTCCCTTGGACCAAGAAGGTGAGATGACACAATGCTTACCTCGGTGTCCCGTGGAAGTGACAACTGTGACCTGGTGTTACAAGTCCTAAATGACATCCATTCTTGTCTCAAACTACATCCAGAAATTTGTCATTCCAGTTGAGCTGAATGGTGGACAAAAATTTTCCTTTCAGAACAAGGATATCTAAGAGAGACAAGAACACTAAAACTGGTAGTCTATGTTTCTGTCTGTTGGCTGGTGTTCCTGCCTATGGCAGGGGGGTTGGAACTGAGTGATCCTTAAAGTCCTTTCCAACCCAAGCCATTGGGTGATCCCATGGTTCTGTGACTCCAAGCCTACACAGCAAGCTCAGCTGGAGATGCTCAGAGACAGGCAAGACAGCTATCACTCCTACTATTGCTTTCAGGCAGCCACAATCCCTAGTTTCCAGTCTCACCTCAACACTTTGTATTATGTGAGCCTAATCCTGGCCTGGATTTCCAGAGAAATGTGTAATTTTATAAGACTTTTTCTGCAAATCATATAAACTTCTCCTTCTTTGGCTCCTGGGAGGTGTTTCCATTACATGCTGTGTCTCTGCTGGTACCAGGTAGCTTGGGATAGAGATATTCCAGAGAGGCAAAAAATGTCTGATATGATGATCCTAGCCTGCTGCAGATCCCCAAATAATAAGAATGTCAACTAGATCTGAAGTTCATCCTTTGAGACAGAGAAGACCAAGCAAATTTTGTCTTCTCTACTGGATCTGTTCAGATGATCTGTAAAAAGATACCTCACAGTTCTCCTCTTCTCCTCTCTTCAACCTAAGAATCATTCAGTGTTTTTATTCCACTAGACATGCTGATGTTAACTCATTTAATTCTAAATGTACATGTGAGATATTTGGATCCATATTCTATTACATTTACAAGATACTTTTCACATTTCACTATGAAAGTCCATGCTCTGTAGCAAGATGAAGTTCACCATGACTGGTTGTTTCACGTGACCAAACAACAATGCTTGTGGACACAAGCACACAGCAATGGCAGAATAGTAAGTACAATTCAAAATGACAGATCTCAAAAAAGGAGTGCTGGAGTCTTTTAAGAAGATCAAACTCCTCCTGTATTGCTGCAAATGTTATTTTTTCCCTTTTTTATTTCTGTAATGTAAATGCTCACTTCTGATTCCTCAAAGTTCGAATAACGCCAAAATATATTTTTATTATTAGTCTGCTTCAAAAGACTTCTTTTTTTTTTCTTTTTTTCTTTTTCCTTCACAGCAGAGAGATCCATCAAATATTCAATGCAAACAGTGCAAACTTGGCGTGTCCTGGATGATGGAGGTTACGGAGTCTGACCAGGAAGTTTTTTAAGACAGTATGGAAAGCCAGAACCACACAGCCCTTCCTCTTTTCTTGTACTGAGCTGTTCCTCACTGATTTTAAGGACTAATTCCATTAGGAGAAGCTCAGAAAAGATGCTGGGAGGCCAGGAAACATGGAAAACCCAGTCAGTGCAAATCTGTGTCAGCTCTGTGCCTATGGGATTTCATTGCATCTGAGTCCCAAATACCCCCGTGGAAAAGGCCACTCTCTGGGGTAGAACTGAGCTCTTTGCAAACGGTCCACGTGACATGTGTGCAAATCTCTGTTGTACCACACCTTTGGGAACCTTAGAAGAACTGCTAAAACTGAAGAGAAGGGTAAAGCTACCCTTTTTCTAGAGAGTAAGTCCTATGAGGAGCAGCTGAAGGAGCTGGGGGGGCTCAGCCTGGAGAAAAGGAGGCTCAGGGGGGACCTTATTGCTCTCTACAGCTCTCTGACGGGAGGGGGGAACCAGGTGGGGGTCGGGCTCTGCTCCCAGGGAACAAGGGACAGGACGAGAAGAAATGACCTCAAGCTGCACCAGGGGAGGGTCAGGTTGACTATCAGGAGGAATTTCTTCTCTGAAAGCGTGGTTGGGCATTGGAAGGGGCTGCCCAGGGAGGTGGTGGAGTCCCCATCCCTGGAGGTGTCCAAGGAACAACTGGACGTGGCACTGGGCTGGGGGATAAGGTGAGGGTCAGGCACAGGTTGGACTCCATGATCCTGGAGGTCTTTTCCAAGCTAAGTGATTCTGTGATTCTGTTTTATGGTACCGGGCCTGACACCTGACATTTGTCTTGCTTCAGTGGGATAAATGTGCACAGCCCTGTATCCCCTTCCAAGACTCCTATGCCAGTATGAGGAGTCCTGGACCACCATCCCCACCCAGGCACTTTGGCACAAACAGCTGAGAAGCCAAAGGAGTAAATCTTGTCACATGGAACAGGGGTGACTGCATTCCATTTCTTTTTCCTTCTCTGCATCTAATAATTATGCCCTTTTGGATGAAAACTCTTACCAGCCCCATGGCAAACACACACCATGTGATTTGTGTAGTGCTCTTGTAAACCCACGTTTATGCTCCATTTGGCAGAGATGAGTTTATTTGTATCAGCTGCAGCATTATTGGACATTTCAGATAATTAGACATTTTTGGATAACGTCACTGATGGACATCACATAGTTAACATTAACTGTCCTCCTAAACACCAGGGGGACAACTTCTTGCAACAGGTTGTAATTAGCAGGGGTTAGACCATGCTTTAATTTGTTTCTAAGTGCTCCCTGGAAATTGGTTCCATGGGACACACGAGAGAGGAGAAGAAGACACCGGAAAATATGTTTCCCAAACTTTTATTCCTGTGCCTCGCCCCACTGGAGCCAACAAAAACACCCACATCAGTAGCAGACTTGTGAAATAGGTTTCTTCCTTTCGCCTAAACTGCACAGAGAGGAACGTAAGCCGCAGGATGACAATATTGATACCCCAAAGCCAGGCACTTCCTCCCGATACCTCATGTCTTGGCTGGGTGTTTTTGCGAGATTCCTTATCTCCACAGCGAGCAGTGGGAGCTGGGAACAAAGGCAGGCAGGGGAGCTGGTGGTACTGCTGTTTCCCACCCCGCAAGCCCAGCCGATGGCTCGGAGCGCGATGCTGAACGCCGCGTCGCCTCCCAACAAGCACAGCAAGCCTGAGAGTGTTTGCCTCCACTGCAATTCAATCAGGGTGCCTTGCAGCTCGAATTGCTACTATTTTGTGGGTCACTACCTCCTCCAATATTCTGTGCCCTCTCTTGTTTTCTTTTCATTTGCTATGCAGGCTCGCAGACCTTCCTGCTAGGTTTCACTTGGGAGGCCCAGAAGCCCTGTTCTGCAAATCCTAACAGGACCTTGATGGATGTTAATGTCTCTGCCTTTCATATCATTTTACCAGTGAAACCTTTGATCTATCAGCAGTCTTTACATCAACACAGTCGTCACATAGAGCAGAGAATATGACAAAAATATCTGCCGTGCTAACCCAGAGTATTTCCCCCCACCCCTCATAAAGATGCAGCACTGGGGAGTTTGCTTTAACCTTCAGCAGCCAGATGTGCCATGAGGGCAGAAATGGGAGCAAAAACTTTTTTTCATTTTAATTTATTTATTTCTTTTTTTTTTAAAGAAAAAAAAGCAGTCTGGTAAAGGAAGTTGTAAAGCAACAAGTACTGTACATTATGATTCAGAGCAGCAAGGGACAGCTGGAGAGACTTGATTGGCTCCAGCCCAATGAAACAGAGGCTTCTTGTGACCAGCTGCTGTGCTGTAGCATGAATGACAAGGGTAATAATTGATTACTAACTGGCAGCTCAAAAGGAAGAAAGAATTAACAAGAGTGATGAGGTGCTTTACAGCTTGGTAACTGTAAAATCAGTAGAACAATTAGGGGGAAAAGAAAGGGGTTTCACTTCTTACCTTAGCGTTACAAGGACAGTGCTAGTTAGTGGAAATTGCATGACAAGCGAGCCAGAGGGGCAGGTCAGTGGGCAATATGGGGGCTTTGCACATCCACAGGTCCCACAGGATCCTTCAGCAGATTTGCCAGGGAGCAGCTAAAACTCCACCAAAAGCGCCCTGCCCTGCCAATGACATTGGTACGCCAGGCAAGGTCTCTGAGCCACCAGTCATAATATCATAGTGGGGCTGAAACCACCAGCAAATGGGGCATTGTGGCAAACCAACCCTTTGCCTCTCAGAATAAACACATGCCTTTTTATTTTCCTTCCTTTTTGTTGTCGTTGTTGGGCTTTTTCCCCCTTTTCTCCCCCTTTCTTGTAAATGGCTTTTGTGTTTACCACTAAATGCACTGGATGCATTGTTGCTACACCTTCCTTCAAGGGGCTCCCACTGACCTCATGCTCTGGGCCCTCCAAAACCTTCTGGCCACCGAAAGCCAGGCTCTGCCCCTTTTTTATGCAGAGTAGCACCTCACTTTGGGCCAGATCACTGCCAGCATGCCAATGCAAGGAGTGAGGGGCCATAACGTGTCCCGTGTCTTGCTTCTCACACACATAATAGCCTCTGCAGGCTCTGCCCTTTCCTTAGCCCAAGTGGGAAGAAGGGAGAACTTGATGGATCCTTCGTTTCCTTTCCCAAGGCATCTGGCAGCAAGAAGCATGAGCTGTGCCAGCTACAGCCCCGTCACGGTTTGCTCCCTTCGCAGAGCAGCGAGGAGACAGGTCTGTCCCAGCAGGAGCTCAGCACTGGTGGCTCCTTTTCTGGGCTAGCCCCCTGTGAGCAGAGCTGATAAACTCAATGGGACTAATCATGGGGAAAGGTATCGTGCAGCAGGAGCAAAGCTGGCAGCCTCTGGGCTGACATATGGAAAATGCTCCTCTAGCTGGTTGAAGCCTCTTCACGCCCAGCCCACCCTCAGCTCTCCTCCTGCTCCTGAATCTGCCATCCTTGGGCTTATGAAGTAGCTCCTCACCCCTGGCACGGTCTGACACCTTCCATCTCAGTTAGTAAGGCTTGTCTCTCCTATTTTTGGCCATTTAAAAGCTCAACAACCCATCCAAACTGGGGGGTTAGCCACCTTCTCCAACCCCTGCAATGAAAGCTCTCCCCCCAGAGCTGAATTCTTACTACCTCCCACAAATGACTATTCAAGGATGGTGTCTTGTGACGCACTTGTCACCATGAACTTGCCTCAACAACTGGCTAAGAGCTGACTTTGAATTTTTTATTTTTTTTTTATGAAAAAGACAGAGGACAGGCATTGTCATGTCCTGTTTGGGGTCTGATTGTGACCTTTGAGACCAGTGAAGTCAATGAGTAATGCACAAAGGCGAGTGGGATTGGTCCCTCTCTGCAATTAGGGGCGCAACACCCTGGGCAGGGAGGACATCCCACCTCCAAAGAAAGCTGCCACGACAGAGGGGAGCTGAGCTGCTCCAGGACAGGGGTGACTGGGGCTGTCCTTGCTCCCACTGAGTGGAACACTAAGGGAACAAGTCTCGGGCAGAGGAGGTCACAGCACAGCTCAAGATGTAAAAATGCAAGCAGTACAAGGGGCATGTCTTCATCAGCTCACCCCTGAAGACTCCCCTAAGGACTGGAGAGGGAACTTTACTAGAAAGACTACCAAAAATTCAAGGCCTGGGGGTGGGTTGGCAGGTCTGGGGTTTTTGTTATTATATACACAGTGCAAAAATGTGCTTGACTAATCTAAACCTTGTGCTGCTTTCTTACACTGCAAGAGCAATTACAGTTGAGAGAAAAAGCCACACATCACCCAATATGGAAACACGTTGTTTTCATGTTTGACATTTTTACATTTTTACTGACAGGGCAAAGCCTATGATTTAATCGGTCTCCATTTCCCATAACTGCTGAGAAGGGACTGGCCCCTCCTCCACATTTCTCAAAGGACTTATGATTGGAAAGAAGGCCATGGAAAGCCCAAATGAGTTGGCTCCATCTATCATGAAACACTGTTGAACTAGGGGAAAAAGAAAAAAAAGGAAGAGAACAAATACTTTCTCCCAAGGTTCTTGGTGTGATTGTGAACTTCTGTGGCAGAAATGGGATGATTTTGAAGGAAAACGGTATTTTTGCTGCTTATCAAGAAAACAAGAAGCTATTCTGCTTTTCTTTTACCGGAGTACATTCCTTCCACATCTTTTTTTTTTTTTACTTGTAGTGCTCTTTGTAGTAGGAACTCCACAACCTGCTGGGAAAGGAGAGAAGGAGGAAGGAAAGAGAGAAGGAAGAGATGGAAGGAAAGAGGGAAGGAGGGAGGGAAGGAGGGAGGGAAGGAGGGAAGGAGGGAAGGAAGGAAGGAAGGAGGGAAGGAGGGAAGGAGGGAAAGGAGGAAGCCCAAGAAAAGTGAAGCAGCAGCTGTTTCCTCCCGAAAAGGTGGAAACACACAGCTGCAAGGAAGAAAAGGGAAATAATCAGGTGGTCACAGAGACAATAGAAACTGGAAACTGAGTACAAATTATGTCATCGCTGCTGCTCAAGTTTTTCAGAGCCTGGAAAGAATTAAAGATTAGAAACATTAAAAATAGAAGCCACTGACCTCAAATCTGTAAGACCTGACTTCTTCTTTCAGCCCTCCTCCATGCCCTGCCCTCTCATGCTGGGAACAGGAGGGTGTCACAGGTGACCAGAAGAGATCTCACCCTGTGGAGTTATGGCCTAAAAGTGCTCTGAGCACCTGGGGGCAGCCAGAAGTAAGACACACACTTGTTCTGCAGACAGAAAGGTGAGTTGTTGGAAGGGCTGTTAGCAGATAAACCCTTGCTTTCAGTGATTTATCACTTTGCCACATATACTACGTTCTAGTGTTACCTGTGCAAGACCTTAGTCCATAGTGGAAAGGAGGAAACTCTTGGCTTGTTTTTTTTCCTAGACATTAGCAAAAATAGGTTGGCTGATTACAAAAACAAAGAGGTGGAAAGTCAGATTGTCCTGACCATGCCTTGGAACGAAGCATCTATGTGGTGATTTTTGACCTGACACTTTCAAAAACTCCAAATTCAAATCCTCCTGGGACCTGCCTGTGCATGCACAGACCCAAGGTGGGATGATGTAGTCAAGCTCCTGGCCCTGCACAGGACACCCCAAGAATCCCACCACGTGCCTGAGAGCATTGTCCAAACACTTCTGGAGTCATATCAGAGAGAAGTAATGCATGAGGTTTTCTCTGTCATCACTGTGTGTTTACAGCTCAGAGGTCTCAGGTTTTGCTGCAAAGCCAAAAGAAAAGGTCTGGCAATCTTCAGTGTTAAGGATTCAGAAAGGAGAAAGCAAGAAAAGGAACTACCTACCCTCAAGTGAGCTCCCCTACCTGACACAATTCAATGCATACGAGCTGGTCTGGCTCATCTGGCTTGTTCAGGCAGCTCCAGTGGGTCTTATTTAGTGAAAAGGAGAGTAGAGGAATGGATTTGTGAGCTCTATTAGAAACGCAAGTTCCTGAGTAAAGTGTCTTTGGAAGCTTTCAATAGCTTTCCAGCAACTTGTCCTGGTCACTGCAGGTTTGTGAAAACACACTAGAAACGGGACAATGGCTTAGCAGCAAGATGACTAATAAAGTATTAATTATCATCATCATCATCATCATCATCATCATCATCATCATCACATTATTATTCCACCAGATTTACCAATGGGGAAGGAAGGGCAATTCCTCTTTATAAATTATCAGCTGCTGCTGAAAGTGCAAAAATCTCTCACAAAAATTTCCAGACATTTTTCTCTGCTTGGCTTACCACATGCTAAATGCATTACAATCCACCATGAACCCCCACAATTTCAAGCTTATTTTATGGCTTTTGCTGTTCCACAGAATATTCTACAGAATTCTGGAGTGAAGCCAGAGGAGATCACCAAAATGATTAGAGGGATGGAGCAGCTCTCCTAAGAGGAAAGGCTGAGAGAATTGGGATTGTCCAGCCTGGAGAAGGGAAGGCTTTGGGGGGACCTCATTGTGGCCTTGCAGTGCCTGA
>JAWWEE010000040.1:58536577-58557899 GCA_035221455.1 Xenops minutus | reverse complement strand
TTCCAGAGCTGTCTGGACACAATCCTGTGCCATGTGCTCTGGGATGGCCCTGCTGGAGCAGGAGGTGGGACCAGATGACCCACTGTGATCCCTTCCAACATTACTCATTTTGTGATCCTTTTTTCCTTTCCAGTTTCTCAGCTGCAGAGACAGACACTGGAGTTTGGAGCATGTGTGGGATCTAGAAAAGCTCACTCAAGGATTTTTCCAGGTGGTGGCACAGTTTTCCAGCTTGTTCAACTCTGTTGTGTCCCATTGAAGACTTCAGATTTCTCTCTGCATCTCCCATGGACAGAGAAAGAGCATGCCATGGACAACCAGCACAGCACAGCTGAGTCAACACAGCTCTGAAAGCTGGCTGTTCCGCACCAGACTGTGGCTTTTGAAGGCAAAGTTATGCCTGAGCCCAGTGATACTACATTTATCTACATGAAATGGCTCTTCCTCCAAACTGAAGCAAGCCCTGGCACTAAAGGTGGTCAGGTTGTTTAGTTCCTCCTCCCTACAGGAGCAGGGGAAAGGGAAAAGAGGCATGATCAAGATGTCCATGGATGACAGTCAAGCCTTCCTGATGGAATTGCATTCTGGAGTCATTCATAGCTGAAATAATAACTAACTCCAGGGGACCTGCCTCGTTCTGGATCTTAGAACACCAAGAATTTAATGTCTTTTTTTATGGCCCCATTTTCCCTGTATAATACAGGCTGTAGGCTCTAACTGTAGGTGAGGACTCAGGCTTGGCTATCTTCTAGAATCCTCTCCTTCCCTTAAATAATTCCAGCAAATTGTATTAACACGAGTTTTTGCAAGGAAATCGAAACCTAACTATGTCTGGTATGTGGTAGAGATAATCAGAGCAATACTGAAGCAGCACATGACCAATTTTGTCTTTCATGCATCTTTACCTACCCCTCCAACACTTCTGCTGCCCAATCTGACCTCCACAGGACCTCTGCCTAATCTCTCTGTGGTTCATAGTGCCATCTTTGAGAAGAAAACCCAAACAACAAACCAGCAACAAACTTGACAGCAGAATATTTTTCCATTTGCTTCAAAAATATGATACCCACACACCCTGAAAGCTACAGCAGCCAAGTTCTGGCAGAACCAGCAAGAAGGAGTCTAAGCCCAGTGGCAAACTGAAGACCTGGGGCAAATGATGAGAGAAATCAGAGCTTCCTACTACTGAAAACAGAATTCCCAGATCATCAGCAGAGCATTTATCATTTTCTGCCATCCCTGAAAATGCCCACTGACACTAGGCTTCTGAAACCATGATTTTATTCTGGTAGAAAATCTATTCTGCTCTTACTTTCTGACTTAGACAACAGTTGTAAGATTTTTCTTCTCCTGGGGTTTATCCAGTTGAGGAGCCCTGGTAAGTAAAGAAACTTGGCTTTCCAGGGAATAGGTCCTCTAAAAGCTCTGTATGTAGTCTTTGCAAGATTTTTAAAACCCCTTTTTTAAACCTTTTTTATTTTAATAAACAGAAACCTTACTGACATGACCTTAAGGACTCACTAGCCCTCATACAGAGCAAATCCATACATTAGCTGCATGCCTTCAACATCCATGAGTAATGAGGCATCTCCAGCCCCACAATAAGGTTTTGATGGCAGACACCACTGTCATGTATTTTCTCCCTCTCATATATATGCATCTGTGTGTGAGAAAACCCCACCTTCAAATATGGTATGTCTTTTTAGTGACATTTTCACATGAGAGAGGGAGGCTGAGGTAATCTTATTATCACCAAAACATTGTAAAAACAGCAGAGCATTGGAGAACTTTAATCCTTTTCTAAATTATGGACTGAGAACATTACAATCGTGCTGGGCACAAAGGCAGAGCTGCAACTTGACAGGCTTGTATAATTTACAGCCTCCACAGTAAAAGAGGTGTTTTTATTAAATGACTGCCTGAATTTCTACAGCCACTTCAGGCTCTGATGATACTGGGGAGGTTTTGCATTCTGCTGCCATCATTCAAATCCTTCCCTTTCACCACAAGAATATGGCTGGGATTCCAGTTCAGAACCCATATCCAGTTATTTATCTGTTATTGCTCGTCAACTCAGAGCTGAAGCTATTTATGCTGGTACCTTATTTCACACACCTTAAATAGCTTTTGTTTCTCATTTTATAGAGCTGAGTTTCCTTTATCAAATAAAGCATGAAACATTAACTAAACAATAGCCAACATCCATTTATCACCAGGAAAATGCAAAGAAGGCCTGTGCTTTATGTTCATGTATTCAAATTTCTATTTAAACTAATGTAACATCCAGCAAACAAAGAACTGATGCCTTTTTGCTGGCTGCAAAAAGGTACCTAGCATTAATTTTCCCTTCTGTATTGTACAGAAAAGAAAAGCCTTTTAATGGTGAAATACTTTTATCAGAATCCACTAAAGAATATTTTTGCACTGATAAAACAAGACCAGGCAAACAGGGTAAGTGACTTCAATCTCAACATTACAGTGCATACTCTAGAAGGATGTTTACACTGCTGGAATGAAAACAATTCATAACCAAGCTTTTAACTTAAAATCAGTAACATAAATATTTATCAGAGTAGTGTTTTAAGGACTATATTGCTAAACTATTTCTGAATTATATTGGGAGTGACAGCTATTGTTAAAATTGAAATGCTTTCATAGCAGAAAATTAACTGAAATCCATTTAGCCAGCATGGAATTTTGCATTAGTGAGTATCCACTTACTGGGCTTAGAAAACTCAGGTCAGAAATTTCAGACAGATAGACCTTATCCTGGGAATGTGTTTTGTCTCAGCTTGACCTCTTCTGTGAATCCCACTGATACTTAGTGGAGAGTCTGCATCCTTCCCTCTTCCAGCGCAGGTCCTTGAGGATGAATTCGGGATATCATTCCCCAGTACTTAAGCAGCTGCCGAGCTTTAAGCCTGTGAATGTCACCACTGACTCCAGTGCAAGGAGACACATGTTAAAGTTACTGCAGTGGGTGAGAGGCAGAGCCCTCAACCCCTTGCAATGCCAAGGCTTCATGCCATCCTCAGACCAAAACTCCTCTCTCCCAGGAAGAAGCTTCCCGGCTTTTCTTTATGACCTTTGATTGAAATCCATACAGAGGCTTCAAAATTAAGTTTCAATCTACCTGACAGGCCTGCTGCTGAGGCAACCAGGGGCGGAGCACAACAGCCCCAGCACAAACCCAAAAGTGGAATTGCATCTTCAGGACATCAACTCCCTTACGACACTCTCTCCTCCCCTCCCACACCTGCTAACACCACACACCTCCCACGTGCTGCTGGGGGCACTTGGGCCATGCTCAGAAAGCCCGTGGTGCTCCTTGGGCTTGCTGGGCAGCATCAATTCATGGCTTTGCCACCTTCCCAGCTCTTCCAAGACAGCCCCACAAGCCTTGCCTGGAGCTGCACCTGCCGACTGTGCCAGCTCCCATCATGTCAACACCGAGGCCAAAATCATCGTAGAACCACAGAATTATTAAGGTTGGAGAAGACCTCGAAGACCCTCGAGTCCAACTGCTAACCCAGCCACCACCATGTTCACCACCAAACCATGTCCCCAAGTGCCACATCCATGTATTTTTGGACACTTCCAGGTTCCACTGCTTCCCTGGGCAGCATGTTCCAATGCCTGAGCATCGTTCCAGCAAAGAATGTTTTCCTAATATCCAATCAAAACCTCCCCTGGTGCAACTTGGGGTCATTTATTCTTGTCCTGTTACCTGGGCAAAGAGTCCAAACTGCACCTGGCTACAACCTTCTGTCAGGGAGTTGTAGGGAGCAGTAAGGTCTCCCCTGAGCCTCCTTTTCTCCAGGCTAAGACTCTTCAGCTCCCCCAGCTGCTCCTCACAAGATTTGTGCTCCAGACCCTTTCCCAGCTCCATCACCTTAAACAATGACCTTGATTGGACCGACTTGTCTCTATCCAAGTCCCTCGAACTTTTGTTTCCATGAGA
Source organism: Xenops minutus (assembly GCA_035221455.1). Taxonomy (NCBI): domain Eukaryota; kingdom Metazoa; phylum Chordata; class Aves; order Passeriformes; family Furnariidae; genus Xenops; species Xenops minutus. The sequence continues at coordinate 58,553,938 of JAWWEE010000040.1, read as the reverse complement.
GTTAGGCAAAGACCATGAGCAGAGACTCATTGGTGGGACTCACCTACCTCAGCCCTGTGCAGTGGCTCATCTGAGAAACATTTCCAGCTGTTGAGGCCCATGGAAGTTGTATCACACCAGCCCTAACTCTGCCTCATTCCACCTGCAAACCTTTATGAGATTGGGGTTTTTTTCCCTTCAGCTCTGCTACGTCTGCTGCAGGAATAAATTGTACTCCGAAATGCAGAACTGCTTGAGGAAGAGGCGTGAAAGGGAGAAAGAGAGAGGTTTTGTCAGAAGGGGCAAGGATCAGAATGCAGGATGGTCAGTGAGCTGAAGCATCAGGAGAGATGAAATGTGCTCCCTGTGTGCACCAGAAGAGAGGAGAACGCCAACTGGTTTTGCACTTCCCTGACTTTACAAGTCTAAATGAGGTATACTCATACTCAGAGAAGCCTTAGTACCTCCTGTGAGGTTTGGCACAGCAACTTACACAACTTTCGAACCACTCAAGCTAAAGAACTGACTGCAGATGGATGGGAACAGCAGAACACCCCTCCAGAGAGCTCCAGATCAATGCTTCTGCATCTGCAGCACCCCCAGACGATCAGTGCTGTTGAAATTCAAGGTTTACCAGTTAACCAGAGGTGTAGTTACACCCATCCCAGTCAGCAAGTTCTGTGTGCACCCGGCCCCATCAATAACAGGAAGGTGGTGTTGCCTAGTTACACCATGGACAATGGCTGGAAATGGAAGGGAATCTAATTTCAGTTTTAAGTCAGCTGTTAAATCAGAAAAATTTAGCATCCAGGATGCTGACCTTTTTAATTGACCATGTATTTTTATATATATGTAGTCCACCCCAAAAAGAAAGAGTCCATATATAGATGTATATATGAATTTCAATCAGCATCTGATTTCAAAGACTTTCTGTAAGAGCTTTAAGGGAAAAACAAAACAAACCAAAACAAAAAAACTAAAAAAAAAAAATCCAAACTGCAAAACAAATGTCAAACAAAGCCTACATGAAATTTCACACCAATCGACCACTGAGATTAAGGAAGGAATTTACGTTCCATTTTCGTTACATCACCTTTCTCCAGAGTGATGTGAAGGCACCACTTCCACAAACCTGAAGAGAGGGAGTTGGATTTGCCCACAGAAAGGCACACTGCTCATTGCTTTTCCAGGTGTCACCTCAAATCCTGTGCCTGGTATCTAACCCTGTTCCAATTTTCAGTAGACTTTTAGGACTCTTTCTATATTTGAATGCTCTGATATTTAATAAAAATCGACATTTCTGGTTCATTTACTGTTCTTGTCACACCTGAGCACTTCATGGTGGCTAATGAAGTACAAAAAAACCCCATGGAGAACTTCTAAAATCAGTTGGGGAATTCTTCAAAACACAGTTTTCAGACAAAGGACTCTGCCAACCTTTCAGAAGTCTGATTAGGCACCAAAGCCATTAATGAACGAGGCATCCACTATCCAGGTGATTTTGGGAAGAAGAGAAGTCAACTAATTTCATTGCCTTGTGTCTCATCCATGCAAAATAAGAATTATAATCTTCATCACTCAAATCTCAGGAAATTCATCAGGGCCACCCCATACCAGAGGCAGGGAAAGCCCTGGTCTGCACTGGGACCTGCCTGCCAAAATCTCTGTGCCAGGGGCTCTGGAGCTCAGCTGACCTCCTGCTGAACGAATCTGGGGGACGAGGGACACACACAGCCAAAACTGGGGCCACACTAGTGCAGCTTCAGCACCCAAGCAGCTTCCTGGTGGGTGAGACCATGGTGTTGGAGCCCTGCCTGACCCAGGAGATTCCACCATTGGCACAAGAGAAGACTGAGAGGGGATCTCATCAATACAGAGAAATATCTCCAAGGCAGGTGTCAAGAGGATGGTGCCAGACTTTCCAGCTGTGCCCAGTGACAGGATGAGGAGTGATGGCCATAAACTAAACCACAAGAAGTTCCCCTCAGCATGAGGAAGAACTTCCTTCCATTGAGGGTTGGAAGAGCACTGGGACATCTGCCCAGGGAGGGTGTGGAGTCTCCCTCTCTGGAGACATCCCAACCCCACCTGGATGTGTTCCTGTGTCACCTGCTCCAGGTGACCCTGCCTTGGCAGGGGATTTGGACTGGATGATCTGCAGAGGTCCCTTCCAACCCTAATGATTCTGGGATTCTGTGAAGAGAGGCAAAGGAGTGATGTGGTAAATCCAGTGACTGTTGGATCATGTCACACCCTCAGGTACACCGGTTTTAGTCTTTTCATATGAGGGATAAAGATGTTTAATTGTTTTCCAGACGGGAATTTCACCAAAGAGTGGTGGACCTCATCCCCAGGCACAGATTGGTGTGTTAGCATGTGTTAGCCTCTGCTCCCTCTTTAGAAATAGTCCACCAATGCCCCAGGTGTCTGCAAGGAAAACATAATGTCAAGCAGAATCACACACTTTCAGTTCAACAGTTGTCTTGCTTTCTCTGAAATTACTGCAAGCTCTGACTGATGAGTGAGAAGGACAAAGAAAACCAGCAAGGGTTAAAACATATTTACCTTAGTGCTGGCAAAGAACAGGGAGAAGTCACACTGGAAATCCAGTGGTTTATCCCTGGAAACTCTGCTTTGCTAATAAACTGAACTGGAGGCGAAAAAGAAATCAGTATGGCACCAGAGCTTTGGGTCTTCTTCAGCACACAAAGCTCTTCCATGGGCAGAGAGCAAGCACAAAGCCTAAACCCAGTCTATTCCCATTCCCTACCAGAGAACCAACCAGGCAGCCTCAGGAAGACTCTCCAAAACAGTGATCTGGATTAAGCCAGGTGGAACTGGGCCATGGGAGGAAATGTTTTGGGTACATTAGGTCTGTATCTAATCTGTTTGTGTCGCACAGACACCTCAGTTTACTAAAAGTAAGAATGTGACACATGTATTTTCTACAGAAACCTGTGAGCGCCCAGGAGTTTCTAAGGTTATTAAATGTATAACCCCCGAAGGAGATGGTGAAGTTTAGACCTATTTACAGCCCTGCTACAGGGACTGTTCACAGACCAGGCTGTGTACCTGCTGTTTGACTGAAGATCCACTGGTCCAACCCCACATGAAAGGCAAACTTGTGCTATGGGGTATTCATCATATATCTGAGCTTAGCCAACAGTGTATGGGGCCACGGAGGGCTTTTTAGGAGCTGGTAACCAAAAAATCAGTTGATTATGTTTGCTTTCCTTTGACTGCTGAAGACTTGATGCCTTCTCTTTTAAAAGTGCCCCTTTGGAACGTAGACTGAGGATGACACCATGGGAAAGCACTTCCAATGGCTGCTCCTTTGGCAGGGAATTGTTTCATCTGGTGGTGCATCCAGGAACACACCCTTCCCAGCAGCATTCCTTCTCCCCAGGACAGCCCAGTGTAAGGCAGGGTGGCCATGAGACTCCCTTGTCCTTTAAGTCCAGCTTCTGTCCAAAATACAGCACAAAAACACCAAGGAAGGGCTGGAAGGGGTGGGACACCATTAGGCATCTCCAGGGTAAGCAAATAATGAGAAGTAGGCAGCAAGAGCTGCAGAAAACTGGGGGGAAGGGGGTTGCCAGATAAATTTGATTCATTTATGGATGGATTACACAATTAGTGGGTGAAGGGAATACATGAGGATACAATGTGCTTGGATTTTACTAAAGTATTTGATCCTGTGTCCTATGAAACCATCAGTGGAGAAATCAGTCCAAATTGGCTTGGGAAATAAAACACAACCAAACCTGTGGGCAGCAAAGGGGCTGGAAGAGCAGAAACAAAGGGAAACAAAAAAAAAGCAATGAATCATATTGGAAGCAGCTTGGTTTTTTCATTCCCGAGGTGTTAAAATGATCAGTGTCAGTCCTGATGTTATTAAGTTACATTCAAGGATGAATGATTGACCTGAGCATGAATGAAAGCTGCAGGTGATAATAAACCGGGAAGAAATACAAACACAAGTGGAAATTGAAAAAGACAAAAACCCAAAAAACCTCCCCGATAACAACAACAACAACAAAATCAAACAAAAAAACCCCACCAAACAACAAACCCCCCCTAAAAGTCATAAGTTTCAGGAGTTTCTTAAGGAGACATCCCCAGCACTGCGGGTTCCACTCACACAAAAGGATTTTGGAAGCCCAAATTCAGCTGAGCGTCAAGCAGAGAGAAGACTGAAAATTCCACACTTCTCCACAGACACAAATTTCACCAGCAATGATAAATTGCTTCAGGATAGTCCTGAGGATTTCAGTCTCTGCTCTGATTTTCTTTGACAGAGAGATCACACAAACTCTATGTAATGTCTCATTGAAAAAAAGGTGTTTCAAAGAGAAAAATGACACTATTTTATTTAAAAAATGAGACTGGCTCTTTTCCTGAGTTTCCTTTTACACAGTTTCAGAGACACTGAAACCAGTTTACAAAAGAACTCAGCATTGTACAGGACTGCTTTTTTCTAATGAAAACTGTCTGATCTGTCCTTCTCTCCTTGCACTCACCTAGTCCTCTTTTATCTTTGTGATAAAAAATAGTGATAGAATATTACTGATATGATTGTCTGCATGCCTTGTACAAGAAATTCTCTCTTTTTTTTTTTTTCTTTTATTCTCAAAAAGCAATTTCCATGCTATTTTGTCAGGCTTTGATGATCCTTGTGGGTCCCTTCCAACTCAGAATATTCTGTGACACCCAGTGCATTCTGTTCCTACTGCTCTCCAGTCCCCAGGACTGGCAAACAGCCTTTCCCTTTCCACCTCATCAAAAACTTTGCCTCCAGCTCTGCCTGGCACTGAAAACTCTGTATTTGTCACTTTTCTTGGAGCGTTTCTGCTGGGTCAATTCTTTACAGGGAAAAACCCCAAACAACAAAGCAAACAAACAACAGAACAACACCACAAACCAGAAAGTAGCACTGACTTTCCTGCACACAGGCACAGCATCCAGACTGTTCTATTAGGTCTCGTGGCTTTTCCATGTGGACCCAAGCTCTGGAGCCACAAAAGATGGGGAGAATTTTACCTTTGGAGGAAAAAAAGACCCTAAAAACATAAAACTTGAAAGCAAGACTTCGGTGTTCAAACTTTAAAGGAATGAAACAATGAAGCATACCACCGGTTTTAGGCTCAGGAATTTTAGGGGATCCTTGCCCAGGGTATGTTAAGGTTTTTGCTGGTAATGTAGCAACTATCACACCAGGATAGAATCATAGAATCATGGAATGGTTTGGGTTGGAAAGGACCCCAAAGATCATCCCATTCCAACCCCCTGCCATGGGCAGGGACACCTTCCACCATCCCAGGTCACTCAGAGCCCCATCCAACCTGCCCTTGGACACTCCCAGGGATCCAGGGGCAGCCACAGCTTCTCTGCCCAACCTGTGCCAGGGCCTGCCCACCCTCACAGGGAGGAATTTCTTACACTGTTGAATGCCAACCAACAACTTGCTACATTCCTATTAACCTTCTTACCAGAAAGCTTCGTCTCATCTCCTGCTGCCCCAAAATCCCCACCACAGCTCTGCCTCAAACTCCACCTTGGACTGTGCCACTGCTCAAAGAAACCCCCACAATTCAGAAAACACACAGGAAAGTCTCCTAACACCTTCTTAGAAACTTTTTTTCCTCCACACCAAGGTGGTTTTGACTTGATAGTGACTCAGACTGTGACCAGAGGACTTCTGTGTGGAAACATTATGGATATGAAACCCTATCCTGACTATACCATCTCTTAACCACCAAGAGCTGGGAGCAGAGAGAAGGTGGGAGCAACCCTGCAGACCCCCCAGCCTTCCCCTGGCTCCTGCTCTCCTTGCAGACAGGTCTCTTCCATCTCCTTTAATACTGGCAGCACCAACTGGTGAGTGTGATGCTTCCATGAAGAAAGACCACCTTTCTCTGGTCCACCACAGTTTAAAGGAATATGTAGGTGACCATGCAGGGCTCCTCAGAGCACTGAGACCTCCAGCACTCCTGACTAGTGGTCAGTGTATCCTCTGAACACGAGCAGCCTCCTGACTGACAGAGCCTTTGGAAGCCATTCCATGAACAACCAATTTTAAGGAAGAACAGTGAGGTAAAACTCCCTGTCAGTGCAGGAGCTGACCATCCCAGCCTTGATCTATCTCACTCTGTCATGACACAATTTTCCTATGGCTTTCTGGGGGGTTTTCCTGAAGGATTTTCTTAGGGAGTGCTGAAAAATCTTCTGAACTCTCATGGACTGTTGGGATTAAATGGTTGATGAACCCCTTGGAGCTCAGCACCTGTGTTCAGCAGCCTGTGATTCACAGAGGATGTGCCTTGGGGATGGAGGTGATCCCTTCTAATCCCACACTGCTTTTTAGAGCAAAATTTTGGTTTCTCTTGTTTACAAAGCACTGTCCTCACTAATAAGGTTTTATAGAAAATCCTAATTCCTCAGTGCAAAATATTAAGTCACTGTGTAAGCAATCCCACCCAAACATATTGTTTAGCCTTTAGCTAAAAGCATTTCCAGCATTTGGGTTGCCTGATACCACGTTCCTTCACCTCAGCTCCTCGGTTTGCTCAGATTTCTGTCAGATTCCCTCGTTCCCCCTCCTGCCAAGTGAGACAGTGCAGGATGCCTGGGCCAGTACCACGCTGCAGCCTGGGAGAATGTGATGGGAGATGGTCCTGGAGCCTGCCCCGACTCAAACTGCAGCTGTCCTTTTCCACCAGCCCTCACTGCTGGAGCTCAGCCCCTGTTGGCACACTTGAAGCCACAAGTCTCACTCTGCAGGTCTCTACTTTTCACACAAATGACACTTTTTACTGTCCTCCTCTTCATTCCCAAAAGAAGCTTCCACTTGTTCCTCTGACTGTTCTTCTCTGGTGCTGTTCCCCCTCTGCCTCAGGTCCCACGTGCTCCCCTCGCTCACACTGCCCCCTCCGTGCTTTCACCACAGCATTAAGGCACCATGGGGTGGAATGGAAAACAAAAGGCTTCTGAGGAATCTGCTGAGTGTCAGCTGAAGAGTATTTACAATGAGGTAGGGCGAGCAGCACCATCTCCCCAGCACGAGACCCCACTCTTAGGGTGACACCTCATCCCTGTGGGGCTGGAAACCACAACCCAAGCTCCCGTTCTGTTTGCAGCCACACGTGTGGCAGGACAATGAGAGGCAGCAGGTGGGTCTGAAGTGGAGGGCAGGGAGCCCAGGGAAGAAATTAGATGGTCCCACTCAGCATGCTGGGCAGAAATCACAGGACACCAGAGGCATCGCCACTGCCAGGTTTCTGTAGGGGCTGAGGAAGGGAAGAGCAGCATGGAAAGGTCTGTGGGACAGTGAAAGGGCTCAGCTATATTTTATAAGGAGTACCTTTCCTGTGGGAAGATTAGCAGAGGACTTGTTGCGAAGTGCCCACAGTGGGCCAGTTGTATCCCAGACACCACTTACCCCTCCACGTTTCCTTTCCTCATCCCTTTCAGCCACATGTCCTGATCTCACTGATGGGATGAAAACAGCAAAGAACTTTTCCAGAGCCAAAGCTGGCACTCTGGCTTTGTGTCAGTTTGTGTGAGAGCTACTTCAGCCCAAGTACTGTACTTTTATCAGCTGACCACAAGACAAACGTCCCTCAAGTCTGACCCCTCCACCAGGCTGCAGTGCCCACAAACCTGTGCCTTGGCAGGCTGACATTTGCCCAAAGTTGGCTTCACTGTCTTAAGATGTCAAAAAATCATGTAATATTTTCCCTCAGCCTTTCTGTCGCCTGTGCAACAGGTGAATGCCATGGAAAGCTCCACGTATTTCTCCTCACAGCTCTCTCCTTGTTTTGGAAGCAGATCACAGGTCTGTAATGACTGGGCTGCCCTAAGAGAAGGTGGAGAAGAACCTGGATCTCCTTGCTGGCACATGGACAGTGTTTTCCCAGGTGTCTGACTCTGCACAGACACAAACCAATGGCAAAATCTTTTCCCCCAGTAATCCTGCACTACTGCACCTGAGGCAAGAGACAGATGAAGCAAAGGGGGAAAACTGGGACAGAGCTGAGCCATTTCAGACCGAGGATCCACCTAACCCAGTATTTTGTCTCCAGCTATTCCCAAATGTCTTTTACTGCTTGCTTCTTCTCTTCCAGTAGCAGGCTTGATGCTTCCCTCTGCCTCTCCCCATGCTCACAGCAGAGCCCACCACTGGCAGTGTCCCAAGCAGCTGTGACACAGGGCTCTCTCAGGGAGGCTGAGCAGAGCTGGCCATAACCCTTCTGCCCTCCCCTGTCCATCTGTCTGTACATCCTCCCCCCATCGTGAGCCCACACTGCTCTCCCCAGCACACACAAATGGCCATGCTGGCAGAGCCCCTTGGCAGAGGGGGCAAAGGGTGGCCAGATCCGTGCCAAACCCATTGTTGTATACCCTGGCTTCTCCCTTTCCTCCTGCACTTTTCCTGGGGTGAGCTGGCCAGAGAATTGCCCATGGTGCCCCTTGCCACAGCACTAGAATCTGTCTGTCCTTGTGCCCCCTCATGCAAGAGTGGACTCTGGATGGTGGCAACTAAATGGGTCAGTGGCTTTTTTTAGTCCTTTTTTATCCTTTTTTTTTTTTTTTTTGCATATATATGTGGAAGAATTACTTCAAGAGTGGAAAAAGAAGTTAAGGAAAAACAAACAAGTGAAGCTGATGTCCCCAGGGTCCCCAGGCAAGACCCAAAGCTGCAAGGAAACGTAAGAGAGATGCAAGAAGGGGACAAATGTACATTATAGCTCCCCACGCACGCTCCCGTTTCCATCCCCTTGGGAGACAATGGCAGTCACTGTGCCTGGCTGGGCCCAACAGCTGGAAAAATGTACTGAATCGAACCTCAGAGCATGTCTGAGCTGGACATACATCGAGATAACTGTATCTGCTTTCCTGGGAGACACAGGGAAGCTCTGTGACTCTGCCATGTCCCATGTGGAACTGCCAGGGAACCCTGATCCTCCCTTAAGCTCAAAAAACAGGGGCTGCCCTCAGAAAGCCACGTCCAAGTTACATGGCAGACATCAGGCTGCGAGATAGCATTTCCCTTTCTGTCACATGAAAGATGAGTTCATTAGAGAACATCCTCTCTTCAAGCCTGTAGGGAAAAGCTTGGAGGCTCCCAGATAAAACAGCTTGAGTTATGTCTTCCTTCGCTCCCAGTGAGTACGAGTACAAGGATTTTTATTGTCCACGACGTTAGCAACATTGCATCGTCCGAAAGACCTTGTTCATTTATCAGCTTCCTTAAAAACCTTTTGTTCACAAGCCTGCTTGTGTGTGAACACAGCAAAAAAAAAATAATTCAGCTCTATCTAGTATCAGCCTGCAGCTGTTCACTGACAGAAGGACTCAAAAGCTACGGATATGAACATGGGAAAATCCACCCAAAGCAGAAGGAAGACACAGTAAGCAACAGCTGCATGACAAGAATATGCTGTTTTTGTAGTGTGAGAGGGGAAAAAAATGCTACAGTTACAGTAAGCATCAGAAAGTTGTCAGCAAACATTTTAATTGGGATTCAGCTCAGAAGATAAGCGAAATTACTTCTAACTTTTTCGAGGTATCTGATGCTCTTCTGGACATATGTTCTGATTCCCAGCAGGGTTTGGAAACTCTGAGCCAGGAGTGGGGGCCTTTGAACCATCTTCTAAGCACTGGAGTCAGCAGGCTTCAATCTGTCCCTGACTTTCACAGGAAAAAGGGCAAAAGTAGATTAAAAAAAATAACCCTCTGTCCTCCAAACCTGCTAAATCTTTTCAAAACCCTACACATAATATTCTGATTATTCATAACAGGACACAGCATGTATTACTCATGTGCTTTTTATGTTCCCATCCACCAAACAAATCTCAGGCACGGGAGATTTCTAAGTGTGTTTTCAGGACGTATGTCCTCCCTTCAATACTTCTCCCTGAGACCTCAGAGCCAGAAGTGGAGATTAATGCTGGCTTTTCCAGCTCTCCAGGAATTTTAGCTTATATTTCTGTATGCATCCCACCCTTGAAGTTCCTCTCCTTCATAATTTACCACCTCAGGGATAAATAACTATTAAAATACATAGCAGAAGGATTGTGTAATGTTCGTAAAAATAACCACTCTCTAGAGATGTGCAAGAAAACGTATAGAGCCAAACAATGCAAAAGCAGAGCCTATCTGCACTTCCCTGCTTCTTGGTTCTCTACCATCCTTTCTCAGCCCCTTTCCAGGTCCTCTTAGGAGGCTTGTCTTTCACAATTTGTTCCCACATCAATCTGAAGCCTTTCTTTGCAGCTCGCGTTCGCAGGGACTTGTCTCATTATAAAGGATTCTCTTCTGCAGAGGTGTGTTCCCTGATTGATTTTTTTTACTTTCCCAAGCTTTGTTTGTAAATGGCTTCGCAGCCCTGCTTCCTAAGGGAATGCTTGTCACCTCAATCCCAGCCTGCTCCAGGGAATCCGTGTAGCCTGACCTTCTCCAGGATGGAGCAATTCCTTTGTTATCTGAAGATAACAAGCCCATTCAGGTGCCAACAGTCTCTAATAGTCCATCTATTCATAGACAGAGAAACCAGTTCCACTCCCTTTTTGCCTCGTGCAATGTTTGTGAGATAAGGGGGCAAGAGAAGACAGTGCTACAACCCAAGGGTGGAAACCACCTATAAAATGAACCTTCCTCTCTGATGAGGGAGGTGTTACCTTTCAGGTACTGCTCTGACACTGGAATGGCAGTGCCTACTCCACGATATGCCATGGAGCTCCTCTGGGATGTTCATCTACATCACAGAGCCTCAGCTATTTGTAAGATAGAAATTACGCTTTCCTCAACTGTGGGATGCTGATTATCATCATCTGAACCTTATCAGTAAAAATTTAAAACCCGAAAAATAAACAGCTGGTGTCTGGGCATCAGAACAGCCCCCAGTCCAGTGCTCTGACTGCCAGCAGACAGTACCTAGAGAAGAGCTGAAGAACAGGCTGAGGAGCCAGAAACATTGCCCCAGGTATGAACTCCCTTTCTAGGGCATATTGTCATGTCAGGATGAGGTGAAAGCCCAGGTGAGAGTTTCACCACAAAGAGAAGTGAGATAGCAGCACACCAGAGTTTCCCTTGGGGTACAGATCTGCACCATGAGGGACGAAGAAAGGCCACAGCTCCCGACCAAGAACGGAGCAAAGGGAGGAGACAGTGGAGGACATCTGGAGGTTTCAATGAAGGAGAGCAGTGTGGGACATGTGCTACTGATTTTCTTAGTTAATAAGGCAGTTTAGTTCCATTTACCAATAAAACCCCCATCTACAGATCCTGCACACTACATCCTGAGCTATATATATGGAGTTCTGGGAATGGACAACAAACATCTACCTTTTTTCTGCTTTTCAAATACTCAGGAGACTTCAAGGGGATGGACAAGCATTGCAGGCAGAAAAGCTCTCATCTGCACAAGGACTCTCAACGAAGAAGCAAAAGTTAAGTTCTTATCAAAGGTTCTCCACAAGGTTCTTCCACCCTGGGAGCAGCACAGCACTGAGGCATTACCCAGGGAGACTGGGATCTTCATCCTTGGATATTTTGGTTGGACAAGGCCCTGAGCAACCCAATCTGGCTTGGAAGGTGGCCCTGCTGTGAGCAGTGCATTGGACTAGATGGTTTCCAACCTAACTCTTTAGGTGAGCAATGTTTCCCTTATATTTACAGGCAGGACAACATCTGAAGGGCAGCAGCACCATCCTTTAGGGAGCAGGAGGTGGCACAGAGGAAATTGTGTCTTGCTGGTGTCTACCAGCTTCAGAATGAGGCAAAGCAGCAATGGAGCAAAAGGGTTTCCTAGCGGAGAGTGACAAGAGAAATGCTGCAGAACAAGGTAGCAGAGCTGCAGAGTGGAGGGCATTCCCTCTGCCAGCCCTGGGGAGAGGCAGCCCTTGGGAAATCACTGCCCATGGCCCAGCTGCTGCTGAAGGGTTTTGCCCCTGTGGAGTGATGGAGAAGTTTGGGAGCTCTCCAGGGGCAGCAGGAGTGGATTGTGCAGAGACGCGTGAGACTTTCTCTCCACTTCAACAGGAGGGCAGCTATCATTTCACCAGCCTTCCTGTCTCTGCCCAGGTGACCTTCTTACCCACATCAGGAGTTTCGCCCAGACCAAACAGGAACCTCTCCAGACCTTTGGACGTAACTCAGACGAAGCAGACCTGACTTTCACCATGTCTGGCAAGTCACCCACGTCAGCCAAAAACTGCTGGGAGCTGAAATCTGAAATAGCTGGGGCTTGAGCTTGAAACAAGGATGTTTGCCATGCCATTGTACAGAGGGTCAGTCCCTAAGATCTTGGTTGCCTGTTACTCACTCAAATGCCCAGCAAAGCCTCAGCAAGGGCAGCAGTGCTGAGCATGAGGATGAGGGGTGGCAAGAGATGCCAAAATGCTCATGGGTGAGAGGGGTTTCACACCACCCACCCATCTTAAACCTCAGTAAAGCCATTTATTCAAAAGCCACAAGGCACGTGGCAAGCGAGTGAAGACTCTGGCTGTAGGTGCCACTGTGGAAAGGGGTAACACCTTCCCAATGCTTCCATGTCATCACTAACTTGAAAATGCACACGTCTTCACTTGGAGCCCAGTGGTGCTGGGACACTCCATTTTCGGACTAAAATGCTGCATTCCCAAAAGAAAAGGAGAGAAAGAAGAAGCCAGTGCTAGGACTGTGTTCCCGTGGTCACTGATATTACATGTGATGTGGTATTTTAGGCTCTTAATGTTTCAAAAGCAATTTTCCCAGGTGTAGGTGTAACTGACACAGAGCAAATATCCAAACTCTTCATCCATGGGGATAGCTTTGAAGTCAGCAATTTTGGAAGAGGAAATAAACAAGTCATATTGTTTACGTCCGTCGATAGGATTTATTTACCCTGTTTCATTGTGTGTTACTATTGTTTTGGAGGTTTTATTTGTTTTTATTTGTTTGTTTGTCTCCTTGTCAGGCAATAAAAGCTGATTCATTGTTTGTTTGAACACATTAAGAAGACCAAAATAAACAGATCTAGAGATTGTCTGGATGGCAAAGGGGACATCCAAATAGTGTATCAACTGGTTATTTAAGCTGGAATACTTGTGAGCCTAATATCTCTTCTCTGACAGTTTTCGATGTTTTTGCAGAGGTAACAAGCCAAGCTTTTCCTCCCTTTAAAAATCCACCTGTTTTCAGAACTTGGATGTGCTCTACACATCTGCACACAATGAGAAGACCGACTTAGCCGCATCACACACTCCTTCATCTGGCTTCCAAACCAAAATCCCACGGTGATGTAGCTCCATATTAAATGTCTCCTTCTTTGCCAGAAAACATATGGCTCTTATGTTTCACTTTGTGGGAACCCATGTCAGGAGAATTCTCTTCCTGCAGATTAACAGAATCACTGCACTTACCTTTAAAATGCAGCTGCTCCTGGAAGTAAATATTTAGCAGCTCACAGCAATGTTAAGACAACCAAGACATGCAGTAACCCTTCCCAACTCCTCATAACAGGAGCAATTTGCTCTGAAGGTCTTCCCCTCCCCTCCCCTGGTTGTGTAGATGTGGGTGTGCTGCACACGTGTATTAAATGCAAAATCTTTGTCTCGATGTAGACAGAAAGGAAATAAAATTAAACTGAAGCTCCACATTTGTTTCAGTAAGAGCAAAACCACGTGTAGTGGGTCAACCCTGAGAGAGCACAGAGAAAAGCCAGAATATTACTGCTGAAGGAAGGATGGTATGTCACAGCAAGATGCTTTAAAAACTGCAGAGCAACTGAAGGTTTGGGGACAGAGACTCTTTTATTGATCCCTCCTCTGGAAAGAAAGAAAGAAAAAAAAATTGTGCATTTAATGTTGAAGGCACCCTTGAATTAAGGACTGATACAAACATCCCAGAAGGCAGTGAAATCACCCAGCAGAATGCAAGAGGTTAACAGCAAAGTCATTCTAAGCAGAATAGGAAGCTGATTCATAAGCAGTAAGAAAAAAAGAAAGGAATTGTCACTCTCAGATCCTATCCCATTAATGATGAAATAGATATCAATGGTTCATACCTGTAATTTGTCAGAACTGCTCTTGCTCTTTCAAATACCTGCTCCATAAGCAAAAAACCAAACCCCAAACCAACACAAGAATGACGGTGTTTATGTACAGTTCTGCATACCAGGGGCCTGATCCTGTAAAAAGTGTCCCAAGCTTTCCCTTTCAATTGACTTCCTGGCGTGTGGGAGGCACCTGCTCTGTTCCTACTCCCTTATCAGCCAGCTCACCAAGGAGAGGATCGAGCACTCGCTGCAAAGGACCTGGCACCCCTACAAAGATAAGGCTGTGCCACCAGGGCACTTTAAGCAACACGTAATTTTCCCTCTCTCCTGTACAGGGACAGAAGTCCCAATTCTAGGTTTAAAGCTCCAGCAGGAGATTTCTCATCTGTTTCAACTCCTTTGCTTCAGGGAAAACTGCAAGATCTCACCCTAATTCTGCAATTCTTCATTCCCACAGGTTATAGGGTCTCCATTAGCACAGGTTAAAGGCTCTCCACAGATTCACAGATCCAAGCATTTGAAAGCCAGAACGCATCACAGGGATTCTGCACCCCATTTTTTTTTCTCTTTTGGTGTAACACTGGTCACAGAACCTCACACAGTAACTCCCCCTTCAGCTCTGGGAGTGGGATTTGTGGCAGGATATACTTTTTAAGTCCATGTAACCTTAAAGACACAGCCCTAAAGGAAATAGAAAAGATTAATTAAACCTGCAGCCAACCAGTTCACTTTGCTGTTTGCCTAAATGTGGTGCCTACCACTGTGGTACCTCTACCATCCTAAATCTCCCTGAATTTCATTAGCTGACATTCATGTCAAACCTGGGGGTGCCTAAATTTATTTTTTCCCCTAAAATGTGGGTCCGAGGAACATGATCATTCTTGTAGCTCTTTTTTGACCCCCTTCCCATCTCTCCTAATAAAGAAATCTGAGTTGTGCACTCCTTGCACAAACACAGTTTTTCTAATTATTGCTCTTAAGAAGTTCAGTCTAAGGAATCAGAAAGGACACAGCAGCAACTTTGCATTAAACAGAAAGGAGTAATTAATTTAAAATATGTTAATCAATCAACCAGAATTCATTAGTTAATGCTGCTAAGGCTGTTGTGCCTGCATAAAATCTCCCTCTAAAGAATAGTTTTATTACAGGGTATATTTTACCTGCTCAGTTCTTACATTCTCTAAGGTGGCTGTTAATTATAAAGCTGCCACCACACAGTTATTTAGAGTTGAAAACCACCTGTACATTTAAAACACTCCTTGAAAATACATGGGTGATGCTCTGCAGATCCTGTGGTATCCAAGTCCTTTCCTAGTCTTTCACGCAAAACCAGAGGAAATAAAAGATTAATTTTATCATGTTGTTCCTGTTGAATGCACAGCACGGAATTATGGAATTTACCTTTGAACAGCTAAAAATCAGATATATTAAAAAAAAAAAAAACCAACAAAAAAACAAAAACCCAACCAAACATAAACTAAACAAGGATAAGCTGTTTCCAGTGACTGAAGCTGGAATAATTTTATTTCAAATCTATTGTACGTTTTATTATTCACGGTGTTTGTTTGCTTTTGGGGCATTTCTCAGCTTGGACAGGGGAAACATGTTCATCTGTTTCTTTTTTGGCTTCCAGTCGGTTTCACTTTCAGATTCTAATGTTTCACACTCCAGCCTTCAGGTTTCAAGCCCTGCAAGGGATACTTATTTCATTTAAACAAACCAAAAACCTGCGGCGGCCGGGCGAACACACACGACGTGCCCCTCGGTCTGCAAAGCTTGAGCCCATCCTGTCCAGTGAAACATCTTCATGACGGTTCTCCGGGATTTGCAGAAAAAAAGAGATTAAATAAATAAGAGTGATGACGAATTAAGTATCTATTAAAAAGCGGGGGGTGGGAAGGAACCCAAACAAGAGTTTCGCAGCGCTCTCGGAGTGACCCCAGTAAAATACCATCCCATATTGCCGATTACACGACTCACGTCGGATCAATGATGAGGAGCCGCCGCACGGCGCTCGATGCCCCGAGGGAGCGTCCCAGGACCCGGAGGGTGACAGCGGTATTGCCACCCCGCGGCTGCCGTGGGCTCTGGGAGCAGGACAGCCCCTTTGCCGCGGGGGTGGGAAGGCTGTCCCGGGAGCGCGGATTTCCCGGGAGCGCGGATTTCCCGGGAGCGCCCGCCGAGGGAAAAACACCCCCCAGGGATGCTTGGTTTAATCATTTATGCTTTTAATTGGGCTAAGCAAAAGAAGGGTGCTAGAAGTTTGGTTTGGTTTTTTTTTTTTTTTTTTTAATTATTGTCGGGTTCCCCCCCCCCGATTTTTTTTTCTTGTTTGTTTGGGGTTGTTTCGTTTGGTATTCTTTTCTATTTTTTTTTTTTTTTCCGGAGGAAGGGTGGTATTTAACATATGGCACTCGGTAATCTCTACACGGAGGCTGTTAAAACATCTGCTGCCTCCCAAACGCGTGCGGCAGCGCCCGTGGGCACGGGGGACAAGGCGAAGGGGCACCTCGGGCACGGCGGCTTCCCAAGGGCCGCTGTTTCCCGGCTGGAAACGGGCACCGCTCATATAAAAGCCGTCGAACCCGGGTAAAAAGTGTTTGGGGGTTTTTGTGGATCTTTTTTTCCTTTTTTTTTTTTTTTTTCCCCTTTTCTCCTTCACCGGTACCTCCGCTCGCAGAGCTGGCATGCTTCCATTTATTGATCTAAGGGAGGGGTTTATTTTTTCCCTACCGGGACACCCCCGCCATCGCACACACACACAAGAGCAAGGTGGCCCTCGGCTGCTCCCCCATCGCGAGGTGCGGGGGGGCCCCCGCATCCCTTCCCCGCCGTGCCCCAGACATCACCCCACTTCGGAAAGTCGGTGCCGGACAATTAGGACACCCGTTGTCCTCCAAACCTCCCCCCCCGCACCCCGCCCCGCCGAAACCCGCATAAATCACAATCGTTGCATTGTCGGGCTACAAAGCCAGACGGGAGCGCTTATGAATTTAAGTTTGGAGAAGGAAAACGTGCGCTGACACAACACGCTCCCTGTTCACAGGAGTAGCCAGGAAGGGGAAATGAATGGTGGAAGTTAAAGAGCCTTTCATTGCGGAGCGCGCCGCGCCGCAGCGGGTCCCCGCTCACCGCCCTCGACGGACGGCGGGGGGTGCCCCCTCCTCGTTCCCTTCCTTCGCCCTCCCAAAAACCGAGCCTTGCCCGGCCAGCCTGTGCCCGGTTCCCCCCGGTAAGCCCTCGGCTCGGGGGGTGCGGGTGCCGGGGCCACACACGGTGCCCGGCGATGCGGGACCCGCCGGCTCCGCCGACGGCACCGGAGGCGGACACCGCCGAGAACCGAG
>JAWWEE010000040.1:58521177-58532197 GCA_035221455.1 Xenops minutus | reverse complement strand
CCCAGAGAGGATGTAGATTGTCCCTCACTGAAGATATCCCAGAACCCTCTGTTCCATGTGCTCCTCCTGTGCCAGGTGCTCTGGGATGGCCCTGCTGCAGCAGGAGGTGGGACCAGATGCCCCACTGTGGTCCCTTCCAACCTGACCCATCCTATGTCAGTCAAACTACCCTGTGCCTGCTGCTTCTCCAAAGAGGGACATGGTGAAAGCAGAAACAAACTGATAATTATTGAAGGGAATAATTAATAATTATTGAAGGAAATAACTAACATTTACCTGGGTGGTGCAGAGCTCTGGGCATGCACAAGAGCCCCTTGGTGACATGGATGCTGTGTGAGAGAGATGGAAGTAGCCATCCAAATCCCAGGAGAATTTCTCCTATGAATCACTGGGAATTCAAGAGATTCGCATGGCCATCTGAATCCCAGGAGAATTTCTCCTCTGAATCACTGGGAATTCCCCCCGGGGAGGGGCTGGCAGCTCCTGCTTCCACAGAGCAAAGAGCCTTGCCCTGCAAACTGAGGGACATGAGTTGTCCTTAGTGGTGTGGACTAGAAGGGGAAGTGTTGTGGTGCCCACGTGAGAAGATGTGGAATGATGTCCCTACTTTGTTGTAGGACTGTAGCCACGTGGATTTAAGCATGTGTTTTAATTGCTTCCCTGCATTCAGCCCTTTAGGGTCACTGTTCTACACCAAAACCTGTCACATCAGTAGTATTGCAAAGGGCTGCCTTTAGCTCACATAATTGCCATTGTGTTCAGACATTTTACAGGTCTTAAGAGAAAAAACCAAACCCACCACCTGGTTTTTGTGGCCTTTTGCATATGTGTGCATGTGAGATTTTTCAGGCCGTGGAGGGCTCTGTCATAATCCAGTCGGAATGTCTGTAGGAAAGTTAAAGTGGGCATCTATTCAGAGCAACGACTGCAGAAATGGCATTGTGGGGTCCATGTTTATGGTTTCTCAGCAACGCCAGTTGACGTCTGCTCGGCTGCAGAATTAAAGGGCTCCTTTTCAACTCGCCAGCTCGGCAGGCTGGGCTGGGGCTCCCCGCCACGCCGGGCTCCGTCGGGATCACACGTCCCGTGAGTTTAGTTGGAGTTCAGTTCATAGCAAATAGCTGCTGGATGAGGCAACAGACGGGTGGGAGGCTCAGCTCTGTTCGCTCTCCGGGGCGCTGTAAGGTGTTCCAAAGTTAGTTCTAGTTCAGGTCTAGCCCTGCTTGAACCCGGGGATGGATCTGGTGATGGGGTGCCCTTTCCACGTGGAATCCTCGTGGTGGGGAATGGCCAGGAGTTACAGACACACCCAGGTTTTCCCTTGATTTCACTGGGAGTTTTGGGGGTGCAAAGAATGTGGGAATGGATCCTACGTGATTCACTGGCAGATAATTTACACAGGCTACTTCTTGGCTGGGTTGAGTGTGTTTCCTTCCTGCAAAGCCCGTCTTGGAGCAGTTTAAGCACCATGAGATTTATCTGTGGGACATTTTGGGTGCAGTTTTGGGAGGGAATGCCATCCAGCTAACTTCCCCAGTTTTGAAAAAAGGAATGTATAGGTTATTTTTGTGCATTGCTGTACCTAGGGCTTTAAATGGCTATAAAGTAAGCACTATAGCCATTTAAAAGAAGTTACTAGGAAAGGACCACAGTGACCTTGGCAATATCTAATTGCAGGCTAAAACTTTCTGGGTGGGCATTCAGCAGTGGATGCAAAAAAAAAAATAGTAAAACCTTGGCAGGAGCTGCCAAGTCTCATTATTTTCAGTAGAGCTTGACATTTCTGGTGTTTAAAAAAAAAAAAGAATATAAAGTCAACAACTTCAAAGCGGTAGAGGCGCATGGAAAAAGTGGTTTGAGCAAAACCAATTTAGCAGGTGATAAAGTTATAATCAGAGAAATAAGTGAGGTCGGGTATTTATGGCTTGGCTTCTCTCGTTCTCGTCCCCCTTCTGCAGGAATGGGAGCTTGTGGTGCTGGGGAAGTTGAAGTGGAACCTCGCGGCTGTGACCCCCCACGATTTCATCGAGCACATCCTAAGGAAGGTGCCTCTCCCTAAAGACAAGTTGCTTTTGATCCGGAAGCATGCACAGACCTTCATTGCCCTTTGTGCCACAGGTAGGCTCTGGCTGCACCTGCTGCCTGCTGGGGGGCTGGAGGGGCAGGTTTGTCACTGGTGGGACATGGTCCCCTCTGTCCTCCCGTGGTGTGGGAGGAGGTGCTGAGTCCCGAGGGACTGTCATGAATCAGGCCCTGGGACTGTAGGACCAGAATTCCTGCAACAGGGAGCTGCAGTCCTGCCCCAGCAGTGCTTGTGGAGTGAAGTCTGTAAGACTGGGTTAGACCACACTGTTCTCTACTTTGCTCACTCATTAATTTTTTTAAAAGATTCATTGTAAGGACAGATGTGGGACACCCAAAATCCAGTACATTTGCCCCAGATGTGTTGGGCTAGTGCGTTGCATGAACGTGTTCGTAAAGTTTTGATTAACTGGACTCGGTCCAGATAAAAGGTAAAAATTGTATTTGTGATATTACCACATCCCTGAAACACAGGGAATGACAATTCAGAAGGCAATGAATTTTTTTTTCAAAGAAACATTTGGATTCTTTCTGTAACTTCACTCCAAGAAAGCAGTGGAACAATCCTGTCATAAGGAACCATTACACTCCCTTTTTGTCCTATGGCTGAATGCAGTTTCTGAAGATTTAGATGAGGACAGTTGCTTCTGTGGGAGAGAGGGTTGTTAATATATACCTGTCTGCAAAACAGGTTTCATTTGGTTGTTTTTTGTTGTTGGAAGTTTTTTTTTCCCCTCGGTGACTTCTAGAAAGTAAGTGTGCTCTTAATTTTCATCTGAAGGGTTGATGGTGAGACCATTTTTTGGAAACTAGACCTGGAACAGATAAACAGCATGCAGTGTTTGTTTCAGAGTTCCCATCAAGTGGTATATGGCTCAGTGTTTGAACTCACTAGTTTGACATACCTAGTCCTTTGTGATAGGAACTGTTCCACTTGTGTGTTTGCAAAAGGGAAAGGGAGGCTGGGTGCAGCTTTGGGGTTTGAATGTCTGCTGCTGTGCCTGCCTCTTGGTATTTAAGATGGTACAATCCAGGCCAGCTTTTTTGTACCTCTGTTGGTCTGTTTTAGAGAATTGTCCATGGGCTGTGTTTGGGTAATTGATTTTCTGGTTACCAAGATGCTTTCCCTTCCTTTCCCACTGCTGCATGATCCTTTGCAGACAAAAGACCACAGGGCTCAATAGAAATATTACTGTTCAGATTCTGCAGGATCACTCTTGGCAATTCTTCAGCCATTTCACACTAATTAGCTTTATGCCTTAGGATTAATATGTTTGATCAGCTTTGCCTTCTTTCTTTGCCCCCTCCCCTTACTTCATTCACACTGCCTTTCCCATGGCCATTTCTCTGGATCCTTACAACCCCCCCAGCCATCAACCTCCAACATACCTGCATATGATCTTCCAAACCAGACCAACCTTCCCTCTCTTTTGTTTCTTTCAGTCCCTACAATAGTGGTTTGGTTTATTTTGTTTTATCCCAGTGGAAATTTTCTTGAGTGCCCTAGAATTTCATTATGATTTAAATTCTCAAATCCTGGTCTATAATCCTTTGCCCTTGAAGTTTTCTGTAGAGCCAAACTACTGCAAGACTGGGGGCCGTGAAGGAGTCTGCAAAGTCCATGGTTTCTTTCCACTCCATGAATTCTTTGATGGTTGGCCCCATGCTTTAGTAGTTCCTTTTGCTGAGATCCAAACTTAAGCCCAGTCATGCAGTTCTCTCATGTGTTTCCCCCCATGTGATCTGCTTCTCATGTTATATGTCTCCAGTGCATGAACTGAAGTCCTTTACGAAGAGTTTAAAGAGGCAGCAAGTCAAGAGTTTCTTTTCTTACAAATTAAAGACATAACTCTGCCTACAGAGCTTCCCAAAAGTCAGGGCACCATGGTGCTAGTGTAGGTTTTCTTTTCTTCTCGTGCCATTTTCCACACACCACTGTGTTGGCATTTCATTCTGAGGAAGACCCACAACCCTTTGCCATTTTGAAAGCAGAGATCTTACCCAAGCCCTCCCTCCCACATTCCCAGTTTGCCAGCAAACTCCCACCCCCATTTCCATTATAGAAATGTTGTTCCTACTGCATTTCCCTTTCACTGCTGCTCTTTGAAGAAAAGCCCCTTCTCATCAGACTTCCTTCCAGATCCAGTTGTCATTTCCTTTTCTTGTCCTGTTTGCTGCAGAGCTCTCATCAGCTGCACTGTTTCTCCTTTCTCTTTCTCCCTCAAAGCTGCTGCTCTCCACCAGCTCAGGTTAAGCCTGGTGTTTCATTTCCCCATTTGCCTTCTTTCAGCAATATGACCTCCTTTGACATGTGGTTCGCTCTTCCCTTGTTCCCTCCATGTGTGTTTTTAGCCTGGGGTTGACTCTTTGCTGTTCCCAGACCTGACCTCTCAGCCTGGCTCACAGCTCTGCTCTGGAGCACAGCAGTAAATCCTGATTCATCTCAGCACAGCTTTCTCTGCCATCAAGTACTTTGTCTTTAGTGTATCATGCAAAATCTGGCGTATTTCAAACTTTATTCCTCTAGCCTGAGTTCTTCACCAACTGCTTCTTTTTAATTTCTCAGCAAAAACATTATAGCTGAAATTCCTGAGTGTTCCCTGCCTGTCCAGAGCTGATCTCACTCCTGCAGCACTCTGTGTCAGCAAACAGAGGGAAGCAACCATTAACAGACTGGCTGTTCTGGATGTGTAGGATCACTTTGATACTCATCTCTATTCTCCGTTCCCTTTGAACCTCTGCACAAGGAGGTGATAACTCCATCCTTCTGTATATTCCTTTCAGTCACATCTGATCAGTTTGGCACTCTCTCTGCCTGTATTTTGAGCCCAGTTCCTGTAGCAATCTGCCTGGCTATAAACCCAGAGCCTCTCCCCGGTCCTTGCAGTGATTAATGATTCACATGAGCATGACTGAAACTGGAATGTATCCCTCTTTGCCCTTGCTCCCATCTGAGCACATGGCCACTGAGCAAGACATAAGTTTGTTCCCTGATGAAAAAGTTTTCTCTTTCTGCTTCCCTGCCCTCACAGTGCTTCCAGGAGTCTCCTTGTCCACGAGAAGGGCATGAAAGCAGCATCCATCCCCAGCCCTGGTGGTGCTGCCAGTGCAGTGGCCATGCAGACAGGGAGCTGTCATTGGGAGAGAGCTGATCTCTTGGCTGGGAGTTGCCCACCTCTAGGACAGGTTTTTTCCAGCTGCCTTGCTCACTGCACAGTAAGAGTGTATAGATCCACATGAGGCACTGGCATAGCCTGCTCTGTCACCATGTCATTTGTTTTCTCCTCCTGCTGGTGGTTCCCTGTGCAAGGTAAAATCTCCTTCAGGAGGCTTCTGAATTTTAAAGGCACCAAGAGGCTGCATTTGGAGCCTTTGTCCTTACAATATAGCTTGGCAAAAGTGCTGCCTACTGCTTCCCTCACAAGGAAAGAGAAGACTGAGAGGGGATCTCATCAATCCATATAAATTTCTATCTCAAAGGTGGGTACCAAGAGGATGGTGCCAGATTCTCTTCAGTGGTGCCCAGTGCCAAGATGAGGAGCAATGGCCATAAACTAAACCAAAAGAAGTTCTACCTCAAGAGGAGGAAGAACTTTACACTGAGGGTGGCAGAGCACTGGAACAGCTGCCCAGGGAGGTTGTGGAGTCTCTCTCCTTGGAGATACTCCAAATCCACCTGGACACATTCCTATGTCACCTGCTCCAGGTGACCCTGCCTTGGTGGGGAGTTGGACTGGATGATCTCCAGAGGTCCCTTCTAACCCTAAGGATTTTGTGATTCTTTCGCATGGGAAGATCCTGTTTATCTGTGGAGATGTCCTTTTGCCCACTGGGATCATGTTGCTTTTCCCCTTTGCCCACACCTCCTCCCTGTGTTTGTTGCTTTGCACCCTTCATTCCCCCTCTGTCTCTTTGCACGGTGCTCTGCAGTTTGGAGGTGTTTTCTCCAGGGTTGACCATTTGCCTGGGCTGTGCTCCCAGCCAGGGAGTCACTCCTGGAGGAGTGGGAGAGGGCAGTGGTTACAGAGGTGTGTGTGGAACATGCCACACTGCTGCTGAAAAGAGACTCAGGCTTTGTTTCCGTGCCTTCAGCATGCCCTTCATTTCCTCCTCCCTCCTGTTTGCAGTCATGGATGCACAGCTGTCTCCTTGTGTGCCACTCTCCTCTTGGAGGCTGAACACACCACGGTTCTGGTGCAGGATACCCCTCTCTATGTGAGAAGCTGTGAGGGACTGGTGGGTTTTGGGGAAGGACAGCATGTGCACCTTCTCCTGAACACGAGCTGTGATGGAGAGTCGTCTCAGCGAGGAGCTGTGCAGGGCTTTAGTTGAGGGGCGTGCAGAACTTGGAAGCAAAGATCCCTGCAGGCTTGCAGAGACAGAAGGCAACTTGTATAAAGCCCTCAACTCAGCCCTTTGCATGGTCTCTTCTCTGAGTCCTCCAGGAAGGTGGATATTCCTGTGATGGATGCAGTGCAGCCTCTCAGAGCAGTGGCTTTCAGAGCCTGTGTCAGCAAAGAGACTAAGAAAGAAAATGAAAATTTCAGCTGTAAGTCAGTTCTGGACAGTGTGCCAAACCTCTGCCCACTGTCTCTGGGACATTAATCATCTGCACTTGAAAGCTCAGAAAGTTTTTTTGACTTCTGGGCAAAATCCTGTGTCCTTCAGACAGAAGTTCTGTGAAACTCACTGGGAGTGTTGTCTGAGGAGGATGAGACCCACAACCCTAGCAGTGATCTGGAGGGTAACCACACAGGATGCTTTGAGGTACAAAGAGGCATGTTTGGTCCTCAGGACTCCTGCTGGGCAAGTCTTCCATGCATCACCTTCTCATCCAGTGTAACTTACTGGGCTCTGTCCCTGCAAAGTGTGATACGAGTTTCATTTGGGACGCGTTCTTTGCAGAGGGAAAGAATTAAGCCTGCAGAGGCTTCATTGGGTGTATTAATATCTTTGGAAATAAAATACATATTGCAGAGCAGCAGTGTTTGCACTTCTTGCATGGCAGAAGAAAGAGCAATCGAGGTGACTTTATTGCTCTACAAAAGAAGGCTCTTGCTTGTTCCAGGGAGGGACAGCTCATATCAGTACATTGAGCTTTCCAGACAAAGGGAGCCACAGGAACCAAGGAATTGCCATCACCGGGTGATCAGGGCCTGGGGAATGTTTCATGACCAGTCAAGTCTGGGAAGATGAGGTGGAAGGAAATGGAGCAAGAGAGCCTGTGCTGATATAAGCTGGCATAATTTCAGAGCTGCTGGGTGAGTTGCCCTCTGTCCTACCAGCTGCAGGTCTGACCTTTTGGTGCTGTGAGCCCTAACATCATCCTGATCCTTGGTTAGGCTTTCCCTAAGGAAGGTGTAGAATATTTTATTCTATTATTTATTAATAACCAGTGGAAAAAGTTGTTCAAAAGTAGGATTTACAATCAGCTAATGAGCACATTGTGGTGACTGCTCATGTTATGTAGATTGTTCAACATGTTTCCCTGTCTTTACCTCACTTCAGTGGTTGTGATGAAACAGCAGCATTTGGGATACCTCAGTCCCATTTGTGTAAAGGCCAAATTCTGCTTGTCTTACTCTAGCCCAGAACAGAATTAGGTGTCTGCCCTCCTTCCTGCTCAGAGAATGGAAGCATGTCTGCATCCTGTTTTACTTGACAGTTTTTTGCTGGGTTGTAGCTGGTGTTTCCTTGGCCTTTTTTTGATGGGATGAAGAATCATCTGGTTTTGCCTTCGAAAGCAGAAAGGGTTAACTTGGGGCAAATCTGCAGCACGGTGTAGAAACAGGAGAGCAGGAACAAAAAAAATGGGCAGTGCAGTTAAAACCAACTGCATTTGAAAAAAAGAGTAGCACACTGACAGTGGAATTGCATTTGGATCAGAACAGGCAGGAATTAAATCCACTACTTCCATGGTTTCCCTTAGACCTTTCTTTTAAACTTAGATCCTTAAATACAGATCCATTCTTGTCTTCATGGTACAGTCATTGGTTGGGTGAAGTTTGAGACTGGGTGTGACCCTTATCTCTAGGTGGTTTTAAAAACTGGTGTATCAATCAATGCTTGTTCTTCTGATGGAGGTAACACATACCTTTTTTTCCTCTCTTTTTTCCCTCCCACATGGTGAGAAGCGTTACCTTCCTTAAGACAGCAGTTTCCAATTCTGTAGTTGCAACTCTGAAAATAAACCTCTGTCAAAGTACAGAGATGAAAATGGGCTGCTCAAAACACACAACCAAGCAGCCAGAGCAATAAGAAGGGTCATTGTGAGGAGGGAGAGAGTTCCCCCACCTGGCTTTGACACACTGAGCAGCTTCAGCCTGGATATTTGGCCCCTTGTTTTTAAGGTCCTTGAGGAAATAGGTGATACTGAAATGGGGATGGGATGGTTTCTAGTGTTTGTTGCCTGGGAGTAGAAAGTAAAGCAAGTGCTGCTCTCTTAACAATCCAGTATCTTCCCTGAGAGTGTTCCCATGCTCAGACTCTTGTTGCCCATGCCTTGTGACACCACTCCTCCAAATTACATCTTTTATACTTTCCCATGGAGTGGCTTAATCACAGAATCAGTCAGGTTGGAAAAGACCTCTGAGATCATTTAGTCCAACCTCTAAACCTATAAAACACACCAAAGTTAGAGCCCTGCCTTTTATGCAGGCTCTGGGTGCCCAATAAACAAGGTCTGAAAGAAGGGTTTTGCCCATAGCCTTGCTTCAGGTGTCCAGAAAGAAGTGCCCTACGTAAAATTCCAGGTGTCCAGAAAGAAGTGCTTTGTATAAAATTTCTCCTGTAGTTCAGGGTCCATCATATACAACAAGAATTTGAAGCAAAATGACAGGTTTCAGCTTCATATGTTTAGGTCCTCCGTCTCTCCCTCTTATTTTTTTATTTTTATCTCAGGGCAAATTTTTGATTTAGTTCTGGGGAGCAGTTTTACCTGAGTGAGGATGGTGAGCCTTGGCTTGTTGTCATGGGGGAAGCAGAGATAGAGGCTTATAATTGATAAAAGCATGTAAAAAGCTTGTTTTGAATTTCTCAATGGAATCTAAGAGGCTCCGAGGGCGGTTCGGCATCCCCTCCGATACGGTGCTTAATATTTATGCTTCCATTGCACCTTGACAAACACTTCACGTAGTTATTGCTTTGCTTGAATATGGAAATATGTTAATTATGGCCTTTATTCTGCTGCCTGCTCTTTTCCTCAGCCTTTTCTATTCAACCCTCTAGGTGGCCCAGCACAATGTGGCTCCTTTTCTTTCAATGAGCTCTTTCCACACTAATAGGGTCCAGGGTGATGTGGAGAACCATGTGCACAAAATTGGTGCACCACCCCCCATTCCTTTGTGGGCATGTCAGGTTAAATTCATATCAGCAGGAGGGTCACTGCCATGATTTTCAATAGCACGAGATGAGGTGATGACTCCAGACAATGGTGCCACACTCTCCAGTTGGAGACACTTGCCTCACCAGTTGCAGTAGTTAATTAATATGCTAAAAATAGAAGCCAGTGATACAAATCGCTGCCTGTTGTACAACAAAGACTGGGCATGTGTAGCTTTGATAGCCAAGTTTATGGTGCTTGTTATGGAGGGAAGTTAGTTTAGAGCTAGAGGCGATGTAAGACTTTCTGGATGCTGAGCTTTAGTCACTCTGGGCCTCTGGCCATTCGCTCGCTGTCTCATTTGCATTATGAATGACATTAAGGGAACTAACAAGGTTATTGGGCATAGAAATGTTCGCATGTGACCCCACGTGGAAGCAGACCTACAGCAGTGCGAGTTGGCAGGGACACTGTGCCTCTTTATCCAGCTTCCTAGGAAGACAGTTTCTGGGAGTAGGTATAAAACCAACCACGAGAACACCGCTCTTGGGATGACATGGAGGTCTTGGGGGGTGTGAGCCCCTAGGAGGCAACGAAGGTCAGAGGGCAGGATAGACCCGTGTCCTGGTGGTGAGCATGGAATGCAGGACCTGGGAGCTCCCTGCTTGGGGCTCCCCACCCTCCATCCACCTGTGTCTGGGTGAAGCTGCTCCCTGGGGTCTCAGTGCCCATGGATGAGGTGGTGGGTCCAGTCCATTCTGCTGGCTCAAGGGATGGATAGGACACGGGTGGGTTTTGGTTCTCACCTGCTGCCTCACAGCTTCAGTAGGGACTGTCCAAACACTGGAAAAATTTGAGAGGCTTTGCATCATCTTAGTACTACAACTTTCCCAAAACTTGAGATGAGGAGGAGTAAATCATGCAAAGTCCATTGCTACCCACAGTAACCAAAGTTACTTTCTTCAGTGAAGCCCAAAGATCAAACACAGCAGTTGCTTCCCAGTTTAGGGTCACATTGGCCAAGTGAAGCCTTGTCCTCACCAATAATAGCACGTGGGATTGGCAATCCCCAGGAAATGCAGTGTATGCCAGAGGAGAAACATTTCCATGGAAATCTAATCTGCTTTAAATTAGCCCTTTTCTAAAGAAATCAGTGGGATTGCTGAGGAATCACTCAGTGTAGATGGGAGCATGTTTTGGGGATGTGAGGTGTCTTCCATAAATGTTTGACCATTCTTAAATTTCACAGCGTTTTTGAGTTGTTCTCTGGAGCAGGAGGACACTGAGCAGTCACTCAGGCACATAAACACTTACAGCCTTTATGGAAACCTCTTCTCAGAGTCCTTTAACCATTCCTGCTCTTCATGTTGGACTTCCATGAACTGGTGTATATTGGTTTATGTAAATCCACATGAGGTGAATGTGAAAGCTATTTTGATCATAGAATCATTAAGATTGGAAAAGACCACTCGGGTCATTGAGTCCAGCCATAAACCCGACACTGCCATGTCCACCACTAAACCATATCCCCATTTCCTCTCACTCTGTCCCTTGTTCCCTGGGAGCAGAGCCTGACCCCCACCGGGTTCCCCCCGCCTGTCAGGGGGTGTAGAGAGC
>JAWWEE010000040.1:58430527-58496345 GCA_035221455.1 Xenops minutus | reverse complement strand
GGCCCTGGCACAGGTTGGGCAGAGAAGCTGTGGCTGCCCCTGGATCCCTGGGAGTGTCCAAGGCCAGGCTGGATGGGACTCTGAGTGACCTGGGATGGTGGAAGGTGTCCCTGCCCATGGCAGGGGGTGGGATGGGATGCTCTTTAAGGTCCCTTCCATCCCAGGCCATTCTGTGATTCTGTGATAAGACAGCTTTAACACTTGATCGGTGCAACTGGAGCAATGACTTTTTTGTTGCTTTTGTTGTTCCTTTCTGGTTTTCCTCCTGTTAAGAGGAAAGTTACTCTTCCCTTAAAGACCTGGATCTGCTCACTCGGTGCTGTCAGCGCAGCCCAGTTTTTGCATCAGCTGGAAAACGTGAGCCTGGCTCAGTCTGTTGAAGTTAAAATGTTCATGTGGCACTCTGGCAGGCACTTTGGGGACGTGCCAGCTCGTTCACCAGCAAGGGGATGGGAGTTCATCTCAGAAGTTCTGCCCTTTTGTGAAGTTACCTTTTTTGGGGCTCAATTAGAGGTCCAGTTGGCCAACACGTGCTTTTCATAAGAGGGCTCCAGAGTCTCCCTGCACTTTCATCCTCTCCAGCACAGAGGTGTAGTTGTTATAGATAAATTATGCTGCATTTGTGATAAATTTAAGTAATTGCTTCACTTCCTTTTGTCTCAGGTGGGTCTGCCTTAGTAAATATTGATAGCGTGATTGGGACTGACTAGTTAAAAATGGTTTTTTGTTGCTATAAAGTCTTCAGGGGCATCCTTTTAAAAAGAATCTGTGCTTGTGTTTTTCACATTGAGGCTCTGCAGCCTCTTGGTGTCTAATATTAAACATTTTTGACAATTCAGTTAATTTCTTGTTGTTGTTTATAATCTCTTTCAGTGGCGAAACAAGATACAATAAAGACAAGATACTACAAGGTTAGTATCAGTTGTTCTGCTAGAAAATCATGGTGAAATTCTGTAATCAGCTGCTCAGATATTAAGTATTATTGTAGAATAATGTTGTATAAAGATTGCTTAAATGCCTGAATTGTTCAATCCCAGCTCCTTCTAGGAAGGCAGTCTTTATCAGAGCCATTTAAAACTAGACTCCACTATAGTGGCTGCTGACTTGGGACTGAAAACAGTGGATTACCTGGGTGTCTGCTGTAGGAAAATCAAGGCTCACTGCTACAAGGAACCTGCTGGGGTTGTACTCTGAATAAATCAACTTTAGACAATGCTGCATGTTGTGAGGAAAAACACTTTTAGATTTTCTTGCCTCTGTTTTCTGCCTCTATGACATTGCTCTTTACAGTTCTGGCAGCACGGCTTTGTGTTCATACTAAAATGAATAAAGAATATTCCCCTGCCTTTCTTTCTTAAAAGTATCAATGATGTATCTTAAATTCCAAGCATTTTGGGTCAAGTCATGTGTAGTGGGTTCCCGTCCCCTCTTCATGAATGTAGCCTTGAGTTTTGAGAGGTCTAATGCCTGTATCAGCATGGTTTTAAGTTTCAAGTTGTCATAGGTATAGATTAATACAAATATCATTGATAATGATCCTTCTGTCTTCCTATCCTGTTCTGTCCTCCTTTGTTTGGTTAAAATTGTGACTGAGTTTAGGGAAGACCAGAAGAGCTGTGACTTTTCCCAGTGCTTGGCTTTACTGAAGGAGAAGGATTTTACTGTGACTGAGCAGACTCTTTATTGCTTGACGTATTTGCTGGATGATCTAAAATGTGCATGTCTTAACGTTGGTGGGTTTTTATTTTGTAGGCCAGGGAGTGGATGAGCCTCTCTCTTCAACAGGGTTCAGACAAGCAGATGCTGCTGGGGTATTTCTCAGTAATGTGAAGTTTACTCATGTCTTTTCAAGTGACCTCCTTCGAGCAAAGCAGGTGAGTTCTTCTTGAGGCAACAACTGCCTGCAAAATTTGGCATTTTTTTGTTATTGGTGATACAAAAATAATGCAGACAGAGCCAAAAGCTGTTTTGATGGACCTCCCACTGCAGTTTGAGTGGTGTAGGACTGAAGGATGCCTCTCTGGATGGGGAAATTTCTGTGAGGACAGCTCAGCTGGGAGTCAGTAAAGGCCAGCTTGCTTTGCAGGATGTTATGCACTGTTGCTCCTGTGGATTTATGGAAGAAACTCTGAGGAATGCAGGCCAATAAAGACAAGATCAGGTTTTGCTGTGAAGTCACTACAAGGATCATTAAATGTGCAGAGAGGTTGGATTTTGGCAGGAATGTTGCACCTCTGGATGTTGATGCACTAAAGGTTAAATAAAGAGGAAGAAATGTGAATTATTGGGTGGGATTGCGTGTGATCTTGTGTGCAAGATTATGAAATACTCATAATTAGGGAATTGGAAGTTTTAAAGTCAGAGATCAGTTGTTCTAGGAAGGTCATGTCTCCTCTGGAAGGCCTGTCCTTAATTCTCCCTTCTGTTGCTGATTCTGTGGTTTCAGGAGACATGTAGGAGATTGAAACTGCTAAGCCATTTTTGCTTGCTTGCTTTCTGTTCTGGTGTCCTGCTCTAGAAGTCTGTGAAGCCTTTCTGTAAACCAGATCAACACAATCTAGCATCAATCTCCTTTATTTTTCCTTAAATCATAGCTCATCAACGTTGCTCTTCAGTTTTGCAGCACAGTCCCATGAACTACTGTAGCAGCACAGTTTGGGAATAAAAAGAGACTGAGAGGGAGGAGAACAATAATTAGATATTTTAAAAATGCATAATAATAGCCTGACAAGTCACTTTAAGTGTGTGAAAGGCAGTGATTATATTTTGAAACATTAATAATGCTTTCTAACTTTCATAAAGCTGTCTGTGCTATGTGCCTGCCTTAGGGGAATTGGTTTGGGATTCTTTTTTCCTTGTATTAGAAACTGCCTTTTCCATGGGAAAGCAGTTTTATTCTCACAGTGTAGAAGACAGACCTGAATTTTTCCTTTTTACCATAAAGGAAGTGTGTTTTACCATTTGTTTGACAAGCTATCCAGACTTGGTGAAAGCTTTCCTGGAGATGTATAAAGCTGCAGTTTCCATATGGTTGGAGCTTCCTTTCTTGGCAGCTGCAGATCTCTGAAGTGTCTGTTACTACACTGTCACATCATAGCTGAAGTATGAGAGGAATGTACAAATTCTGTTGGAAAAAGAGGAAATTGCAGCATATAATTATGCAGTTAACTGTGCTGTTCATATATACCAGGAACTGGACTCAACCCTATCTCAATTTTGACGTTATTCTGTGACAGAAATTTGAAGTGACAACATAAAGCTTCTCCTAAGCAATAATGTTAAATCAATCATTAAACCTTGTTGGTACAACAAGGCTGTTTATTCTTTGCCAGAATCTAAGGAGCCTTTTCAAAGTGAGGTGTTTGAGTGTCAGATCAGTTGGGTGTGGATGTTTGCACAGCACTCTCAGCAGATATTGCCAGTCCAGACTTTATGTGAGTCCAGTACAGCCTTCATGCTCTGGTGCATGGAAGAACAGGAGCAGGTTGGCCATCCTTGAGTTCCCAGTTTAAGAGAGACAAAGAGCTATCAGAGAGGATCCAGTGGAGGCCACAAGGATGATGAGGGCTCTAGAGCATCTCTCATATGAGGAGAGACTGAATGAGCTGGGCCTGGTCAGTCTGGAGAAGACTGAGAGGGGATCTCATTAATATAAATATCTCAAAGGTGGGTGCCAAATGATGGTGCCAGGCTCTTGTCAGCAGTGCCCAGTGACAGGACAAGGAGTAATGGCCATAAGATAAAACACAAGAAGTTGTTTCACCTCAACATGGTGAAGAACTTCTTCACACTGAGGGTGGCAGAGAACTGGAACAGCTGCCCTGAGAGGTCATGGCTTCTCCCACTCTGGAAGCATTCCACACCCACCTGGATGTGTTCCTGTGTCACCTGTTCCAGGTGGCCCTGCCTTGACAGGAGGTTGGACTGGATGATCTGCAGAGGTCCCTTCCAACCCTGATGGTTCTGTGGCAGCCAGACAGGTGTCAGGCAGATGTTTTTTGCAGTGGGATTAACTGAACAGTTTCTGGGAGCATACAGCTTGTGAGTCTGTCCCGTGTACTGCATGGAAACAACGTGTGGTCATGATGGATTTGTGAGCAGTGTATTTGCACTCAAGGTGGGGCTTTTGTCCCAGTAAATCCCACTGCCCACCTGTCATAGGTGCTAAGGATCTCCAAGTGTTCCTTGTGAAGGAGCTGCCTGCAGCTTTTCCCCCTGCAGGCCATATATCCAATTCGGACAGGCTGGCAGCTGGAAAACCTTGTATTTTGCTGGTTGGGGTTGTGGGGTACCACTGATGTGGTTCACCTTGGCTGTGGTGGTGTAAGATGCTCTGTGCCACTGATGTGACTGTGTGTTCACTTTTTAGACTGCTGCTGCCATTCTAGGGAAAAATAAGTTCTGCAGAGATGTGGACATCAAGTATGATGCAAGACTGCGGGAGAGAGTAAGTGCTGGAAGAATTTGTTTTAATATCAAATATTGAACAATTTGGGATTGTAACTTCCTGCTGATGGATGTCTTGGCTTTTTAAATGGTAGATTTAACAGTGGAGAGCACTGTTTGCGGTGGTTTTAATCACTGAAAGCTGAACTCTTCACATCAGGGGTAATAAATTGCTTGCAGAATTGTGAAGCAAAGCCAAAATTTAGTGATGAGTGTTGTAACTGTGATGCTTTAATGATTTAAATAAGGTAATATTTCTTGTGTAAGGAGCAGCACATGACTGTAGCATTTCCTATTTGAATCTTTTTTCTCTCAGAAATTCCAGCTCTTGCCCTGCTATCAGCAAGTTAAATGCTCCCAAACTTCTTTAGTCACCTTACCACCTGACTTTTCAGAAAAATAATAAGGTTCATGATACCAGATTTTAGAAAGAATTATCCTATGTTTCTGTTACACTGTTCTTCTTTTTCATGGTGTTTCTATGGATGTGTGGAAATGCCAGTACAGTGTCTGCAGGTCACAGGTTGTAAGTCACTACTCAGGATAACAAACTAAATGAATTGCACAAAAAAAGAAGCTAAGTCCTTTAAAAGAACATGGCATTGACCCTCTTAGGAAAGTTTTATTCTCTCATGCCTTGCTTTCATGAGAGAAGTCTGGAAAAATCTTTAGGATTAGGATTTCATTTCCAGCAGCTTCAGTACAATTATTTCTTCATGTCTTTCATGGTGTTCTTAAACTGCTGCTGTTTTGCTTTGGAGAAGGGGATTGAGAGACTAAAAGTGTTTCAGTACATTTCAATTCTGATGACTCTAATAATGAATTAGCATGGAATATCTAATGTTAGTGGTAATGAAGGATTAATCTTCAAACCTTCATCCTCTGCTGTGGAGATTTCAGAGATCTGCAGAGAAAATGCTCGGTTGTTGCTTGTGAAAAATAATGCCCTGTGGTCTTTCTGCAAATGAAAAGTAAATGGAGTTTCTCCTCACATCTTGCCAACCCCCCATTTTGTCCCTTGTCCTTTACAGAAATATGGTGTTGCAGAAGGAAAGCCTTTGGCTGACCTCAAGGCTATGGCAAAGGATGCTGGAGAGCAATGTCCTTCATTCACACCTGCTGGAGGAGAAACACTGGACGAAGTATGGTATTTATTTATGTCTTTATTTGTGCCCTCCTTCCTAGGCTGTTTTATCAGTACAGTTGCAGCTTGTGCTACTTGGGAACTTACTGAGAGCTCAGCCCAACCAGAGGTGGTTGTTTTCTAAGCTAAAAACACTGGTCTGAAAGCAGTGGCTGCCAAGCAGGAAATGTCTTTGTAACTAAAATACTGATTTTGAGCTTGACTCCTCAAGAAGGAGGAGGATTTGCAGGAGGATGGTGGCAATTACTCTCAGCCTCGAGGGCAGAGGAGTTTGTACAGCATTCAATCTGAGCCCTGTTTGTGATAAATGCTTGTCTTTCAAGTGAAGGACTTGTAGCTCAGATTTCTGAAAGCCAGAATCTCTTGCTTTGTTCCCAACCATCTCTTCATTCTTCCCAACCATCTCTCCATTCTTTCCAACGCTCCCTTCTGGTGTTTCTCTTCAGGTGAAAGAACGTGCAAGGGATTTTTTTGAATTCCTGTGCCAGCTGGCTGTTGGGTTGGAACAGAGAGAGCCACACATGCCTGGTGCATCCAGCAGGACCTCAGGAACACCCAAAGAACAGTTTGCTTTCCCTTGGGCAAACCACAGCAGCGAAGCAGACCCGAGCTCCAAGAGTGGTGGCTATTCCAGAATATTGGATGCCAATATATTGGTGGTGAGTCATGGAGCCTACATGAGGAACTGGATTGGTTATTTCGTGTCAGACCTCAACTGTACTTTGCCAGCAAATTTAAGCAAGTCCCAGCTGTCTTCTGTCAGTCCCAACACGGGAGTCAGTCATTTTGTTGTCAAACTTGAGAATGGAAAGCTGTCAAAACCTGAAGTCTCCTGTGTTTGTCTGAACCAGGACTCTCACTTGGTGGATGTGGGAGCTGAATGTGTAGCTTCAAAAGTGTTTTAGCAGTCTCTGCAGGAGGGACTGGGTTTGGATCACCATTTTGCTAAGCATGGGGAAGGTAGCTGTAGTAATTACTGAGTTGGACTGGAATTACTGCCATTAAACTGCAAAACTGAAGACATGCAAGTGCTTGCCCTCTTAAACCCCCACAATCTGCATGGTCCTAGTGCCCTAAGTTGGCAGTAGCAAAATAAAACAAATATTCTTTGTGAACAGAAACATCATGCTTCCAACCACTTGCATATCTACTCCTCCAGCACATGTTTTGAAAAGCTCCTTTGCTTTACTCCATAATTATGTTGATGGCCTCCATGTAAAAGAGTTGGGGATGGGAAGAGGAACAGGACCTCAGAGATGAGCTATGCTGTATTCTTGTTTTATTACAAAATGCTATATTGTAATATCAAACATGCACGTTGTCTTAAAATAAATCTTTGAATGCAATAGTATAACCTAAAAAAGGAGCATTGCCTAGGGGGAGAGGTTTGGTGCAGAGTCAGGGCATGTGGCTCTGTCCCTAAACAGCTCTGGGACTCTGGGAATGTCTCTTACCCATTTGTAAAGTGGGAATTCTGCTCTACCTACCTCGCCAGGAGTATTTTCTAAGGAATCATTCAGGTTGTTGACATCTCTGTACACAAAGCATAAAGTATTTATTTTTAGCTGTAAGCAGGAAGAGGAACCTCATGTGCACAGAGTTGAAGTAATGGTCTCCCTTCTGAAAAGGACTTTATCAATAGGGGGAGTCGTACCCAAAATCCTTCTGTCAGCTCAGTCATACACTTGATTCTATGAATATTTTTGCCTAGAATTAGGCAGGTTTGATTGCGTGGTGATTGTGTTAATACTGCATTCTTTCCCCTCTGGGGTGTTTGTAGTGTTACTGTGTAAGCTTATCTGCTTTATGTTATTTATAATATCCACATATTTTTTCTTCATTTGCGTATTTTAAGCCTGTTTTAAAAAAAATTAAAGGCTCCCGAATAGAACTTCCATTTCTTCTGTATTTCTTTTGAGGTAAAAATCTTTCTTAATATTACTCTATGAAGCTTTGCAGATCACTTTTTATTTTCCCTGTAAAACCCCAGTCTGACCTTTTACTGTGAAAAAGGGCTGATGGTTCAGTCTGTCCTGACTCTTAACCTGGAAGAGACACTGATGTATAAATGTTAAGGACTGTACAAAGTTAACTGTTTGACTGAAGTCTTCATGTTTTGTAATTTTAAAAATACTCAGTTCTCTGGGGTGGTGTTTGTCCAACACTGACACTGCTGAAATGTAGAGGATGGAGTGGGAAGTGTGTCAGTCCTGTGGTGGGATTTTAGGGTCGTGTTCTCCAGAACCTCCATAGGTCTTTTTATGTGCTTTTTACCATGCAGGGCTTGTTTATCCAGCAAAAAAAATTGTCAGAAAATTAGTTCATAGAGAGGAAAGTGTATTTTTGAGAGGTGGTGTGGATGCCCCATCCCTGGAAGTTCCAAGGCTGCATTGGATGATGCTCTGAGCAATGTGGGCTAGTGGAAGACCCTTAAGTTGGGTTGGTGAAGTTGAACTGGAGTTTTATCCTGCACTTCTGCATGGTTAGGCTGAACTTGTTACTTTCTGCTCAGCCTGCTTGCTTTCATTGAGGGGAAAGCTGCTGCTTCATTGTGGCTCTTTCCATAAATGTCCAGGTATATCTGGGCAAAGTTTTATGACTAGGGATTTTCCAGCATGAAATCTTCATTATATATAGACTCCTGTGAAACTTCATGATTTCTCAGTAACATAAATCCAAGCTGTGGTATTTCATAAAATGCTTCGGAAAATGTTTCTGCTGGGAAAACCATCCAACTGGAAAAAATCCTTGGGAGCCAAGCATTATTGGTGTGATTGCCACCCAAACAGTGAGTTTGTACTTGTGACATTAGAAAGGACCTGTTTCAAATCAAAAGCCCAGAGGTGACAATGGCAGCCCGAGGAATTGCTCGAGACTTGCTTAAAAGTGTCCCTAGCTCTTTTTCCCAAATAAAGGAATTCCTTCTCAATTTACTGGAGGAAATAAGTTGTGTTCACAGGAAAGAAAATGGGAATGTGGGCTTTTGCACAGGCTCCTTGTGAAATGCATCTCTCCAGGAGGGCTCCTGAATGGTGGTCACAGCCAAGCAAGGTAGAACAGTTTTTAATCATGAGTTCTAACAGAGGGTGGGACAGGAGTTCAGTCTTCACTTGCTTGTCCCTGGTGGTGCCTGTTTATTTCAGGAAGGCCAGTTACATAGGAGGAGACTCTCCTCTCAGTGCTTTAAATAGCTTGAACTCTTCTGGAATTGCCATGTCCTGAATTTTGTCAGTCATTCCATTAATACTTCTCAGGGCCAGAGTAACTGGGTTTTTCTCATCATTTTTCACAGAGCTTTTTTACTTGTGGTCCATGAAACACCCAGGAAGCTGCAACCTGCAAGGCTGGAAGTCATGGGATAGGGGAATACAAAAATTTTTGGACACACTTGGTGCCATTTGTACCCTCAAGTCCTTCTGGAATGGGGAGGTTAAACAGATGATGAAGAATCCAGAATGTGGAATGAATGAAAAGTTTATTGGTGCTTTTATAAAAGGAAATACTCTCTATAATACATTATTATAAATATTTATAAATATTCAGCTGGATTTAACACCCACTCAAATAAATAAATAAATATTGCAACATAAATAAGTAATGCTTTCTCACCAGCTGGTGATTGCCAGCATCTCCATTGAAGAATTAATTCTTATGACATTTTGATACAGTTGTCTATAGTTACAAATACATTTTTTTAAATGCAAAATCCACTTGGTATTCAGTCTTAGCTTAGGCACTAAAGCCCCTGGATACTGATAGGGTTACCAACCTGCTTACTTTATTCTAATGGATGAATACAGAGATGGCACAGAGATTGAACCCCACCAACATTTGTCATTAAAATGTAATACAGACAGAGCTTTTTGTGATTTAAATTGTTGTAGATCCATGGCCTGGGAGTCCCAGAGAGCTCTGTGGAGCTTCCAACAGTTTATTCAAAATTCAAACTTTGCTGAGGTACTTGAACCCCAGAGTTCTCAAGGAGCAAAAGCCAAGAAGAGTGGTATGGGAATCAAGTGAAGTTATTAAACTTAAATAAAAGTTATTAAAACATAAATAAAATCACACCTCTCCACTGTACAGACAGCAAGTTGAATAGTCTTGTTGTATTTTGAATAAACAAGGAAAAGCACAACTGTCCATCCTCCTGCAATTCTCCTGAATTCCTTAGAATCACTCCTTTCCTTCATAAATTAATCAATACTATGAGTTTAGTAAAGCAAATGGGACAGACCTCTTGGTCTAATGTTACACATTTGTCTTGTCCTGTGCTCCTAAGAATTTACAGGAATTAGGAAGCGTTTCATGTAGAAAAACTATTCTAAGAGTAGAATCAGGACCTATGACTTTTCTAACATAACAAGTTGGATGTTATAGGTAAAGAAATATCATATATGGGGGCAAAAAAAGATTATTTTTAATGCTGTCAGCAGGGTAGGCCCTGTGCTAAATCCAGAAAAATTCCCAGAAACATGGGAGGCCTTAGTTTGATTTTGTTGCACTGATGTAACTCCAGTGGCTTCGGTGAATTACTTCATGAGAAAATAAAAAAGAACAGGACCAGAATCCAGCCTAATGCCTTTTGTATGTTGCTATGAGGGCACAGAGGAGAAATGCACTATTTTGGATTGCTGTCGGGCTGATAAATACACTAAATAAACACACCAGAAGAATCTGTGCCTTGACACTGAAAACAATACACAAAATAAACCCTTCTGCTCAAATCTCTGCCACACTGGATTTCTTGTGCTGCTCATCAGTACCTTGCAGCTGATTTCTGTAGAGCTGCATCAAGAATCACTTTTTCAAAGTGAACTTACCCATGACATAAACCAATTTAGGGAAAAAAGTGTTGTCAATTCAAGATCTCTTGATTAATAGTAATTTCACTCTTACAAGTGTAACGCATCTGGTATCTGCTCAGAGCTGAGTAGAAACATGGATGCTCATGAGATGCTGCTTTCCTAAATGCATACCTAATTTTCACTCATTATAGTCAAACTATTAAGGGTTTGACACTTGTGAGGCATAAATTTGTATCTTTCCCACCCCCCATGTGGTTCAGCAGTATGAAAACCAAACCATCCTGCCACACACTACTGGTTATTGGAAATGCTGGTGCTTCTCTCTGGGCTGGAAAGATGGAACTATTGACCTTTACATTATATTTCCACATTGGGATGCCAAAGTTCAGTGACTGTAGAATTGTGATAGAGAAGCACTGTGATAGAGAGACTGTGAGACTCTCCTCCCTCTTTTTATCCCAAACCTCAGCTGCGATTCAGAAAGTGTCTGAAATTGCTCTTTTTACACAAGACCATTTAATCCTGTCCCGTTCTTCTGTGAGCTACTCCAGGTATCCATTTGTGGTGCAAATTGATCATTTTTTGCACTCATAGTGGCATGAAAAGAGACTGAAGCTCCAATTTAAAAGGTAAAACCAGAATGGTTTGGGTTGGAAGGGACCTTAAAGATCATCCAGTTCCAACCCCCCTGACATACACAGGAACACCTTCCACCATCCCAGGTTGCTCAGAGCCCCATCCAACCTGCCCTTGAACATTTTTGGGAATGGGGCAGCCACAGCTTCTCTGCCCAACCTGTGCCAGGGCCTGCCCACCCTCACAGGGAAGGATTTCTTCCCAATATCCAATGTAACCCTGCTCTCTGTCAGTGTGAAGCCATTCCCCTTGTCCTGTCACTGCAGTTCCTGATGAGGAACTGACTCAGAAGGAAAGTCCTTCTCTGCCTTCCTTTTAGGCCCCTTTAGATAATGGATATATTACATATATAGTAATTTTTCTGTAATAGTATAACACACTCCCAGAGAGCTTGTGTGCTTGGCTTGAACAGCCAGGGATGGTGCTACCTGTCTCTGGTGGAATCTCAGATGCTCCAGGTCTCTTCCCAGTTACACCAGTAAGAGAACATCAGTTTCTCAGTTCATTCAAGGGATTATCTTTTTTTTCTCATTGATGCAAGCTTAAGGTGATTCTGACCCCAAAAGGTTTGATTTGCATTATTCTTTTCAAAAATGTATCTTTCCAGTCCATGGAGCCCCAGCTGGAAAAACCCAACTTGTTTCGACCGTACCATGTCACCTGTCAGTACAAAATTTGAAATTTAAGGAACTTTCCCCGTTGTTCTCCCGCTGGATATTCAGACTGAGAGTGTGTTAGACAGTTCCCTCTGCCCCTGTCCTGGCTTTGCAGCCGACGGGGTCCCAGTTATCTGGTGATGTAGAACCGAGGGCTCGGGTACCTCCGGGCATCCATCATCGCGTGGGGGTCGTCGGGGTTCACCACGTCGTTCTGGTTGATCCTCACGGGTTCTCGGGGCACGTGGGGCACGTCTGCCTCCTGCTGCAGGGTGGCTCCGAGCCCGGGGGTCTTCCTTTGAGGGACCAGGATCTGGTGAGGATCCATGGGGTCCAGGTCCGCGCTCCGGGTGTTCCTGTGGGGCTCGGGCGTGTTGAAGCGGAACAAAGGGATTTCGTTCCTCCGGGATAGAAACTGGGAGAACGGGGGCGGATTCGTGCCGGGGGAAAAAGCTTGCTTAACCCGGCCTAAGCTCACCAGGAAGTTGTGTTTGGGAGACTGGTACACGTCATATCCATTTTCCAGGGTCCTGTGGTTGAACACGCAATCCTCTTGACTGAAGTAATGCTTGGGGGGAAAAAATGTGACACGTATGAGCAGAGGCACTTGGTGAATTGCAAGCACCAATTAAAGAGGGAGGGAGGTATGAGATCCTGCTTTCAGATGTCCCAGGTCTGTAACTGAGGCAACTCAGCCTGACCCCAATGTACATCTGACATTTGTGCCCGTGTTTTCAGCGAAGGTAATTTAATGATAACACTGCTTCCTTGCAGAGGGTCCCAACCCACATCTCTGCACCACAGCAGGAATTCTGACTTGTCCATCACTGCATCTCGTTTTGCCCTCTTTTACCCAAGCGGGAGCGCAGACGATTTTTGTCAGCTCTACGACGCAATACAATCAAAGAAGAAAGAAAACTGTTACCTAAGTGGTGGATCCTCTCTTAAATCTGCACCCTCCACCTGCAGCTCCACAGGTTTTGCCCAGCTGAGGACAAGGGCACCAGAGCAGCAGGCTGGACCTGCCCTTCAGCCTTGAGGCTCAGTAAAGGTCACTCACCGAGCCAAATATGTTTCCTTTCATGTCCATACACAGGTAGCGTCCACTCTTCACTCCTGTGATTATCACTGAGCCAGCACCCTCAGACTTGATCATCAGGGCACCTGTTCAGGACAACAAAGACATCAAATCCAAGATCCTGTTGGATGCTGCACCACTGCCTCATAGACCCACAGGTGCTCTGGCTGG
Organism: Xenops minutus; assembly: GCA_035221455.1. Taxonomy (NCBI): domain Eukaryota; kingdom Metazoa; phylum Chordata; class Aves; order Passeriformes; family Furnariidae; genus Xenops; species Xenops minutus. The sequence continues at coordinate 58,483,409 of JAWWEE010000040.1, read as the reverse complement.
AAGTGCCCTGGGGGAGTCCAAACCAACCTGCAACACGACCAGGGATGTTGTCCACCCTAGCTCAGGTTAGCTGTGGCTTTGGAAAGCTCCCAGGATGGAGAGCACCTCTCCAGGTGCCCTGTTCCAGTGTTGCACTAACCTCCCAAAGACAACATTTTTCCCCTGGCAGCCCCTCTGAAGTCCCACATTGCAGTGTGGGGACATTGCCCTTGGTTCTGTCCTTGGTGCTTTGTCTCCCCCATCTCTGTGTCTGCCCTGTGGTATTTTCTCAGTCGTGCCCAGCAATGGGACAAGAGGAATTGACAGGACTGATGCCCAGCAAGTTCCACCTGGTCATGAGGAAGAACTTTCCTGAGCACTGAACAGATTGCCCAGAGAGGGTGTGGAGTCTCCTCCCTGGGGATATTCCAGAGCTGTCTGGACACAATCCTGTGCCATGTGCTCTGGGATGGCCCTGCTGGAGCAGGAGGTGGGACCAGATGCCCCACTGTGGTCCCTTCCAACCTGACCCATCCAGCAATTCTGTGGTCCTGTGATTGTGTCAAGCACTGGAATTCTCCGTGGGATGTCTGTGTCCCTGGCACAGAGTGCTCCTCTGACAGATCCCAGGCTTTTTCCCTGTGGTCCCCTCCAGTAACTCCTGCCCTGACAGCAGCAGCATGCAGAACACAGGCTGGAAATTGCATGGAAAACACATTTCAAGTGCCTAAAAGCGACCCTAGAGATAAATAATTTCCATTGCACTGTAGCAGATCACAGACAGTGTGTCTGTAAGGAGAATGCAATGCTCCCACAGGAAGAACAACAAAAAGCATTGTTATTTTAAGATTCTTAAAAAATCTAGAAGCTATTCCTAATAACCCTATTTTATTCAGTAGCACTGTTTATACATATTATCTCCTCTCTGGTGACCAGTGACAGGATCTGAGGGAATACCTGGAGCTGTGTCAGGGGAGGTTTAGGTTGGATATTGGGAAAAGGTTCTTCCCCCAGAGGGTTGCTGGACACTGAACAGGCTCCCCAGGGCAGTGGGCACAGCCCCAAGGCTGCCAGAGCTCCAGGAGTGTTTGGACAACACTCCCAGGCACATGGAGGGATTTTTGGGATGTCCTGTGAAGGGCCAGGAGTTGGACTCAATGATCCTTGTGGGACCTTTCCAACTAAAGATATTCTGTGATTCTGTGATTGTGTACATTTGAACGTGTATTGCTTTTTTTATTTGTGAAACATGCTTTACCCAAAAATGAAGTGTTGGCAAGCCAAGAGACTCAGGTAGAAAGCACTAATATTGTGTATCTTTTTTTGCCACAGGAACAGGAAAGTTGTTGATTATTCTCAGTTTGGGGATTTGGAAGATGATGGTAAGTGGCATGTTCCTGTACATAACAAACATGCCAGGAACTAATGGAACCACCCAAAATAGGTGGAAGGGGAGATGAGGGAAGACCTCACAGCACCTGCAGCTTCCTCAGGAGGAGCAGAGGAGAGGACAGGCACTGATCTCTGCTCCGTGGGGACCAGGGACAGGACCTGAGGGAACAGTGGGAGCTGTGCCAGGGGAGGATTAGGTTGGATATTGGGAAAAGGTTCTTCCCCTAGAGGGTAGTGGGCACTGACCAGGCTCCCCAGGGCAGTGGGCACAGCCCCAAGGCTGCCAGAGCTCCAGGAGTGTTTGGACAACACTCTGAGGGACAGGGTGGGATTGGTGGGGTGTCTGTGCAGGGCTAGGAGCTGGAGTTGATGATCCTTGTGGGTCCCTTCCAACTCAGGGTGTTTTGTGATTCTCTGAAGTTAAGCTTGGGGATCGGATGGTTCTGGGAGCCCAGGAGGGAAGATTTGGCCCGTAGAGTTTCATGAAAGGTGAGAGCAGCAAAGAAAAGCTATGATCCTGTGGCTGAAAGGACCAGGCTTAATGTTGGTACATTTGAGGTGTAGGATAAACACAGCTCAGACCTGCAGGAACTGTGACTACAGCTGCAGGAAAACCAGGAGGTGAAAACCTGCAAGTGGCCTGTTCTGATTTTTAGGATAAGGGAATAAAACTGTCATCTGGGGCAGTTATGTGTTTCTGGCACCTTTGGGCAGTGTAAGAAGCATCTTTTCCCTCACAGGGAAACATTAAGGCTGGATAGTTTCCTCTTTATCGTGTCTGCCCTTGCTCAGGCTCCTTTCTCCTGGTGTGCAGGGGTGTTCTGGGCTGTTCCACTGCTGCTGGGGGGATACTGTGCATTCCCAGGCTCTGATGACCAGGAACACCTTGTTCTCAGGAGGGTGATCTGTTTGCACTCTGGAGCTCTATTACTCCTGGGGCCCACGAACCAGCCCTGACACCCACAGGGTGTGTCAGCCCAGTGCTGGCTGTGCCTCACTGCCCTGCCTGCTCTGCACCCACGGCAGCTGCAGTTGTGGCTCTGATTTGGATTTGGGGGTGGGGCAGGCTGGGGGTGGGCAGAGTGGGTATCATGTGTGGTGCCAGACCCTCAGTACCCTCAAGAAAGTCTTAGTCCATCCCAGACCACAGAGATCATCCCTTGGCCTCTGGCAGCTGCTCCTGGTCTTCTCTTCTGAGCGTCTTTGAAAGATTTTGGGCTGCCATGATGTGATTTCCTAATGCCCTTCCTGCCCTTTTCCTTTCCCCTGGGCCTGCCAACTTGGTGCCTTGATGTCACCCATTGTCACTGCCCATGTAGGGACTAGTGAAAACCTGAGTCTTGGTTTGCTTCTCTGTTCCATCTCTCAGACACCTTTCACCTCCAGCTTCCTGCAGCAGGAAGGAATCATGGTGTCCTGCTCTTGCTGGTTTCTTATGGAGGCTGGTGAACAGAAATTGCTCACAACTCAGTTCAGAGGCTCTCTCTGTTATTCCTGCGTTCAAGTTCCTTTCCAATCTCCTCCTGGACCTGCAGGGTGAGGTGCCAAGGACCAGTCACGGGACAGGACTGTAAATAAGGTTCCTTCAAAACTGGTTCTGTTTAGCTCAAGGCCTTAATGGGGAAACCACTGTGTTTCCATTAAATCCCCTTTGTACCAATCCATGGAGCTGGGCTGTGGGCGAGAGGTGCCGAGATCCCAACAGGCCACTAATTAATTACCAACCCCACTCTCTTTACTGGCAAGGCAGGGCCTTCTGGTGCCACCTTTCCAGGGTTAATTAGGGTGGAAGCCAAGGAGAGGCTCCGTTTCAGTGGCGATGCGTTAACATTCCCCCTGGCTTTATTCCTCACAGGCATGTCTTGGCGTTGTGAGGGGAAGCCAACACTGAACATATGGCTGATTGTGGAGCTCTGACCTTCCCAGAGCGGGGCAAAGCCAAGCGGCTGGAGTTTCCTTTAAGTGCCACCCAAGAGCCTACCTGATGCCTTGGAAAGCCTCTGTGACAGTTCTGGGAAACCAAACCCATGGCCCAAGTGCCAGCAGTTGTTATTTTCTCATGCTCTGCCTTACTCTGCACCATGGACAGCTCAGGGACTTCGGGTGGTGCAGCCAGCCACCTGTGGCAGGTTCTTTGTGGGCTCAGAGGTGATGAACAGTAGCACAGCTCCTTGGGTGCTCCCTGGTGGGGCTCTGCATGGCTCTGGGAATCCAGGGGACTGCAAGATAATGGATTAGGACCCCTGAAGGCAAGGTCTCTTGGGATCTTACCTGTCATCAAAAGAACAAGGTTGGGGTGAGGTCTGGTAGTTCAGCAACTCTCTGGCTGTTCTGGGAGTGAAGTCTGTGGCTGGCTGGCCTAAGAGAGACCTTGGCTAAGCAAAATGTAAATGCTCACAGTGGCTTGCCAAGATCTGAGTGGGAAAAGCCTTCCTTGGAAGAGGATTTCCCATCTTTTCCCAAGGAGTCCCCAGCTGCTGAGCGTGCTTTGTTGCCATGGCCTTGTGTCTGGGATTTGCTTTTCTCAAGACCTTGAAGCCCATTCATGGAGCTTGCTGCAGCCTGTCTCTGGGAATGCAGCTGTTTGTTCCTTCTCTGGAATCAGAAAAGATTTCTGCTTTCCTTCCTTCTGCAGTGACCTAATTACTTAACTTTCTACTGCAGCCTCTTCCTACGGCACTTGCCAAAGAGCTCCTCAAAGCCTCCCAGCCCCAGCACTGCAGGAGGTGGATTATTAATCTCTATGTGCTCAAGGTTAGAGGAGATGTTTCCTCCTCTCATGGACTGGCAACTCTTCCAGACAGATCTTTCGCCTTTCCATTCAACATCAAGGCACAGGCAGCTGGGAGCATGTTGGAGGGCTGATGCTCATTCCAAGGCAGTGCAAAATCTTTACAGAAGGTTCCTCCAGGCTGCACTGGAATATCACATACTTACTTCATGGCATAACTTGATCTGTTTGCTCTTGGGATGATTGGAGGAGTGTCTGGTCTCCCTCCTTCCTTGATAAAATAAGGTCCATAAATAGGCATGTTCCTCTTGTGGCAGGGAGACTGGTGCACACAGTGGGTGACAAGGACTAATGCAGACAAAATATATCACCTCTGGCTGTCGTTTCCCAAATATGTGATGTCCTGGAGATGTGGTGCGTGGAGCAGGAGGGGAGTGTGAAAGGGGGATAAATGGCCATGTCCTGCACTAGGATTTCACTCGTGTGCCTGTGCTTCATGCAGGGGAGAGCTGCTCTGCTCCACAGGAATGCAGCATCCAGGGAGGAGCATCCAGGGCACTGCCTCCCTTCTCTGGGGGGTTGTATGAGGGCAATGTGGTGCAGAGTGTCTGTGGGGCCAGGACCAACAGTGGGTGTAAACCCACTAGACACCCTTGGCCATCCAGTGACCCTCTCCAGGAGATCCTTCAGAGTGAGCAAAGCAAGGGCAGGTTTGCAGAGAAGTCTAATGAGAGGGAATAGGAATTGAGCAGGGGATGTTGGAAGGGTCTTGTAAGTTCCTGCCCATATCAAGGGAACTGCATCTGACTGGTAGTGGAAAAGAGATCCAGGAGATGATCAGAGCAGGAGACGGGTGAGATCGTTTAGAGTCACTCCAGCCCTTCCTAACTTGAGCAGCTCTGCCACTGCCACTTGCTCCCCCAGCACCACCATCCTGGGATCTCCAGGGCTGTCCCCTGCCCAGGGGCTCCTGCCTTGTGCAGTCCTTTAGCTGGAGAGCAGCACGCTGCTCCCCCATCCCACCCTGCACCTGTGGGACTGTGTGCATCCATCAGCCCCTGGCCATCATCCCCTGGAGCCTCTGCTCCTGGGCAGCAGCTGGCAAATCCATTTGCTCAGCAGGTGTGTTCTGCACTCACTGAAAGAATGGGCTTTTTGGAAGAGAGGGAGAAGAGAACACGGGAAAAACTGGAGGGAAGGCAGAAGGAAATAAAGGGAAGTAGAGGAGAGGGAAAAGGCAGCAAATGACTGGAAGAATTAGAGTTGGAGTGTGGAAAGGGCTGCATGTCCCCCATTGCTTTGAGCACTCAGCAGATCCTGTGGTGTGTCTGCTTTATTACTGACAGAGTTCTCCCTTCTGTCGGCTTGTTTCCTAATTGCTGGTCTTGTAAACTGCGTGATTTATGGCTCTGTTCATCAGTTCTGGCCCTCGGGTATAACATGCTTTTCCTTCCAGGCTGGGAAGTGAATAACGAATTAACAGCCCGCCGTAGGTTCAATGAGAAGCTGAGCATTCAGGGATCTGTACTGGATGCACGTGCCAAATGGAGCTGCTTTCATTTTTGCTTCTCATTCACAGAGGGGATTCAGTGAGTCCCCCCCAGGGCAGCAGTGGCTGCTGCTGCCTTTGAAGTGTCCCCTGAGAGGAGCCACCAAGGAATGGTTTTGCTGCTGGTTTGCACAGAGGGCTCAGTCTCCTTCCTCGCAGAGGCTGGCATTGTGTGCCACATGTTTGTCTCGGACAAACTTCCCTTCAGAACGGCCCAGAGATGAGGATGAACATGAAGTCAGAGAACAAAGGGCCTTGCTGAGCTGGAGCCATGTCCCTGATGTGCAGGCCAGCCCCTGGCTGTCACCCCGAGAAGGGCTTGGTCCTAAACTCTGAAGAAGGGTCCCTACAGTCAGGGCAGCTTCAATCTTCACTGAGTGATCCACACATCTCCGCTCCCACAGCCCTCAGTGGCAGCCCAATGCCTTCCATGCAGGTCTGATCCTTGTGGCCATGTGGTTTATGGAGCATCCAGGCCTTGGAATGATAAGGTTTGTCTAGCCCAGAGGTTTGTGAGGAGTTCCCTTGGGTAGTTACAGCATCAAGCCTGTCTGAGTTGAAGAAATGTTTGGACAATGCTCTCAGGCACATGATGGGATTGTTGGGGTGTCCTGCACAGGGCCAGAAGTTGGTGATCCTGATGGGTTCCTCTCAACTCAGCATATTCTGTGACTCTGTGTGGCTGCTCTCCTAGACCACTTCACAGGACTGTGGTCAGGTCATGCTATGTCTATCCAGCAGCTCTGCACCACCAGATGTGCTGTGGCAAACACTTCATGAGAAAGAAAATGCCTGTAAAACAGCACCTTTGTGAAGGAGGAAAACTCTTGTAAAGAACAGAGAAACTACAGTAGCAGTATGGGAGCTGTCCTGTGATCTCAGCGCTCTGCAAGCAGGAGCTCAGGGCCTGCAGGTCTCCAGCAGATAAAGTTTAAGATGACAAGTCCCCTCAGGACTTAGCATCTCTGCTATCCTGCCCTTGGACAGCCTCTCAGGATTCTGTTCTGTCTCTGAGCTGCTTCGTGGCTGTGGCAGATGAATGTGACCTGCCTGAAAGGGAGCTCAGGAAAATGGCTTTGTGCCCTCTGAACAGTGCCATAGGATTCAACTCTGCTGTGAGTGCAGGAGAGGCCCTGGAAAGTCAAGTGGAGCATTAATGGAAGGCCTACAGCACCTTGGGGGCTGTAAATCTCAGTCACAGGGAGAGTCCTAACACACCTGCTTAGTCCAGGTCCAGTCCTCCTTGTCTGCAGGAGCTCAGCTGGATGCAGTGTTTTCTTCCAAGAATCCAACAGCAGTGAGAGCTGCTGGTGTCTTTTTTTTTCTCTTAGGGCACTAAAACAGAAATAAGCCAAAGGGTCCAGCATTTCTTTCCCTGCAGCAGTGGCAGTACACCTTGATTAGATTGTCACAGCCATCCTGTGTGCCCCGTGTGCTCCTCCTGCCCCTGCTGGCTCTGCAGGAGCAGGCCCGGGTGTCGCTGGGGAGCAGGGAGCTGTGCCTTGGAGCACCATGAGCTGGAAGCATCTGCCCAGCCCAGGCCTGTCCCAAGCAGCCTGACTGCCTCCAGCCCTTGTATCACTGTCTGCAGCTGCTGCCAAGGCTCAAGAACCTGCCCAGCCCTTGGGGTGAGCTGGGGCCCCATGTACATATGCCATATCTGTAGGATCCATGGGATCCCTGATGTGACCTCTGTTTTTGTTCAAAATCCATGAGTTCTCACCCCCACTGCTTCCTTCCAGCAAACCTGGCAGGCTGTAACAGGACAGCAGGTCTTGGGGTGCAGAGCAGGAAGGGGAGGCAGCAGCATTCCTCATGGGACACGAGCACCCACAGACCAGGGCTGTAGTCATTTGGTTCCTCATGCCATGTAGTCCAGGATCCTGGAGCACGAGGAACGGAGATCAAAAGAGCCTCTTGCTTGCGTTTCACACATCCTATCACCGACACTATTAACTACTAATCACTGAACTAGCCTGGAAATGTACTCAAAGTCCAGGTGTTATCACTTCCTGATAAAGGAGCTTGAACTGCTCTTGGTTCAGTGTGTGAGTGTGCTCACAGGCCTGCAGAATCTGTGCCACATTGCCTAAATTGCAGGGCAGGCAGGATGGCTCGGGAACAATCAGTGCAGGAGGTTCAAGGTCTTGACTGCTCAGCCACCTGCGGCTGTGAGCCAGCAGCCGAGATCAGAGGAGCAATAGTCCAGGATCCGTGTTCAGGGAGGCCAGAGGAGGTGCCTGCCCCCTTCCCTCCCTCACTGCAGAGACTGGAAGAGTTTCTAAGCTTGGGTCCAGATCACCCCTTCTCTGGGTGCTGCTGTGGGTGACAGCACAGCACAGGCAGCCTCTCTTCTGACCCGTTCCTGCTGCTCACACTGCACAAGGGGCTGGAAATGGGATCAGAGGGAGATGCTTCTCTTTAAACTCGCTATTCACATGGTGAGATCCTCTGTGTCCCCTCTGACCTGTGCCTGCCTGGCTGCCAGTGTGGATCTAAGTGCTGCTGTGTTTAATCACCTTCCAGACGATTGAGCAGGAGCTGTTCCCAAGCCGTGAGCAGGAATTATCTGGGGCTGGTTGGAGCAGTGTGTGCAGTAACGACTCCATCAGTGAGCGTAGTTCTGTTGCCTGGATGCAGGTTACAAAAAAGGCTGGTGGCAGGAAGGGGATATCTCACAGCTGAAGGTGTGATAGATGAGCGTCTGTTCCATCTTTAGAATGTTATTTTTTTAAGTGGCTGTATTTCAGAGAAAGGTTAGGGCCCCTCTGCTGTCAGGGCTCTTCCTGCAGCTCGGGTAAGTAGCTCTGCTCGTGTGTGTTGTGTGCAGGGCAGAGTCAAGCAGGGCTGTGAGAGGGCCCTGCTGACACTCAGCCCTTGCTGGGGCCCTGCCCTTCAGCAGGGGCTGGCTCTGAGGGCCTGCCCTGCGCTCACAGGGCTGCCCCGGGGCACTCCCAGCTCAGCAGGCACCTCTGCCCATCCACTGCACTGTGGCTGCCATGAAAGGATGCAGCTGAGGAGGTTTTTGGGGGGTGAGCCCCTGGGTTTGTGTGTGAAGCTTGGGAACAGTGCGGATTTGCAGGTCAGAGGTCACAGCAAGGACAGTGCCCTGGCCCTTGTACCAGCTGGGTGAGGAGGCTCTTCCTGGCTGAGTGCTGTAAGAAATGGCTGGTGTTGGAGCTGTGGGGCTGATCTGACTGAGCCTGTGTCCTCCTAGCACAGGGAGCAGTCTGCACACAGCATTTTGGTGGCTATCACCTATCGAAGACATGGGCCAGAAGCTCTACCCCACTTCTGACATTCATGGTGACTCAATTCAGCTTTGAGGGCTCCTGAGGAGAGGGAATGAGGATTGTCACAGCCTTCCTCATCAAGCTGCAGTCTCTGGAGAGTTTATGGGTCCCAGAACCCTGCCTGCCCTAAAGAGCACAAAGTAAATCCCTCTAAAAGTGGCCTCAGCTAAGGGATTTTTGACACAGGTCCTGATTGGGAGCACTCAGGAGAAGCAAGCTGGGCTGTGGTCTTCTAAAACCTATGGGGACTGGGGATGTGAAATGTGGGACACCAGCAGTACACCTGCTAATTCCTCATGGACCCCAATCCACTCATCCTTAGGGATCAGGAGGCAGAAGGGAGGTGTTAACGCATGTGTAGAGTATGGAAAGGGACAGCTCCTCTTGGCTGAGCTGGATTAGGGAGCAGTGAGAGGGGTACCTTGGCAGATGGCACAAGGGTGGTCTCAGGGAGTGGGCTGTGGCAGCGCTGCTCTTCCCTTGGCAGCACTTGGAGCCTCCATCCCTCCTCCCTACCCACAGGATTGCTTGCAAGCTAGAGGGAGAATCTGGTGGCAGGCCCCACAAACACTTGGGTGCTTTCCAGATCTCTCCCACTCCTGTGGCAGCTCTCAACTTGAAGCCAAGGACATGGATTAACTCTCAGTCTGCCTCTCTCCCCCACACAGCACATCAGCTCCAGCTCTGCACCCGCACAGGGATGCGCTTTCCCTGAGCAGGGTGAGCAGGAGACTTCCCTGGCCTTTTCGATGAGAGAAATATGCATCCATTTTGAGTTCTCCTGAGCCAAGTGGGGGATGCTGCACTGCTGAGCTTGCTCTGGGCATTATGCCTCTGGGTCCTTGGAGAGAGTCTTACAGTCACGGACTCATTCAGGTTGGAGAAGACCTTTAAAATCATCGAGTCAACTTCTATGCATGGAAATCCCATCATCCCCACTGCTGGGAAGGGCCTTCAGAGAGAGCTGGTCACCTTCAGACTGGTAAGGTGTGATTGGGCTCAGACAGCCCAGACTGCTCCTTTCAGGTCCAAGCCTTGGTCCCTAAAGCCAAGGAACCCAACTGTGGTTCTTCCACGTGGAAGTGAACACAAAGTCGTAGCCCAAGTTCCTGGGCTGGGAGGAGCTGTGCTGCCTGGGGCCATATCACCTCCTTCCCCTGAGCAGCCTGGGCTGCACAGACACACAGGGCAGGGGGTGGTCTGGGATGCTCCCCCTCCCTGCTGACCACCAGCAGGTCCCCAGCGAGGCAGAGCCCCACATGCTGCAGGTGGGGACAATCCTCTTCCCAACTGTGGGGACGTAAAGTCCTGGCAAGGCAGGAGCAGGGAAAGGGAGGTGACTTTTCTCTCTGCTTGCTTTATTTGTTGTTTAGGTATCGGGTGGAAGAGAGACTTTAGTGGCTACGTTAAGGAAGTTATTGTTTAGTTGAGGGCTTATTTGTTCTTTGTGAAGTGGATTGTGTTTGCCTTTGGGGGGATATTGTGCAATTCAGTTTGTTTCAATTAGTTGATGTTTCTTTACCTTGCCTTTATTTAGCCAGAGAAGCTTCTGAGGAGAATTTTAAGAAGAGAGGGAGACAAAAACACAAAACCAAGCTCAGATGTGGGGCTGGGATTTGGGATTTGTGTTTCCAGCTTGTCCCTGATATGCACCCACTCAGCAAGAAAAACTTTCCCCATAGAGGCAGAGGATGTGCCTCGTTGCTTTCCCTCTCTTCCTGGCCTCTCCATCCACTCTGGGGATGAATGAGGGAAGGCTCTGTATGTCTGTGGTGGGATTCCTGGCCATATGGAGATGAGCTGAGTGCACAATAGCGGGTTTCCCAGGAGAAGAGGCCTGGCCCAGCAGCCGTTTGGCCCAGATGTCTGGGAGGGCCGTGTCTCTTCCTCTTTTATGAGAGCACCTGATCATTTCCTTTCAGTCCTGCTGCCCTTGAGGCTGAGTGGGATGAGATGCAGGATGGGACTCAGAGCAGGGGGATGTGTCATGTGTGAGGGTATCGAGGCACCTGTTTATCTGCCTTTAGTGAGAATGAGGCCTTAAGGAGGAGTCAGTTCCAGGATCATTCCCTCCCCTCCCATATCCATCCTCTTTTCCATCCATTTTCCTCTCCCACAGCCTCGTGGAGAGAGCAGGGGACGGATTCCCCTCTTTCTTCTCCCTCTTGTCTCTTCAGGTTGCAGCTGCTCGAGGTTCGGGGTGGTGCTGGGGGCCCTTTCAGCTCTGGCTGTGCCTCGTCCCCACCTCTTCCCCCCCGGCTGAAGGTGACAACAGCCGGGGAGCAGGGACAGGCAGCTGGGGCTGGCAGCTTACAGGTCAGGGCAGGGCTTGCTTTTGTGCAGGCCATAAGGCAGGGAGCCCTGCCGGTACAAAGAGAGTTAAAAACGTCTCCATCAAAGCGCTCGGGCCGCAGAGCTCGCAGCCCTGTTTGCCGGCTGGGCTGCCCTCGCAGGGAGCTGGGTGCCTTCTGTCCCTCCATTCTCTCCCAGGGCACCTCCTGCTGCTCGGGCTGAGTGAGCTGGGGGTCACTCCCACCGCAAGCCTTGTGTTCCCTTCCCGTTCCAGCTCCTTAAACAACAGAGGTGCTGAGGGGATTTATACCTCTGCCTGGTAACAAGACAGATCAGCGAGACGCTGTCACGGTTTTGTGAGGGCTCCATAGATTTTTATTGCTTTTCAGTCCTTGGGTTCCCAACCTTCCTTTGCCTTGTAAATTGCCCACAAAATGCAGACACAGCTCCTATTCTGTGAGTCCCTTTGATGATTTTATTTATATCTCTGGCTTTGTCTTGTCTTTTATTACAGGGAGACTGCAATTAATTATTATCCCATCAGCTTCTATTTAGCCTGACAGTACAATGCAGCGCGCAGTGTCCAACCTTGCCCTGCCCCTGTGTGCACGAGCAGGACACTATTCTGGGGAGGAACAAAGGCCCTGGCAGCTTCAGAAAGGGCTGTGCTGCTAAAGGGCAGCTCGAGACACTTCAATAGCACCAGCAGGGCAGTTGTGATAGAGCTAAAGTGACCAGACATCCCAATTTAGTTGTGATGCTCCTGATTTTATCTTCTCATCTGAAGCTTATTTTAGGCTGTTGCTCTTCGAGTGTGTTTGTGCAGAGACAGAGCTCCTGTGTCTTTTTTTCCACAACTCTGATTGACCAGATCTTTTCGTTTTTTACCCTTTTGTTCATAAAATAGGAATTGCATCTGAAAGGTCTGTAAAACAGTCCCTGCCTGTTCAGCATGGGCAGAGCCGCAGTGAGCAGACAGGAGGTGCACACAGAGAGAGATGAGCAGCAGACCAGAGTGATCATAGATCTGGGGAACGCTTGCCTGGGAGCTGGTGGAAGGATCTGGGAGTGCTTAGGCAAGAAACCACTTAGAGGACACCTGGTCATGCTCTGGCAAAGAGGGAGGGACAGGTCTATGGTGGGAGGATGAGAATGGACTGAATGTAAAACAGGGGATGTTCAGTGGATGTGCTGGGAAAGTGGTAAGAATAGTAATGGCATGAGGAGATTCCCTGGGCTGGAGAGGGGGAGTCTCCAGGGCTGGAGTTCCTTAGGAGCAGTTTTGGATACATTCATTTCTGGCTTGTTCTATGTGTATGTGTCAGGAAGAGGTGCTTCCAGGCACAACCCTGAAATAATAATGACTGAAGACCTCAAGAACAAGCGTCTGTTAGACAGGGAAAAGTCTGATGGTAATTTCAGGGCTCATTTCCTATCCAGTCTTTGGTTCTGTACAGGGAATATCAGTTTTCTCTACTGGCCATCCTGTCACTAGCAAACCAGCAAAGCTGTTCTCACTCTTCCCTTTTATCTTCACATCTTGAAGAAGGTTTGTTTGCCCTACACGGATGGCACGGCGCTGATGCCGAGCAGCGCTGGTGATGAGATAAAGGTGTTTTGACAAGATCCAGGTGAGTGGAAGCTGCTGTTAAAGCAAATGTTTGTTCACTTCACTCCTCCTTTTTTTCCTCTGGTTGTTTGTCTTGTTCATTTACACCCAATCTTGGCAGGCTTTGGCAGTGCAGCTCTCAGTCTGACCTCCCCAGATCAGCTGATGGCAATGGAGTGGAGCCTCCAGGCCAGTGTCCTGATGGAAATTCCTTGTAGTTCTTTTGCACCAGCTCCTCTCTTGAGCAGAGTCCACTCCATGCTTCAGAGCACGCTGGAAGATTGGGCTACCATGCCTTAAATTCAGAGATGTTTTTCACTCCTGCCCTCCCCAAATGACAAGTGCTCACTAGCCCACTTGGCTACCAGCCATTGCCTGGTTGGAGCTTTTCAGTCCAAGGGAATGTAGCTGTGGGGCTCCGTGGGAAAGGAAGGGCAGGTCTGGGCAGGGAGGCCAGGCTGTTTCTGCCACTGCTAGGCTGGAATGGGAGAGCTGGGAATGGCAGGACTGAGGTGCTGAGCTGGCTGAGAGGAAACTGGCTCGAATTTAGGACTGTGTTGGTTCACCCCGGTTAATTAATCCTTCTGAGAGAGCAGACTGGTGCAGTCCCGCTCAGGTGTGCTCACCTGCTCCCCAGGGAGCTGGGAGGGCCTGGATCCCAGTCTTTTGGGAGAGCTGAGCTTGGCTCTGCATTGCTTCAGTTCTTCCCCATCCTTAGAAAATTAAGCCAAAGGCAAGAGCAGCAACTCCGTGTCTGATTCCAAATTTCCATTCGAATTCCTCCATTAGATGGGCGAGTGAGCTCTTCTTCCACCTCCACCGCAGCTGCATTTCTGCATCTGTGACTGCTGTGATGAAACTGTAACTAAATTCTGCCAGCTCCAAAGCAAGAACTGGGAGGGATGGTCTTTGCATCAGACATGTAATTACCTGTCTACAAAATTATGAATGTGTGCAAGGGAAAAAAGAGGAAAAAGCAAGATCTCTGTCAAACAGGAGAAAGGCTGTCATTTCCCCCATTATTTTTTGGGTTGTTTTCCTGCATTCCCAGCAGTTCTCAACCAGCTGGGAACCTGCTCCAGAGATCAGGCTGCCTGATCACCTGCCTTGTCACTGCTGACCCTCAAATAAGGACACAGGTCTTTATGTTTGAAAAGCCTGGAAAAATTCTCCAGTTGCAGCATCTTAGAAGCAAGAAAAATCTATTTTCCTGCATAAGAAGAACATCTTTTTATGGAACTGAATCCTGAGTGGCAGTCAGAATGGCAGTATTTGTCAAATGCAAGTTACTTCAATAATTCATTTTTCTTACTAATCACTCAGTACGTGGTTGGCTCCATGTAATTAAAGGAGAAGCACTGTCAGGTTGTTGATGGTGCTGATGGAGAAGGGACTCTGATTTCCTGGTAAGGAACAATTAGGGACTAACTAAGGGGTGTACGGGGAGAGACAGTGTGTCCTGTGCCTGGAGACAGTATCTCCTCATTCCCTAGAGGTCCTTGGATTTGACCAGGGTCCCAAGTTATCAAAGCCTCTGATAATTTTAAATAGGTGCTGAAGGCTTTGGAAGTCAAAGGTGCTCAAGTTTGTGCCTCAGCCTCAGTTACACACTGAATTTTGCTGGATGGAGGCCACTGGCTGGTCAGGGATGGATCCTCACTGGAACCTGTTCTTCCTCAAGGACACACCTTGTCCCTGCATCCAACACAGCAGGCTTGAAACGCCTTGGTGCCTGTCACGTTTCCTTTTAAACACTTGAAAGCTTGAAAAGTTTTTTTTTTCCCTGAGAAACTAAATGACAGTATATGTAGGAGGAAAAAATATCATCTCTGTCTATGTAATTTTACTGTGCCAGCCAGGGGGGAGGCCTGACAGAGGATTATATCCTGGAAAAGGCTCGGTTTTCCATGCATGCTTTAATGGCTGGTTCTTTGTTCTACCACTTAACTGTGACCATTTAATAACTACTTTATTCCCTTTGCTCTCAGCACCATGTTGCCTGTAGCTTCATTGTCTTGGAGGACACAGTTGAAATCAAAAATACAATTCAGTGATTCAGTTGGTATCACAGGTTACCCAACAGCTGCAGTGGAGTGGGCCCTGTGGGCTTCCTTCAGTACTAGGACACTTCCCTAGACAACAACTAACTTACAGGTGTTATCTGGTAAGTTCCCAAGGCATGGAATTGTGGAATGGTTTGGGCTGGAAGGGACCTTAAAGCTCACCCATTCCCACCCCCTGCCATGGGCAGGGACAGCTTCCACTAGCCCAGGTTTCTCCAAGCCCTGTCCAACCCAGCCTTGGACACTTCAGGGATGGGGCAGCCACAGCTTCTCTGGGCAACCTGGGTCAGGGCCTGCCCACCCTCACAGGGAACAATTCCTTCACAATATTCCCTTTGGCAGTTTAAACCATCCCCCCCTTGCTTGCATAAAAAATACCTCTTCCTCCTCTCCCGTCTTTAAATCCTGTGTGAAAAATCTCAACTGAATGGTTAGCCAAGAGCAAAATGAAAGAAAATCCTCTGGTTTCACTGAAAGAGTTGGAAGCGGATTTAGACATCTTTGCCCAGTGGCCTCTGAGCTGCTCAGGGTGCAGGAGTTGCTCTGTCTTCTGAAGAGTTCAGATTTAAATCCAAGTCAGACTGGAGGTGGGAGGGAAGCCAGCTCCAGGGGAAGGTGACATGCCTAAAGGTGGCACAAGAGGACAGCAGCAGAGCTGGAGTTCCACCCAGGCCCCCAGTTCAGCACCTCTGCACTGTGCCAGCAGCATTCCTTGCAGGCTGTGGCTGCTCCTGGAGGGCTGGCAGCTGCATTCAGGTGTGGGCAAACCCTGGGTGGATGGGCATCACTATCTACAAGTCATCATGACTGGGTAAAGAAACTGAAGAAACAATTTTGTGTCCCTTGAGTAGCTGGGGAGGCCTCCTGAGCTTCGCTGCAGCCTGGGATGGCAGACAGGGCAGAGTGGTCAGGAAGATGACAAAGTGTGTTTTGACTGAATGTACCAGAGCACTTTAGTTCCCTGGGCTCAGCCCAGCTCTTGCAGGGAAATCTTTCCTAAGTAAACTCCCACTCTAGCAAATTCCCCCAAAGCCCTGTTTCCTTGGAGAAAGATCTCCTAGAATCACAGAGGTTGGAAAAGCTCTCTTGAGATCATTGAGTCCAACCATTCCCCAGCACTGCCAAGGCCACCACTGACCCAGGTCCCCAAGTGCTACATCCGCATGGCTCTTAAATCCCTCCAGGGATGGGGACTCCACCACTGCCCTGGCCTGTTCCAATGCCTGACCACCCTTTCTATGAAGAAATTCTCCCTAATATCCAACCTAAACCTTCTCTAGCACAATTTGGGGCCGTTCCCTCTCACCCTGTCCCTGTTCCCTGGGAGCAGAGCCCGACCCCCACCTGGCTCCCCCCTCCTGTTGGGGAGCTGGAGAGAGCCAGAAGGTCCCCCTGAGCCTCCTTCTCTCCAGGCATCTCTCAACATGACTGGAATAAAATTCTTCCTTGGGGGAGGATAGTTTGGCCATGCAATAGTTTTTATCAGTAGTTTTATTAGATGCAGGAGGTGATGGTGATGTCTGTGGTTGGGAGCATCAAGGCAGACCTCCCTGTCCCTGCTCCTCTCTCATCCTGAGGTGCTTTGTCAGGATCCAGAGAAAATCAGATCAGATGAAATCCTATTTTGAGTGTCTCATGCCAGGCTTAATTCTTTGCTCTGTGTCTCTCTGTGAAAGGAGTCAAGTGTCCTTGGCTGTACCTGCCCCCTCTGGAGAGATAATTCTTTTGTTCCTCCCCTTGTTCCTGTACCCTCTGGCTCTCCTTTAGTCTGGCCCATTCCCAAAACGACCCAAAAATGCCAATGCTCTCTGACAACAGAAAAAATAACAGGAGGCAGAGATTCCAGATGAATGTTTTTCTTCTGAAATCTTCACTTACAGTTAGTTTGCAGCTGAGTTTTTTTAGGAAGAATAAATTTACTGTAATGGGAGTGAGTCAGCATGGATATATTGCAGGTAAATCATGTCAGACTAATTTGATCACTTATGCTAATGAAATAACTATCAGGCTGGATGGTTTAAATCTTATCTGGTTGCCCACAAGGCTTTAAGAAAATTTTGCCTGATGGATTATGGTCCAAACTCCCTCAATGTAGGTTAAATAATCTATTATTGAAAAGGGTAAAGTACTGGGGAGAAGGCAGAGCCGTGGCTCGAAGCTGAGGGTGAGTGTCACCAGGGAGGTGACTGGGGAGCACATCCTCTGCTGGGGCTCTGTAGGACTTCTAGTCAAGATTTACACAGCTCTGCAGCATTGGGATCATTAAATTTGCAGATGACCCAGAGCTAAAGGGATCAGGCAAGACTTACTGGCCTTTCTTTGCAGAGAAATTACTTTTTGGCAGTAAAATCTTGCTAAATTATGTAGGGACACTCAAGCCATGATCTTGACTGGGCCCGGATGTTCCATGGCTGCTGCAGAACTGGAGGTGCCAAGTGGGATCTTTGCAGTGGGGATGGGGAGGTTTGTGCTGTAGGGTGTGGAGAGAGGGAGGAATCACCAGCAGGAGGACACAGAGAGGGTTTTTCTTCATTGTTTACACTTTTTGAGTCCTTAAGACACTCACCATAAACATTTACCTGGCAGTGTTTGCGAGCAGGTAAGTGGGAGCAGCTTTGGGAGGGCTGTGCTGACTGTGCTGCTGCAGTGACAGTGCCACCTCCACTCCTCTCCCAGCCGCCCTGGGAAACAGCCTGCAGTCTTTGGAAGATGTTCTGTAAGTAGCAGCTGATTTGTGGCATGAGACTCTGAGCAGGAGAAGAGCAAAAATAACAGGAGAGTGGTTTTTCCTCTATTTTGGTCTCTGATTTAAATCAGCTCCTGAGACAGAATTCGTTTCTGGGGGAAGAGTGATGCTTCTGAATTGAGATTTCTGCCATGGGAGTGAACACCTGTATTTCAGTGTCAGTGTAGGTGCTTAAAGCTGGCCAGTTACAGCAGACCCAGATACTGCTAATTCTTTCAGCACTGACACACTGAAGTGCAAACCTTCAGATAGTGGTTATCATTAACAGAAGGGCAAAAATATTAAAATGTAACCCAGAAAATAAATCTGTTCAATAAATCAAAGGCAGAAGCAGAGATGAAATCTGAAATCCTCCTGTAGAGGGTATAACTCATTCCTACTGCCAGTTCAAAATCAGCCATCACAGGAGAATTTAATGGTACCACTGCTTAGTGAAATAAGACTTGACACTGCCCAGGGACCTGTTATTGTGGCTGGGGAGGATTTGCAGTTGTTTGACCCTCATTAGAAATCACAGTAACCTGTTTAAGGGCAGGCAAATTCAGATTCCCTCTCTGCTTACACAGTTACTCATCACACCACAGCTCTGTGCCAGTTGGAAGATGGTTGGGGATGAGCAGGTCTCACCAGGCTGGTCTCACCCAACAGCCCAGGAAAAACCTGCAGGAAATTAACGCTGCAGTAGCTTATCAGATCCAAAATAATTATTAATCCTTAATGATCCCGGTAATTTCTTTGTGGAAATTCACCTCTCTTTCCTTCAGGGCCTCCAGCATAAGAACACACAGTTCCCTACCTGAACCTCAGTCCTGGCTTTTTTTTGATTCAGAGTCTGCCAGTGAGTTAGAGAGATGTGAGGGTTTGCTGGTCCAAAGAATGGACCTCTGTAGGGTCCAAAGAATGGACCTCTGACGGCTACACTCACAGATAACAGGGTAATCGTGGAGGGACCTTAGAGGAGGGACCTTAGAGGGGAATTCCTTGGGTTAGGGCTGGTCTGGCCCTGTGGCTTGGAGCATTCACTAGCAGCTGGGTGTGTTGTGAGTCTCTGGAGCTCATCTCATGGCTGAAAGGAGTCCAGTCCTGCAGCCTGGACCCGGCTGCAGTAAGTGGGAAGGTCGGGCTGTCACCTCCAAGGGGCTGCTCTGCTCCAGACCAAACCGAGCTCTGACATGGGCACAGAAGGGGCAGAGAGCTGGTCAGAGCAGCCTCTGAGCCCTGGAAACAGCGGGTGAGAGTTAATCTGAACAGGCACAGCTGGGTTATTGTTTGATAACAGGTTTGCTCTGAAATGCTGTTGTTCCAGGGAAGCAATACCGTGCAGTCAGGAAGCTGCTTGTTCCATGATTAACATCGCTGCAGCTCCTGAGGGAAGAGATGACACTGTCTGGGCAGACCTGCAACCTGCTGAGAACACTTGCACCTCGTACTCCAACCAGGATCCAGTCTGCAAGTGGGAAAGTTGCTACTGATGAGTTGGGATGTAGGAGCCAAGAGCTGCTGTGCTGTGCGGGACAGTGTCGAGCGAGGGCGGTGAGAAGTGGTGCTCCCCGGTAGCTGTGACATGAGTTCCCAGCCTGGCTTGGCAGGAGGGTGGGCAGGTAAGATCAGCTCCATCAGTTTATTCTCTGCAATACATTCGTTTTCTATCGAGGAAATACACTCCTGGTGTCCCACTGCCCAAGTCCACATGTTCCCCGCATATCGAAACAGCAGATGAATTATGACAGTTCTCCTTGCAAAACCCAAGGGAGAGGTGGGGAAAGGACCCTGGTGTGTCGGAGCCATGATTGATCCCTTTTTAGTTTTGCTCAGACGCCAGGTCTGGATTTGAAACAGAAAAGCAGGATCCTGTGCTGTGGAGTAACTTTTGGAGGGGGCCCTGAAGGAGGAATGTAAGACGGGGCTGGAGAGATCAGACAGGATCCAGGAGAACAAAAGGCGGCACTGTTGGAGATGTGGGAGTTGGTGTTGGATGAAGCGGGGCCTCCTGCTGTTCGCGGCTCGCGGCTGCCGGGGCCAGCCTGGCATCCCTGAGCAGGGGGAAATGCAGGGAAGAGCTAATCTATCCAAACAGAAGGACAGACTTAGCTTGAGAAGATGAGCATGCTGAGCTGGTTTCTGCTCTGTTACACCCTGAAACCTCGCTGATATCCGTGCAGCTCCCCAGCCGGAACTCGGAGCAGACGGGGGTTCTTTATGCATTTTCTCCAGAGCCAGACTGGGGAGGATTTAGGGAGGACTGGAGAAACTGATACTGAGATTTTCAGCTCGGCAGGAGGGAATCTGTGTTTGCTTAATTTGGGAAGAGACAGTCATATAAGTTACAGTGTGTGGAGCTTGGGCAGAAATATCCCCCGAGCATCGGGGACAGTTCGAGGCAGCCAGGGAAAGTCTGCCAGGCTGCCCGAGCTGTTCCACAGCTCTTCCTCCATTCCTTCAGATACAAAGAGATGCCTGCTCCAGACAGCCTGTGCAAGGACTAGATCCAGTCTGGTAATCCAGGGATTGCTACAGCCACGCGTAGTCAGACCAAGCGCCTGTGTAATTTCTCCCAGAGGTGAGTTAAAGAGCACCTTCTGTAAAACATCCAGTGTCATCATTGCTCCTGGTTCCCTGGCACACTCCTGCAGTACTGGACAGCCTGCATGGCTGTTTCTGTCAGTTCTGCTTCAAGGTTAAATGTGCAATTGTCTTGCAAGAGCTGCCATTGTTCCCCAAAGCCCTCTCCAACAGTCGCCATCCCCCATATTGGTGCCTGTAGCAGTGACCAGATCCTGCCTCAGTCACATCTTGGACAAGCCTTGGGCTCCAGGAGCCATGGAACAGCTTCCATTTCCCAGCTCCAGGAGCATTCTTTGGCCTTGCAGAGTCAGTCCTGTGTTTTCCCTTTCTCCATGAAGGAAGGAATGTAGCCCAAACACGGCCTTCTGGCAGGTTGCTGGAACTGTGGACCAGAAGGAACAGTTCCTGCTGGGATCTGCCACTGTCCCTTCTAAACAACCAGGGATCAGAGTCCCTCCTTTATGGCAGTTTTAGGGCTACAGCAGATACCTGTGATGTCTTCCAAGTCCTTTTCCAAACAATTCCTTTCTGAGGCAGAGTCCTGTGAGTGCAACCTGCATTTCTGGTTTCAGATGTCTTACCTTGCATTTGACTTTTTAAATCACGTTGCACTGGCATGTGGCCAACCCTCAGTCATGTCAGATCCCTGTGTATTGATAGTCCAGTCCTGCTTCTTGTTTCCCTCCCACCAATCTCGTTGGCATCTGCAAACTTCCCCACAACAAGGATTTATACAGAGTCATTTAGATCATTGATAAAAATACTGAATAAAACTGTACTGGGAGTTTCACTCTCCTTTTATCCCAGGTATTTTTACCCAGTGTAATACTGCTGGATATTTATTGAGTCGTGGCTATTGGAACATCCAGTAAATATGCCTTTGAAGAACAGCCAGGCTTCAGGAATGCTTTCCACCTTAAATATATATTCCTAGTTCATTATGCTGGCAACTGAGGTTAAGGTTTGGGAGACCAGAGGTGTTAAATGCATAGGTGTGTGTGTGTCACTGCTGGTGCCAGGTGTTTGCACAAGTGTAATGCCCTGTGGGATGGGGGCAGCTCGCTAGTTTTGGATCAGGAATTAATTCCTTGGCCTCCTGAGGTCCAGCAGAAGGATTTCCCATGTGGATCGTAGTAGTTTGTGGGCTGCAGGTGGTGGTATTTCAGAAGAGCTCCTGTTCTGGCTTTATGAGATGACTGGGAGCTGATCTGGGCTGCAGTTACACCACACTCATGCAACTTTGCTTCCTGCCATGGTGTGACAGCCAGGCTGGGCATTGTCCTTGTGGGGGTGCCCCCCTCAAGAACTGTGCCAATGCACATTTGGAATGTGTCTTTCCAGTTACCAACCTGGAACTGAACCCAGTGGGGAGCAGGGCTGCTCTGACTGCCATGGGGTGAGCTGGATCTGCAGGCTCATCCAGAGCCAGTCCAGGTGTGCCCACGTTGGTGCCAGCATTCCCAGCACAGCAGTGCAGGCACCAGCGTGGCAGGAAGATCCCTTTGCCACAAAAGATACCTTTGCCACCAACCCTCAGGTTTTGTGGATTGCTCAGGACCTCTAAAGGTGCAGCCCAGGAGCTCATTTAGATCACAGGTTATGAGGTTACAAACCCAGGGAATTGCTTATAAATATCCCCTTCACCCTCCAAATCCCAAAACCCAGAGCAGCTGTCACGTGGCTTTGGGAGGTGTGGGCATGGTAGGATCTGGCTTTACAATGACAGAGGGTAGGATTAGATGGGATATTGGGAAGGAATTGTTGTCTGTGAGGGTGGG
Organism: Xenops minutus; assembly: GCA_035221455.1. Taxonomy (NCBI): domain Eukaryota; kingdom Metazoa; phylum Chordata; class Aves; order Passeriformes; family Furnariidae; genus Xenops; species Xenops minutus. The sequence continues at coordinate 58,461,412 of JAWWEE010000040.1, read as the reverse complement.
CAGGCCCTGGCCCAGGTTGCCCAGAGAAGCTGTGGCTGCCCCATCCCTGGCAGTGTCCAAGGCCAGGTTGGACGAGACTTGGAGCAACCTGGGCTAGTGGAAGCTGTCCCTGCCCCTGGCAGGGGGTGGAATGAGATGGTCCTTCAAGTCCTTTCAACCCAAACCAGTCTGGGATTCTGGGATTTTGTGGTTCTAGGATTCTGTTATCTGCCCCTTCTGCGGTGCTTCCCAAGAGGAGAGGTGTCACTGCATTGAGACAGGGACAAGGACAGCTTCTCTGCCAGCAGCTGTGTAGCAAAACTTTAGGCAGAAATGCATCCCAAAATCTGAGAGCTACTCAGAACTGGCCAAATACCCCCAGGCTGGTAGAGCAAAGCACGAAGGATATTCAGAACTTGGTCTTTAGCTACCCAGGAGCCGAAAGCACAGGCACGTCTGTGCCTCTGGGACAGGGGCCCGGGAGGCAGGGCAGCCTTTGGCACAGGAACAGGAGCTCTCCTGTGCAGAGCTGGGCGCAGAACAGTCATTATTAAAAGGAGGTGACTTGGCCTTCGAGGAGACACTGGAGCTGCTCTGGTTTGCAGAGCTGGGTCTTGAGTCTTGAATCTCACGGTGGGCTTGGCTGGGGAGCTTGGCACTGCCAGTGGGAAAAGGCCATGCAAAATAAACAAAAGGGAGTTGCTTTGACAGGAATCAAAGAATTCTGACTGTACACAATATCATCAACTGGTTCATTTCGGGGCTGTTGCTCATGGCTTTCAGGCAGGAGGAAGTAAGGGAAGGCAGCTCCTGCTGCATTCGGCTCAGTGTGGCCTGGGAAAGCCTTGGGCAGCCTCTCCCCCATCCCTGTCTGCTTTTCATTATTGTTTTTATAGCCAGAAATAAGAGCTTTATTGGCTTTATTCATCTCCTGTCAGATGCCCAATCAACATCTGGCAACGCAGCAATTCCCAGAAAGTGCTGACCTAGTGAGAGCCAGCGGAGCAGGAGGTGCGGAGAAAGGGCTCCATCCCCCTTCCCATCCCTGGCTGCCCCTTTCATTATCAGCCCAGCCAAAGTGGGATGTGTACCCCCCCCAGCACTGCTACCTGCATGGAGTTCAGAGCACCAGGCTCACAGGAGCTCCTAGGCTTGGAAGGCACCTGAGGAAACATCAAGGATATGGAGACGGGCAGGAGGAGCTGAGCAGGAGCCAGGGCATCCCAAAAACTGCTCCTTGGCTGGAGTTGGCCCATGCATGGGGAGGAGTCTGGACAAAGGGATCAAAGAGGAGCTGATCCATCCCTTTGTGCAGTGCCAGGCCAGTGTCAGGGGGACACACATGGCAGGGCAGAGGAGCTCAACTCTCCCTGCTCCCATTTGCCTTCGTTTGGATTTGCACAGGACCCAGAACTTACGCATGAAAATACTGTGGTTTTTTCATAATTTTCTGCAAGTTAGAGGATTTTAAGATCCAGCAGAAGATTGACTAGAGAGGGACCCATTTTTTTCACTTCAGTGCATATTGGACTCATCATAAAACGGGGTGTAACAAGCCAGAGGCAAGTTCTGTTCCATTCGGAGATTAGCACGAGTGTGGCTGCTCCAGCAGGTCCAGCTGGTTCCCTGTCAGATCCCTGGGCTCCCACACTGGATCCCTTGAGCCCCCTTTTCCCACATGGTCCCGCCCTGACTTCTCCCTCAGGTGTGGGTGGCTTGGTGTGTGCTCAGCTGTGCTACCTGCCTTTCCACATCTCGGCTTTTCTTTGCTCCCTATCTTCTGCTTTGCAGCTCCAGCCACTCACTCAGGGCAGTTCCTCCCTCTTCTCTGCCAGAGTCTTCTCCCCACATGTTGATCTTTTTCTGCTGCCCACCTCCATGGGGAGGTCCCTCCTGTTCCCGTGGCACTCCTGTCCCTCTGGTCTCTCTCCTGTCCCGTTCCAGCTGCTGCCCAGCTCTGTGACATGCTCTCCTGCCCACAAATCCTCTGTGGGCTCTGGGGCCCCTCTGTGAGCCCTTCCCAAACCTCCACACTGAGACAGCATCAAACCAAGGCCACTTTGTGGCTTCGGCTGGCTTTGTCACCTTGTGCCTGAGGGGCCTTTGGTGCCCATGGTGAGTGGAGCGGGTTACCCCTTCCTGCTGCCCAGAAGTGGAGCCTCTGGGGGAGAATGTAGCCAGGGCAGATGGTCTTTGACACCAGGAGGGAAAATCTGTGCCCCAGCAGGGTCTTGGCTATTCCCCTTGGAGTAACAACCCCTGCCATGAAACAGGGACTCAGACCATTGTAGCCCAAAACAGTGCTGAGTGCTGTCCTGCCCATTTTTGGTACAGGCAGGCTCCCCAGGCCCCAGAGCTGGGTGTCTTTGCCCGTGCTGTGCTCCACACCCGCAGGGAGAGGTGCAGCTCCCTTAGGGAAAGGGCCCACTGAGCCGCCTCATCAGCTGCCCACTCATGTGAGCAAATGCCACCAGTGTGAGCCGAGGCACCGCAATCCAGCCCATAATGCTCCTTTAAAGACATTTCAGCAGCTCAATTAAATTTCCACTTGTGTGTTTTCTTTTTTCCCGCTTTGCTTTCATGGTCATTTAAAACAAATAAAGTGAGCAGAACACGGCGGCGTGATAACCACCCTTTAATTCCCTTCCCACGGGTCTCCCGATTATTTGGTGATTCAGCGGCAGCAGGGGGAACATTTACGGAGGGGAAGGCGGGAGCTTCCCACAGGGACGAAGCTCTGAGCCCGGGGCCCCCGAGCATCGGGGAGGAAGGACGTGCCTCAGGCTGTCCCTTTCAGTGGTGAATGCCGAGCAGAGCCCGGGCCTTGGGAGCGCCGCGGCCCCGCGCTCAGTGCCCTCCTTGTTCTCGCTTTGTGCGCCGGGGACGGGGACCAAGCTCAGGATGTATTTCACGCTTCTGTGCAAACACAATATGAGATGAAGAATTCATACCCTTGCACAAGGAGACCAGAGTGTATTTTCTCATAATAAGGAAAAGCAGCCAGATCGGAGCCTGCCAATTCCTGCCCCATGCTCCCGCCTTCCCTTGGAACTTCAAACAAGCCTGTGCTTTTAAACTGGCGCAGAGGAGTATATTGCGTTTTTTAGAAGCCCAACACAAATCCTTTTGGATCTTTTTTTGCATTATTCTCCCCACCTCTGTCTTGGTTGGTGACTTTTCCAGCTCTCCCCTTGATGTGCTGGGTGTGAGTGGAGGCGAAGGAGGATTCCACGTGTTTTACGTGTGTGAACAATCACTCGTGGTACAGCGTCCCGCTGGAAGGGTGTGTAAAACACACCCCAGCAGGGGGAAAGGAACAACTAACCAGCCTGCTAAACACTCCAGAGCTTTTCCTGCCCTGTAGGAAAACACGGCGTGGGGGTTGGTTTGCTTATTCATCAGCAGCAGTAAATAACGGGCCTCACCTTGAGCTCTCCTTCAGCCACTTGTGCTTCTCCCCAGCCCCCGGGCTGGCAAGGGAAGGGAATATTTACTGTCCTCGGGGTGACAAAATGGGGGTTTATGGCCGTTCACATTTCAGCTTTTGTTTCCTCCCTAAAAGGCTCTGTTTTCATCGCTGTGGCTTTGTCTTCCCCAGCACCCGGTGCTGCCCACCTGACACTGGGGCTGAGTCCTGGCCAGTGTGCTGAGCCTGTCCCTGCCACAGCCCAGGCAGGCACTGTGCAGGCAGGTGCTGCTCTGGGCAGGACAGGGATGCACCTGAGTCATTTCACAAGTTTATAATCTGATCTCTCAGGGCAGCACCGTCAGCAGCTTTTCCTCCCCCTCGTGCAGCTCACGGAGACGGGTTCCCATCCCTGTGCACCTTGGAAGTCCCAACAAGCCACGAGTGGCCAAGGCCTGCCGAAGCCTGTTGATCCAGACACTGGATTCCTAAAACCTGTGCTTTCCCCAACACCTTCATAAAGTGTCCTGAATTAAAGTGGTTCAGGGAGCACATTTCCAGCCTGTCAGTGAGCTGCATCCATCACTCCCCTCAACACACACCAGATTGTTAATGCTCCAGGCCAAATACCACATTCTTTTTAATGCCTACCAAATGCAGTGTGTGCTTCTGGCTTTATATTTATAATAATTATTAAAGTAACGGCAGCACCCACATTCCTATAGGCCAGAAGTGGCCAGGAACAGACAAAAAAAATGATTCATTGTTCCAATTAATGCTCGAGCTCACACTGGTGATTAATTAGCCTGGTGATAGCACCATGCAAAAGATCAGGGTGAGAATTACTAGGGCGACACGTGCTGACTTTTAAGAGGGTTCCACCAGTGTTTAGTGCCCGTCCTTAATTAGAGGCACCGGCACGGGCTCGCTCCGCACTGATAGACCCAGCGGCGGGCGGGGGGATATTTATATGACAGGGCAGCAGAAAACTCCAGAACTAAATTCCCATCCAGGTCTCTAAATATAATTTTGAAATGTCAGAGAGGCTGGGAAGAACGCCGGCGCCGCATGAGGTTGCTGTCAGGGAGAGGCAATGGTGTGCCAGATTTACACTGGGCAAACAGGCAGGTGGCTGCTCAGCTCCCGTGTTTAAGGGAGCCTGAAGTGCTCTGGTGGACCTGTTTCACCTGGTGGGAGACAGAGAATCCCGTGGGAACACGTGCTGAGCCTTGTGCAGCTCCCTTGGGTGGGTGAGGTGGGGCAGGGGCAGCTCCCAGGAGTCCCCACGAGGCACAGACCACTCTGGAGCACCAGTCTTTGAAAGTGAGCCCTGCTGGCAAAGTTTCTCCCCTAGGTTTTATCCATCACTCCCTCTGCTGCCTCATTATCTTTCCCTTCTGCATACTGGTCCTCCCACCCTCCCAATTCATTTTTCCCAGTTGCAGCAGCTATTGACTGGTTTATAGGGATGGGGTGTAGCCAGTCCTGCCCTGGCTGCGCCCAAATCGCTGACGGGGCCGATTTCTCTGATCACACATCAATCTGAGAGCACAGGCAAAGTTCCATCCTGCTGAATTAATTGTTAGGAGCTGCAACCCCAATGTCTTTGTAAATAAAATAGTTTAATCTCATGGGGCCTGCCTGGAGAGAGGGGAATAAATACATCAATATGTAAATGGATCCACAAGAGGAGGATGAACTGGGACTTCGCAAAACTGATAAAGCATCTTAGGAGACGTGTTGTCACTGCACTTTGTGCATATTCTGATGAGGCAGACAGAGAGGCTGGATCTCAGCCCTGGGTTGGGAGGGAGGGAGGGAGGGAGGGAGGGAGAAGTGTGGGCACCAGCACACCGTGACTGAAATTCTTGTATGGATTGATTTGACTCAAATGTATTCCGAGGCTTGTCTAATTGCTCCTTTAGTCTCCTTCCTGTTGCTTTCACATCTCTGTACCTGAGTCTTTCCTGCATTTCAAGTGGCCCGGTCGGGGCAGTGTCCAGAGCAAGCCACCCCTCTGTGTCCTTGCTGAGCCCTTCCACAGAGCCTCTGCAGCGAGGTGGGCACGAGTGAAGGGCAGGCAGGGTCAGGCTTTCGCTGGTTGGCTGTGTAACAGCATTGGGGGCTCTTTCGGAAAACAAAGCCTGGAGCTTTTGGGACACCTTGTTCAGGTGGTGCCGGTGCTGGTGTGACCCTCGTGGGAGATGTGAGGGAGGAGGTGCAGTGACCAGGCTGGGATGCTGCGGTGCCTCCTGCAGGACCCCGCCTGGCTCTCCGTCCCCTCTCCTGCCCTGTGTCATGCCCCGGGAGCATCCCAGCGCACAGGTGGGAGCAGGGCGGCTCTGCCCCCAGCCAGCGGCTCCCCTGCGCTCTGCCAGGCAGGAGCAAACCCGTCACCCACCCCGGGCTCTGGGGCGCTGCTCCAGCCATTTCCAGGGCGAGGAGGGGAGGGCGCCGCTCCCACCGCGCTGCCCGGGGCTGCCTCCCTGTCCGCGGGCTGCGCTCCAGCCCTTGTTTTGCAGCGCGCACGTGGAATTTTATCACCTTCAACAATGGAATCTGTCACCTTCAAGCTGCCTTATTGTAATCTGGGGATTTGAGCCCGGCCCTGTAACACAGCCCCGCGCCCCTCCTGTGCCATTGCCAGAGCCTGGGCATCCACGGGGGGAACTTCAGGGGTCACATTTGGGCTTGTTTTCTCACCAGCATCATATCCTTAATTGATCTTTCTTCCTTTCTCTCTCTCTCTTTGCTTCCTTCTGTCTCATGTGCATCTCAATCCCTGTTTGCCAGTCTGATTCAACCCCCCCTCCAGCTCAGAGAATAAATCCCATCAGAGCTGCAGTACAGGCAGTATTCAGGAGGGGATCTGGGATTTTAAAGAAGCATAAATACGTGTTTTAAACAGTGGCACCTTCATCAGGTATAAAAATACAGGTGTTTGACTCTTCTCTGTGAGCAAGCAATTCAATAGTGAACTCAGGGAGCAGTGCCTCCTCAGCAGACATGACTGGGATGTCACAGCCCTGCAAGTGGGAGCCTTTCAGAGGACAGTTTGGGAACCCTGATAACAAATTGACTTTTATTAACCTGCTTTAATTATCTGCTAAGATCAGAATACTCGCTGTGTTTCTCTAGCTTCCATTGTAGCTGCATTTTTGCTGTAGGGGCTGAGGAGTTGCCTCTGAAATGCAGTTATGTACATTTGCATATGCATTTGTATGGGCTAATTATAAACTCACCATCAGCGCTGTGATCCTCCACAGCAGAAGGGCTGTCCCTGTTTGGAAACGTCTGCTTTGGTGCAGAAATCAGAGAAGTTTTTTGTAAAAACATTTGGTCATATCATTGGGGCTTAGATTTTCAATGAATAATCAATATCCACAACAAAAGATTTAAACAAAACAAAAAAAAAGTGTTCATTGAAGTTTCTCTGCAGGAAGAGATCGATAGCATGTATTATTAAATATAAAGAGACTTATGTCTCGAGTTCCATCACGCCACAGCTTATAATAACCCTCCAGAAGCTCAAAGCAGGGCCTGTTTTCATTAACCAAAATGCTGTTCCCCTGCTGCCTTCATACCAGGCAGCCTGTTGGAAGGGGCCTGTGCCCAGCAGCTCTGGCCTGCAGCGCTGTGCTCGGCTCTGCCCGGCCCTGCCGTGGGGTATTTCAGAAACATGGAAATACTTATTTCCAAAGTGCATGTGTAAGGGGTGTCAGCACGTGAACAGTGATAGGGAGGTGCATTTTCTGGGTGGCAGTTTAAAACATCTGCTTCCTGAGCACCTGAGGATGGGGACTTGGAGAGGGCCCTGGTGATGGAGGGTGCAGTTGGTGATGGTGCTGCTCAGCCCCCAGTCTCCCCCAGCCAGTGGTCCCAGCCCTGACCTGGGAGAAGTGTCCCCTTCCCGCAGCTGGACATTTTGGGACATGATAATGGTCTCCAGGGCTGGGAATACAAGGATTTCTGGCACCATCAGTGCGGAGCTGGGGGAAAACCCTCATTACTCTGTGTCCCTTCATTGTGGGTTGTTCCAGAAGTGGGACTCATAGGCTAGTGCTCCAAGGCAGCCAGGCAGGCTTGGAATAAAGGAACGCTTCAGTCATGTTTTCATTCCCCATGGCCAGGTTCCAGTATCCAAACTGGGATTCCCAGCGTGAAATGCAGTGGAGTTTTGCCTCTGCTGACCTTCAGCAGCTGCTGTGGCAGCCCTGGGTCCTTGGGGAGCTCTGGGGATGCACCTCAGTGCCAGGCTGACACTCCTGCCTCCAGCCTGTCCTGAGCCAGGACTGACATACCCACCTGCAGAGTTTTTGTGACTCGCCAGTGGAAACCTTTCCTCCAGCACATGCAGATTTGTTTGGCAGGGCAAAAATAAGCAGCAATGCAAATATCATTCTCTGTTTTGTTTCCCCTGTCTTTTTCTCCTCCTTTGCTTCAGGAAAGCAGAAGGAGGTGAGGAAGGATTGGCACTTTCTCCCGCAGAGGGCTTTTCCTACGATGCCTGCTGGGAGCACTCGCTGTGCGTTTCTCTTTAGGTAGGAGCTCTTTTGATTTCCTCGCTGCCTGGAGAAGGATTTGCTGCTTGCTTATGAAATCTGTTCTCCCTCGAGGATCTGCTCTTTCCAGTTTGATAAACTTCTAATTCTTGCTGTCGAATAACACCGAGGGACTGTGTTGTGTGCCTTGATGAGGGTTTTGTGATTGATGTTCATCGGTGCTTGCAGGAGACCAGTAACCTCATTTCAGTTTTGACAGAACATCGGGACAAGAGCTCTGTCTCTTTCCCCTTCTTGGTCAGGTATAAATGAAAGAGAAAGTGAAGTGGATATAATCTGAACAGATCTACTCTCTCACCGTGTTGCTCAACTTCTGACACTGTTTCTGCCCCACGTGGCCCATGGGCACGTGGTTAAAGGACACACTTGGCTTATTTTTGCTCTTGTTGTGTTATCTTGTTTTTATTCTTGGTTCTGTGCACTGTCTGGGATGTTTGGAAGGAGCTGCTGGAACTTGGCATGGGAGTAGATTGCTTAAATATTACCTCACAGAGTCGATGTGAGTTTAGAGTAGATAAGACTTGGACTCCAAATGGCTTTTTTAACCCATTACTGTATTTTCCAATTATTTTCCTCTGCTCTTTCTGATCTGTTTCCCTCAGATGTGAGATGAATGTGACTGCTATTTTATGCTTGGACCAACTTCATCTGTGATACCTGACCAGTTCCTACATGGCCAGTGGAGAGATGCTGCCCATGCACATGCACACACAGGTACCCCCTCTGGTGAAGGGCTTGTCAGCATAAGAAATGCATGAGGAAGAATGTCCACAATGAGGAATTCACAGAAAATACACCAAGTACTATTAACCAAGATAGCCAGGTGATACCATTCCCCAAACTGTGACACTGCTCATAGAGTAAGTGTCATTTCCCTTTAAAAAGCCCTTTCCTTAGGAGAGAGGACATTTAGAGCACCTGCACGGAGAGGGGGAAGGTGGAGGAGCCTGTGTGCGTGCTCTGCATCCCCTGCTCTTACACAGATTCTAAACACAGGTTTGGTTATTTCTTCTATGTGTTTATTTTTCCTCTCTGCTTTTTTGCTTTGAAGTCTCTGCTTGTGTTCTCAATGAAGAACAGCTGAGTGATCAGGAAAATGGCTTAAGCATCCAGCAGGCTGTAAGCTGTCTGGATTTCAAACAGTGCCTGGGAGAGAGCTCTGGACAACCCTCCTTCTGTCACCAGCCCTCCTTTGTTCCTTCCCTGTAACTCTCCACAGCTTTCAAGGGAGGCAAGAGAAGGATGAAGGAGGCACCTCTAATTTCTCTTTCTTACATCCCCCTAAGTCCTCCTTCAAAACTCACAGCACAGCAGTGTTGGCCATCTGCCTTTGTTTCTGTTGTGCTCCTTGGCTTTGTTTGCTCCTCATTCCCCCTCCATGCCCCTTGGCAAACCCTCGGGAGCCACGAGCAGGACCCAAGTGCCACCCTGAGGGGCAGCTCCCCCTCTGTGCCCTGCCAAGGGGGAGCTGCCCATGGGACACTCTGGCACCACCTCTGGAGCGGCTCAAAAGCCATTTTTGTCCCGAAATTCCTGTTCTTGTTTCTGCTGACCTAAGCGGGCTGTATCTTTTCCAAATGTTTCTGACGTTTCTCACAGGGTAATAACCTATTAATGTCGCAGACAAGGATTCTGCTGACTTTAGTTTGGCTTCTGTTTCCCATTGGATGGGCTCCTCTCTTTATGGGGGAATGCCTCCAGCCAAAAAGAGAGGCAAAAAAACCCCAGCCCTGAGCTAAGTGAAAGCAGGCCCGAAGGGAAGCGCGGTGCAGCCGCGTTCCTCTCGCTGGCTGGCTTCTGTTCTGTGCTTGGGGATGTGCCAGACTCCAGTGCCTCCGTGCTTTTGATTCCTGTTTATCCCCGGCAACATGATTGTCTATAATTATATATAATCTCCCGCTTGTTTACTCTTCTTCCTCCGGGTCTGAGCGCTCGGTGGCAACTCCGCTCCGTCTGCCGGGGCTGCAGCTCCAGCGCTCCTCGCCACCCTCCACCTTCTTCTCCCAAGTAACAAAGCCAGTGGGTTCCCTCCCACCCCTTCCCCGCGCCCCCTCCCCCTCGCTGGCACCGGGTTATTTATACAGAATGTGGAAACAATTTGCAGGAAAGTGAACAATGTAAGCGGGAGCGAGGGAAGGGAGGCAAGTTTGTTGTGCGCTGAGAGCCCCAGCAGTGAAGCGCTGCTTTTTGGGGGGCTGAGGGAACAGCCTGTTTTCCTTTCTTCCTTCTCCTCTCTTTCACCATCTCCCCGAGCTCTTTCCATCTTGCCAGAGTCAGGTCCAAACCAGAGCAACCAGATCCGAGTGCATGTTTTGGAGGAGGTTCAGGCTGGATCCCTCCCTGCATCCCAGCCCCGGGAGGCGGTGTCTGTGTTCTTAATCCTCCCCGAGGTTCTGCTCTCGCATGGTTCCTGCTCCTGGATTAGCATTAATGAGGAGCATGTGTGCTCAGAGGTCCCGCTCCAGGCCCCCAGAGCTGCAGCACTGGGTCAGACAGAGCTACTCTGAGGAACAGTTCAGCTGGAAGAGAACAGTCCTGGGACTGAACGAGGCAGGGCCTTTTTGCAAAGTCTAATTTCAGTCTTTCTCCCCTCACCCAGTGAGCATTATGTTTTCAGGACATCCCAGCACCTTGCTGGCTCCTGTGTGAGTGTTTCTGGGCATCAGGGAGTTTGCCTGAGTTCTCCTGGGGCTGGAGAAGCTGAACCAGCATTGACTCGGCACCTCTGAGCACATCTGGGCTCTTCAGCTCTCACTCTGCACCACGAAGTCCTCAAACAGAGGTGGTCCAAACCCACACATCGTTTGTGTTGCAGAGGCAAGGGAATGTTATTCTGGGTTGTTGGAGCACAGTGGCTGCCTTGGCCACAGTGGGTGCCTCAGCCAGCTCCTCCCCTCCCAGGAGCTGCTGCCCCTTTCCCAACAGCCTCCAGCCTTGGAATGGGATCTGTGCAGTCGTAGGGCAGGGCCAGGGAGCTGCCAAGGAGGACAGCACATTCCTCCCTAAACCAGGCACATTCCTGGCTGAGCAGCAGACCCACTGTGATCCAGGGGGAGAGGGACCTGTGGTGGGCTTTTCCATCCTCTCCAACTTCCAGTTCTTCCTGCTCCTTCTCAGTCATTGTCCACACACAGAGGGTGAAGTTTCTGTGGGTGTTTGCTCTGTCACATGCTCTCCCACGTGGAATGGCAGGGATCTCTGGCCAGGCTGGCCCTTCTGGAGTCCATGGCACAGCAGAGACCATCCCAAATGCTGCTGCTGCTGCTTCTTTAGCCAGTTCTTGGCTCAATAACAACTCCAGATGTGAAGAGCAGAAGGAGCTGGAGCAGAAGGACTTTGGCCACCGATGTTTTGTGGTTGGGGCAGTTCAGCTCTTTGGGCTCTTCTGATTTTCAGTGATTCTGTGAAGGGCCCAGGAACAGCAACAACTTTGTGTTCTCTCCACAGCCAGGCACCAACAGTGGACTGGGAGGCTGCAGCTGGGAGCAGGCAGGACATGGACACAGCAGCGTGGGGCTGGAGCCCTGTGGGGCTGTGGGGTCCCTGGTTCCCACTGCAGCCACACTGTGTCCATGATGCACAGCCTGTGTGCTCCCTGCCCTGCAGCTGCCTGGCAGGAGCCTGGCAGTGCCTGCAGCCTGCCCAGGCATGTTGCACACTGTGCCTGCCTGGCTGGCAAAGAGCTGGGATATGGAGAGTGCCTGAATCCATCAGCCTCTGGAGAGAGAAGCCCCCCTGGTCCTTCTGGCAGCCCTTGCAGGCCCAGGCTGTGAGCAGCGCAGCTCTGGTTTGCAGGGCAGTCTCTGGGCACCCACTGAAGGCCTCAGGGCACACAGACATTCCCGATCTCTTCCTGACTCCCAAGGATCATCCCTTACTCCTGCAAAGGTGTAGCCTTGAGTTAAACTGCCTGGAGAGCTCTCAGCAGCAGCACAGGTTTGGGCAGAGGGGAGGTTTGTAGCTCCTGGAGAGACCTTCCACTGCAGAGACCAGAGGAACCAGGGCAGTTTCAGGGAAGCAGCCATTGAAATGCTTGTGCTTTTCCCCTCCTGGTTCTAAATGTTCAAATTCTTGTCAAAATACGAGAAAACCTCTTCTTGGAATGACTGTGCTGCTGAAAACATCGTTGGCTTTTTGGAATTTCCTCTTTCATCTGATTCTTTTTTTTTCTTTTTTTCCCCAATTACTCTTTGGGCTTTTAGGTGAGAACAGATTTGTATTCCTCTTCTCCTGCTGCTCACTTACCACCTGAAATCCTTGGCTGCCCCTTACAGTTCCCACCACGATATCCTGAGTGGAGCCTTTGGGCTCCAGGTGAGGGGCAGCAACAGCAGCAGATGGACCTGGAAACAGCAGAGCTCCAGCTCTGCCACAGAGGCCCTGGTGGGGCTGGGAGGAGCGGGGTGGTTGGGAAACACAGAGCCATTCCCATTTTCTGGGCTGAAATGGGATGTGGGGAGGGCAGGAGTGTAGGAACGGCAGCTCTCACATTCCGGGACAGCCATTCCCAGCAGAACCCCTTCCTGCTGGAACTTGCAGCAAATTGGAGAAGATGGGAAAGTGGGATATGTTTTCCAGCATCAGGGGATTCATGGGTGATGAAAACAAATTTCCATGGTATTTCTGCCATTCTTCCCTCCCCTTGAATTCCTTCTGAAACTGTCAGAGTTGGGAGGAACTTCACTGATAACAAAATTCCCACAAGTTACCTGAAAGTTTGCAGCTGGGTGGAGGAAAAAGAAACCCAGAGCAGAGTCCCCCCCAGTGGAAGAAGAAAAGCTGAGTAAGGAGGCTCAGTTCCACAGTTTACTGAGCCCAGAGGATTTCTAGAGGGCATGTGGTGTCAGGTGTAGAAGAAGGGAAGGATGAGAACCAGTGTGTGGAAGAGCGGAGCGGCCCAGAACTCCCACGGCCCAGCGAGGCTCCAGAAATGTTGGAGAGGCTTAAACAGCACTTTAATGTGAACCTGCTGGCCAAGAGCAGCCCCCCCACCTTGTTCCTGTCAAGGAAAGGTCCTGATTCATGTCATGTGTGTTCTTTCCTTGGAATGGGAGACTCTGCAGATCCTGTGGAGTGCAGGAGTCACGGAGAACAGAGACCGATGAAAGATGGCTCCAGGCTGGGATTTTGGAGGGGGTTGTGTTTCATCTGGGGTTGAAGGGTTGGTGTTTCTATTTTTTTTTGAGATTGGGAGAGGAGAGGTTACTGAGTCCTTGAGTCTTAATGTAAAATGATTAGAATCTGGAACAGATTCCAAAAAAGACATTTAGAGACAACTAAATGCACAAAGCAGCTTGGATACCGATCACTGGAGTTCATCTAAAGCCTCTGAAATAGGCAGTGCTTTAACAAAGTGCATGTGTCTGGGGACTCAGAACACAAGGAAAAATTATGAGGAGGAAGAGATAACACTTTCTCCATTTCTTAGAAAGGGAGAAAATGCCAAAAAGTGATTAATTTTATTCCCGAGATTCTCTCAGCCGGACAAGGATCCAAGGTGAAGGCGATCCCCATAACCTGACACTTGCAGAACAAGTGGGCTCCCTGCATCCTGGCATGAGCAGTTCTGGCATTTCTAGGGAGATCTCTTACCCCAAGTAATAACTTCAGAGGTTAATTGGAGTCTGGAAATAAGTTTATTTGGTCAGTGGGCTAGCGGGGGCTTAATTATGTGCTCAGATTAGTGTTGCTTCGAGCATTAATTGTGCCTGGCAAAGGAAGGTGTAATGTCAGGAATGACACTTTCACACTGCTGAGACTCGGATGCAGTGGGGGGGACTGGTGAGAACCTGTGGCCTGGATGGAAATGAGCTCTCATTAAAAGCATCTCTTGTGTTTGTTTTGGGCCAGAAATCCCTGGGCTGTGTGTAAGGCCTGATTCTCTCACTCAGCAGTTTTGGGACAGTCAGGCTGTCAGAAGGAATCTCTCTGAAATACATGTCTGATTTCTTTTTTTGGCCCTATTTCTCTTTTCTACTTTGTGTCATATTCTCCTCTCAGCTTTCCAAAGCAGAGTTACTCTTCCACTTGTTCCCTTTTGCCTCCTGCTGAGTCAATTCCTTTATTTTCCCCCATTATTTGTACTGTAGTCACTCCCAGAATCTGGGAAATCATCCTCAGAAGTCTCCCCATCTCCTGAGCTTACTGCCGACTCTCCCACTAAAGCTTTTAATTCTTTGTTATAAAGAAGAATAAAAGGCCAGGAAAGTGCACCACGACACCCATTCAGGTGCCATTACCCTGTAATTCTTTAAAAACTCCGTGTGCATTTACAGTCACTGGGAAGTGCTGGAGTGGGAAGCCTCTGGACTAAATCAGTGTTAGCACATGAAAGAGAACAAGTCCCACGAGGGGCAGCGCGTTCTGGGCTGGCTTTGCTCCCTGACTCACTCGGAGGGCTGGGGGAAATCACTTCCCTGCCCCGAGCACCTCTTTGCCCTCCCCACCTCCAGCTGTGTCCCTGTTTGGCCGAGGAGTCCCTGGGACAGAGCCCGTCCGTGGTGTGTGGAGGGGCAGCCTCAGCCAAGGGAGCCTGAGGGGAGCAGGGAACACAAACAGGGATGAAAGGTGTGTGCAGACAGCAGGGCAGCATTCCCAGACGCGCTGCAGCCCCGTGTGCCAGGAGCAGCCGCTGCTCCCAGTCCTTGGCTTCTCTCCGACGGCCAGCAAAGCACCCACCAGTTCCAGTTGCAGTGGTGGGGAGGAGTGGCATGTTCCCAGTTCCACCGGGGAGCGGTGAGAACTCATTAAACTCATTTTGCAAACTCCAGCAGTGGCCGATGGGATCCTCCATCCTGCCTGGAGCTGCACCACCTCCCCGCAGGGGAAAAGCTCCTTGCAGCTCTGAGCCAGCCCATCCCACCCCATCCCACCCTACCCCATCCCATCCTACCTCATCCCATCCCACCCCATCCCTCACTGCCCACGCTGCCCCTGCTCCAATTTGCCTGCAGAAGGAGCAACCCCCTTTTCTCCCTCCCCCTTGTGTGAGGAGGTGCACACATATCCCCTTGGCTTTCCTTCTTCTCTGCAGGCTTTTCCAAAGCCCCTTCCTCCCGTTGTTTGTTCGTTCCCTGCACTCCATCCCATCTTTTGCCTTCCTCCCTGCTTGGATACAGCATCTCACTGGTCCTGCTTCGCACTCAGAGCAGGGGTATTAGATGGATTCCCCATAGAGTACAAATTGAATGAAGTGGCTGGTTTCCCAGCAATAATTTATCTGATTAAAAATATACTCCCCAAACTGCCCTTCCCCCACCGGTCCTACGCCCCCTCCAAAAAGCACATTGGCACCAGGGCTGGTGTTTGAACTGTGTTATTCAAATTGCTGGAAGGGGGATTTAGATGGGAAAATAACTGTCAAAGGATGGGTCTCGGGGGATTTTCCCCAGAGCGTCAGCACTGAAATTTGGAGCAGGGGTTGTTGTGTGGAGGAGGCAGAGAGTAAATAATTCTGAGTCAAGTAGCTCCGTGATTTCCGCCTCTGCCCTGCTCTAACAAACACCTTGCACAGATGCACTCGCGGTGCTCACACACGTCTCCCCACCACACGGGTTCCATGGAGGAGCCTTTAGCAGGAACTCCAAAGCGCAGCAAGCTGCTCCTGCTGCTCCCTGTCTCTTTTTTTTTTTTTTGCCTTACCTCAGGGCTGATTCCTACTAAAAGAAGGAATCCGCTCCACAACCTGCCTATGTCCTTGTTTGTCACCTGCACAGGCTTCGTTCCTTCCAAACCACCCCTGTCCAAGGCTGGTCGTTCTCTTGTCCCACGAGAGCCAACATTCCTGTTGTAACTGGGTGATGGAAGAGTCACCCCAACAATCCTGTGGTAAGTGGGGGATGGAGGAGTCACCTCAGCATTCCTATGGTAAGTGGGGGATGGAGGAGTCCCCCTTCCCCCTTCTCTGTGTGTGGGGGTTGGCTGCTGCCTATGTCTCTGCAGGTGGGAGGCAGGTACTTACAGCCCACAGTGCTCCCAGCGTGCCGTGATTTACAACAGGAGCTCCTTCCTGATGCCAAGGGCAGGATTGCTACTGACATCCAAACCATTCCAGAGTCCTGGCGTGGCCCCAGCTCCAAGGGCTGTTGGATGGTGGATGTTCCTCTGCTTGCAGCTGGTTTTGGGCTACTGGGTGAGATGTGAATAGGCCCATTCTGAGTGTTGCAGCCTCAGAGCACCCTTAAGCCAGGGTCCAGGGCTCAGGTTTCCCAGCTTTTTGACAGGAGTAGTGCTCAGATGAAACCTCTCTCTGGTCCTGGAGGATTTACACTGCCACAAGTCCTCATTTTTTCCAGATGTTTTACCCAGTAAATCAAGGAGTCTCATCAGAGGGTTCGGATCCAAAAGCTGTTACCATGACTTCAAAGGCACAGGCTGGAGTGGAAAGAAGCAGAGCAGACATTTTATACCACTCTGTACTCACTGATTATGAGAATACACTCTGCTTCCAGGATTGTTTTCCTGGGGATACCAAAACTCCACAGTGACTAAATAAAACAGTGCTGTGCTCCTTCAGCAACCTGTATTTCAAAGAAGGGAACTGCAGGACCCTGGGGCTGTTCAGGACCCAGGACAGGCTGGTCCTGGGAGGAGCTGAGCTCTGCCAGCCCCTGTCCCAAATCGGGGACTGTTCACTCAGGTCTGTGTTCACTCCAGCTTTCCACATCAATACCTGGCTGTGTATTTTCTCCCAGTTTAAGCTGGTTTAAGGGATTCTCACATGGAGGATTCAGGTGTTCATCTTCTTCAAATGTTTGGGAGAGAAAAGACAGTAAGAGTTACATGGCTGCAAAGTGTGATTGTTACTGTTCATATCGGTTTGTTCCTTGGTCAAGAACATAACTCCTTTTTAAAATGTAGTGAACCCTTTCTTTTTACAGTGTCTATATGGTGGTGTTTCCTTTCACCGCTCCATTCTAAAGGTAACTGCTCTGTGTTTGGAGAAGCTGTTCCGTGTTTCCAATCCCTTGACAGCACGGGCTGCTAAACAAGAATGCAGTGAAGAAAAGCAGCTGAAGAAAGAGAAGCTGTTCCTGTGGGAGCAGAGTGGGCAGCAGAGCCACAGGACTGGCTTCTTGCTCCCTGCTTTCCCAGAGTGCTGGCCGGGCTCTGGCTGTGCTGGTGCTGCCCATCAGAGACGCCCATGCTGGGCTGTGTTCTGGCAGCAGTGCCAAGGGGAGCTGCTGCTCCTCACCCTCTACCTTGTCTTCCCTTGGATCCCACTGGATTTGGAATCACAGAGTAGTTTGGGTTGGAAGGGACCCTAAAGCCCGTCTTGTCCCACCCCTGCCATGGGCAGGGAACACCTTCCACTAGACCAGGTGGCTCCAAGTCCTGTCCAAGCACCTTGGACATTTCCACGGATGGGGCAGCCACAGCTTTGTCTCATCTCCCCCCTTAGTGTTGTCTGAGCAGGACTGAGGGGAGGGTGCCAGGCAGGAAGAGGCTGCTGGGGGCAGGAGGGACAAGGTGGCCTCATTTGGGGAGCCCTTTTGGCCATGGAGAGGTGCCCAGGTTTGAGTGTTGAGTTTCAAGAGAGGATTTGGGCTGTCTCCTGCAGCAGAGCCATGGAGAGAGGACTGGGTATGTGAGCAGAGATCTTGGCTTGTGCTGTCTGAGGGCTCTGGGCCATGATTAAGTTGTCACTTAGGGGAACTGAGAACTACAGATCTTGGAGTGCTGTGGAAACACCATGCAGCCCCCAGTAAGCACTGTAGTTCTGTAAAACGGACTTGGGATGTGAATTCCCTCCACCTAGACTGCAGTTTGTATCTTATGTGTCCCAGGCAGTGGAGCAGGAGGGCATTTGGTTCTGCAATGTGTTTAACCAGATCTTAAACCATCACCATGGCTGCCCAAGGGGTGGATGTTCCAGAGGGAGGCATGTCCTGCTGTAGCCCCATGGAGGGGAGAGCCAGGTACAAATCCTGTGTTGTAATGGTCTGTTCAGACTGCAAAACAACCTCATCTAAATATCGACATTCAAATGACAGTCACCACGATACCATTTGTTCCTGCCACAGGCTTCAGAAAAATTGCTGCTTGTCTTCCCTCCCCCACGGCGCTGAATCCCAGCACCCCAGACTGTCATGACTGCCTGGGATTGGTGACATCTCGACTGACACGTGTTGGAGCATCAGAACAGAGTGGGAGCAGCACAGCTTGGCTCCAGGAGCCAAAAATAGGTACTATCATTGCTGAGCTGAAGCCTCCCTTCTCCTTCCCCACCCAGCCCTGCCTCTCTGGCACATGCAGCTCGTAATCGTGGTGTTCCCATCGGACCAAAGGAAAACCACATTCCTAAAGCAAGCAGGGCATTAAGTAGTGGCCATGCTTTGGGGGCAGAGAATGTTATGACATGGATGCTAAATTAGTGAGCATCAATGATGATGATGGTTTGCAGATTTTGTACAGGGAATGGGTGTAGAAAGGAGCATGGCTCATCTGCTGCATTGCCATGTGGAAAAGCATCAGAGATACACCATAAAATAGGGAGTGTGTTCTTTCACTGGACAGCTGCTCAAGTCCTTGTAATTGAGTGACTGAGTGATGAATGTAGCTCATTGGATTTTCTCTGGATCCTTCCTCTCCTTTATTCTGTAGCTCTGTGAATTTCAGTCATGCTTTCACCTGGGTTTTTCAGTCTGCTCAGTGGAGTATTTGTCTGCTTCTGCCAACTCCCAAAAGCTCAATTTCATAAAAAAAATCCCAATTATTTGGGAAGGGTGAAGTTTGATTCACACAGATAAGGCTCTTTGAAGAGGTCTGCTCCTTTGGTAGTGACTGATTCAAATGAGTTCCCTTTCAGCATTCCTGTTTCGCTGCTGCCAAGGCCACACAAAGGAGGAGGGATTGTGCAGGGCCGTATAAATCAGGGTTTGTTACAGGGATGTCAAACACAACTGCACCACGGGGTGTTCATGGCGAGCAGGTGAGGAGTCAGAGCAAGTCAGAACCAACAAACAAAAGCCACAAAGCTCCTGTGTCTGGTTCTTGATGCTTCCCAAAAGTGCAGTGTCTGCACACTCCTGCTCTGTCCTGGGAAAGCTCGGGGTGTTACACTGATCCATATCACAAAGTGCTCCAGTAATTGGATGAGTAGGTTTGGTGGGAACATCTTTAGTTTTCAATTTCTCCCATCAGGAAAGATCTAAATGAAGCTGTGTGAGCACATCTCCAGCCCAGGTTTCTTCCCAACACCCACCTCAGCTGGGGCAGTGGTGACCAGGCCACTGGACACATGTTGGATGAAACTTCCACTGGAGCAACCTGGAATAGTGGAAGGTGTCCCTGCCCATGGCAGGGTATGAAACAACATGAGCTTTAAGGTCCTTCCAACCCAAACCAGTCTGGGATTCTGTGATTTTATGAATCCTCTCAGTGCCCCTGTTATTTATTTGATGTCCTCTTTCATCTTTTAGTTACAAAATGGGAGCTTTTTTGTGCAGTACCTTCCACACTGGGTCCTGAAGAGGGATCTCTTGTTTAACAGTGACACTGTGAAACACCATGGAAATATTGCTGTTCTCCAGTGGGAAAGAAAAGGGAGATTTAAGGCTGGATCCAAGCAGACATGTAAAGTGAAATTTACACAAAGTTTGGGCACCTTAGTCCAAAGTCACGATCCTGAAAAACCTGCTCTTGGCTTTCCCCACTTCGGGAGCTGCCTGTGCAAGGCAGCCCCTTAATTTTCAGCATTTAACTTCTTCCTCTGCCTTCTCAAAGGCTCTCGAGGGCATGTCTTCCCAGACAGACCTTTCCTGCTGGCAAGACTGGCATTTCTCCCTAAAATGTTTGGTTCAAAATGACCTTGGTGTGGTGGAGGAGGGCAGTGCCTTCTTCCACTGCCCATGTGTGCTGGTAGATGGCCTGTGAATGTAGGGCAGTCCTCAAAGCAGTCATAGCTTTTTACCTTTTCTAGTAGAGGTCAAATGACCCTTAGTACGTTACCCAGAGAGCATTCCATGTTCAAGAGCAGCCTTGGAACTCCTCCTAAAGCTCCTGTGAGGGCCCTTACCGTACACCTCTTGGGAACAAAGAGGATTTGCATGACCTTTCAGCATCTCCTGCCCAGGGATTTGTGTGTTAACTCTGAGTAACATCATTACCTCACTGGATTGGGGCACTAGGGGGTTCCAAACTGCAATCAGGGCAGCCCTGCTGGCATGAACGAAGTCAATTTGGAGGGTAAACAGTCTGATTTATTAGGGAATTCACTTCCTAGCAGTCATAGGAGTAAGGATAGAGAGGTCTTGCTTTAGGCTCCTCTGGAAGGGGACGGTGGAGAGGAAAACTACAACCAGTTAAGACTTTCAGCAAAGACTAAACTGCCTCTAATTGCAACCAGGGGAAACACTTGAGCAGACAGCCTACAAGTGCTTGTCAAAAAGTCTCAAGCAAAAGCTTTTTGTACAAGATTAATCTCTCTGCCTCACTGGGGTCAGCAATGGGAGTGTAGGGAGAGAATTCAGCACAGTCAGCACCAGTCTGTAAAGATCTATGTCCAGCTTTGCATTTCAACCTGTTTATCTGGGGCTATTAATTAGCTCCTTTCAGTTTCCCTGGGAAGATCTGTGTGTTAGGGCTACTGGACACTCCTAAAGATCCATCATTGATTGCCTGGGCAGCTAAATCGGGTCGACAGTTCCCTACTCAGAGGTATCTTAACTTTCCATCCTTTTCTGCTGGGGCAGGAATTCCAGGGATGACTTCAATCTTCCTGTAATGTGCTTGTACACGTTGCTTTCCTAATTTCATGCATAGGTATGGGATTTCCATTACAAAGGAGTTGTGCTGGATGAGCTCTGCAGGTCTGGGTCTTTCAATAGCTGATCAGAGCTTCTGGTCATGTGCTTCTGCTTTTTTCCCTCAGAACAAAACACCAGCTACACAGACCCTGGGCTCTCAAAGCCCCTGGAACAGTTCAAGTGCCAAACACAACCCCAACGGCAGCCTGAGGAATGACATTTCCCGTGGGGGCTGTGGAATATGCACAAAGGTATGGTCTGTTTCCCAACGTGCCTGTCAGAGCCCTGCTGGTGTCTCCAGCAGAGAGAAATATTTGGCATAGGCCATTTCCCCCAAACTTTACTGCTTACAGGAAATAGAAAGTGTTCTTTTCCAACATATTTATTTGTGTTTGACTGTAATCACAAACGGTTGTGTTTTCCCTCTTTCTCTGGTGACCCCTGAGTGTCCACTGCTGTCAGTTCTGCATTTCCTCTTATCTTTCACAGAGCTGGGAGCCTTTTCTCCCTTGCTCTGGTGCCAGCTGTGCTCCATGTAAAAACTCCATACAGGAGATGAGCCTCAAGGTGGGTGTGCTCCATTCAGGTTTACTCAGCACCACGGGCAGCCTTCCCTATATTTTTTAAATCCATAGTCTCTTGCTCAGGTACCTGAGGAGGGTGTTCTCAGGTGCCCAAAGGTTTCCAACACAACTATATATGCTGCTAACTCTCCAGGCCATCCTTCTTGCTGTCTGTGTTTCCCCACACATTCAACAAGGGATTTGGTCTGAGGGAAGATCCCCCCTGTAGGAGCTGAGTTAGAGCTGTGTCACTGCTCAGTTCCAAAAGTCTGCATGTAGCTTTGGAGGGGGAGTTAGTTAAGTTCCTAGCAGTGCATAAGTTGGTGTTCAAGTTCAGTTAGTTAATATCCATTTATCTTTCCTGCTGTGGTTTTTCCCTTCTGCTGCAGTGTCCCCCCACCCACCCCACCCCCATGAACTCCAGACTGGGATTTTGTCCACACTGGGGCTGTGTTGGCACTCCCACGTTCCTGAACACAGAATCATGGAATCCTAGAAAGGTTTGGGTTGGAAAGGACCTTAACGCTCATCCAGTCCCACCCCCTGCCATGGGCAGGGACACTTTCCACCAGACCAGGTTGCTCCAAGCCCCATCCAGCCTGGCCTTGGACACTTCCAGGGATGAGGCAGCCACAGCTTCTCTGGACAGCCTGGGCCAGGGCCTCCCCACCCTCTTGGGAAGAGATTGTGAAGAATCTCTTCCCAATATCCAATCTAAATCTACTCTCCTTCAGGTGTCAATTTTAGGTGGAGTACAAAACTTCTTAGCTTTGTCACATCTAACAGGGTTGGCATCACTCACCTGCCTCGATGGAAAATTAGTGAAACCTTTCATGTGTCAGAACCACCTGCAGCCAGGAACAAGAACAATTTCTTCATCTCTCTGGTGTGGAAATTGCTCACGGTGAGGCATGTGCCTTGCTCCATGTCTGAGTTCCCACTGCTCTCTGTGCACAGAGGGTGCTTCTTCAGAAGGGTTCTGGAGGCTCCACACCCCGTGGGCTGCTGCGTTTGCCAGAAATTGGATGCAATACTTAAAAAAGAAAAGAGAGAATAAGAGAACAAGAGTGTTTTTAAGGTTTCTCCTCCTGATGCCTTTCAGTGGTAGTTTTTTACAGCTTTCTTTCTAAGATAAATATAGTCCATGAGCTCTGCTCTTTTGTAAAAACACACATTGACAGCAGTAGTAGCAGTAAACATGACAGAAATGCAGTGATATTATTCCTTGTCTTCCCCTGTGCTGCCTTCTCCAAAGGCAGTGCTTCCCAGAATGTCCTGGCAGCTGGAGGAGTGGTGGACACTGCAGTGACACCCCAGAGGAGCCCTGGGCGCTGCTGATTGCTGGGGAGTGGGTGGGAGGTCAGTGGGAAAACACCAGGCTGTGGCCTGAAAGGACAACCCCCGTAGATCCTGGAACAGGCAGCAGCCTGAAGAGGGGATGGAGGCAGATTGCAGCCATTTGGGACCAGGAAAACGAGATTTGTGAGAAAGCTTTTCTCCCTCTGTCAAATCTATCTTATTTGTGACCTGCCTCAGAGGGCACGTAGCTGAAAAATGCCATTGCCTTTCCTTGTGGAATCTAAATGTTCAGATGATACAGACATAAACGTCAGTTTCTGCTCAGCCCCCACTGCAGGTTTTTGAACATGGAAGGAGAGTCTTTTTGTGAAATTGATTTCTGTTGAACACCCACACTTCTGTGCTTTCAGAAATGAAGGGCACTTCTGATAACTTCTGATAGACTGAACCACTTTCTCTACCAGTTCCCCATTTTCAGCAATGTAAATTTGTTCCGAGCATCTAAATTCCCTCCAGTTTTTGGCAGTGATCTTTTTTAGCTGGATTCCATTGGGACTGTGAAGGCATCTTGCTTGTGCACAAAATATCTTGTTGCCTGTAAAAACATTTTCCTCCCTGATTTCCCTGCCAGCAGGTACTTTCCACTATGGGAGGAGAAGATGCCATTTCAGCCTTTGGTCCTTCTAAGAGCATCCCTCAGAAATGTGTGTTAGTGGAGGGGAAGCAGGTGGGGCAGCAGCCTCGGCAACAGTCATAGTGTGGTGGTACCTGGGCCCTGGAAGGTGGAGCAGCACCTTCACCTCTTTCTGGGGCAGTGATGTTCCAACCCCAGCGACCCCTGTCAGGGTGAACTCACAGCCTTTCCTTCCCTCTGCTCCGTTCGGGGTCTCTGAGTGCCTTTGTGTCTCACAGTGGCACATTCTGAGCTCTCTGAAACACATTTCATAATTCCTAGGATCAATAAACTTCAGATGCAGTCGCAGAAATCCCAGGCAGTCAATAAGTCCCGTCAGGCTCCCTTAGGAGCGAACGCAGAGTGTTGTCAGGACATTTCTTAGGGAGCTGCTATTCAGGCATATTTGTTGTTTCAATTAGTCTGATTTAGGGGCTCAGTCAGGGGCTGCAGCCTGTGGCACTCACACTGCAGTTTGATTTCTAAAGCTGCTGTTCAGGTACTCAGGGAAGAAAACTGTGTTGGTAACACCCCAGTGTGACAGCAGCTGTGGAGATCCCCATGTGCCTGTCAGGGTGATCCAGGGAGAATCCCAGGGTTCATCATCACCCCTATTTCACATCCCACTGGAGCCCTCCTGGCTTTGATCACTGGTCACCTGGGAGGAACATGGAAAGGTGGGGGAGTGATGGTGCTTGCCCAGAACTGTTGCCCCTAAGGGATGCTTAAACAAAAAAAACCAAAAAAAAGGAAAGCAAAACGAATGTGTGTGAGAAGTGCCAGACTGGCAGCTTGAGCGAGTCAAACTTCACCTGTGTGGAGGCTGCCCACGTTTTATGTGCTGGAGCTGTCAGTGCAGCACCATTCCTTGGCACAACACGTGTTCCTTGCTTTTCAAACTGTGCTGCTGTCCCCACATTGCTCAGGCCTGCAGCTGAGAAACAGTCAGGCTCTGCTAATGGGGGTAAGGAGCTGGACTGCTAAGCACTGAGAAGGAATGGTGGATAATTTGCCCTGTTTTTGGAGATGCTTAAAATTTACAAGAGGTTAGAAATTATTTAAAAATAACATTTGTGCAGAACAAGTCAAGGTGTAGCTCTGCTCTCAAGCCAGAACCTGCTGGGAGCAGAAGCTTGTGTCCCTCCTTAGCAGATCAGGGCTATATCCCTGTTGTTGCTCCCTGGGAAGAGGTCTCCCTGCTCTGTCTGACAGCTACATCATCAAGGTCTTGTCTGGACCTTCTCATCCCCCCCAGGTGCTGCAGCATGACCATTCCTGGCAGGAAGGGGCTTGGAGAGGCACAGACCCTGTGGTGAAAGACAAATCCCCCAGGACTCCAGGAGGACTTCAGTGGCACCTTATGAGCCTGGAGAGTGGAAGCCTCATCTAAACAAGGTCTTGCTCTGAAAAGTTTAATTTTACAACTCTTTGAACTCATCCCATTTTCAGTTGACATGGTAAAAATGAAGTATGATATTTCTTCCATGAAAAATCCACTATATTTATAGGAAATTCCTTCACAGCATTTGAAGGGGTGATGAGGTTTGGAGGAGAATTCCAGATAGAGAAAGCAGAGCCAAAATTCTGACTTTAAAGGGCTGTCTGAGAGTGTATGAACAAGAGCATTCCAGGCAGTCTGTCCATGTCCCAACCTATTGTCCAACGTCTTTATTCTTTCCTGCTCCTGTGGCTTCTCCTCCCTCTCGTCACTACATCATAGCAATGACTGGGCTTGAACTGTTCAATTAGTGGACTAAGGTAAATTTTTTCACATTTGCTATTCTGTCACAAGGTTCTAATCCTACTCTGTGCCTCCACTTCCTGCCATTTAAGGCAGAGGGAAACTTCAGCCACTCTTTTCAAATAGGAGCTGCTGGTCTAAGGTTGTTCCTTTGGTTTCCAAAGCCCAGAGGCAAATAACTGTTTCTATGTGCTAAGCATTGATTCTTCCTTTTGTTCTTAGCCTTTCTCCTCTCCATGGTTTTCATCTCCACTTTGAATTCTCTCAGACTTCCCTCCTGGCAGAGACATCAGGAGAAAATCTGGTGTTTGCAGAGCACTGAGACGTAGGAGATGTGAAATGTGGACCTGCTGCTCTACCTTTGGTGACTCACAACACCTTCCCATGATTCTGCCTTCCTTCTGGCTTCCTCTCAGGATAACCTGGACTAAAACCCCTCTGGAGAAAGGACTTGCTTTCCCTGTGTGATCCTACTGTGTCTAACACAACAGGACCCAACCTCAGGTAAGACCTTTAGGCACTCCCATTATATGAATGAGAACAAGATTGTTGGTGTCAGTAATTAACATTCTTGTGGGATTGTTGGAAATGCTTTGGGATAAACACCACCTGGAATCCTTGCCTGGCTTATGTGGTTTTTAAGCTGCAGAGGAGGCTGATCCTGTTCACACAAGAGGACATGGACCATCTGTCTCCTCTTACTGGATGTGCAAAGTCTTTCAGTCCAAAGATGAGTTGCAGTAGCTCAGGGAGAGGTGGGACACTGGAAAAGTGAGGGCATGGCCTCTGGGGAAGAAGAACGGAGACTCAGTGGTCAGTGCATCCCCAGTAATGATCTCACCTGAGAACAACACTAATGACAACCACCAAAACAGGAAAATGCCAACCACAGTGTCACTGATAACGCTGTGAATGCCTGTGGCACAGTGTCATCCCAGCACAGGCTTCCAGAGAGGAAATCCTCCTCTGCTTACATGAATGGCAACAGTCCTGTTGACTGCAATGTCATCAGGCTTTCCCCTTGGGGCCTACGTGGGTTTCTCTCCTTCTGGAGAGAAGAGCCATATCCCACATCATTTTGCACATCCTGATAACAAACAGATTATTCTTTTCCTTTAAGTTGTGGATTGGCTTCCAGTAAACCCTGCATTTTGGATTCTAAGTTCTGTCTATCTACCTCTGCAATCCCTAAACAAACAAACACTGGATTAGACCTCAGCAGCTCCCTCCCTCAGCAACCGAAGGCTTTAAAAGCATTTCACACCAACTGCCCTGCTGGTGTTTCAGGCTGCATTAACCACGGATTCCAGGAGCTCCCTCTTCCTCTCAAACTTGCCAGGGAGCTCACCTCAGTGACTGGAAGGTCTGCCTCCACATACGACCCTCCCCGACTCTGTCGAGGAGCTGGAATTGCTGTTGACATCAGGAATGATGGAAGCACGTGCTGGGCTTGGAGGGTTCTGGCACATGGCCTGCTAACCCAGAATTTGCTCAGCAAAGTCCACAGAGTGACTTTTAACCTCAGAGCAGTTTGCAAAACCACATCTGTGACCAATAAATGTGAAAAATAAATGAAAAAAAAAATAAATTCAGCCCCTGCTGAATGATGAAAGCCAGCACACCTTGCTGGGCCCTGGTGCTGGAGTCAGTATGGAGAGCTGTACAGGAATAATTGGACGGGTCATCATTGCCAGAAGTTGTCCGTGGATGGAGCCGGTGCCTCACACAAGGGAGGCTGCACAGCAGGGTAAACTGAAGGGATCTCATAGCTCTAAGTCTTAATGAGCCACATCTTTATTTGTGCTGCAGCCCCTTCTTCTCCCCAAATTGCCGTTAGCAGCTGCTAGAGGATGCCCAGTAATGGAAAATTCTCTGGATAACAATAAATTGGTGTAACGATTCAGTGTCACCTCATATCCTGCTAAGCAATAGAGAAATCATGGTGAGAAAAACAGACACGACCAGAGTGGCACTGAACAGTGGAATCCTAATTCCATCACCCTTCTTGTGGGCGACAGATAACCCAGTGCAATTTACAGCCGCTCTGAAGCAGCTCCAAGTCTCAGCAGGAGTCAGGAAGGCTCAGTGTAGCCTCGGGACTGAGGAGCTGCTGAAGATCAGGGAGTTGTTGTTCCATAACCTTGCCTCTGCACCAAAACTGCTGGGCTGGGCTGCAATGGGAAGCACTCCAAGCGAAACACAATATTTTAATCACTGAAAGGAAGGTCCTCCTCTGGAGCCCTCTCTGGAGAGTTGTCTGTCTCTGATGGTCGTGCACAGACTCCCAAAGAAGGTAAATTCTGGATTTAAATCTGTACAATGCCAGTGTGTGAATGACGGGGGTAAATCTTGGCTGTAAGGCTGAGATAGTTCTGAGAAGAAACACTTTTTCACTTAAGTGACTGAGGTAGAAGTGGTAAATATATTGTCCCCTACTATTAAAGGGCGAGGAAATCATTTATACACGTATATTACACCTTTGCAGCCTAACAATGGTGTTTTATTTAATTCAAGAGTCTAAAAGTTTAGAAATACCAACATCAAGGTGGCCCATGTGACTGTAATTTGTCCCTTTTGTGCATTTGTATTATGATCCAGTATTTAATTGTGATTAGATCACACGCTGTTCTTTCGACAGGTTCCCGGCCTCGCTCGTCGTACAGAATAGACTGTGCTCACCAAGCAATAACTTTATTTTCTCCTCGCTGTTTCACTGTGTGGCCTGTGCTTTATTTACAGCAGACTATTCAAATATTGTTCTGAAGACAGATTTATTCATTTCCTCCTGAGTTTTTCCATGGGACTCATCACTATGGTATCCAAGTGCTTCACAAACTCTAATTCATTTTCTCAACACTGGAGTGAGAACTGGTGTTGCCCTTATTTTACAGATGAGGAACTTGGGCATACAGACAGAATAATAAAAAACATATCTTTTCATTTTAGAGATCCAATTAGAAATACTCAATGGCCTGATTTTGTCAGAAAATAGAACATGGTGAAGTATCCAATTGAGTCAGAAGTTGAATACATTCTCAGCTATTGCAGATTTATCTGCAAGTGCTCTTCACTTCTGCCGATCAGGCTTTAAAATGTCAGCCCAGGCACCTGGTGCCAGTGCAGCGCTGGGTAGGCTCCCTTTGAGGACTGTGCTTTGCATCCCAGAGGATTCCTGAGGCTGAAGCCTTTTCCTAGAGCATCAGTCACCACCCCCACCCACAGTGCTGTACTTGCTCACCCCACAGTTCCTCTCGGGGTACACAACATTCCTACATCTGATTTTTACAGTAAATTAAGTGAAGTTGTTGAGGCACTTGCCTGGATTCCCTGACCTCAGTTCAGTGTCTGAGCCAGGCCTATCTTTCTGCACTGGCTGCCTTTATCCTAGTGTTTGATAACTGGGGAGTGTGTTCCTTTGCAGTCTCACTACTGTTGTTTCAATAAATATGTGTTTCTTTTCAGTCTAGAGATAACCTTAGAAAGCCCAGCGGTGAAGTCCTGTGCCAACATTGATGCAGGCCGTCAGCAATGTGAAACATGCCCTATCTGAGGGATGTAGTGTTTGGCACACGCTCCAGCACGCGAAGTGGATGAGGTACATTCTCAGTGTGTTTCAGATACCTGGTGCCAACAGTTTCCCATTCCTAAATCCTCACCTTTCACCTTTCTGCTCTGCCTCCCTCTCTCCCTCAGTCACTGTCATTCCCATTCCTACATCAGTGCCTCTAGTGCATTCCCTCTTCCCGTTGTCCCTGCTGCATCCCACATCCAGCCTTGGGATCCTCCTCCCTCACTCCACTCCAGCTCTCCCACCTGATCCCTCTGCCCAGCAAGTTCTCCATCAGACACTGTATGGACAGCTCTGGGTGTCCCTGGACTGAATGTCTCCTTCTGGCAATTTTCTCCCATTCCCACTCTTTTTAATTCTTCTCCCAAAAATCTGACTTCCAGACTCTTCCTTGCTTTATCCCTCCCTGCAGGCAGACCTGTTTTTCCTTCGTGCTTCTCGTTCCCTTCCACCACCCCAGAGAACCTGTCTCTCTCCAGACCCTCTGTGCCTGCCAACTTACCTGTCCCAGCTCCAGTTCCCGTCCCCACCGCCTGTCATTCAAGGAGCTTCCTGCTCCGTGTTTCCCAAGAGGACTGGAAGGACAGGTTCCCTGCTCACCATTCCTACCTGCAGCTTGGCATGGTGCAGAGCAGCCGGGAACTGGAAGTGCAGGTCCAGCTCTGACTCCCACAGCCCTGGGCTGGGATGAGGATGGAATTGCAGGGGAATGGAAGTGCTGGGAAGTCTCTACAGAGCACCAGTGGGATTTTCAGGAGGGCTTTCATGGTGGGGTTTGAGGGAACACCTCTGATAAAGTGACCATTCTCACCTTCAGATTCAAAAATCTCTGACAGAAAGAACAAAGGGAGAAATATTTACAATTTAACCTGAGGTATGAACTTCAGATGCTTAAATTTTGGCACAGCGGTTACTCTGGCCCTATTAAATGCGACTGAGGGCAGGATTTTATGATGGGAATTGCTAACCAGCTTTAATAGGAGTAACACTACCAGTCCTGCCTTTTAATCACCGCTTCCATTTTCAGGATAAATTACAGCTGGTTGCTGGTAATCCTTGTGGCATATCAGATAGCAGCGTAACTCGGCAAGGGTAAGCTGGAGAAACCCAAACATCCTTCTGAGGAGGTAATTATTCCATTGTGAAAATGCTCCGGGATATTTTTAGTGGCCAAACCCCCTGTTTCCTGACAGAAACATAAAATAATGAAGCAAGTTGCACAAGGAGAAACGCTTCAGACACCTGTGGTGGCTGGTGCTCTGCAGTCACGTCAGTGTTTGGCTCTCTGTGCACGTCCTGTGTCCCTGTTTGTGGCCAAACCCACCCCTGGGTTTGGGCCAGGGGGGCTGTGCCTCGCACCGAGCCCTCTCCACAAACAAATCTGCAAATCCCGCTGGATCAGGGATAATTTCACGGCAATGCAGCTGCCTGTGACAGGAGGGACACCCTCACCACGCACACTGAGCTGATCCAGGGAAACTTTCCTTAGCAGGAGTCCCACTGCCAGGGTTTTTTAGGAGCAAATGATTTAAAACTAGTTTTAAACCATTCTGCAACGCGCTTTCGTGGGGATGTACCCACGTTTTACATCCTGCAGAGCCCCAGGGGTCTGGTTATGTCCCAGTTACCTCCAGCCCTGGCCCTACATAATTTATGTCCTGAAAGAGACGATTCAATTAGTCAATAAGAAAATGAGCAGGGACAGCGCGCGCGTTGTAAAAATATAATTTAGTGGGCAACAAGCTGAGATGAGAAAAATATAAGGGTACACTCCATACGATTAATGAAGGAGGAATGTGTATTTATAGCTCTTATTGTGCCCTTTGTGAGGAGGGTCCGGCGGCAGGGCTGGGGCCGGCTGGTGAGTGCGGCATTCCAGGGAGCTGGATTTGAATGGCGAATGCTGCCTAAAGCATTAATTACCCCCGGCAGGATGGAAGGACATTTCATTTGCCTTTTCCGAGCATGTTTGGCCTTTTCTTCACGTTTCTTTATGCTCGAAAAACACATTTATTGGGCCGGGGGGTGGGGACATCCCAAACGGAGCAGCGGGGTTACCCCCCGCAAAGAAAACGAGTTGCCGCAAGTTCTTTTTCCCCGTTATTTCCACGTTTCCCCAAGTTATTTAGCGCGATCTCGGGCTCCTCGGTGGCAGCGGATCGCTGTCGCTCCCCACGCCCCGCGGGTTCCCGCGGAGCCGCCTTGCCGTCTGCGCGCGTGGGGCACGGGGCGGCGGCAGAGGGGGATTTTGGGGCTAAACCCCTCAGATTCGGGTACGCATGGCTGCTTTCGGAGGGCCAATGGAGCCGCATCTTTTGCACCTGAGAGCTAGAGGCAGCGGGCTTTCT
>JAWWEE010000040.1:58406325-58419316 GCA_035221455.1 Xenops minutus | reverse complement strand
GAGAAGCTGTGGCTGCCCCTGGATCCCTGGGAGTGTCCAAGGGCAGGTTGGATGGGGCTCTGAGTGACCTGGGCTGGGGGAAGGTGTCCCTGCCCATGGCAGGGGCTGGAATGGGATGATTTTAAAGGTCAGTTTCAGCCCAACCCATTCTATAATTGAATGATTCAATGTTCCTATGATTTTATTTATATATTTATATTTATATATAAAAGCGATCCCCTGGCATTGGTGGTGGCACTGGATAGGCTAAAAGTGACTTCAAAGAGCAAAGCCTTTATCATCAGCAGGGACTCTGCCCATTTAGGACTCTGTGACAGGTACAGGCCATGGAAGGCTGTGAAACAAGTAGAGAAGAATACCTTGCTGCTTTATTCAAGTGTTTTCAATCTGCAGCTCACATCCCCAAGATATTTTTGACTGCATGTTTGTTATTTTGAAACTGAAGTTATTCTCCTTCTCAAGGAAATATTGGTGTTCTACAACTTCAGGACTACTGTAGTGGAACTTGATGTGCCTGTTTGGATAAAGCTGATCCTTTTTTTATTTTTCACTATGAGTAGTATGACCTCGTGTCTCAAAGGCCAGGGGACAAGAGACCACTTTTACCAAATGCAGTGGGGGTTCACTCCTGTCTATAGAGCACAGCTCCAACCTGCTTTAGCCACAGAGCTTTGAATATCCAAACGAGCAGAAACTTTGCTGCACTTCATTGCACTTTGTAATTGGGCAGAAATGGACCATGCTGCTTACCATGTTTGTTAAAAAACTGCTGAAAGCACCAGGAAAATCTTCAAAATGCTGACCTGCTTAGCATTTCTCCCATGGTTTTTGGTGGGGGTTTTTTTGGTATTTGTTGCTCATATTGTCTGCCCACTGGAAGCAGTGGGGTTTTTCTGTGTATGTCAGTACATTGAAACATTGATTTGTGGGTTTTATAAGATCCATACCTCAAGCTGCCTCATTTCAGTGCTGCTGTTGACAGTGGATGGGCTCACAATCTACCTTGTGAGACAGTCTAAAGTGCCCTCCCAAGCAGAGTCACTGCCAGCTCTTGAGGACATATTTCGGGATGGGAAAGGGCCCCCCTTTCCCCTTGCTGACCACACGGGCTTATGGAGCCTGCTGAGAGGAATGATAGCAAAGCAAGCTGTCTCTGCATGTGTCCCCAAAACAGCTGCCCAGCTGCGAGAGGAACTGCTTTTGTGGTCCTCTCTCCTACACTGGCACAGGCATTGCCATGAAGGAAGGAAACATAGAAACCATGCAGGGATTCTGGTGATTTTTTTTTTGTTTAATTCCAGAATAATTTTTTTAATAAAGCATCACTTCATGTTTGCAGTCTTCCCACGTGGATGCTTTTTCTCAATCCCAACTGACTGTTCAAGAGAGAGATCAGCTGGGATCTAACAGAGTCTTCCATCAGGTATGTGACTCTTCAGCTGGCTTTAAAAATATCTGGGTGCTTTTTTCCAAGCATTCCCTTATAATGAAGGAATATGAGCAGAGGCAAGTCTTCTGATCCCTGCCCTCTTCCATTCCCACTGTCCCAAGTGCCTGCAAGTATTTTGGCTTTGCTGTGTTCGGTGGCATTTGAGGCATTTCTCCTGCCAAATCACTTTTCTTTCTTGAAGCTTTCAGCATAAGTCCTCTGGAACCTCAGTTCTAAGGTTTTAAAGAATTTTCCACAGTATTGGAATAAACAAGTTTCTCATTGAAATTGATAGGACTGAGAGCCTTGTTTCTTTGCTTCTTGAGAAAACATCAAACCTTTGTTGTCAAAAGCTTCACAAATATGTTTCTCTCCTTCCCCAATGACAAAAATGTCCCAGGTTTTTATGGGTTGTAGCCTCAGCTCTCTCGACCTTGTTCTGGATTTCACAGTGTAGAGTTGACCTATTTCAAATATCTTTTTTTTTTTCCCTCATTTACCAAAGAAATAGCCTGCCTCAAAAATTTTCTTTACTGCCTAAAGTGTGACTTCTCTGACTCTATATATTCAAGAGTATTGGAGGTTCTAACATCAATAACACTGCATCCTGAAATGACTGACCTTAAATGAGTGATACAGAAGTGTTTTGCCCATCACAAATGGGAGAGGTTAGGAATGGCTGATAACCCTGGATTAGTCAAACGAGTCTGAGCTTTCCCCTGCTCCTTTCCTCTTTGCCTTTAGGTGTCAGGAGCGAACCAGACACACTTCCCAAGGTTTTAAAGCCCTCTGCTCCTTGTAGGTGTGACACAGAATTGCTGGCTGGCTCCTTATGGGATATTTACTTGTGCTTTCCCTTTAGAAAGTCACTCGTGGTGTCCTCTCCCTCCCACATCTGGAAGGTC
Source organism: Xenops minutus (assembly GCA_035221455.1). Classification (NCBI taxonomy): domain Eukaryota; kingdom Metazoa; phylum Chordata; class Aves; order Passeriformes; family Furnariidae; genus Xenops; species Xenops minutus. The sequence goes on along the minus strand of JAWWEE010000040.1, from coordinate 58,416,982 downwards.
AAGCAAAGCATGGCTTGGCTGCAGACGCTGCAAACCCTCCGCACTTTGAGAGCAGCCTGCCTCAAAGAGCAAAGAAGAGCTTGCAGAGTGTCCTCCCCTCCCTTCAGGTGAGTTATAAAGCTCGGGGACACCTTGAGTTTGTCTGGTTGAACAGCCCCTCTCTCAGGACTCCTGAGAGTGGCAGTGGCCACAAGTGCATTGGGGTGGGAGAAGAGACAAAGCATTTCATGTCACCTGCTGCTCCAGCTTGTCTTTTCAGCCACAGTTAAAGAGGAAGGGGGGGGAAAAGGGAAGAACTGCATGCAGTCAAGCAGAAAAATCACTTAGGCAGAGATTTGAAAGGACAGCCAACATCACAGGAAGGTTTTGAAGTCATCTGCACTTTCAGCATTCCTTTTTTCCTCCTTTTTTTTCTTTCACAAATCCTGTCTCCATCCCCTGTCTCTGCTCTTCTTCCTTTGCTGCTTTTCTCCCCCAAAAAATCAGGGTCTTGCACTATTCATCATCACTCCCTTTTTCACCTTCCTTCTCCAGTGGAGTCTCTTTGTTAAGACATTTGGCAGGTTCTGTGGGGCTGTGATATGGAGTCCTCACAAACCTCTTGCACTGGAAGTCCTCACATAAAGCATTTTTTTGGAAATACTTTGACTTTCAAACTGGCAGGTACAAATGATTTGCTCGGGGGGGTGGGGGGGTATCACTGGGCAAAGATAAAAGATGCAAAATAGCGTGAGGGGGAACGGGTTAGTCTCCAAAATAATGTAAATTTTCTTTAAAGCTCAATTCTGTGTCCTTCCTAAGTCAAATCTGCACTCAGCCTCTACAAAGGTCAATCATTCACCTTTGCATCTGGGAATGAACCACCACTCCACTTTATTTTGTGTGCAAAGAGCAGAGCCAAGCATTTTACAGAGGGGTTTCTATTGTTATTTGTCTCTACATGGGATTTATGAACTTGTGCAAGAAGCTGTGCAAACATCAGTAAGAAAACCTTTTGCTTGGCTTAGGAATGCCAGGGGACAGTAAACATTGGAGTCTAGAACCCATGATTATGTGCACCCAGTTTTGGAGTCCTTCCTTGTTTATCCTTCCTTAAGGGAATGCTGAATGGAGGGAGCATGTGTTGGAACAGGTAGAGTGGAGTTCTCAAGGTGAGGCTCAGCAGGGCAGGAATCCCTGGCTCAGCACAGACCTGAGGGCTCCAAGTGCCAAAAAAGGTAAGAGCAAGGATGGGTTACCTGGGCAACATGCAAGAGGCACCAGGTGAACACGCAGGAAGGTTGGGAAAGTGAAAGCTTGGCTGGGATTCCACCTATAAAAGGATGTGAAACTCTGGAAGAAAGGGAGAACAAAGAGCAGCCATGAAGAGACAGTGGAGATCAAAAAGCATCAGATAAGCAGAGAGAAGACACCAGGACAAGGATGCTGGTTGTGGGGGGCCAGGTCATGTTCTTTTCAATTCCTTCTTTGAGGGGAGAAGGCACAGCTGGAGATGATGCATCCAGTGGATGCATCTCCCTTTCTGGGAGCCCTGAGAATCTGTGGGTGCTGGGATCTTGATCCCCTGCTCATACAGGCAACATCTGCAGATCCTTTCTTCTGCCATTTCTTTCCTCTGGTGCTTCTGCCCCCACACATTCTCATATTTATAGAGATTTCTCTTTCCATGGTTCAAGAGACTCCAGTGCTGTTGGCAGAATTGACCCCCTGGGTAAGCAGGGCTTTCTAGCCCCCAGGCTGGCTTGTTCTGGCTCAGCACAGAATTGACAGGGAGATTCCTCAGCAAATCCAAAAGAAATACCTTACAGCTTTGCCCTTGGGAATGTAGCATCTTTTCATTTTTACTTTTCTTTTTTTTTGTGCTGTCAGGAAAATGGACATCACAGCAATTTTCCCCAATTTAACCTTCCGGACAGCCTTGCTGAAAGTGATAGCAGAGCCCAGGCAAGCCCTTCAGACCTGGAAAACGCCAGCATTGAGGTCAAGCTGCCTATGACAGCTTCAGGTAGAACCGACCTGGGTGTGCTAAAACACAGGGGTGACAGGGGGTGTGTGCACTCAGGGCACTCAGGTCCCATGAGAAATGTTCCTTTTGGAGCACAGGGATGTGCACGGGCTCAGTGATCTCTGGATATGCAGTTTGGGGGGGTGCACCATAAGAGAATGAATAGATCAGCAGAAATATAGGAGAGATAAATGCATTATACAAAGGAACATATATTTGTGTAAGACTTAGGTCAGGGAGGTGACACCAGTATCCTGTTACAGTGATAAAACCTTTTCCCACTTGCTGGTGGCTGCGTCCCATTTAATTGCTGTGGGCTAAATTGCACTCTGGGAGTTTTCAGATCTCCAAAGTTTCTGCCAGAGTTAATCTATTTTTAAAAGGAATCTAAGGGGAAAAAAAAAAAAGCAGTGGCCTTTTGCTTTGAAATGGTTTAGCATCCCTGCATTGCTGAGTGAAGATCTGCCACTGCTTAACCAAACACCCCCACATGCAACACGTTGGTTTATAAGGCTCCTGTCTGAATATATAGGCACATTTACAGGATATAAGTGGGGGTGGTGGGGCAGCTGAAATGGCTCTGTGCAGGAAGAATCAGAACTTGAACAGCAGATTTGGGTTAACCCCACTTAATCTCCAGCCTCATGCACCTGAACTTGATGGTTTTGATCAGAAAAACAACCACTTGAAAGCTTTGCTTAATGAAAGCTCACTGCCATTTTCTAAGTATGGCAATCAAACCAATAAAAACCTGTATTTTTTTAGGCAAGCTATGAAGCTTGATGGAGCTGACAGGCAACAGATGGGATTTTCAAAACCACCTAAGAGCAGAACTTCCCTCAGACTCCAACAGCATTGACCCAAATTCTCTAAAAGTCACGCTGACAGATGAGGAGTGCTTTGGTGAACTGTGCGTCAGAAAAAAACCCAAAAATTAAAGACAAATTTGTACAAATCGGTAGAAGCACGGAAATGTTAGTGGGAAGGGACCTGTGACAGCTTTTCTCAGCATCCTGCTCCAAGGGGTGGGCTCTGCTGTAAAATGGGCCATTATGAAAACAATGTGCCATCAGTTTGCTGACGTTTGATTGATTTTCGGTTTCACGTTTTTTGTTTTCTGATTTAGAAGCCTTGAAAAATTTTAGAAGCCAGTTAACAGTCTATGAGCAAAAAGAAATTTTCAATTATCCAGAGTTATGGTTTCTTGGCCTGGAAGCTAAAAAGATTGAAGGTTTGCCTGAACCCCAGAATAATAATTGTTATGATGATGAGCATGGTTCCTACCTAAAGGTAAGTGGAAAAATTCTGGTTTTTACTTTCAGCTCAGTACGTTTGTAGTGACTGTATGCCAAATCTGAAGTGTTCTATGTGAGATAAGTGTTGTTTCTGGAAGCTCAATATTCACATAGTGAAACCATCATTACTAATCACCTTAATTGATTGCTCAGAGGACAATCCACTTTGCAGCATCACTTGTGATTTTCTCCATCACCCTTTTTGAACGTAGACATCACTGGCTCCTGGTCCATCATCTTTCCTAGACAGCAAACTCTCACCCCCAGGAGCTGCTTCAAAGCCTGACCTTTGCTGAGCTGCTGGACCCTGAGCCCTGTGTTCTCTCTTGGAAGGTTTTACATGACCACATTGCATACCGCTACGAGGTGCTGGAGGTCATTGGCAAAGGCTCCTTTGGGCAGGTGGCTAAATGCCTCGATCACAAGACTAATGAGCTGGTGGCACTGAAAATCATAAGGAACAAGAAAAGGTGAGGCATCAAAGCAGCACAGTCACCTGTGGGGTGTGTCAGGGGCTCAGAATTGGCCAAACCCAGAGGAGACACAGCCTGTGGGAGCAAGCACAGTTTCCCCAGGCTTGCAAGGAGGTCTCTGTGTCTGTGGCACAGCTCAGACACAACCCAGGGAACCAGCCCTGCGTGACTGAGAGCTGGGAGCCTTCACTGCCCCCTGAAACCCCAGAATATGTGGGGAAACTCCCCTGGCTCCCTTTAACCTGAAGAACTACACTGTGGATCTTAAGCAACCTCATCTCCTCATGTGACTGCTCACAGACTGTTCTTGCTGTTGCCTTGAACCAGAGTCAGTGAAGCAGATGAGAATGGTGTTGCTGGCTCCAGCAGCAGGGTTTTCAGAGTTCAGGTTTCCCCCCCAGTGAACACCAAATGTAAAGGTGCTCTTCCAACCTGACTGTCTGACCGTGGTGGGTGTGAGATATGGCCCTGTCAAAGCAAACAGGACCATTCCTGTGCACTTTGAAAGCACCAGGATTTTGCTTTGAAACCGTTTCCTGTAAAGGTTTATTGAGAGCACTCAAAACAATGTTATGTAAAGCCAGGAATCAACCATAATGAGTGCAAATTGCAGGAGCTGAGAGGGGTGAAGGACACATTCCTAACAATTGTCTCCCATGCTGAGTTTCCAGTCAGATCGTGGTGTTTGTAGCATTTGTGTTTGTACCAACGCTGCACTGAGTTAAGGGCACTGTTCCTGTGTGATGGCATTTCAGGTTTCACAGCCAGGCTTTGGTGGAAGTGAAGATCCTTGATGCTCTCTTGAAGAAGGACAAGGATGATACTCACAATATCATCCACATGAAGGAATACTTCTACTTTCGCAACCACTTCTGTATTTCCTTTGAACTCCTGGGGTAAAGTATATCTTCCTTTACACAAACCTTTAATTTTTATGTCTTTCTTTGAGGAGTTGGCAGCTCTTCATGTTGCAAGGAGAGCATACACACTGCCTAACTGAGCCTTTGCTCACCAAAGGTGAACCAGAAAAGGCTTCACACAGCCAGTGACATGACACATCCCTTAGTTTCTGTGCTGTGTATTGACTTATTCTTCCCTGAAAGACCTCTGAGGAAACAAAAAAATAAAATTATGAATTCAGGACTGGTAAACTTCAGGGGATATAAATAGGAATAACAGCAAATAATTTTTTAAAAAAGCTGCTTTTTGAGGAACCTTTGCTGCAGGACACATATCAGGAGGAAATTTTGGAGAAATATGAGAGAGGTCTGCCAATTTTATTCACCAGCCTGCTTGTAATGAGGGCCTCAAGCTGGAATTATGCAGGTGACCCACCTTTCCCCCTCCCTTCCAGTGGAGCCCCCACTGCTGAATGTGGCACGGCCCTTGCTGAACATTCAGCATCACATGGACAGCTTGGTCTCAAAGAAACCCAAATTCCTCAGGCTGCTCCCTGTGAGTCTGTCACTTAGAGACACACAGGGGGAAGAGCTGACTACTCTCCAGAGAAGACACAGCCCAGTGTTTTCCCAAAGCTGCTGTGGAAATGCCAAGGAAAACGTCCATGGGACAGCCACTGTGTTTAGCTCTTGACAGGGGAGTCGAAGACTGGTTGTCGTACAAAAATGTTTGCCTGGGCACACTTTTATTGCCTTTAAAATGGAGGGGAAAGCCTTCCATTGGTGATGGTCCTTCTCCATCGTGTCCTGGTAACTTTAGTTCCACGGGAAAGGGCCTTGGCTGACAGCAGGGGACCCCCAGGCAGGGAGGACAGAAAGGTGCAGCTGTTTGTGTGCTTGAAGGCACATGGGGTTGGACTGGGGACACCTCCTGAAGTCATACTGCTGAGGAGACACTGGTGCAGCCCTTCAAGAGACCTGTGGCCATCTCCTCCTCTGAAAAACGAGCACACATGAAGCACTTCCTAAAGTCATAGAACCATGGAATGGTTTGGGTTGGAAGGGACCTCAAAGATCATCCCATTCCAATCCCCTGCCCTGGGCAGGGACACCTTCCACTAGCCCAGGTTGCTCAGAGCCCCATCCAACCTGGCCTTGGACACTCCCAGGAAGGAGCAACCTTATTTAAAGCTCACCTGGAAGGAGCTAAATATGAAGGTCACAGGAGGGATACAAAAACCTAAGGAGACCTGGATTTAAGGGGGAGTTTAGAAATATTTACTGCTAATGAAAAGGTTTCAGACAAAAATTATCTACACAAGGTGCCAAAGCAGAGAGAAACGAGGGGGAAAGGAGGCTGAAGACAATTCCTTTCAGTCCCTGCATGATTATTGTCCTTGGGGAACATCAGCCCAGCTGCCTAACACAGCACAGAGTTTAGCAGGCAGGCAAGTTCTCTGGCAGGGCATCTTTAGACGTGGGAGATGTTGGTGCATATTACGTCCACAACACATTCTCCAGGAGGAGAAGAGTTGTCATTTCCTTCTCCATGAGTCCTCCCTCACGTAAGAGGAGAAGCTAAATACTCCCTCAGCGCACTGGAAACTCATCATGCCTTTAAAAATAAGTTCCCTGAGCTCTTTCCTGCCTTCTGTCTTCTGCTTCTTCCACCCCCACAGAATAAATTTGTATGAGCTGATCAAAAAGAACAACTTCCAAGGCTTCAGCCTGTCTCTAATTCGACACTTGGCTCGGGGTGTGCTGAGATGTTTACAAGTGCTCTACCAGGAAAGAATCATTCACTGTGATCTGAAGCCTGTAAGTACAAGCATTTCATAACCTGGTTTTTTTCTGTGCAGAATTCATTAGCCTCATCCTCTTTTTTTAAGGATTGAGAAGAGCTCCCAGAAGAATCCATAAAATCTGGTAGGATATTTGTACAGAAGCCATCATTTATCTCAGACTACATGTGACTGATTCACTCCATTGAGTCAGTTCATTCACTGAAGTATTAGATGAGATCGTTTGGTTGCCAGATTATGCAAATATGAATCCAATTCAGGTAATGACTTTATTTTTTGCTTAGAGAAAAAAAATGTACTTGTAAAATGAAGTGTTTCAATATGAGGGACATTGCAAAGCAAGAAGATATTCACAAGGCAGCCTGTTATCCTGTTAAGACTATTTAATTTCACAGGTGTAACTATAAAATTCACTGGCCTAGTAAATGCCAAAGGAGTTCTGTAGAACAGTGTTTCTGGAGGAACATCTGCCATCCAATTCCTGCAGCTGTATCTGCTAAGTATTCCTGCTGCATGGAACATTTCCATTCCTCTTAAGCCCCAGTCCTAAGGGTTTGCAATTTTCTGAAGCATTTCCATTTTATTTTCCTTTCAGGTAACTATTTCTCTTGCTTTCTTTTTCAAGAAGCAAGAAATCAATAAACAAGCTCTCAAATAAAAATGCTAAGGATAAAATTCTGTTCTCACTTTGCTTAATGTATCTGAATTTAGGACTCTGAAAAGTCACAGACTGCCTGTACCCACTGTCTTGCCAATATCTTTGCCAAAACCATTTGCAGAGAGAAGTGAGGGCTGTAAGATAACCAAAATATCTGAATCCCAAACCATCAGCCCAATGGGAAATTTATGTCCAGGCGGCCACTGACAGGGAATGATGTTGGCAATGTTAATTAGTGGAGTCTGTATTTAACCAGAGCAACACAAGTGAAGACTTAGGGAGTTCACTAAAGGAGGATTTTGTACTTATTCAACAATTGCACAGTTTGAAGACTTGAATTTGGGTTGCCTGAAACTCACCTCTGTTATCCCATCTGCCTCCTGTGATACTCCTCAACATAAGGTAGAATATGAAGCTCCTCTGGACTCGATGCTGGGTAATCAGTGCCCCCCAAGGCTGCTTTCCCAGCTGATCAGCTGCCTGGCACTGGGAGGGATTCAGCATTAGAGACAGGAGCATGCAGGGATATTTACCTGCACAAAGGGGATGCTGCTTCCCTTGGGAGAACCAAGAGCATGTGGGTAGTGGAATTCATCCTTAGCACCTGAAGGATTCCTTTACAAGTTAAAGCTACTTTGTCATTCTTTGGCACCCACCTGGTGACTGTTCAGTCTTTCCATGCAATCACTGGCAGACTGGCTGATAAAGGGGGCCATCTCTCTTCTGGCAGTGGAGATGAACGTATGATCAGAAGGGAAATCAAAGGACATTCTTGATCTGTGTCGATTCTGCTCAAATTCCTAAGGAAGTTGTATTTTGAAGGTCTTATTTTGCAGATGAGTGTAAGCATGAGTTGCATTGCTTGCCTTCTAGTATTCACTGACTTGATATAGTTCTAAACCCCTCTTTTCCCTGTGATTGTGTTTTATTTTAGGAGAACATTCTATTATACCACAATGGCCAAGGCTCAGTTAAAGTTATTGATTTCGGATCAAGCTGCTATGAAGACCAAAGAGGTTTGCAGAAAAGTCAAGTTGATGTAATTTTCTTCATAAGCTTTCTCGATTTTAACTGATGCAGCCAAACTGTTCTTTGCTTGGGCTAATGTATTGACCTGTGCCCCTAATTGGAGCCTAATGGACTGGTGGGTGAGCCACTGGTGCTGGAACAAATGCTGGTAGGAGACATACAAGCCATTACCATGTTTTTGCTTTGTCCCTAACCCAAGCAGCTCCTCTACTCCTTTTGAAATCATAATTGCACTGGCAGGAGTGGTTGGCTGAAACAAATCTATGAAAATAACCCAAATGTTTCACTTCACAAGGAGTTTGTCAGGTCCAGAAAGCCTTTCCCAGGGAAATGGTTAAGTTATGATTGGTACTTTTTGTATGAATGCAACAGGAATGGGAATTATGCTTTTAATTCCAAAAGGTCCAAGTTCAGTTTTGGGGTCTTTTTCTATTAAGTAGAATGTGCAGGAGTTACCAAGAACTAAAATTGTAAGAGGAAATGAATGTATAAAATTAACCTGATAATAAATTGTAACCAATTTACCGTAGGCATATTGTAAAGAATGATATCCTCATCAGGAATGCAAATAATACAATAAATAACAAATGTAGCAAAAGAAAAAACTCAAGAAAGAAATCTGCATTGCATTTTATCAATTTAGAAAGACAAAACTAATCTGAAATGGCTTCATGTGTATTTTCCTATGAAAGATCGATATTCAAGCTCCACCAAACCTGTTAATCTGTATTTTAGATTTACATCCCAGTTTTGCAGGAGTGTGTAACCACTGTAGGTTTGCCCTTGTTTGAGAAGAAGGCAATGTGAGATGCAGCTTGGAACATTTGTGCAAATGGAAGCACAAAACAAGTGAAGGATGGGGAATGAGAGAGGAGACTCTGTCAGCTGCAAAAAGAGGTGCAGAAATCTAAACGAAGTGACCCCCAAGGGGGATAGGAAGGAGAAGAGAACAGATCTTGCACCCTGTAATCATGTTCAGTTGTCTGAGTTAGACTGCTCACTCCAACAAGTCCCACTTTGGGAACGAGATCTTTTGGGCCTTTAAGATACTGATAGGGAAATGAGACAAGCCCTAGTTATCAGTGAAACCAGTATTTCCTACAGAAACTGTTGCTTGATGCAAGGAGAAGACTTTCAAGCAGGAAAATGAACACGGATTGAGCTGAATCACAGCAGTAGGAGAACAATCTCCAGACAGAACAGTGGCAAGCACATCACCCATTAATTTGAGGATGGGGTGAGAGAACCCCTGGGAGCAATCCCTGGGTAGAGCAGGGGGGACACCAAAACATCTATTCCACTCTTCTGTGCAATCTGGAAGCCACCCTTCAGTGCAAATGATGACATTCTGCTTCCTGTGTCATTTCTGCTTTGGTCCAGTGTACACCTACGTCCAGAGCCGGTTCTATCGCTCGCCTGAAGTGATTCTGGGCCACCCTTATGCCATGGCTGTTGACATGTGGAGCTTGGGCTGTATCATAGCAGAGCTTTTCACAGGCTACCCTCTGTTCCCAGGGGAAAATGAAGTTGACCAGCTTGCCTGCATCATGGAGGTAACTTCTGGGGTTGCCTTTTGATTTGCACACTCATTTGAGGAACTGCGTTGCCAGCAGCAAAGAGAGATCTCGAGCAATAATGAAATATTCCTATGGCCTGGCCTTTCAGAGGGAGGTTTGTTGCAGCCAGCTGGCTCTTTGAGAGGATGGGATCTAACACAGACCTGTGATTAATTGACACATTTCACCTACCAAACACTGCTTTGTACACTCACAGTCTTGTTTATGAGGGAAACATACTTTGATTCTGGACAGAATAAACACATCTGAAGTGAAAGGGAAAAGAATGCAAATGACTACAGGCTCCTGTTCTCTTAGAAATCAAATATACATTGGTCAACTCAGATGTCTTCAGTCAAAACTCCTGCTGAGAGAGAGATTTTTGCTCCCAGCTAAGTAGTAGAACTCAACCTCAAGTCCTGATCATTCCAGTGTCACATTAGTTCATAAAAGTCTGTACAAAGACAGCCTCTGCCCATGTGGCCTCCTGCTGCAGTTGGCACCAATGGAGGTGTTGCTCTTAGAGCCTTCTGTGCCAGTGAAGATCCCAGTTCACCATTTATAAGATCACAGAATCACTGAATCATTTAGGTTGGAAAACACCTCCAAGATCATCCAGTACAACCTGTGACTGATTCCAGCCCAGAGCACTGAGTGCCACGTCCAGTTGTTCCTTGAACCTCTCCAGGGATGGGGACTCCACCACCTCCCTGGGCAGCCCCTTCCAATGTCTAATCACTTGTTCAGTGAAGCAATTCCTCCTGATGACCAACCTGACCCTTTCCTGGTGCAGCCTGAGGCCAATTCCTCTTTTCCTGTCCCTTGTTCCCTGGGAGCAGAGCCCGACCCCCACCTGGTTCCCCCCTCCTGTCAGGGAGTTGTAGAGAGCAATAAGGTGCCCCCTGAGCCTCCTTTTCTCCAGGCTGAGCCCCCCCAGCTC
>JAWWEE010000040.1:58352705-58388024 GCA_035221455.1 Xenops minutus | reverse complement strand
AGTTTAAGGCTAAACAAAGGATAGTCCAGTGCTCTACCTTAATTTTAGGCCTCTATTTTAAATGAAAGCCTCTCCCCCACACACACACACACGGCGGGGCCGGTCTCCGCGGTGACCGGGCGGGGCCGTGCCGCCCCCGGGGCCGCCCCCGGGCGGAGCGTCCCGGCCGTTCCGCCAGCGCCGGCACCACAACCAGAGCCGCCGTCCCTGCGGCTCTCCCTGCCGGCCCGCGGGGCTCTCCCCCGCCATGTGCGAGCCCAGCAAGCAGGACATCGCCGCCATCTTCAAGCGGCTGCGCTCCGTGCCCACCAACAAGGTAGGCAGGGCCGGGCCGGGCCGGGCCGGGCGCTGTGAGGGGGACGGCGGCCGTGACACGTCGCACTTGGCCGGGCCGGGGGAGGAGCCGGGAATACCGCCGGGAATACCGCCGGGAATACCGCCGGGAGTACCGCCGGGAATACCGCCGGGAATACCGCCGGGAGCACCGCCGGGAGTACCGCCGGCAATACCGCCGGATGCGGGGCCCTGGGGCCGGGGGAGAGGCCGGGCAGGTCCTTGGGAGCCGAGGGAACCTTTCCCAAACCTTCCCTCTCTCCCCGGCCGGGATCCGGAGGGAGGGAGGGAGGGAGGGGCGGCGCCCGCCGCTCCGCTAGGAGGCCATGAAACCCAGTAAAACCCAGTAAAGCCCAGTAAAGCCCAGTAAAACCCAGTGAAACCCAGTAAAACCCAATAAAGCCCGGCGAGACCCAGTAAAACCCAGCAAGACCCAGTAAAAGCCATGCTGGGACCACCGACAACATCGCGTTGGTGGAGTCTCTGTGTGTGTGTTTCTCTATTTTTTCCTTCTTTTTCTTTATTTTTTTAAATTTATTCATTTAAGACAGTTTCTAAGGTGATAAAAGAAAGCGCGGGAAAAAAGAAAAGTTTGTTGTTTTCTCGCTTGCCCCGAGCCGGGCTGGGTGTTCTGCCCTCCTCATGGTGTCGTGGGGCTGTGTCTGCAGCATCCCTGCACTGCCTGTGTGTGTGGAGGTGTGAGCTGGGAAAGGTGCCCCTCCAGGTGACACAGGGTGGGGTTTTGGGTGCCTGTGTTGGCTGTGAGCACAGCCAAACACACGAGGAGAAACACCCTGGGCTTGCTTTGTGGGAACAGGGAATGTGGTGTCCGTCTCTGCTCCCAAAAGCACGCCAAGGCTGTGCAGGTAATGGGGCAGGTGTCTGGCTTCTCAGAGCTTGGAGGTGAACACTCAGCTTCCAACACAAGCATTGCTAAAACTTGGCTTTGCAGTGGGGTAAAAAGGTTGTCAAGGAAAGGTTCTGGTCCCACACAAGGCCCCTCACAAGGAGGGTGAGAGAGGAGATCTACAAGCTCCTGAGATTCACTGGCACTATGCCTAAAAACTGAGCAGTTCTGTAAGGCTGTTGTTACGTTTTTTCTCCGTTGGGATCACAGGAGAGCTGGAGAGTGCTGTCCCTGCCTGGCGAGGATGGAGTTCGCCTGTGTTGAACCCCTTGTTACAGTGCTAGATGTAATCAGGTGGATGGATGTGGGACCTGTGGCTGCTCACGCCGATCTGTCTCTGCTTGCAGTCACGTCAGATCCTACAGAGAAATGTAGTGCCAGTGTTGACAAAGCAATATGAGCACAATGTGTGCTGCCACTCACGCTGGGTCAGCGGGAAAGAAGTAGCTCAGGCACAGAGAACTTGGAACACTGTGGTGCTTGTTGACCTCTGAAGACAGAGAGTGCGAAACGTCAGAGTCTTAGACCTCACAACTCTCCCGTGCCCATTCATCTGATCATTTTCTTTAAGGAAAGAGAATGTTTCTGTTTATCCTCTCGTGTTTGATTACATCTGGGTTTGTTTCCTTTCTTTTGTGTTCCTCTTAAGCGGTCTCCCCCTTTGATTTGTAAGGCTTTTCTGCTGGGGAAGTAACACGTGAGAAAGTGTAAATATTGACAAGGTTCTGTATTAAAAGCTTAGTAATTTACTTTAACTGTAGTTTATGTATAGACTTTGGGAAGAATTGGTGTCTCTTCTGTGCAGCATTTGGGCTTTCTGACTGCCTACTCTAGGCAGACGTGCATTTACACTGTGCTGAGTGCTCTTAGGAAAAGAATTATCACTTAAATGTGCAGTTTAATTTGTGCATTTAGTGTGTTGAAACTGATATTTGAATAATGGTCTTGAAATTAACATTTGTAACTTGAAATTACTTTGTTTTACTATGAGGAATAGTAAACAGTAACAAACTTTTTTGAGTTTTTGGTGTATCTCTGGTTGTTACATGTTCTAGAGCTGCCTGATGACATCAGACTGGTGATCAGCTGCTTGATGATTTAAGGAATGTGTTACAATTATTACGTAGGATGTATTTTGTACCCATAAAAATGTTCATAGTCCTTAAGCTACCTGATAGTGTTAACTTGAGTGTTTGAGCTTTACAGCTCATCTGTTTTGAAGACTTGCACACTCAGGCTTGAATCTGGCATAGATCTGTTCCTCTAAAACTTAGTTTTTCATTTCCTTCTCCCTGGCTCTTTCTTTTCTTGGGTTGATGATGTCTCTGCTTGGACTCCCAGATCAAGGATCTGAACTGGCTGAAAATTCTGTGTGTGTGTGTGTTGTGGTGGTGTTTATTAATTGCTGAGTTTTGTTATTACAGTGTGTGGTGTGGGTGTGTTGAAGGGTAGGTTGGGTTTTGACCCAGAGTAGACTGCAGTTTATCTTGTCTCTCTTAAGTCGTTTTAAGATCATGACACCTCCAAAAAGGGCAGTCCTGTCTTTTTCCCCGTAGCCAACATTCCTATTCCCTCCCTTATATTGGCATTCCTGGTCATGTGGCTGTGATGTAAGTTGGACCTACCTTTGCTCTGGGTCCGTGTTCCTGAGAAGAGCGTGTTCCCAGTGGGATCAACAAGTGTGATTATTATTGCTGATGCAGGGAAAGAAGGAAAACACATCTGGGTATGGTGGCTGGTAGCAAAGAGAGGAGCTTTTCTATACCAAATAACAATATGTTTTGTATTTATTTATTAACACAGGGATTTTGTGCCAGGTGGGTGTTGTGTGATTTGGTGACTCTTGCTGTGCATTATACCCAGATCTCTGTATTTGCTCTTGTCTTGTACAAACATCTCAGTTAGGTCTTTGGCTCTTTTTCCCCAGTGTGACTCTTACTGAATCTACACTGTCATGAAATGCTTTAACACAAGATAAGCCAAAAGAATGTAAGTGTATTTTAGGAACAATAGGTTATTTAAGCTTATCCTTCACATTAATTTTTAATTATTTTGTATGTAGTTGTACCTAAATCGGTACAGAAAATACCCTTTATCTGGTTTTAAAATGGAAACAGTTTCATGGGGCCGCTGTGAAATATTTTAAATTGTTTCCTCCCAATTCTTGTTTAAATTTATGTGTCGGGAAGCACTTTTAAAACTGAGAAAACTAAGCATATTTAGTCTAAATGGTAATGAAGCACCTGTTTTTGTGGGTGTAACATGATGGGAATGGCAATTCATGTGTTAATTTCACAATAAAATTAGATGTCCCTACTTACATCTAAATCCTAAAAGCTACATTTTTATGTATATGAATAATTTCCACAGGTAAATAGCTGATAGGGAGTCCTTTAAGTTCCTGAGCTGTGTTGCTTTGTCAACTGCCAAGGTGATGCAATTCCCTTTAAGATGTTGAAATTATGAAGTGCTTGTCATTGTACCAAGGAAAGGAGGAGAATCTTCAGGGATGTTTAGAACTGAGCTTTTTAAAACCTGAGAAGTTTTTTTAAGCCACCCACTCAAGATTATCATTTCCCACTTATACTCCAGGGAATTTCCTGGCTCTAAGTCTGCTCTGCTCTCCTGTATTAGAAGCCAGACCAGGTCTCTTCTGGTAACTGTGGTTTCAAGCAGAATCTTCTTTTGTTGGCTCTATTCTCCTTTTGGCCTTGTAAGAAAAAGCCTAAAAATAGCCAAGTTAAAATGAAGATGAGACACAGGTTGTTTTTTAAGGAACTGCTTCAAGTAATGCAGAGAACTGGGGAAAAGTGAATGAGTTCTGACTACTTGGGTATGTGTTTTCTTAGAATATGGCATATATGAAGTCTTAGTCTTCTCTTTCCCTAACTCCTTGTGTATCACTCTTCCACCTGAGCTTATTTCAGGGAATCCCTCTAGCCCCTCCTGTTGTCAGACATCCTGTGTAGACTTTATCTTACTTGTTTCTGCTCTGTGTCAGCGAATGACCCATTTCCACATTCAGCAGGGGGATATGTAAATATCTTAACAAATTCTTTGTTGAGAGGGAAACAGGGGACTTGGATGTGCAGAAACTGTGACCTCTGTGTTTTGTGTTTCTTACCAGTCATGAGCCAAACTGAAGCTCAGCCTTAAAAATGTTCCAGTGTTGGAAGAGTTAATGCTGGATCTGCTGGTGAATTGTACTTGTGCCTAATAAGTTTGGACTGTGCAAGCTAAATGGACCCATACTAAAGCAAGGAGTTTAGTCTCAAACTGCTCCTGGGCATGTACTTGAAATCAGTTTGGGTGGATTATGAGAGCTGACTTGAACACAGGCTTAGGGCTTGTTTAGCTCTGTATCTACAACAGATAGAGGCAAAAATCTCTGTTTAGTTGTAGAGATGGAGTTTCTGCAAGAAGAGTTCTTAACTTTTTTTCCGTCTGTGCCCTGTGTATCTGGTGTTCCATATGTCCCCAGCTGACTTGGAATAAATCTTTTTTATTATTATTATCTGCGTAAGCTAGACCTTCCCTTTTTATCTGTGGGTGCATTAGATATATAGGAGAGTATTAAAGGATAAAACTGCAGATTGGTGCATTGTCAATTTGTGTGTAAAAGCTTCTCTTTGTGGAGTTATTTCTTAACAGCTGGCACTGACTGTACCTGTAGGTGGATGCTTTTATTGTCGAGGTACTTCTTTGCAGCCTTTACAAATACCACTGAAAAAACACTGATCAGATAGCGAAGTCTTGTCATACAGGGTTAGGTGTGTGCACATGGAATTAACTAGGAATACCTGCATTTGAAAGCTGATTTTTATCAGATCTTTTTTTTTATTATTCTTGCTTTCCTGGGCCAGAGAAGCACAAAACTGAGAACAGCTGAAAAAGGACTTTAAAGTTGTGATCTGCAGACCTGCAGAGTGTGTCAGATGTGGACAGGTACACCTCTTGTAGTTTTGGCTGAATGTGAGAGGTCTGACGTGGTGGCAGAGGATAAGAAATTCATGGGTTTGTCTGTGCAGTAACTGTGGACCTGATTTATTTTTAACCAGCATGTTACAGACAGTCAAAGGCTGATGTGGCAGTACATGTGTGGTGAATCATCCAAAGGTCTGGCAGAGGGAGCTGGGATAAGCCCTGCACAGAGAGAAGGTTCCTTCACACAGCTGGATTTCCCCAGCTTGCCCGACAGGTCAAGGTTTCTATAGAGGAAAGTAGATAATGATGTCATTAGCACTTCTGATAATGATGTCATTAGCGCTGCTGATAGTGATGTCATTAGCACTACTGATACCTTCTGTGCTGTGTCCTGAGCAGAGCCTGCCCTCGGGGAAATAGTTCTGAAACACTTTCCTGTTTCAGGAGTGCTGGAAATGCTGCCTTAAATGTGTGTTCGAACTAGACTGGTGTGGGTTCTGTGACCTGATTTCCCAACCTGTGTACACGGGGTGGAATTGGAAATAGGGAAGGCACGTAGTCATCTGGGCAGAGTATGGAGCAGCTCTTTGTAGTTATAAAATTGGGATAGCATGGAGTTGTCATGTCAACAAAAGCTGTAAGGGTGAATTAAGTTTCCACCACTGCAGGGCTGTTAGAATGATCTCTGATACAGCTATAAGGCCTGGTTGTGCTCAGGTCCTGTCACTTTGTTTTCTCAAAGGTGTGTTTTGACTGTGGAGCAAAGAACCCAAGCTGGGCCAGCATAACCTATGGAGTGTTCCTGTGTATTGATTGTTCAGGGACCCATCGATCCCTTGGTGTTCATCTGAGTTTCATTAGGTAAGCATTTTTTATGTTCTTACAGTTAAAATTGCACCTTTTAATGGGTTTGCTTGTTTTGCTCAGGCACCTTCTGAGAGAGGAAAACCTGTTCTTCCCTCAACTTCTGTTTCAAACCTATTCAGTGTTTGTGTTGGCTTTGATGTATCTGATGGGAATTGTGTTAGGTTTTGCCATCTTTGCTTCCTGAAGTTGTGCATTGTGGTGTCACCTGTGTGCTGGTCCCTTCCAACCCAAACTATGCTATTATTCTATGATTCTTTACACTTGTGTTTAGCTCAATCAATCGCTTGGTGCAGTAAATCGGCACCCTGAGCTTTTCCCTTATCAGGTCAGTGTCCCGAGTGCTGCTCTCTGGGCCTTTCTGAGCTGATAAATAACTGTTTATTTGAAATCTGAGGTTCTGCTTGCCATGAGTGAGAGCAATGCATCCAAGAATGGATTGAAGGTAAAAGCTGTCATTTTCCACCAGCCAAAATTCTTCCCCTGCTGCATTTTTGCTGTGTACAAGAGTGTTACAGGAGGCCTCTCAAGAATCCACTCCTAATGATCCCAGTGTTCTCCTCATACTCAGAGCCCCAAATTGTTGTTGTGTTTTGACATTCTAATTGTCACTTTGTCATTACATGGGATTGTCAAATGGGATTCCTGGAAATGTACCTTGTTAGTGTTTTTAAAAAGGAAAACCTGTCAGCCAGAGGGTGCATTTTCTTTCAGGCTTTTACAGTTTGAAAAACTTGCTGTTCTACATGGCTTTATTAATTGGGTTTGCACATTGTGTATTGTCACAGATTTATTGACACAGATTTTTTTTCTATAGATGCATGTTTTTCTTGTTACAAAAAAAAAGGGGGGGGAGAGAAACACTTGGGAAAAAAGTTGGATTTTAAATAGCTTTGGAGATAACATTAAAAAGGTATCCTTCTGTTTAGATCCACAGAACTGGATTCCAACTGGTCTTGGTTCCAGCTGAGGTGCATGCAGGTTGGAGGAAATGCAAATGCTGTATGTACTCCTGAGTGTTTGCTTTGCACATTGAATCTTGGTAGGCTTGGAAGCTTTTCCTTGTTGGCTCCCATCTTGGGGGCATTTTTATTTTTCCAGTCCATTTTCTTCCTTACGTGCTCCACCCCCCCATTTTTTAAAAATTCCTCTGAATGCTGATTTTATCCTCCTATTTTTTTTATGTACTTACAAATAAATTGGTTACACAACATGTTTGTAAACTGAAGTTATGTTGACAGCTGTTCTCAATCTCCTTTTTAAAAAGGGGTGTTTTCCTTTGTCAACTCTTTGGGATTCTTGCCTGTTTTCCCATCTTCTTTCAAAGCTTGACCACCAATAACTGAAGTTGCTTCTCTAACTTGACCCCCATGGGAACATGCAATTTCCATAGGCAATCTCTACCCTTCTTCTAATTCCCTCAGTGCTTATCATTTATCTTTCCTCATTTGTGCTTTGACCTTGATGTAGTTTCTTTAAAAAACTTCACCCAAACTTACTTTCCATACGAGTTTCCTTAACAGGTGTAACACTCTTTCCTGAAGTCTAACCCTTTAATATTCTGTTGGTTGTTTATATTTTTTTACTATTTACATAAAAAAAAAAAGTGAGTTCAGAATTATTATTATTTTTCTTCCACTTTTGCATTTTTCAATCAAATGTTTTTCTTTAAATTAGTCATTCATCAGGTCACTATCTCTGATTTGCAGACCTGCTGTCTTCTCCCTCTTTTACTTCTGCCTGTCTTTTCTAAGTTGTTCCTTTCCATATTAATACTCCATGAATTTACTCGCTGAGTTTGTTGTGCCACTTAGTTCATAAGCCCCACAGTTTTGACTTAGGAGAAGAGGGAGATTTTGCATTAAAAATAGCTTCTTTTAAACCAAATGCTTAAAAGCTTTGGTTAAACTGTATAAATTTTACTATGCAAAAGATTTAAGGCAGTTGAAAAAAAAAGAAGGCAAAGTTTGAAAAGTGCTTCAGTTGTGACCAGAAGAATAACAATAAAGGTTAGTTATTTAATTTGGGAAGTGTTTGTCTTCCTGATTGGATGTTACTGTTTCCTGCCATTGTACCAAGAGGTGCAAGATACCCAGAGCCACCCTGCAAATACCTCACATTCTCCATGGCCTGTTTTGGATTAATTAAGATTAATACATGAAACTGGAAAGACCAGATCAGTAAATTGTCTGAATGTTTAAAGTATAATTAGCATTTTTCTTTTAATTTCACTAAAAAGCCATTCCCGTTTTGTTCCAATTAAATACCAAATTCTAATTTTGCTAACTAGTGGCTCAAAGCACTGTTAGATTAACATTAATATTTTTTTATATCTGTATATATAAAAACAATTTATATTCTGTAATGGCCTCATGAAGCTGAATAACAGCAGTTCTGAGCTTCCTGCTGTGTATCAGATTGCTAGAAAATCCAAAGTATCCTTAGTTCCTTTTGTTTGCAGATTAAATCTCTATTATAAATGGAATTAGGGTTTCTAAAAAAATCCTTCTGAGTATTAAGTTAATAGATGTATATATTTAAGTGCAGAAATGCCCAAGCTTCATGTATTCATTTTACATAAAGACACAAGGCTATAAATATATATATGTGTACATACATATGTTCATAAACTCACTTTTCGTTTGAAGGAAGATCATTTCTGTACCTCCATTTTGATGCCATGGAACATACATTGTTCTCTCTAGCCAAGGAATGCCTTTTAAAATATCAGGAATGTCCTGTGAAGCACAAGTATTGACAATCAATCTTCCCTCTTCCTGTCACTGAATGACTTAATTTCAGAACTAGGATTCTTCATATCTGATGGAAGCTTGCATTTGTACATGCTTTTAAATGTGTGTATATATATATATGCTTTGTATTTGTTTTTTTCGTGTTCTTTTATTTATATATAAAGAGGTTGCCAGAGTAGGGTTTTCTTTGTATTTTGGAGCTCTACTTATACTTCATAATTTAAAAGATTAAATTCAGGTAGAGGAGCAGAGTATTTTGCCACATTGTGATAAATCTTAGTGTTAAATAGCATTACTTTTCAAACCGGTCTCTCATCCCATTCCCTGTGTTCTGCTTCCCAGTCAGCTTTTTTCCACCAGCATGGCTGCACAACCAATGACACCAATGCCAAGTATAACAGTCGTGGGGCTCAGCTCTACAAGGACAAGATTAAATCTCTTGCCACACAGGCCACGAGAAAGCACGGCACTGATGTGAGTAGTGTGTGCCTTGTGCCCTTGGCATCTCTCCCCCAGAGTCCCTTGGTTTCTAAGGAGTTCTCTGTGGTCATTTCTCCATGAACTACATAGGGGGTTTATTTTTGTTTATCTGAAACAATTATTGGAGAAGTACAGCGTGTAAAAGTTCTAATAGAATTAACCACAGAATATTTGTGATTTAAGTGGGATTTGTTTTGAACGTGTAAATGTGTGGGTTTGGGTTTTTCCCTACAAGGAGAATATTTGAAAAATTAGCAGGTTATGTATGTCCTGAACTTGCTGTTCTCCATTAAAAATGCTGGAACAGTTCATGCAAGCTGTCAAAACATTGGTAGGTTACTGAAAGGAAGAAGTTACTAGCAAAGTTATCCAGATCTGGTTTGCTGAAGTGTTAAATAAATTTGACAGCAGTTCTCTCTTCATGCACAGAAAGCATGTTTAGATTGTTTAATTCAGGTTGTTGAAAGTTCCTGACTGGTTCATTTGAAGTTGATCAGATGAGTGGGAATTAAAAAAGAGAAAGAAAGCTGAGGTTTTTTTCCTCTATGCATCAAGTAACATGAATTTGAGTGGATTGTAATTATTGTTAATTATTCATGCTATAGACAATATAGTTCACGTCACCAGCTTTAGAGAACATTTCTTTTGACTTAATGTAACAGCTTTAGATGTAAAATGTGGTCAAGTACATATAATATACTTTATGTATTTAAGTTGATGATAAGTTCCCCAAATGACACTTGGAGGAACTGTGCTTATCTTGCTCCAATTGCAGATCCCTTCCAATTGTTTGATATTAATTATTTGAAAAATTTGGCAAATATATGTTCTTAGTTTTGTACTGCAAACTTAAATTTATAGTCTTGTCCTTTAATCCTGTGACACTTGAGCCCTTCAGCCTGCTCTGAGACCAGGCAGTGCTCAAAGCTGTCAGCTGTTACACAGGGAACACACAGAATCTGGGTGAATTTAATAAAAAAGGAATGTCATAGATTGAATAAATTTGTAAGGAAAAATTAGATACCCAGAAAAAAAAAAAATCAGTAATTTTTAACCTGAAAAAGAAGTCATTTTAAGATTAATGCATTTGAAAAAAAAAAAAAAATTCATGTAATTGTTCTTTAAAATTGTCTCATTTTCAGCTGTGGACAGATGGATGTGGAATGCCCCCTGCATCCCCTCAAAACAAAGAGGAGGAAGACTTTTTTGCATCCCATGTTTCTCCCAAGGTATGATGACCTGTATTTAATTCTTGTTTGCTTTCTAAACCCTTTGATTAACTCTGTGCTCTATGGGGAAGATTAAACCCTGAAAGAAAAGGTAGAGAAAATAGAGAAAAGGTAGGTCAGGGAGTTAACATTTATCTGCTTTTCCTTCTGTTGTCTGAGAATTCTTCCTGGAGAGGATCCGCTTTCTAAGATGATAGTTAAGAATGATCCAAACAGTAGCTAAATGTGGAATGAAACACCATCTTTTGTAGGCATGGAATTCCACTTGGACTCGGGATTATTTGCTTGGAAGTGCTCTGACTTAAATTACAGATTACAAACCAAAAGTATCACACAGTATAAGTGTAACAGTTTTTTAAACATTTGTTAAGCAGAAGCCTTTTTTCTTCCTCCAAAATAGTTACACCCTCTTGGAAAATGCTAAAGTAGCTTTCTGAAGGCTGTTGCTACTGTTGGGTTTTGTTTGTTTGACCCTACCTCCCTTAGGGTGACAGATTGTTGTGGATTTATTTCACAGGTTGATGTTTCAGAGAGTCAAAACTGAGTCTGGAATGTAAAAAAATACCAGTAAAAAGAACCTCAGCAATTTTGATCTTCAGCTTAGAGCAATCAAGTTATTATTACACCTATTAAATACACCTACCTAAATATTGCAACACTGTTAAGTGTTGTAGAATAATTACTTGCTAATGCAGTCACAGTCTGTGAACAGCTAAAACACAATTGTGATGGTGGAGCTGATGTTGTTGTGACCTGGTCACAAAGCTGCCTTGTGAGGATGATGTGTCTTAGGGGAATGGGAGGACTCATCAAAAATTAAGTGTTAGGAAATTAGAAGTGCAAGAGCTTCAAGTGGGGACAATGCCTGGTGATACATGTAAATCAATGACCCAGCATACAATAAATAAATATAGTGTTTAAAATGCAGATTAATTTTTTGGATGGTAAAAATACTGCATTTGCTGAGAGGAGGAATAAAGGTGTTCAGGAGTGGGTTGAAACCAGCTTGCTTTTAATAAAGGTAAGCATTTCTTGTAATTCTAATAACTGCCCTTCTGAGTACAGGTTTTAATCCTAAAAGCTGTAATCCTGAGAATCCAATATTAGTAAGTCAGTGATGCTTAGGCAGTCTTGGAGCTCAGTGCTCCTCTTTCTTTATTTGCTATATTCTATTTCCTGTGCACTTTTGATTTTGGCCTTTTTTTCAAGGCAAAGAGTACAGAGTGGATATTACCAGAACCAGTTTCCCTCCAGCAGAAAACTTCAGAAAATATTCCAGAATCCCTTGAAGGTATGACTAATTATTTGTTAACATATTTCTTGTTTAGACTCTTTTTACCCTACTTTAGCAATTAAAAAACCTAACCATGCTAATAACATAAGAATTTTGGAGAGGAAGGATTTTGCAGAAGGGTTATGCTTGAATATGTGGGATTGAATGCTTCTTTAATAGCGATTACTAGATATCCAAATCAAAATTTCATTCAAAATACTTCAGGTGAATCTCTACTCTTTTAGTAACTGGTCAAGGTGTGATAGAAATTACATGTTATGCTGTGTCTGCCAGGCAGTTTCCTGAGTACAGTGAGTTGTGTTTTGGTGTTTTATGCCTTTTTGAAGAGCCTTGTGATGTTCTTACCCTTGTTATTCATTATTTTTTAGGAGCAGAACATGGACCAAGTGTTGATTGCCTTAACACATCCCCACAACCTGCATTAGGTAATGAGAGCAACAAGTGTAGTGTACTTAAATGTCCTTTTGTACAGAGAATGTGACTGGAAAGAGATGTGCAATTCTTCCTTCAGCATCACTGGGCATGAGTTAATTGAAACATCTGAATTTCTACCACAACTTATTCTGTTCAATTCATTTTAGTAGTGCTCTGGTGTCATAGCCAGCCTGATGGATTTAAATGCTGCAGGTATCACACCTAATGAAGGGGGCCACTAACGTTTTACACCCCCTGTTAGACTGCTCCAGGTTCTGCATTTAAAGCAGAATTGAGCCTTGTGCTGTGTTCAGTGGCCTGTTGTTACTGATGTGAAGCAAACACAGGTCAGCCTTTCTATCTAGACATAGTTTCTTCTCCTTTTTCAGAAAACTGAACATAAAAATTTAGACTGGAAAAATCTTGTCTTGATAATACAATATCTTCAATGTCCAGGGTCTTACACTTAGCACTGAAGAGTTTCATATTTATCATACTGTAAGTAAAGTAAGAAAAGCTGATGGAAATTAGAATAGAATAGAATAGATCAGTGATTTATCATTTTGAGGATCATCTTGCAGGAGCAGGTTGCTGAGAATGAAGAGTATTGCAGCACAGGGGTAGTAAAGAAGTGGTGTCTGGAGATAACTCAAAACTTTAGGAAGGCATGATCTTCACCACTGTTTTTATATTCACTTTGTTGAGTTTGGGTTTTGTTTTTTGAGAGCTGCAGACTAATAAAAACTGCATGCACTTCCTAGTTTGCTCATTTGTACCTTTAACACATTCTCAGAAAGCAAGTGCTTTTCTTGGTAGTTTTGAACATCACAAGTTTTGTCTTATATGAAGGATCTCTGCTCTGTGTATGCCTATTTCCACCTAAATTTCAGCTCAACCAGTTTTTCTGCAGTTCTGGAATTATTAAAGTAAGCAATGTCCCTTTAATCCTTGCAGAGAACACCACTTTCATAAAAAAGAAGCCAAATCAGCCTAAGAAGGGGGTAAGTGGATATACACAATGAGTATTTTTAACTGTTATAGATCTGTGGAAACATGTAGATCACAATATATGGGAATGTATTATGTAAGTTAGCACCAAACACTACTTGTGCTGGTAGCAATTTATGAAAGTACAATGGAATTGGGAGTGGTTTCTATAGCAAAAGAGCCAATTGCCTGTTTGAAAATGGGTTATTGTTAAGAAAACTTGTCTAACAGGATACTGTTATTATGTGGTTGAGTGCTACAGCTCTGTGGGTTCTTTCTGACCTCAGATAAATTCTGTTCACTTGTATATATAGCTCAGTGAACTGTCATTTTCTTTGGGGTGTCTGGACCTGAACAGCAGGTGATATTTTTTTAAAAAATAAGGAAAATAAAAATGTCAAGGGCTGTATACCATTTTAGTTCTTTTCACAGCTGTTGTCCCTGCAACTCTTCTGATGCCCTGTAACCTCTCTTCTCACTTGCTGATAGTTGGTTTCAGGGCTTCTTCAGACTTTCCCCTCATGTAGTTGGCACTTAGATCTTCATGTAGCAAAGCCTGAGAAACAGAGGGAGTTCCAATAGCATTTTTGAGTGGCTAAATAGGCATGTGGGGTATAATCTGCCAGTGCAAGATGAGCTTGAGACAGTCAGATCTGTATTTCTGGAGGAGTCCTCATCTCACACCACTCAGCAGTATGGATAAATATAAATATAGAGAAGTTATATAAGATATAGATTAGTGTTTTTAATATATATATATTTAGAGAGAGAGAAGTTATAAATAACTTGCAGCTGCATTCAGTTCAAGTTTAAAGACAGTTTGCAGACTTGTTTCTGGATGGGTCTTAGCTAAGACTTTTCTGAGACTTAGCTCTTCCTTAGGCATCTGTTTGCTGTAAAAAGGCATGAAGGGGGTTGAGTGTCTCAGAATGATGCTTCAAGGAACATGAAACTGAGGAGGACAGCTCAGGTTAGCCAGAAAAAAACAGGTTTCGAATGTGTGGCTCTTGAGACTCAAGAAAAGAGCCCTAATATTGGGCTATTGGGGTGACAGTATGTTAGAGGGAGACACTGCTTCTGAGTCTGGGCTATTGTAAACAAAAAGATTTTGAAGGTTTATTGGAGCAGATTAATTTAGATTAAGTCCTATGATTTTGTGCTCCCGCTAGAGGGCCCTGATAGACAGGAGGAATTTTTTATTCCAAGTGGTACCTGCAGGTGTGTTCCCTTATGGATTCACAGGTTCGTGTCCAGTCTGTGAACTGTAGTCAGAGCCCAAAGTATGTGTAAATAAGCCAGAGCTTTTCCATGGAGAGTTTAAAGCTTTAAAAAGTTAAGATAAATGCATTGTGAAATGTAATATTACTGCAGTGTTGCAGGTGGGGAATGAAACACACAGGGGACTCAGAACAGCAGTTTGAGTGCTGTGCCACCATCTGAATCAGCATCATTGTGTCCATATTTGTAGTGTTAAGTGGGCTTTAAGTCTTTTAATCAAAAAGAAATGAAAGAATATATATCCCTATATTGAAATAATATGAACTAAAACCAGAATTATTTTAAAAAACCAAGTGCAGAACTAGAACCTCTCAACTGATGTGTTTATTGAAAATAAGTTTACAAACCTTTGGCACATGCAAAAAATCAGTAAATACCTATCTACATGTTTATTAAAATATGAATAAATCAGTACTTATGTTTAAGATACCACACCTAGCACTGGTCAGTGAGAATAAATTCAAGAATCTTTGCCACTTCTAAAAGTAAATTGTAGTGTAAATGAGTGAGCACCAAGTGGTTCCATTGCAACAAATTTTATTGTGTTATTCCTACACAGCAAAATGACCTGTCAGTAGAAACAGCATATTTAGGATCAAAACATGGAAGAAGAAGTATTTTCTTTGCTCCACATTTTCCTTGCTGTCTGCATATGCTCCCAAACAGAGTGTAGTGTTGGCTGCTAAGTCAAAGTGATTGTCTCAGTTACAATATTGGGACTTTGGGTTTTAATTTGTTTTTCAATAATTCCAGCTCGGTGCCAAAAAAGGTGGTTTGGGGGCCCAAAAAGTGAGCAGCCAAAGCTTCAGTGAGATTGAAAAACAAGCCCAAGCTGTAGATAAAATGAAGGAACACGAGGATCTTCATAGCAGTAAGAAAAGTGAGAAGGAAGAGCCACTGTAAGTATGAATTAAATGGCAAACAATGAGGCCTAATTTGATGAGGTAATTAACATCATTTTAAATACTACCACAGATCAGCTTATGCAAATAAAATTCTGTTCTTACTTAAAAAAACCAGCATATGTGGATAAAATGAGCTAAACAGCAATTCTCCCATTCCCTGTTTTTTGCAGCCATTAATTATGTTTCTACAGTTGATAATTTACAGTAGAAATAGCCCAATGCTGTCCTTAAAAATAACCTTAGAATTCTTCTTTCTTAACAGATAAAATAAGGAGAAATTCTACTGGTACACATGTGAACTAAGTCTAAAATGTGTTAAATTTATGTTTTAGACTGGAACTGCCTTCATTTTCACCAAAACCCTTCAACTGATTTCATCTAAGGCCTCAAATCTGTTAGTCCACCTTAATTAATAAATACTCAACCCTAAAGCTCATACACAGACCATCCTCTCTCCTGGCTTTCTTCCATCCTTCTAGTTGGAATTCAATGCAATTAATAATTATTAGCCTGGAAAAGCCTGAATATGAACCATCTTCAAACACAGATGAGGCACAATAAAAATAATTAATATTTTCACTAAGCACAGAGCATAGACAATACCATACTAATAGATAATGTTCTGTCAGTGTAATTGGGTTGGCCCTTCAGTGTGACACTTTACATTTCTATATGAACTGTGTTTTGTTTCAGTGTATCATCTTTACGGTTGGCCTACAGAGACTTGGATATTAAAGCAAAAGAAGAAAACTTAATTCTGGCTGGTAAGAAGAAAGCTGAATTGGAGAGACTTGGCATGGGATTGGGCAGCAGCAGAAGGTATGTGAAGGTCAATAAACTGTATTGAAAATACTCTCTGGCTTTATGCAGCTATCCTTTATTTTACTCAGGAAATGAAAAATATCTACTGGAGCATGTTATGGAAACTTGGTATCCTTAAAGCATCTAGGATTTGTCCAGGGGGAGCTTCTTATAGAAGTTCTAACCTGCCAGAGGTTAACCTAAATTGTGTTTCCAGCTGTCAGAATGGCCTTTGTGATCAGAAGTCAAGTCTGCTTCAGAGAGAGCTACAGTTTTCCAAGGCTTTTCTTTATTTGGTTTAACCCTTCCTTTTTCTTAACTGTTTGTATGGCTTGGGCTTTCTGGGCAAACTTCAGAGACTAGATTTGGGCTTTCTTTTTTCCTTTTAGGGTGTGAGCTTTGCCATCTCTTGACATACTTGTTTTCTTCCTGTCCCCAGTGGCATTTCTCACTCAGTCACCTCCGATATGCAAACAATCGAGCAGGAAACACCTGTAATTGCAAAGCCCAAGAAGAAGTACACCGATGATATGGAGGACTCGTATTTCTCTTCTAGCTCAAGGTATTGTGTGAGCTTGTTATTTTGGGTGGGTGTAGAGGTATGTGCAAGTTACAAAGTCAGGTAGGCCCAGTATGTTGGAAGCCTCAGATCAAAGCAGAAGGCAGTTGAACCTGTGTACACACCCAGCATGGTTTTAGGGGACATCTGAATCAGAAAAATTGTGAAAAAGGTGGCTTTACCTAGTGCTAGATGTGTTGTGAGAAGAAGGTAGTCTGAACTTTGTGTTTACAGGTTCTGTCTTGTCCAGGGTCTAGTCTCTTCTTGCACTCATAATTGCCATATAAGCTTTTATTTGCTGTATTCCAAATGCTGTCAGGATGACTTGTGTCCATTCTCCTTTTATTGTTTATTCATTTCTTGTGGTGCTGTCTTCAACTTTCAGTTTAAAATTAAACAAGTTTTGAAGTCTACTAGATACCCTACAGTTGCATCAGTGTTTTGTCTGAATACTTGTCAAATGCAAAACCAAATCTTTGTGAGGTATTTTGTGTTGTGTGTGTTGTGTAGATTTCTGCAGTCATGCAAACATGCAAATATAAGCAAAAAATAAAGTTACCAGAGTGTGAATGCAATGCAAATTATCAAATACTGCTGTTGGGAAGGAGAAGAGAAATAATCAGTCCTACAGGCACTAGTTGCAATGAAACAGCTGTTTCTGGCCTGAGACATAGGAAAAGGTGTTGCTTTTATAAAGTGCCTTTATTGGGTTGGTGCCACAGAAACATGAGAAATTGTCCCTGTTTACTTGGGGGCAGGCAAATAAAAGCACAAAAGCTTTTGTAGTGTAGTCAGTGGCAGCCGAAATGCAAATGTGGGACCAAGCAAAGTGGCAGCAGCCTTGTAAAATAAAACATTGCATTTCAGTGCTTCCCTGTTTGTTCTTTGCAAAGAACTGGCACTGCTCTCAAATTATTCATAGAAGGCAAGGGATAAATTATGGAAGAGGCTTTTTAATGTGTTTTGGTTCAATAATTAAATGATAAATTGTAACTTAGCTGTTCCCTGCTCTTGTTCTAAGCTACAGCAATAGTAGAATCTAACTGGAGTTGCTATGCAAGTTCATTCTCTTTAAAGTATAAAGTCAGAGTTGGACTTGTTAAGGTTGCTATTATCCTTTATTTCAAGCTGTGACTTTGAAATAGAGGTAATTTTAATATCATTGCCCAAAAGCAAAATAATCATACTGTATATCAGAGTGTTGATAAGCAAGTTAAATGTCTCAAGGTTTAGATACATAATTGTAGCCTCTGAAAATTGTTTTTTGTTTTTGCTACCATTAATAAAATTTTTAGCAATGTAACAATGTAAAAAGTTATTTTCTGTTAAATGCAATTTTCCTTTCTCTCCCCCATTCCAAATACTGAGGAAGTATTTTGCAAGGTATATTACAAAACTCTGAGAGGGAAGGGTGGAGAAAATAAATAATTTTATTGAAATCAGCCCTTGCAGCCCCTGCCCAATGCCATAGTTTTGATGGCCATTGTGAGCCTGGAAAGCTTCCCATCCACACAAACACCTTGGTTGTTATTGCACCTCCATATGGAATTTGTAGAGATTGCTGTGGTTCTTTTTTCTGTTTTGTATTTTCACTGCAGTTTTGGTATGCAAGAGAAGACTGTCTTATTAAATAAAGAAATACATTTTTAGCATTGTTACAAAATGCAGAGGTACTTAATATTTGGGTTAAAAAAATACACAGAGCCAGAGGCAAAGGCTTTCCTTACTGCTCTGAGCCATTGGATTCAACCAGGATCATGAAATCCAAATCATTTACTGACAACTGTCATTTTGCCAAAAACATACCACTTATTATAACAATAAATATTTATAGTTCCCACTTTTCAATAGGTTTTTTTTCCCTTTTATTCTAGGTACTATGATTCTTCAGATTTGAGGAGCAGCACTTTCTCTAAGTGGGATGACAACTCAGATTCTTTTTGGAAGAAAGAAAATAACAGTAGAGACATTGATATAACGTTAACTTCAAAAAGCACAGCATTTTCAGACAGGTATATCAAGAAAACCATTGATTTTTGTACACAAAGCCCAAGTTTGTTAATGTGATTTGAGTCCTGGTCATAGAGGTGGGGTTTTTTTTCAGTCTATAGAAGGAAAATTTGGCCTTGACTTTCCTCGAGGGACCTCGAGGCTGAATTTCTTTTGTGAGCTGAATTTCTTATTTACATTTTAAGCACTGACTGTTTTTTTTTGTTTGTACTGGAGATAAATTTCCAAAGCTTCTCAGAAAAAAAAAGTGTACAAAAGCTGTGGAGAGAAACTCAAATATTTGCCCTGTTCTGAGCACATACTTGCTTTGTTTATTGTGTAATGAACCAAAGAAAACCCAGGGACCAATTGAATGAAACTGTAGGGACCCAGCTCTGAGGATGAGGGTACTGGAGGCATTTAAAAACAACAGGTCTGATTGTTGTCATGATGAAAAATGTCCTTCTCTGACAACTGTGTTTTTATCTTTGTTATTAAGTAGAAGATAGAAGAATGTGGGGGGTTATGGGCTTGGTTGGTGTTCTCTGCATCTGTTTCTCTGAATTTAAACCATATTTTTCATTTACCTGTTAAATACAGTTTGTGCACTTCAGTAAAAGTTGGGTCTGTTGTTTGATAAAGGGTAGATCAGTGATGCATGTTACACAAAATAGGTGTTCCTGTCCATAATAACACTGTTATTTCCTGATTTGAGTCCCTTTAGAACACCCCAAAAATGGGCAATGCTGAATATGAATGTTTGAGGGGAAGGCTGCTGAACCTTTTTTGTGCTGCTGCATTTAAATTAGAATTTTGCTGCCATTGATTGGGGGGTTTTGAGGTTTTGCAGAAATATTCTGTCCTTGTTCACATAATTTAACTTGCTTTTGACATGAACTCTGAAAATAAAGGTACGAGGTTAAGGAATTAGAACCACTGTAATTTCACTGTCTTGTGAAACTGTCATAAAACTTTGATTTCTTACATTTTGACATGGTGTAGAAAAAGTTCCACTCACTAATGCAGTTTGTTTTATTTCTAGACCTGCATCTCGGCGTAAACCTGAGTATGAACCACCCTCAAACACAGATGAGGCACAAAAAAAGTTTGGCAATGTCAAAGCAATTTCTTCAGACATGTATTTTGGAAGGCAAGATCATGCTGATGTGAGTAGAGAGCAGGGATAAGTATTTTTGAATGTTGAAATATCCTATTATTATAAAGAGAAGTTTCTGTATCAAGTTTCCTTCTTGTATAAAGTTTTGTTCTTGTAGAAAGAGAATGTATTTATATTACATATAAATAGTTAAACTGGTAGAATTAGTGAGCTTATAGAATTATGTGCACTTCGATATTTGTTTGGTGGAATGTTACAAATTTCTGCTAACTGATGATTTAGTATTTAATTTTAAGGAATTGTAGCTGCTTGTGGGACCAAACCTCCTTCATTCTTTTTTTCTGATAGATTCAGCACTCATTTTTTGTAGAATCTGCTTAACTAATTTGCTCTAAATACCAAATGGATGCCAACAAACCACTGGTAAAACTGTGTTTGTTACAGGAAAACATTATTACTGTTGTAAAATTAAATAGATTAATTGTTCAGCATGTAGTTAAAGCAGCCTAGAAATAAAAACCAGATGAATATTATATTGTATTTTGGAGGTGAGAGATCTTTTTAAAGAAATCTAGTTTTAATGAAAAAACTACAATGTAAGGGGTGATGTGAAAATATAATTCCCATTCCCAGGGAAGTTGGAAACAGTTGGCTCTATGTAATTAGAAGGGTCAGCATGGTGTTAACTGCAGTGCTTTCTCCTTCTACCCAGCCACTCCATTTCACATTTTTAGTTGGGTTTTTTAATGGTCGCATAGTTTTTGTGCAGTTTTAGGGTTAGTAACAGTGAGTTGTTGTTGCAATGGTAAAGGTCATTGTTTGATAGCTCAGAATTAGTTAATGACAAACTCAGTGTGATGTGAAAACCATGAAACGGGAACAACCTTCAGCATGGTCAAATTAAGCTGGATTTGTATGTTCTAAAAGTATGTCTATAATCTCTTGAATTATCTGATATGACCTCAAGGTGAGAGCATAAAATTAAAATACCTTTTCTTCTCAATTCTTTTTAAGTATGAAGCAAGGGCTCGACTAGAAAGGCTTTCTGGAAGCACATCTATAAGTTCAGCTGACTTGTTTGAAGATCAGAAAAAACAACCAACAGGTACATATTGAACAAATGAACACTAATATTTTGTTGTGAGGTAACACCTAAATAGTTTTTTTGATAAGTTGCCCTAAGTAACTTACTAACTGTCACAAGAATATTGGAGCTAAGAAAAGTCATTAATAAAATGTTAGTGGCTTTGACAGTCCATGAAATCATGGCATAGCAAGCCATCAGGATATTTGCTTCTAACACTGGTCTTGCCAAATTGTTAAAGAAGCTTTTCAAAAAGTTTCCCTGTTTCAAAGACTTGTTGGAAGAGAATAGTTCATCAAATTAGAAAGGAGGAGGTATTCTATAGAATTTTCGAGGCTTAGATGTACTTATGCAGAATATCTGTGTATATACAGCATAGAAATCATCCCTGTGCATGGACACAAACAAGGTTCAGCAGTTCAGCACTGAAGCACATTCATCTTTAAGTTTCAAGGGAATAACAGCTGTTTAGGATACAAGACAACATTGTCACAGGTTGGAAATGCAGGATAAATCATCTGTTACCCAAACATCAATTGCTCAGCTGGGAATACAAAGTGCAGAAGATGACACTGTGGGTGGAATTACGAAAAACTGAAAATAAAATCAAAATAAAGATGGATTTAAGACATTTGAGATCTATGTCTAGTGGTCATAGTCATACATTATATTCCATGAAATAAAAAAAAGGTTGCTTTTAATATAAAATTGTCTTCTTTGTGTGTGTGTTTCTCCTTTTAGGGAGCTACAATATTACAAATGTCTTGCCTTCAGCTCCTGATATAGCTCAGTTTAAAGAAGGAGTCAAATCAGTGGCTGGAAAACTTTCTGTACTTGCTAATGGGGTCATGACATCTATACAGGTGAGCAAAACTGGTAAAATATATTAACCATCAGTTAAAGGCTTTCTGTAGGGATTTAGTATCATGAATCCTGCTGGTTAATTATTTTTAGGGAGAAAGGAATGAATTTAGTTTGGAGCTTTGTAGACCCCTCAGAGTGGACAGTAGATCTTTATATTTTTAGAAATAAATTTGCATCTGATAGGTCACCTTTGTTAGAATATCTTTTTTTGTCTTCCTTACAATTAAAACAAAAATTCCATCGTGGAAGTGACTTGCTGTCACTTTATTTTTAAAGCGACATTAGTTCCTTACTTGGAATGAAGTGGTTTATTTGGAAGGGACCTGCAGTGATCAGCCAGCCCAACTCCTGATTTGACAGCAATGCCTTTGAATGTTTGTGCACCAAATCCAGACCTCCTGGAGTGGACAAACCCTTTGTGCTCCAGACACTTGGAGTTCCTATAGGAGGTCATTGAGAGCTCTTGGGTGTTTGAAAATCACTCTGAGTATCCTGGAGTTCAAACCTGAACTCCAGTTCTTGGAAGTGCTGCTCAGTTTTCTCTAAGTCTTTAGGAATTAAGCTACTGTTTGTTGTACAAATGCAAGTCAAACTGATTTCTGTCAATGGAAAACAAACTCATGTTTGTTTTTTTTTTCCTTTTCTAGGACCGATATGGTTCATAACATAAAGATTTCCCTTCAGACCCACAAGTGATCCCCCTGCTGATTGAAATGAAGGTGGCCTTAAGACTGATGATGTTTTCACTTGTTTCTTTGTGCAGCTTTCTGACTCAGCTTCTTGCTGTTTCATCTTCACAGAGCAGAAATTTTGCAGCAACTTGGTACATTGCATAAGCTTTTATTTTTCCCTTCTCCTTTACAGTCTTTATTTCTTTACAACCTTATTGTAGATGTTGGAAGCTTTATTTTATTACAGGTTCTGTCAGGCAGGAAAGGGGAGAAAGGATGAACTCATATGCTGAGGTGGTATTTAGTAAACTGTAGCAAAATACACTCTTAAGGTAAACCTGTGCTTAACCAGGAAGTGGAAGCTTCCCTCATAAATTGATGTGCATTAAAATGGTGGGGAATTAGTGTTTTGAAACCATATTCCAGCCAGAAAGTTGTATGCTTAGATATGAAGTATGGAGAAGTCAAAATGTGGTGTACTGAATAGTGGAATTCATCTTGTTTTGGGAACAATATATTTATTCCTAGTTTTGAAAGTTACAAAAAAACTGCAATATAAGATCCTTAAGTGCTTTTTAAAAATCTCTATTGTGTACAAAATTGAGAAAAAAAAACCCTTGAAATATATAAAGGGCCTAACAGAGTAGTTAATACTTGTTAAAAATGTTCAGAACAATGTTAGATTTTTGATAAATTATCAATTATTGAAGGAGGAAATAGTGGGGCTGTGTTTTAGACAGTCTAGAATTTATTGCTGATGACATCCTGCATAAAAGTTGTTATGACCTTAAAGAAAGAAACCCTCATAACCAACAATGAACTCAAGGTAATGCCATTCTGTAATTTTATTTCTTAATTCAAATTTGTAAACTGCTGATATCTAATAAAACAATTGATATAAACTCCTTGTAAAATTAAATTTCTATGTGTGGAAACCAGTCTCCATCTTTCTAAGTACTGCCATTTGTGTTTTGTCTCTACAATTGTCTGGTAAAATTAGCCTTTCATCTCAGTTAGTGAAAGTAGCTTTCTTATTAAATTGCTGTAGTAATTAAGATATCAAAACACTAAGGCTGGGGTAGAAAATAAGCCACTGAACTGAAATACTGTGTTGAAATACTGCCCAGGGTGCACCTTCTTCAACAGCCTCCCTGCTTTGAGAGGGGAATAAAAGGAGAGATAAGAGCATTTGAAATTTCTCTCTACCACTTATTCATTTCTAGTTTTGAATTTTGTATGGTTTTCCTGACCTTTGCTCACCTCAGATGTCTCTAAGAGCAGATTTTGATATTAAAGGTAGTCCAAGGGATGTTCCAGGTGTGTTTCTGGTGTGTACCAGGAGTGCTGTAGGTGTGTTCCAGCTGCTCTCTAGGTGTGCTCCAGGTATGTTTTGGGAGTGTTCCAGGTGTTCTCTAGATGTGTTTGAGACATATTCCAGGTTTGTTCTACTGTCCAAAATTGGAAAGCTGATAGCTGTGTGGGAAACAGAGCCTCAACCAAATGATTTTTTTTTATTTTTTTTTTTATAAAAGGTTTATTATATGGTAAGAGCAATGCAGGCCTGGACACGAGGGGGGAGTCTTCGCTCCACCAACTCGTGTGACAGGTACAATGTTTGTGGCTTTTATCCAGCCACTTTATACATATTCATTACATGGTATACATATGCATTTTACACACTTCTCCTTATATGGCTACAGTTAAGTCATTAGTTTCATAACTGGTTAATTACTACATTACAATTTAGTATCTTGATAACTTCCCACCATAATTCAGGTATTCCTTGATAAAGGTTCAGGGAAACTGATGACCTTACAACAGACCATTTGTTTCCCTACTGGCACGAATCATATACATACTTAGTACAGCTAGGAATGAAAGATGCCTGAAATTATTTGGGTGTCCTCCAAGCCCCAGGAGAGCAGGAGGGGCATGTAGGAGCACAAGAAGGCAGCTCTGGGCTTAGTGACATCTCAAAGCACTGGCTCCTCCATGTGACATGCTGGCAGCCACCTCAGGGAAAACCCAGTGCCTTTGGGAAACCCCTTTGGAGCTGTCACGGTTCACAGCCTGGCACGTTGAAAGGCTCTCCCAGGTCAGCTCCTGTTTGCTTTAATACACTTTGGAAAGAGCTGAAGCTGTCTTTGTTAGGACCTGTGCCTTCACTTGTGGACTACAAGGGCTGGGAAGAGGCCAGCACTGAGCATGGGATGGCTCCAGGTGGGACATCTCAGCTGTCAGTGCTGATTCATTGCAGGGAAGTCCCTGCTGCCACTGCTCCCAGAGCAGGACAGTCCCCTCCCTTGACTGAATGGCCACTCCTTCTCTCTCTGTTATCCTTCCAAGGGCCTAAGGCACACCTGGCTGCTGCCACCAGTGCATACACAAGTTACCTACTGGTCAGGATTAAGAGCCACAGTCCTGCCATGTTTACTGGCTCCATGACTACTATGGAACACCATGGTTTTCATGCCAGTTCCTCCTTTCTTATCAAGCCCGAGTTGCCTGGGAGGAATGATTATAGAGGCAACTGCAAATATTATGCCTGTGCTACTAATTCTGCTTTCCGAGTGAAAACCAAACAACATTAGGCCTGACACAAATGCTCAGGAAGGATGTTGGGGCTGTTGAAACACCATTAAATTTCAAGGAGAGGATGGTTTGCAAGAAACGTTCCGTAATTAACGTCAGCTCCCCAGAGCCTGCTGGAGTCCTGGCAAACCACAGTAAACAGGAGCAGCAATGTCTGTGAACAAAAGCATTTTATTTCACCTGTTAAATGCTTACTCTAAACTTGGTAAGTGCTGTCTGCTAGCACTGGTTGTCTCAGGGAGGGTGAAAATCTTCTGTCTCTGTTTTTCCCTGGCATTTTGGTGGGTCTGTTAACCCTGCTGTCATGCCCAGTCCTAAAGACGGATGAAATTCACTTGGCATGAGTAATTTCATCTTTGTGTAGGTGGTGTGGGATTTTGGGCTTATCCCGCACCTCTAGCACATGGCAAGGTCAGTGCTTAAGTATCTGCTTAAGTATGCTTTAGACTTGGGCTCTGGCTTCATACTCAGGAGGCTGGAGCTCTGCCCAGCCAGACCAGCGGGCACCAGGGTGGGACTGAGGAGGGAAAACCAGACAACTCTGCCACGTGCTGCTTTCAAATTGTACACGGTGCATCTACTCCAACAGGATGATGCCAAAATAGCACGCAAAAACTGCTCAAAGGCAGAATTTTATCCTTAAGCAGCAAAGGTATTTATTGGATACAAGGTTGGAGAGCCCCTGATTCGCATCAGACAAAGTAGCTCTGAAGTTCCAGTGTAAAGTTAGGGGGTTTAGACAGTTTTTCAGGGGGGGAGCTCAACATTTTACATACATATTCATCAGGTCTAGGCATCTAGTTATAATAGTCATAATAGGTGGGGGTTGGATGGAGCCTGGGGTGAAGTCCTCTTTTGGGGAGGTTTTTGGTGGTCGTTCCTGTTTCTTCGGCCTCAAAGGGGGTCATTTTCTCTCCTCTTCCTTGGCTGAACTTTTCATGTTTTCTCTACATGTCCGGGTTTGCAAAGAAAACCTCCTGGCTCATCCTGAGTCAGAACCTCCTTATCTCTCTGTAACACAATGGGAGGCACTCCTTTGGGCAGTTAATCTTTGGGAACCTGTCTTCTCAGTTTAAACCAGCGTATTTCTTAGGGCAAGGTGCTGAGTCTTCTTCTAAATTAGCTTTTTTTTAATCCTTGCCCTGTTTCAAGGACACCTTTTAAATTAAAATGGCCAGCTCCCCAGAGCTCCAGCCCTCACTAGACCAAAGGAAGGTGCATTAGGACTTTAAAAGAGCAGCTCCAGGTCAGCAACAAGCCAGGCCCTTCTGCATCTGTTGTTATAATCCTAAATATGTTTTATTTCCAAATAGCCTCTGAGTAAAGAGTAATTCACACCTGAAGTGTAATGAAGGGTTGTAGTTCAACAAATACCCTCGAGGGCCATGTTGAACAAAGGAGGAACAGAGGACTTATAATGTGCTTTATTTATGCAGGAACACAGCTGGTTTTAGGGTGTCCTCACATTCCTATTTACCTCTACACCCTAGGGTAGGTTAAGGTGTGGAGCATTTTATCATGTGCTGCACTGGAGCTGGGAAATGCTGCAGCTGCTTTCCTTACTTTAGGAAAACTCCCCTTTATGGCTATGAACGATAACATTAGTCTGATAAGAAACAAATATTTACAAATATTTGTAAACTCAGGACCGGGGAGTCAAACACTGGGCATTTGTAACTTAATCTTGGTGCCCGAATCAGAATCACCCGATTTATGGGACCTGGCAGCTCTCACAGACTGCAGCTTTACAGATATGGGCCCTTATTATTAGCTGCAAAACCTATCCTGGAAAATCATTGCTAAAATCAGTGGGGTTAGTTTGGGATTTTCCAGGGATTTGGGGCTTTTTCAAACTGGCCTTCTGGCAGCAAGGAGCGATTTTTAGTGACTATCAAAACTAAAAGGAAATGTGGTGAGGCAAATAAAGGTCCACAAAAATTTTCCAAATTCGACATTTTCTAAGCAAAAATCTTCCCTCCAACTCAAAAGAATCATTCCTTTTGAAACAATATTTGAGTTTTTAATATATATTTCTTTAAATATGACGGAAATTGCAATGATTTGATACAGCATGAAACTTTACAGTATGTCCCAACCCAATTTGGTGATGATGATTAATGCAATACTCTTATTTTGGGCTTGGGCCAGTGCATGCTTTTGCAATCTCAGGCTCTTACAAACAGCCTTGATTTCCACGTACTCAAATGTTTCCAGGTCTCCCTGCAGCCATGGTATTCCCACACAGCCACCTCTGGATACAGAGGTTTGCTCTTACTGCTTCCCGGCCGGAGCGAGCTTGGCCAGATGGAAAGCTGAAGGAGAGACATGCTTGGCCTTTTGTCCAGCTCTTGTGTCTACGGTAGAACACCTCCCTTTGGGTTTAAAGTACAGCCAGCCTGCCCTCTGGCTGAAAGTGTTCCAATTTCCATCACATCATCACTGCTAATCCACTCCCTGGACATGGCATTTATTATCACGTTTGACTCAACTGGGCAAAATTAATCAGAGTGCACCCCTTGTTGGTCCATGCTGTTCAATAAATATGATAACATCCTAACAACACCAAGCTAATGTCTCTAAAAGGAAAACAAAAGCTCTTGGTAGAGGCTCAGGAACTTTAGTCCAAGGGGTGAGTGTCTGTGAGCAAAGCCATTCACTGATTTTATTCTTTTTTCCTCTCACAGAAATTTGATCAAGAAAGCCTGGCAATGGGAGCACGCTCTGGTTTCAGTCCCATTGTGGCTGATTGGGAATATCATCCCCTTGGCACACAGCACAAAAAAGGCAGGTGGTTTAAGGGTCTCAGTCTGCAATCTGACTCCTGCCAGGAGAAGACCAGGAAAGAACATCATAAGAGGGTTTGATCCGCTTTCCCAAAGAGAGGGGAAAGCTTCTGTTTTGCTTAAAACCGAAGCCAGAAGAGACACAGGAGACAAGCCAACAGCTGAGGATGAAATGCTTGAGGAAAGAGAGATGCCAGTGTCTTTGAGCCCAGCCACTGGGTCACCCTCTGCCCCCTGGACACAGAGGCAGGAGCAGAGCTGCACCAGACCTCCCTGTGCCTGAAGGAGACTGCCCTCAGGCAGGACAAAAGAGCCCCAAGGGCAAGACCGTGCCCTCGGTTACACCTATTTACCCTTTCGGGTCTCTCAGCTCCGTGAACATCGAGGCTGCAGTCTGTGCACCGAGGAAATAGTGTAAGAGCAACAAAGCTCTGTGTAATGACTGGGAGACTGACGTTGCATGGCCTTGGTGACCCTGCTGGCTGCCTTCCCTCCCCTACGCTGTGTGTAGATAACCTCAAGCCCTTGGCATGGGCTTCCTCTGCTCCACACTGTGTCCACTCTCCTCTAACCTCGCTCCTGACGCTGGACATCACAATCACCAAGTGCCAGCCACACCTCACCCTTCTCCCTTGCCACCTTCCATAAGCCATTTATATGCCATGCTGAGAGACCAGCGCTGGGATCACGCTGCTTTCATAGGAATAATTCTTGTAGAAGCATTTTCCAGCAGCAGCACCTGACACACAGACCTCTCCAGCAGCAGGGCTGGTCAGGGCTGAGCCTCTCTGAGCAGCTCGCTGGCTCAGTTTGAGGCAGGGATGAGGATGAGCCACCTGTAGGGTCACAGCAACCCTCCCCAGCGGCTCTCCTGCCCCAGTTCAAGCCCAAACCCTTCACTGGCTGAGACACGACACACGAAACCACTCACGAAACCAAAACCAGGCGAAAAGTACTTGAGAACTGTCTGCCCTGGTGATTTGCGCTGTGAAATCAGCTCACAGGCGCAGCTGCTGCTGTTCTGTCGGGTGCTTTGGAGGCTGATTTGCATGTTGTTGTTCTCTCCGCATGGCTCGGGGGAGATCATTTACCTCCCACATCCTGTCTCGGCTCCCTGAGACCCCACGTACCCCAGCCCTGATCTGTGAGAGGGGCTGGTTGGCATCCTTGGGGTACTGCCCCCGCTTCAGGCTTCAGGAAGGAATGGTTCCCCTGGTTAGATCCATCTCCGTGTCCAGGGATTAAGACTTCACAATCCCTGCTGTGGTAGCCCCGCAGGAGATACATTCTGGCTCTGGCAACCCTCTGGGGAGATGTCAGGCACTCCTTGCCCACTTTGTCAGCGTTCCACAGGTACTGCTGCAGGTCCGCCTTTGCGCTCCCAGCCCCCGGGATCCCGCTGCCTGTCCCTGAGCGCACCAGCCCCTGTTCACAACCCCAATCGCGCCTCCCTCTGCAGCCAGTGACTGCCTGCACCCAGGGACCCGGCGAGGAGGAGCAGCATTCCTGTGCTGGGCACCACGGGCTGCTGGGGGTGCTGCCCTCGCAGCCCAGATATGCAGGAAAATTGGGCTGGGAAGGGATCTCAGGAGATCCTCCAGTCCGAACGCTCCCTCCGAGGAGGGCGAGCACCGACCCCTCCAGCAGCAGCAGCTCTGCCTCGGTAATCTAAATCCCACTCCGCTATGCAGGCAAAAATACCCTGAAGTTCATTTTAACTTTCACACGTGACTAAGACCCGTTCTTTTAAAAGAAACAGTTTGACGTTTTTGGGAAAGGCGGTTTCAGACTCCTTCAGTGCGGGAAAAGCATTTTTTGGTTCTGCTGGGGTTTTTTTTGGTTTTCTTTCTGTGGTGACTCGCGTCGGCTTTGGAGGCTTCATTTCCCTTGGCGTCACCCCGAGCGGGAAGCTCCCACCCTTTCCTGGCGCTCGTCCTGCCCGTGGTTCAGCGGCCCGAGGGTCGGGAGGTCTCTGAGCAAGGTGCGTGTCACCCCCGCGGGAGCCGCAGCAGCCACCGACACGCACCGCGACAACAGGTACGGCTGCGGTGGGACACGCCGGGGGCTGGGAAGGACACCAGGAAGGGGGGGGGGGAAAACCAACCAACCAAAAAAAAAAAAACCAAACCAACCAAAAAGCCTTAGGGCAGTTCCAAGCGGTGCGCTGCGAATGAAACGCGCCGATAAGCGGCGGTGCCCGGGGAGGGGCCGCGCCCGGGGGCGATGCCGGGGCACGGGGCGGAGCGGGAGGGCACCGGGGATGTTCTCCAGCGTCTCTCCGACCGAACCCGCCGTGGGGACAGCGGGGCACGGCCGGGGATGGCGATGCTCGGGTAGGTGGACGGAGCCGCTCGTCTCGGCGGGCGCGGAGGTGAGCCCGGGGCTGCGGGATGGGCTGCGGGGGGCTGCGGGTCTCGGGATGCCCGTGGGACGGGGCGGGGATGGGCGGCTTCGCCCTCCCAGCGCTCGGGGACAGGGGTGTTTTTCCCCACGGGAAACTTTTCCACCAGCCTGGAGGGGATCCCCGAGCAAAGGGACCTTCCCGGGCAGCCTCGAGCTGGCTCCGTGCGGCCGTCGGGGCTCCCTCCCGGGAGGGAGCGCGGCATTTGGGCTGAGAGGTGTGTGATGGGGGAGCCCCTCTGTGTGATGGGGATCCCCTCTGTATGATGGGGATCCCCTCTGTGCGATGGGGGATCCCCTCTGTGTGATGGGGGAGCCCCTCTGTGTGATGGGGGAGCCCCTCTGTATGATGGGGAGCCCCTCTGTGTGATGGGGAGCCCCTCTGTGTGATGGGGAGCCCCTCTGGGTCCCCAGCGCATCTCGGTGAGGTCTTTGCTGTGCCGGGGCCAGCTGCGCTCTCAGTGCCGCAGGATGGGACCGCTCCATCCCTCTCCATCCCTCTCCATCCCTCTCCATCCCTCTCCATCCCGCTCCATCCCTCTCCATCCCGCTCCATCCCTCTCCATCCCTCTCCATCCCGCTCCATCCCTCTCCATCCCGCTCCATCCCTCTCCATCCCGCTCCATCCCTCTCCATCCCTCTCCATCCCTCTCCATCCCTCTCCATCC
Organism: Xenops minutus; assembly: GCA_035221455.1. NCBI lineage: Eukaryota > Metazoa > Chordata > Aves > Passeriformes > Furnariidae > Xenops > Xenops minutus. The sequence continues at coordinate 58,357,128 of JAWWEE010000040.1, read as the reverse complement.
CTCTCCATCCCGCTCCATCCCTCTCCATCCCTCTCCATCCCGCTCCATCCCTCTCCATCCCTCTCCATCCCGCTCCAGGAGGACGCTGAAGCTGCGGGTCCTGGAGGGGGAGAGCGGCACGGTGGGAGGAGGAAGAGAAATGAGGAATTCTGAGGAATTCTGCTCTGCCAGCGGGACGGGCTGGCTTGGCTGAGAGGGTGGAAAGACAGCAGAGCTGGTGAGCTTGGCCGTCGTGTTTCCCAGGCAGACGTGCCCTGGAAAACATTGGAGTCTGAGCAGGGAAAAGGCTCGAGGAGGAAAAACGGAGACCCTACAGCAACAGAGCTGTAGAAATGCTCGCTGTGGTGAAAGGGGGAAGAAAGCACCTCCCGAAGAGGGATAAAAAAATACCTAAGTCTTGTAACTGTAGTAACAGACTAAAACTATTAATGCTGCTGAAAGGAGGCGAGTTTCGAGGCTTTGGGTAAAAATGAACTGTCCTAGTCAGTGAATATGTTGTTTTCTAGTGCGTGAGAGGTTTCTCAGGATAGACTGGATGCTTCTCAACTCTGAGGAAACCTCTCTGGCTTCTGCTGAGCTCAGATGAGTTGCACTGTTATTCCTGGGGTTTGTTGTGGTGGAAGTCAGAGGAGTAAATCCTAAGAAATACCAATTCCCCTGGTTTTGGTCCTTATAGCAATCCCATTAATGTCTTGTGTCACTGGCTCTGTAGGAGGAAGCACTGACTTCTTTGCTTTTAACTCACTTCTTTGCTGTCTCAACTGGCTCTTCAAATTATCTTAAACTGGGGCTAGGAACTCTGTCCCAACAGTTTAAATGAGGTCTGGTGGGACTTCAGGTTCCACCACTGCCCTGTCAGCAAAGAATTAAGTACAATCAGGTTTATTTAGATTTTTATTTGTTAAAAAAGAAAACATTCACATTCTTATTTTTTTGTACAATTGCATAAAACCTCCCATCTGTGCAAGGTGCATGGGTTAATGTCACCCAGCCTTTAATAAGTGCAGCTCTACAGTTGCTCTGTCAGATAGAAAAGTACTTCTTCAATATTCATAAGTTATGTTAGAGACAGAAAAACAACCCCTGAGATCCTTAAAGAAGTTTAGACATCGACTTCACTACCATTTCAAACAGAAAGTGAAACCAGAGCAGCAAAATAAACAGAAATCCCCTGAATCCATGTGTAGTCAGCTGTTGGACAGTCTTTCCTTTCCAGCATGTCTCTGGACTCTAAAAACAGAGGGAAAAAAATCACTACGTAGCAGCCTAATAGGTCTGAGGTGTTTAATCACGAATATTCTCTGCTATACTGTGTCTCTTTGCTCATTAACACTGCTGAATTCCTGGTCATGGACAACTGACCTCCCTGGAGAAGAGGACATCATCTTCAGTGCCTTCTCTGTGTTGTCACAAACCTGTGACACTCTTGCACAGGTTTGCAGTTCGCAGTGATCCTGTGGGCTAAGAGGATTCACTCCCTTCATGACCAGAGCTAGTTCTGACTGTTCTCGTGGCCTCCTTGGGTGTGCATTTCCTTCCAAGGAGCTGCTCCTTTACCAGCCATGTACCAGCATTCTCTTGAGCTGTGAGGGCTAAAATAGTGTTCAGCCTTACATTTTAGCCATGTGCACACCTGCAGATATGCAGTAATAGGAAACTCCTGTTTGGAAGCTGTTGGTGCCACAGAGCTGTATCAGTTTCCTGGCTGACCCACGGAGAGCATCTGTCCCTTTTGTCTGTTTGCCCTTTCCAGCAGCTTTCCACAGCCAAATCCTGCCTTCCCTTTCGTTTTAAATATTGATGAGGGGGTTGTGTGGTCTGCTTCCTGAAGGCTAAAAGCTGTGAGGTGCAAAATTGCTCCTTTCAGGTGAAGAAGACCCAAAAGACACTCTAGCAAAAAGCACTGGGAAACTTTTCTCGATGGGGCGCCAAGTAGGATTCTCCTGTATTAAAGTGGAAAGAGTCTGACTACAGACTGTACCTGGGTTCCTCATTTTGGCAGCCTTTCTTCACCCAGGTCTGTCTGCAAGTGCTCCTTCTCCCCTTTGTACCCTGCAGTGCCTCTTTCCTTCCTGCACCACACTCACCACATTTCTTGGTGCTTCCACCAGGATGAAACCCTTCCCTGCTCCATCCTGAGGGATCTGGGTTGGGCACAGTGAAGCCCAGCACCCTGACACTGCATGGTGTTACCCCAGCAGTATTTTGGGGAGCCACAGGGAAATGATGCCCTCCCTGACCCATTCAAGCCTGACAAGCTCAGTGGGGCAGCCCTGGGGTGCCGGGGGCTCAGCCAGGAGCCCCACACAAGGCCCAGCCATGGGGACAAGGGCTCACTGTGTGGGGCAAGGACCAGATCGACAGGGTACAGGACCAGACATACTCATGGCTGCAGTGGCAGGGGCAAGAACCTCAGCTTAAAAGCCCTCTCCATGGTTCTATGGCTGCTCTGATACCTGTTTGCTGCATTGTCCCAGCAAAGTCTTCAAGCGCCTCTTTCTGCCCAGGGTTGGGCATAATAAACTTGCTCAGAGCTTATTAATGTTTGCCTTGCTTTTTAGACAGACACAAAGCACCTCTAAAGTGAATTTTAAGCAAACACAGCTGCATGTTTGCTTTGGAGGGGCGGTCATTTCTGTGCCTGTGGTCGTTCCTCTTCTTTTGTCAGTCAGAAGTGCTGGATGGGATTTCAGTGTTGCATCACCATCAGCTCTTGTGTGGCTTCAGGTAGGACTTCATCAGACACGACAGGAACAAGTGGGGTTTGGGATTTGGCTTCAGAGGTGCTTGCAGTGCCCTGGAGGAGCCTGTGGATCCCCTGGTGCCTTCGCTGCTGTTGCTGGAGCAGCACCTATTTCCTCTGCCAGGGACTTCTCTCATTCAGCCCTGGAGTGTCTCTAAGAGAATCCAAACCAGCACATTGCCAGTTCCAAGCTGCTCGGGCAGGAGAAGTGTTTGAGGGAGCAGCAGTGCTGTCTTTACTCTCCCCTGGGAGCTAAACCATCAGAAAAGCTTCCTGTTTGTTTTGCAGGCAAAGGTTTCTGCCCCACATACCTGAGGGATTGCCCCTTTTGTTGGAAACTCCTCCTCAGCTCCTCCTTTAGCTGCCACACAAAGCCTTGCTCTCTGGAGCTGTTTGGGATAAGCTGTTGGCAGGTTTGGGCAAATATTAAGTTCTGTGGGACATGAAGAAATCAATAAAGGGTTGGCAAGGCCTTTGCAGTGCAATTGGGTAAAGGAAGAGATGCCACTTAGGGTCACTCTAAAGAATTTCTAAAGAATTGGACAGGTGATTTCTGGAAAGAGGTGTTACCACAGAGGGAAGGGTGTTGCCAGAGGACAATATATGATACCAGATGATGTGTCATTGCCTAAGGGAAGTGTAAAAACACTCCAAAGCGGCCAGTCTGAGACACTGAAGGTGTGCTGGAAAAATTCATAGAACAATAAGGCTTTTGTTCAATGGAGGAAAAAACAAACGGCTGAGAAAAAAATCTCAGTGGAGATTTTTCCTGGTTTTTTTTTTTTTTTCAAACTGAAGAATTATTAATCTGACATGGAAAATTGTGTTCTGTTATCATGCTGACCTATAGTTGTTTATAGCAAGCACAACATAGTTCTCTGTTACATTTTGCACATTTTATGTTTGTCTCACAGAACTTCTGTCTTTACTGTTGGATTGTATGGATTTTATCTCTTTTAAATTATGCAACCTTTTACCAAAAGGTAAGCAGGGATCAAAGCAGAGAACACACTTAAATGTTTTGCATCTTTCAGAAAACTTGTCTTTAAGCAATTTATTCCTCCTGAAATATTCCTGCTTTAATGTGGCACAGGGCCTACAGTATCAAAAATGGAAAAAATCTTGTAAGAAATGGGCCTGTGAAGAAGATGAAGAAGCTAGCCAGAATGCCTTAAAAACTGAAGCTTTTAAAACTTGTAAAAATGGACTCATTGTCATTTTTCCCTTGGTCACTGTCATCTTCCCAAAACCCCCTGAGAAAACCCTTCTCTCCCTAGCCAGGCCTGCAGGAACTCTTCCTTGAAGGACTCTGTTTCAAAGTTCCCCTACTGGCCCTTAGTTATCCCTTTCCCACTGGTTGTTATCCCTGGATTCTTACTGGTAGTAGCTATAATCCCCCCAAAACCTTTAAATACCCCTACCCATGTTAATAAACTCTCTGCTTCCTCTCCTGTGATCTCTGGGTGGCTCTTTCTGGGGCATCTCAGGGAGCACGTGGAGGGGGATGAAGGGGGAAGCATCACCCACCACCTATTGCACTTTTTAACTTTCTTAAGAGCCTGGCACCACTTGCACTAGGGGGACTCTGAGGAAGGCACTGGCACATTCATGGCATCCCCCTTCAATTAATCTGTGGATTTCTACACTTTATTTCACACTGTTAAGAGCTGTTGGACTTTT
>JAWWEE010000040.1:58318719-58352605 GCA_035221455.1 Xenops minutus | reverse complement strand
CCAGGGATCCAGGGGCAGCCACAGCTTCTCTGCCCAACCTGTGCCAGGGCCTGCCCACCCTCCCAGGGAAGAATTTCTTCCATACATCTAACCTAAATAGATATTATAATAATAGACAAATAGCCTGTAAATGCTCAAATTGAATTCTGGACCATACTGAGGGAAATAGAAGATGCCCTTGCTTTACTGCATGTGCTTATAAGAGCACTGTGCTGCTCTGACAGGGCTGTTGTGTTCAGGCAGCTGGGAATGTCCTCACAACTTCCCATAACATCACAGTCAGCAAATAAGGCAGGTTCTCTCAGCTTGCACCAGTCAATTATTGATATAAAAACAATCATTTATTCCCTGGCCCTCTCTGCCACACAAAACAATTCACTACCACAAAGCTTCTCTAACGTGACCCATGGGAAGTCCCCATCCCCAGGTGCTGCAGACTCTCCATCTACAAAATATGTTGGTGCCACTTAACACCTTCACACCAAAATGGAAGCCACCTTATGAATCTGTTTGGTTGTTCTGCTTCTTGATTATTTTAGATTTAGTTGCATGTCAGTTTTTGATTAATTTTCCAAATGGCCATCTCTCTTCACACTTGTCTGTCTTAACAGATGGTCTGACCTTGGAAACCTCCTGCCCAAATAACCCTTCTGGGCACAGCTGGCAGAGCTCTGGGAGCTGCAGCTTTGGAAGGGGGGAGCTGGGAGCGGTGTCCGTGTCAGATGTGACATCAGAGGAGTGCAGGTATGAGGGCAGAACAACCTCTTTTTGGGGAGAAGGGTGGAGGAGTCCATGGGATGTGCTGGATTCAACAGCAGGGCCTCTGATAGGAAATATTGGACACTTTAGTGATCTGCTGTTGGTTATTATATTACAAATATTAAAACTCTTCTCTGGGACTGTTGATAACCAGCCAAATGCAGTGATGGTGTTTCCACTTCATGCTGGAGGACTGGGGCAAGATCCAGGCATTCTTGTCTATTTTCCATGTTTCCCTCACAATTGATGCTTCCATTAGGTGCCAAAATCCCACTGGCTTGGAGGAGTCACTTTTTTTATCTTTGCAGAGTTTAGAGCAGGAATTGTGTGGTCATTGCTATCAAGCTGCCTCCTTAGATCTTTAAGACAGAGGTTGAACTGCCTAAGATTATGAAAGCTGAAGGGAATTGCAGTGAATGTTTCAGAAGATAAGGATGTTCCTGAAGGTGCAGAGGCAGGCAGTCTGCAGCAAAAGGCTCAGCAGCTCTTGAAGCTTTTGCCACTGGTTTTCTGTCAAGCTGTGCAGTGTGGAGGAGGTTGGGAAAAGGACTGGTGGTGGTTCTTGCTGCTCGGGGGAGGAGGGATTGATGTTGGTGATGAATTTGTCTTTCTCTGAGAGATCAGCTGACTGAGGATAGGGGTAGTGGTGACTTCAGTTGTTATGTGCTTAAGGAAAATGGGCAATACATCTCACTGTTGTTTGGGCAAGATGCAAATAAAGTGTGTGTTGCCAGGTGGAAAATATGCTCTGCTGGTGCCTACACTGATGCAGACCTTCCTGTTTCCATTACAATGATGGACTCTTCACTTACTGAGGTGAGTGCTGTCTCTGGTGCCTGAGATGTGGCTTTGAATGGGTTCAGGCATTTAGTGCCTTGCTCAGACCCAGTCCAGGCTGAGCAGCTATGAATCAGCACTGCTGCAAGGTGAACAGAGCTGGCACCAGCCAGCAGGGTGCTGGGTGGGGTGTTCTCTCTGTTTTGGGCACACTTCTGGAATACCATGGTTATAAATCCGAATGTCTTGATTGTTCACGTGCCACTGGGTCATTCTTTTAGCTGAGGAGTATTTTCAATGTGGTTTCAAGGCTGGAGGCAGTGCTGGTTTTGCAGTAGTACTCAGTTCTGCCAGGCAAGTCTGAGTGCTTTCACTCTTTATATCCACCTGCAAGGAGCCACGGGATGCTTTAGCTGGGAATGCTGCCTTTCTTTGCACTTTCTCCCACGGCCACCATGTAAGTGCTGAGAAGTGTCATCTTTGCTGTATGAAAGCTTTCCTTCAGCTGGTACACTCAGCTCTGCCTTCGCTGCTGTCTTGAATTCTGCATCCCCAGCTTGAGCTGTCAGTCAGTTCTCTCGTGGCAACAGCAAGACGAGCTGCAGCTCAGCACACCCAGTTGTGCCACGATACACACTACTGAAATCTAGACCTCAGCCCTGCCACACAGGGCTTTACAAAGGGCTTTACAGACTCTGGTGTTGGTGATGATGATGGAAGACCCCTGGTCAGTGGTTTCTGTGAACCCAGAAATAACCTTTGGGGCTAAACCTTTATGCTTTATTGACCTTAAGAACCTTTGGTCCAGCTGTAGCAGCAAATCAAAGTAGAAAGGGCAGTGAGGATAGAAAGTAAGAGTGGTGGGGACTGCCTGTGGTTCCAAGACACTGCTTGCTTGAGGTAGAGCAGGTGAAGAACTCCCAGCTTGTGCTGCTACTGCCTAAGGCACCTTAAAGAGGATGATCTGAAGGGTTCTTGCTTTATCCAGTCCTTCTGGAAAGCCACAGCCTTGCAAAGGTGTCTGAAGCACCTGAGCTTCATTGCTCTGTGGCTTTCTGTAATTCCAGGTGGGCTCAGAAATGTAATTTTCCATTCTTGGTATTGCTTTTCAACATAAGCTTTCCATGTGGAGGTTTTAAAGGGGGAAAATAAAAAGGTTAAAGTTTGTCCCAAAGAGAAGACAAACAGGCTGTGTCTGGTATCTGTTCTAAAAACTGGCATGCAGCAAAGCTGCTGAGTCCTGGTTTAATAGGAAAAGTCCTCCCTCGTTCTCTTCAGAGTTTTATTACACTGCTGTTGTAGATGTATTTGAGCAACTTGAGTCTTTCAGCATGCAAGTAACTCATTATTGATGTTGAGGCATTATCATCATAGGAGTCTAAGGGATTTTTAATAAAGGAGCACTTGGGAGAGCCAAGTGAAGCTTGGGCTTTTTACACTTGTTTTGGTTTATATATGTGGAAGTTGTATAAGTCTGAAAACCAGATGACAGGCCTTCCAAATGTTAATGCTTGTTTGGGAGGAGTCACACAAGACTGTGGCCAGAATTTATCTGCTGTGATGGAGAATCCTTGGATTATTATGTTAATCCAGGGGATGGAGGGGGACAAAGTGAATAGGAATGTACTGCAGGATCTTCTTTGACACAGTCCTTATATGAGGAGGAAGAACCATTCTTTAATGCCCTGGGCAAACAGATTTTATTAGAAAATCTAGAATGTGATCTTTTTTTTTTTTCCCCTATAAATGTAATCCGTGGAAATACACAATCCTGGTAATATTTTTAAAGACTGAATTGAGGATGTTCTTTCATTGCAAACAGAAACCACTGATCATTTGATTAACTGGGGAGGGAGAGGGCATGTGGAGCAATGAATTGCTTCAGTCAGTTCCTCGTGGTGCAAGAGCCTTTCTGCCTATTTGGGTGCTGTGTATAAGTTTAGAAGCCTTTTAAGTTCCTTCTGTGTTCTTTCCAACATGCTATTTTCCACCTCCTCCTTCCCCAGTACTGCTGCAGACCTAGTGGCCTGAACAAGGCAAATGCAGTGCTGTACTTCCTTTAGCTCGAGAAAATTCAAATAATAATAAAAATAGCCTGAATTTGCATTAGAGGAAGCATCCATCTGGCTGGGGCAAGGCTTTGCAAGCAGAGCCCAGCTCCGATGGTGGGGGAGAGGGGAGGAGAGGAGAGGCACTTAGTGATGCTGGCAGTACATGGTTGGTCACAGGAGTGACCAGGGGCCTTGGACTCCTCCTGTTCTCCTTTGCTGGGTTTCCTGGGTCCTGTGAGGATGTTTGAGGGGCAATCATTTGCTGATATGGTTTTACTGTTGGTCCCACACACAATTCAATAGTGCTCTTGGACTCGATATGCAGGGAGCTGGCCTGGCCTCATACCTTCCCTGCTTGGAGAGAGGTTTTGGGTTGGTTTTGGGGGCTTTTTTTATCTATTCAACACTCCTCTTCAACAGAGGGTGCAGTTCATCACAACTCATTACCAACATAATCCTTGAAACATCAATTTTGTCCTGTGTTTTCATGCATAGAGAGAGACCAATCTAACAATTGAACAAGCAAGCTGGAATTATGCAGGCTGAAATGAGGAGGGATAATACCCCTACAGTGCCTCCCTTGATACATGACAAGACTTAACAGGACATTGGTTTTGTCTGTGGTGTGATAAGACTCAGGCCCAGAACCACACTGGAGCAGCTGAAAGGAACATGAGGGAAAACTGTACACCCACATTTAACTGCTTCATTCCTCTTTGCACACCAGGGAGGAGGCCTGGGGTCCTCTGAAGGGGCTGGAGACCTTTTATTCTGTAAAACTGGAGTCATTCGAAGGCAGACAATAAAATGTACAACACAACATGCAAGTTTTCTGTGTTCTGAATCCTCTGCTCAGTCAAGCTGTTACTATTAACACTTTTATTTACCTAACCAAGCCTGGTACCTGTAGCAAAGTGAAGCTCTGTGCACTTGTAGGATTTGAGGTAGAGGCCTTAAAAATGGGTATATCTTGATACTGCACCACTGTTCTATCAATGTTGTGTAACGTGTACATTGGTAATTTGAAAATGTGTGTTAGAGGAAGTAAACCATGAAGTTGGGAATTAATATATACATGATATTCCTGAGACAGGACTCCTGCAGAATTGCAGTGATCACTCCTAATGCTGGTAATGAGCTAAACTACTTGCTTGTAGCTATGGGTGGCTCTAGACCAGAGGGTGAATTTGTGTGCATTTACCATCTAGCTTGTCACTGCTGAAATAATTTAGGCCCAGCTGAGGAAATTATGAAAGCTTTGACATAGAAATTTTACGCTGGCATGGCAACCCTCTCCCTGACACTGACTCTTCTCTCTTTCTGCAAAGCTTGACCGCACGGAGTCAACGCTACCAGCCAGTCTGATCCCAGCCAGGTCAGGTCTTGTGCAAAACTTGAAAATCTTTATGGAGGTTGTAAAATGTGGATGAATATCTGAAAGAGTTTTGCTTTGGCAGTGGTCACTTCCCTTCAGCCCAAGAAGCTCTTCCATCCTCTGTGGCAAGCACGGCGCCGGTGACGGGTAAGTCCTCAATTTGGGGCTCAGAGCTTTGCCTTGAAGTCCTGGATGTGCTGGAGTGTGTGCATTCACTGAACCTTCTGCCTGGTACTGTAGGTTGCCTTGTTATGGAGGAGAAAACACCCAAGGGCTTACGTGAGAAGGAGGAAGATGTGCCAACTTCCTCAGCAGCAGAGCCCAGCAGTGATAAGGACCCAGCTGGTCCCGTGTCAGGTACTGTGAGTGCTGCAGGGCTCTGGCACTCAGCCACTGCTTTGCTTCCAGCACAGCCTTTCAAAGGAGGAAGCTGAGGAAGAACAACAGCAGCTTGTACATTTCTATCTCCCTTTGCAAATATTTTCATCACCTGAGAGCTCTCCCTGAAACTCTGAGTAGGAATGAGGCTTTAGGTGTTCACAGGAGCTGGTAGGCAACAGCACTGCAAGTAAATGTGACGTAGCTATGTGAAATCTGGGTGCTTGCTCAGCTGGCAAAGCATTGCATGGGTACTAAAGCCCAGGCAATTTTGGGAGAGAATGTTTTTGAGGGTTTAAAGAGTTTAGTGCCACCATTAAGTCAAATAACACTTTCCCCTCTTTCAAAACTCTTGTTCAGTGCACAAGAAGCTGGGCTGGGTCAAGAGGAGAGGTGAGGATAGAGACACCCAGAAGAATTATTCTTACCAGATCTGGTGGTGCTTCTTCCACTTAAAAGCTATAAAAGCAAACCAAAACTAGAGGTGTACACAGTGTATTTAAGCTATTTTTATAAAAACAAATCTGAATAAGCAGCACAGGATACCTGTGTGCTTGTTTGTAACCATCTTTTAATATTTACCTAAATAAAACACTTTATTGCTTCTTGTTTGATTTTTTGTTTCTTTCTTTAGTACTGTCTTCCTGAATTCAGTCCCCTCACTTAGTAGTATTTTCTTCCTGCTAATTTGCCTCTACTGTTAATTTACCTATGTGGTCCAGGTGCTTTTGGCAAGGAGGAAGCAGATATGCAGAACAGATCAGAAAGAGTCCCAAAAGCTTCAAAGCCCAAGAATCCATTGGAGTGTTGTGCATGAAAAGAAAGTGTTTCTAGGATTAGCAGTGAGGAATCTCCACTTGTGGCCTTTGCTAGTGCCATGCAGTGCTTTTTCTTTTGTTTTTCCCTGTGCCATTTCTTTGGCTTGCATCTGTCTGTGCGTGACTACTTAAAGAGAAAATGAAAGAATAATTCTAGATGTTCTTAAATCGACCAGAGTTACTACTGCACCAGAAATCAGTGTGACTCTGACCTCCTCAGTTTCTTAATTACTTTTGATTTTAAATACCTTTAGTAACTGTCTCCCTCAAGATTATTTTTGCCTGCTTTAAAGCTTTTCTCAATTGTGGCACTTGAAAGTTTTATGTTGCATTTGAACTGGCATCATCAGCTCCTGAATTTACCAGTTTGTTACCACTCAGCTTCTGGGGAAAAGAGTTATATTGTTGGCTCTGTTGGCACCCTGCTAGTTCATTTTTTGGGTTCATTTTTTGGACAGTCCGAGTAGCTGACCATGCTCAGAGTTGATGGGCACCTGAAACACCACAGCTGTGTGCAAACTATACAATTCATGATCTGGTTGTGCTCCAGCTCCTCATAACAGCAGCTGGATCAGCATCTGTTTCTTAACATCATCTGATATTCTGGAATGTGAAAGAAGAGAATTGCAAATACTCATCACCTCTCTTGTTATTTTGTGCATGGAACTTTTTTACCTATTTCTGTGCCTATAGAATTCAAAATAAAAATTAGTAATGGACTCTCTCTTTAAATGGCAAACACAACCAGGAAAAACCCCAACAAACCAAAACCAACTCTGTGCTTGTAGCAATGCAATAGAATTCATTTATCCAAGGAAATATTACTGTAACTCTTGCAATTTCAACTACAGCAAGCACAACCAGGAGTGATCATCTCAGCTGTAGACTTATAACACTGTTTAGTAGGATTTTTTCCAAGACAAACATAATTATCAGCACACTTCTTCCTGTATGTCTTTAGAGTGTGTTTTGCTGCTGCCTCTCCTGGCATTTGCTGTGGTTTCTTTTAGCCCTGCTGGCCCTTGGTTCATATGGTGGGTGTTAAAAGCTTGGTGGGTTTTTTATCATTAGATTTAATTTTTGGGACTGTTTCTCCACAGGACCAATCGAGAAGGAATTCTGCCCTGTGATGGAGGAACACAAACCTGCATTTCAAAATGTTTTAAAGCAAGACCTGGTAAGAACCCTGGTGACAGGGAAACACCAAACTGGTTTGGCAGAGCAGTGACAAAAGTGGTGTTGTGGCTGTTTCCTTGCTCTAATTATTCTGCTGTGCCTTTAGGAGGTGGACCAGGAAAAGAAAAATACCAGAGAGCAGAGCGAGGAAGCCCCAGCTGTGGTTCCCAGTAGGAAAGGTAAGAGGTTTTTGCTGAAAACATCCACATTACTCACTGGAGCACAAATCTTGGTCACCTGAGCTATGGAGAGAGAGGGGCAGAGAGCTGCCTGCCCCACTCCAAGTATTACTAGGGGTTTTGATTTAAGGAGTAGAGATCAAAATGGATTAGCAATGGAGAGGACAGTGATGTCATGCAAAATCTGGTTTGTATGGATGCTGATCTAACCAGCTCTGTGTTCCTCTAGACAGCAGGGAACAATCCATAGGAGCTGGGATGTTTGAACTGGGTCTGGCACACCTGTTCCCCCAAAGACTTGTAAAGCAGCATCTCCATGCCATGCACAATATGGATAAGCAGGATGCTGTTTTCACTTAGACACTTCCACTCTTCTGGTCCCCTCACCTCTTGCCTTTGGAGTGCAGTAAAAGCTGGTGTAGTACATCATGTAACAGCTTGAAGCCAAGCCCTGTAATTAACCATTTCAGGGCTAATAGGATGCCAGTTGAAGCCACCTAAACAACTATCCTTTGGGGCTTTGCACAAGTCTTGCACCTAAAATACTGGTTTTTTCGGCAAGAGCTTAAATTGGGAATCTTTCATGGTGGCTTCTGTTGAAGCTTAAAAGACTTTCACAGGTTGGTTTGGGGAGGCTGTTCTCTCATTTTTGTCTGAAATATCTTTATTTTTTTTTTTTGGTCTCTTGACAGGGAGTTCACCCACTGCAGGTGCCATTAAAGGAGATAAAGCAAAGCAAAATGAGCCGTAAGTGTTCTGAATTCGAGTGATCAGCAGCAGGTAGGAATTTAAAGCTGCAGTGTGTTACATGGCTGTTTTTCTTATCCTACAGTGAATCCCCTAATGAGAAGGAAGTGGAGGTAAGTCTCAACTCCTTGTATCCTTAATATTGCGTAGAACAGAAAGGTCTTGTAGTTAAGCCCTGATTAATATCTTGTCCTATGCAAAAGAATGATGCTGAGTGGTTTAAACTGATCTATTTCTACCTGTTAGCTTCTGAAATCTACCTTTTCAAGCCTAATGCAAATTTTGGAAGGGATGGGATGGAAAAAGGTGGCAATCAGTAAAACTGAACTAAGGACTTGTCACTACAGTGACATTTGTTTGCAAGCATAAAGGAGCATAGCTGTGACCTCCTCCGAGGCAGAATGTGCTGATTTTAAGAGTTATGTCAAGAGGCACAGATGGCACTCTCTGTGCTGCCAGGATGTCACCTCTTCTGGCTGCAGAATGTTCCCCCCATCACTACAGATGGGAAGACTTGCTTTGGGAAAGCAGGCCATGTTCACTTAGTCTTCTGTGTCTCTCCTGTAACTTTGTTTTTGGGATATAGTCACAAGTGTCATGTCAAAGGTCAAGTCTACTTTTAAAACATCTGCATCACTTGGATTCCTCTGAAGTCTTTTCCTCTCCCACAATAGGCTGAATTTCTGAGGTTGTCTTTAGGCTTTAAATGTGACTTGTTTACCTTGGACAAGAGAGTGAGGCTCGAAGAAAGGTCCCGAGACTTGGCTGAAGAAAACTTGAAAAAGGAGATCACAAATGCTGTGAAGATGTTAGAGGTTAGTACTGGCCAAGGCTGGTGGGGTGGATGGGTGAACAGCTGGGAAAGTCTCCCTTTAAAAGTCTCCCTTAAAACAGCTCTTCTAAGGATGTGTGTGATATGTTATAAGCAAATCTGAATGAAGTTCTTGAGCAATGACATTGAAATATGAGAGGTTGAGGGGGAACCTTCATCTGAGTGTATTGTGTGCTCAGGCAACACACATATGACCTGAATTGCTCCTTTCAGCTGGTTTTCTGCCAAATAAGCTGAAGTGTCTGCCCACTGGAGCCCTGTATCCCAGTTACACTGGTTTGAGGATGCTGGTCTTGTGGCTGAGTGGGCCTGAACACAACTCCTCAGAGTCCTCAGCTGTGCTCACCCTTCATTCTCTATTGATAACTCACACCGCTTTCCTTTCCCATGTGCCCCTCAGGCTTTAGTTCCTTTGTTTGAAGAAGACAACCAAGCACAGGAGATCATTAAGAAGCTGCAGAAAAGCTTGCAGTTCCTCAGCCAGTATGCAGCCCGAGTTGCCAGCAGAGCAGAGATGTTGGGAGCTATTAATCAGGTACCTGTTTCTGTGTGAAAGTTCTCTGTTCTTGGTGTAAAGAGGTTGTCACATCTGTTTGCTGGGCTTCTGGCTCCAGAACTGGATTTGGGAATCTGGTGTATGTAGTCTAGAGTGACCAGTGTAGCCTAGTCCTGGCTTTCTCTTCTTAGATCACTGTGTTGTTACAGGGAATCCCAGACAACTGGAGGGTTGTACTAGAATTGTGCAAAAACCCACAAGAGAAATAAGGTCCTGATTTAAAAGGAAAAAAAAAAAAAAAAAGACTTTGCAGTGGGACATACATAATAGCAGGCACAAGTAATTAATTTGACAGCAATAGGCTTGAAGCTCTAATGATGTTTCTGTGCCTTATGGAAAGGGCAGCTAATGAGCTAAATCTATGGAAATTCACAAAGACTTGCTCAAGTGCTTGGTGTCATTGTGTATAATGCCACAGAACAGCATGAAAACACAACTTGGCAGCACCAGCAAATGCGTGGTGGCAGCTGAGATTGTAGATCAGAGGAGATGAGAAGGAGTGGTAAGGCCTTGGAAAACTGAAGGCTTCATTATTTATTTTAGGGTAGGAGTAATCACTGGAGAAATGAAACCTGGGCATGTGTTGGGACATGGCTTTGCAGGGAGACTTTGAAAGGGTGGACAAAAATGGGAGGATCCTGCATCATTGGGATAAAACAGGACAGTGGATGCTGAAAGAGGGAAATCTCTAAATATGAATGATGCACTTCCTCAGAGTTGCTTTTTTTCCCCCCTGCTGTTGCCCTGGCCCTGTTAGGAGAGCCGGGTCAGCAAGGCTGTGGAGGTGATGATTCAGCACGTGGAGAACCTGAAGCGCACGTACGCGAAAGAGCACGCGGAGCTCAAGGAGCTGAAACAGGTCCTGCTCCAGAACGAGAGATCCTTTGGTTCCCTTGGAGACCGAGGTAACCAGGAAAAGCCCTTTCTAGCACCTGCCAGGCAGCCCCTTAGGAGGTGAAGCTTAAAAGAAGGGGAAATAGAGATTTATCAACAGTATTAAAACCCAACTCACTGCAATTAGACTTGTATGTAAACTGTGGTGGATCTTAAGAGTGTGTAGGGGACCATTGCAAGTACACGGGAACATTGTGGCCTTTTGAGAAGTGCACTGCATGTGTTGGTGATAATCTTATTCCTTGTGAGCAGTAAATGTGGGTACTGGTTCACACTGGAGTATTTGCAGGAGCTATTTCTAGGTAGCTGAGCTTTGACTGCTCTCTACAGATGCTTCCTGCTCTTTTCTAAATACAAGTTACAGACTCCTGAAGTGCAGGGGGCTTGAATTTCCCCCTCTAAGCAGGTGGCACAGCAGCCAGGTTTTCAGATGGTGTTGTGCACTTGTGGCTTTGCCAGAGAAGTATTAAATTCTCAGGAGAAACAGGATTTGTGTTTTTTTAAGCCAAAAGAAGAGTCTCACACCTTACAGGAGCCTTCTGATTCCCAGGCTGTTCTGTTCTGACTGTAAAAGGCAGTCCTGTACCAGGACACTGCCTTGGTAATAGAATATATTTGATGGCAGTGACAAAAATTGATGCTTGCAGAGGATGTGCAATGTGTGGATATTATGAACTTAATGAATTAGAAAGCGTTTTCCATTTCTGCTTTCTGAGAGTGCTCTCATACTTTCTTTTGCCTAAACACTGCAAAAAGTCAGACCTTCAGCTGGAAATAGAGCTCAGTGTGTTCCTGTAAGCTGTTCTGATGTTTGATCTCTTCACAGATGAATCCACAAATAAAAAGCTACCAAGTCCTTTTAACTTTAAGGTACAGCCTTACATGCAATGTCAAGTTTTTACGCATGTTTTGTGTTTTCCTTTGCTTTGCCATGTGCTGGTGTTCTGCTGCATGCTTGGCTTGGTGGTTTTCTGGCACAAATATGGGCTGATACCCTCAAATATGAGGATCATGTCACCCCACCAGCCTTCTAAGTCCCACATAATAGATGAAGCATTCACAGAAACTGAAATGGTCAGGCTCTCACTTGGTGCTTAACTCATTGGGTTAAATAAGGGTTTAGCAGAGAAATAGGGGGGGGAAATAGATAGGAGCATTTCCAATTGAATTTAGGAGTTTGTGAGCAGCATTAGGGGAATTCAGACACATTCAGTTTTGTTATTTAGCTGGGAGCTGTGTAACCAGCCCCACTCAGGTACTTGTGGGCAAAATGTGGTGCTTCCAAGGGGTTCACTTATTCTTTGTGTGTCACTTCAAGCCAAGGATCAACACCTCCTTTTTTAATATGGCTTGTGTGCTCAGTGAGTAACCCAGTGGTTCCTTGGTAAGAGCCAGTAATGCCTCTTGTTTGTGCAGCCCTCGGCAGCCCTGCGGAGAGTCAGCATTGCAACAGTGCCTCGGAATGCTGGGAATGCAGGGATGGGGTTGCCACTGGTGAGTGGGGCTTCCCAAATGGATGGGGAGGTGCCTCATCTGCTCAAAACTGGCTGGGCTGAAGGGTGAGAGTGACAGTGCAGTCAATGTGCCAAACTACTTCTTCTCCAGGCCCAACTCCATGACCCTGAGGGAGAGGAAAGGAGTGAAAGATTCAACAGGAGATCAAGCAGTTGGTAAATTTCCTTGGGTTGGTCTTTGAAAAGGGGGAAATACATTTTTTTCAACTCTGTGCTCATAGCAAGCAGCTTATGGGGGATCTCGAGGTGTAGTAATGTTAGGCTATGCCTTTCACATTAAAGTGCTGCAACAGGTAAATGATCCTTCATGAGTAAATGTTACAGCTGCCTTTTTTATTTATTAAGCACTGAAAGCTTTAAAAAAATACCTCAACTTTCTTGCTTTAGAACTAAAATATGAAATCTGAGTATCAGCCATTGATGGATCTGTGATTTCGTTTGGCTGGGCTTTTTGGTGTTTTATAAATAATTGTAATTTCAGGCAACTAACTTTGAAAGTTATTTTGTCTAAGGCCGACCTAAATGAGCAGGTTTTGCTACATTTTTTACTGCTATGTATATCTAATGGGGAATTTCAGGCAAATTTGTTTCAACTCTGACAGGGGGAAACTGGGGGCAAAGCAAAATGAGAAGCGTCCTTCACTGCAGCGATTCCTCAGCACCTATTCCTGGGCAGAGTACGACGAGGAACACTTTGCAACCAAGTAAGTCCAACAGCAACCTCCTCAGATGTGTGAGCAGGGTGGCTTGGTTTGGTTTTAATGAACTCTTTAATGACTAGGGCTGTAAAGCCCAGCTGGTGTGCATTTAGCTTGGTGGCAAAGCTGTGGAACTGTTGCCTCTTGCCTACAGAAAGGAGCAGTCAGAATTGCCTGCTGAAGTACAGGAACAACCAGACAGAAAGCAAAGTGTCTCTGAGAAAGGAAAATATTCATCAAAATGGACCCTGGAGTCAATGTAAGTCTTATTATAGTCCTTGTGAGTGAAAGCAATGTTTGTGTGGGAGAGGGAAGCAAAGCTGGAGCTGTGGTTGGGTTGTTAGTGCCCACTTAAACTATGACTGATCCTTGGGTGCCAGAGACTCCCCTCTCCAGGACACCCTGGCTATAAAGTGACCTCTGTGGGAGCTGTCAGAGCTCAGCTACTTGGTGATGTTATTGTGTAATCTTGTAAGAATGATTAAGGATGGCACAAGTAGTTACCCAGCCTAACTCCAGAGTACCCCAGCTAATGCCTCTGAATATCTCCGCTCAAGGAGGAGGGCTGTCTGGCACGTGGATCCCTTGGAAGCTCCTGCCTTGCAGGAAAGGGGGGCTGCTGTCTTCTGCAAATATTCCACCTGAACACAGAATGCTAAACCTCCCCTAGAGGCATTTCTGGTTGAGGGGGAGACAATTTAGGCCAGTGTGTAAAACTAAGACAACAAGGACCAATACATGTTATTTTCTATTGTTTCCTAAAGGGTGGAGATACCCAATGTCATGAGAAGTCTAGGATTTGGGTAGTCAGGGAGGGTAAGACTGCTCCTAACCTCAGGGAAGCAGTAAAAGGCCAGAACTTTCAGTGCTTTCTACAAGTAAGGTTTCTTGATAATCTTGCAAAGCAGCTCTTGTGAATCCTCTTCAGAAACAGTGTAGGGAGCAGGGGTGGGCCTGTAAGTGGGGTGAGCCACCTAAAACTTGCTTTGTTGGAGGCTGAAGTTTAAACCCAGAACACAAGCTACACTACCAACCTTGTCACTCTTGATCAAGGTCTCTGTGGTTTAGGTTTCTTTGAGTTTAGGGGATTTTTTTGAAGTGGAATGGGAAGAGCTTCCAAGTTTTGGAGGATAACTGAAGAGCTCTAACTTACTGGTCCTGCACAGGTACAACTTTGTGTCATCGTGGGCGTCCCACTTCAAGGCTTCCTTTTCCAACACCAACAAAACTCTCTGGGTTTCCTTTTCCATCCTGGTGCTCCTGGCTGCCTTCACAGGCTTCCTCATAGGGCTGTCCCTTCAGAGACCTGCAGCTGCAGAGCCTGTAGGACCTGGGGACTCCTGGATGTCACTACAGCAGCTGTTGTGGCCCTACACAGGACTTCGGCACAACGGGCCTCCCCCGGTATAGCAAAGGTTCTCACTTCTGTAGTTGTACTCTCAAGTACTTCCTGAGAAGCTGAGATAGTTTATTTAAGGTTATATGTTTAGATTTGTTTTGTTGGGTTGTGGGTATTTTTGGGGAGATTTTTTTCTTTAAAGCATGACTTGAAATGTAGATAGATAGATATATATTTTTCCCCCACATTCTGACAAAAGTCATCTTTACAGGTAGCTAAAAGGGTCTCTGTTCTGGTCAGGTTTACAATCTGAAAGGAGCTAAAGATAAATACAACTAAGTGGTCTGAGACACAGGAGATTAAAGAACTTATTTTGCTTGAACAAAGATGTTTGCATTTTAGTCGTTGAAGCTGTTTCAATGATTTGAAGAGAAAAGAACTCATGACTTGAAATGTAACTTTATGGAAAACTTTTGATAATAAAGCTTTAAAGAAAAAAAAGTAGTATTTAAGAGTATGTTAAAACTCTTGTAGCAAGGAGTAGCTGATACACAACATCAGTAAACAGGAAGCTGGCTCCTTCCACTCTATCCATTGCTCCTTTGCTGGCAAAATCCTTAAGCAGATGGTAGAGAGTGGAGTGTAATTCAGAATCTTCTTCTACCTCTTCTGAAAAAGCTTCACTGGTTTCAGTGATTTTAAGCTTTTGTGCTTTCTGGCCATTAAACATGTAAAGAGACCAGTTGTCTTTGACAGAATCTGCTTCAAGGTGCTCACTTACCTATTTCAAGAAAAAATGGACTGTAAGATGGAGCCTGTGCCACTGACAGAATATAAATTCTAGTGTGAAATTCAAAATTCATGTGAGTATAATACAGAAACAAACCCCCTAAACTAGTAGTATTAATATTGGTGCTCTGCTCCTAAGAGACTGTGGGTAGCAGGGACTGCAAAAGCACCAAGATCCTCCACCTAGTTTGCCTCTAAAATTCAAGGTTTAGGCTCTCCTGCTGCTCCTGGCTCCTAGGGGGAGACTAGTTAGGTGCAACAGGCATAATTTATTTTAGTAAGTAGCAATTTAGGTATCATTTATTTCAGTTTTTACTCCTGAGAACCGAGTATTAGGCTAAGTATTTGTGTGTCACATGCATTGAACTAGAAAGTGAGAAAGCTGCTCAAGGTTTCAACAGTATGGTGTATTCTCTATTTGTCTGGGAGAAGCTTTAACAATATGTTTTCAGTTCACAGGTGGAAACAAATCAGCACTTATGTTGTTTATTCCCTCCTTTGCAGTAGGGAGCAAATGAAACTAGACTAAACCTACCAACCTTGAACACCACGTGCTCGGGACCTGCTGCTCCATTCCACTTGCTGGATGCAAAAGCAAATGCAGATGCAAGCAGAGCCATCTGTTGATAGGCCTTACCTTCTGCCAGGGCAGCCTGCAATGCCAAAATACAAGTTAGGCTACATCTCTCTCAGTCAGTCCTTTTGCCTGTGTTATACAAGTGTAAGGAAAAGCTTTCTTTACCCAGAATCCCCTGGCTCAGCTGGCAGAGCACATGTATATTCTGCACTGCAGCTCTTCATGCAAGAAAGGGTGAAAAGAAAGTGAAAAACAGGTGAAAAAATCCCACCAGGAAACCATTCACTGTTGCACTCACCTTCCTGGTCACAGGGACATAGTTGTGAGAATACTCTCCTGGGAAAATGTTCACACCACCTCTTTTCAAAGCTGCTCTGAGGGCAAGTGGACTCATCCATTGTCCTGTGATGTGGGAAAGCACATCCTTCTCTTCCACCACTACTGAAGACAACATACACTGCTTACCCTGTTGTACAAAGCAGTGAAAACACCTTACTGGGCATGAAAGCTCTTCCCTGCTTTAGGCACCAAACATTAACATCTGTGCTCTTCTGGGTGTCCCATACATTATCTGCTACTCTGGGCTTTGAAATTTCACTGGCATAGCCTGAACAAAGCCACTTTTCTGTAGGAAGTCAGAAAATGAACAGCTGTACTGGCCCATACTGACTTTTTTCTGCTCATGATTTATACATTAATGAACATATGGACTTTGTTTCTTCTAAAGGTTCAAGTAACATTAACAGTAGGCTGCTTGAAATGCTTTTCTTTCTCTTGCTATAGCTGGGAGAAGAGAGGAATAATTTGCAAGTCGCTACCTGGTGAAACAGTCTTGAATACAGCATTTCCTGGACCTCTGCAGATCATACACATTTTCCCTTCTGACCAGCTCATGAAAATAACTGAAATTTAAATAACTGGTACAGTGCTTGGAAAGGAAGAGATCCTCCCTCATTTTCACTGGCACTGAGAGAGGTTCAAATTGGTCTTGTAGAAGCATCTGAAAGTCTTAGTAAAGGACATTAATAACTGTGGAGGGTTTTTTTTTTTAAAGAACTAGCAATGTTTAATTAAAAAACCTTATTTAGCCTACCTTAATTTGTATCTGGATTGTTGCATGGGATGTAGTAACACTAAGGACTGCTTCATCCAGAGCAGTAGGTTGTAATTCCCAGGCTTTATACGGCATGTTGAGATGAGCATCCTGGAGAAGTGCTACTGTATAAAAGGCACCCAGCTCAAAGGTGATGCTCTGCTCTTCTGTTACATATGTTATGTTGCTGATGCTATCAGTTCTCCACTGTTGGCCTGAACAAAAAGGATGTAAAAATACAAAGGTGTACATGTAAAGCTTCTGCTGGGGAAGAATTGGTAAAAACACCCCAGGTTAACTAATACTCACAGTTAAAATAAAATATTGGGCACAAAATAATTGATTTAAGGTAAAAATTCCCCTCATTTTAATTGTCTTTAGCCAAATCTTGTCCTTGATTTTGACAGGAAAGCTTCTCCTCAATTTCAAAAGAAAAGACATGCAAATGCTAATGTAACTGTAATTTTTAAACATCTAAATGTTTTAATAGGTTCTGCTCTCTTTCATGAATATAAAGTCAGAAGGATGCTGTATTAATCTAATAACTAGAATAGCCCAGTTGGTTCTTAATATATAAATTTCATATTGTAACTTAGGAGCTACTTTGGCTCAATGTAGACTTTACCTTAGCAAAAGGTCATTTGAGCTATGCAGTTCTGTTGCTGCCCATTAGCTGCTATTTGTTTCCATTCATATTAAAAAGCTACAACAAAAAGCCTTAGCAAAGACTTTTTATTAGCCTCTTTATAAAGGCTTTATTATTTATCCATTATTAGATATGGTGCAGAAGCAAAATAAAACAGCCAACCAGAAATATCCAAATCAATTAACATTGAAGTCTCCAAATTATTTCTGGGCTCTTAATTGGCTCTTATCTCTACAGGTGACCTCTGCCAATAGTCAAACTCAGGGATAAATTCCATTATTCAAACTTTGAGCATAAGTTTATGTTCTAAGTTCATACCTGCAGGATCCCACCAGGCTACCACAGGGCTGTCAAAATACACCACATTTTCAGGGAGCCCAAGGGTTATTTGTATTGCTGATTCTGTGGCATCCTCAGCCTCTTCTGGGGAATATGGAAATGCCTCCAGTCCAGTATCCTGTAACTTTGGCAAGATGGGAAAAGGGCACATAACAGGTTTATTAGAAAGTGCAGCAGCCTACTTATTTTATTTTTGTGTAAGTCCCTTAAGGCAGTGCCATACAGTGGGCACAGGCACTTTTGAACAGCCCCACAGTCCCAAAACACCAAGAGCACCCAAGAGGCAAGAGCAGGTGTCATTCTGCTCTGCCCACACAGTGCCATAGGGAATGAGATGTGGGTGGAGAGGCAGGTCTGTGTGCCTGGCTGGGAACGAGGAGCCCACGGCCTCTTGATCTACCCACAGTCCTGCTTGCTTAGTTTGAGTGGCAATTTTGCTTATTAAAGGTTTTCATCTTCACAGTCACGTCTCTGATGTAGGTTAGCACCACATCAGGCTCCAGCAGTGGAAAAGTAGGACACAGTGACTGTGATTCTCAACCATCTTGCAGAGCCTGGGACTGAACTGAACATGCAGGAATTTTGTTACCAGCCTGCTTTTAAGTCTGCCTTTCGCAAATGAAAAATTAAGAACTTCTCTCTTTGCTTTTACTTTGGCCAAGAGGGTCTTCCAGCACATGGATCTGTGGTGGCCATGCTGACTGAGCACACAGTGACCACACAGGTCCCTTCAGCTGCTCCAAAAGCTGGCCAAGTGTAAGTGAAAAATGATCTGAAAAACCTGATCCTTTAATCTGCTGCTCAAGGAATCCCAGACCCTGCACGAGTACAGTGGGGACACACCTCAGGAACAGCTTTCCAGGGGTGACAGAAGAGACCTGCACAGGTGTGATCCCTTCCCTCACTCACCTCCACCATGCTCCAGTCCCTGACTTCTACGACCTGAGGTGGAATCTGCAGTGCATCGATATGGAACACACCACCCACCAGCACAAACTGCTGCAAATCAACATATTCAGGTGCTACTGGCTCTGGTTTTTGTCTTATCTCTTCCTGTATCACTGGCTCCCCTTCTGAAAAACAACCAAAAACATCAGGAGTTTACTTGGTGCTCCAACTGAGACACTGAAATTTCCCACTTCTGTTTATTTTTCCCTTGAAGTGCTTCACGCTCTGCAGCATTTCAGCCCCATCTGCTGGTGTTCCACAGAGCTTTTAAAAGATGAATGGAATGTGGGCAAAAACTAACTGGGCAATGAAAAGCACTCCTTGTCTTGGTACTGAGCTTTTTAACTGACTACTCTCTGCTCTGAATTTGGGGCCAGTTCAAAATGCTTTATATAAGAATAAGGTTTTACTGGCAAAACATGTCACATCAATAACCACATGTAATACAGTAGGTTCTGGGCAGGTTTAGTAAGACTGTATTGAAAAGAAATGAGGCAAATAACAAGAGGCACCTAAAAATAAGTAAAAATAAGGCAACAAAAGGTGCTGAAGGTGAAAGAAATTATAAAGTGCAAGAGGGATTTAACAGGAATCACAATTTTCAGATAACAAAGATAATTCATATTTTTCTATGCATAATTATGTATATATTATATAAATGTTTGAACTTAAGGTTTAATTAATTGGAAAATGTTACTAAAAGGCAGCAATGCTATGGACAAAAATGGCTAGAAATATTCTCTTTTAAAAAAAACAAACAAGCCCACATAAAACATCACATGGGATGCTACGGGAGGAGAGAGAAGTTATGTTGACAGGGATCAAGAAGAAAAGTGTTCAAATACTGTAAAAACAGCTACTGTAAGTGTTATGAAATTTGCTTTGAGAGAGTGAGATCATATCAAAAAAAGTGACAACTATCTACATAAACTGTCTTCAGTGAAAATGGTGTTAATTTTGTCACATTTAGTTGCATTAGGCAGAGGTTTTATTCTGCTGTCTTCACACAACACCATAATGTCCTTTTGCAATTATTCTCAGCAAAAAATTTACAAGAAGCAAAAACCATTTTACTGCCAGCCCCAGTGGTAGCTTGCACTTTAATTTGGTTTTTAAAATAATAATATGCATCATGACCATGACAGCAAAAGCACAATTTCACAACCCTTCTCTCCTTATGAAAGCAGATGAAAGGTTTGAAGGCATTCAGGTGTAACTACTGCACTTCTGTGTGCACATCACCTAATACTACAGCAGGGATTTTCAAAGCCTTGTGGCAATAACACAGCAAATTCCTCCAAATGAAGCCCAAACCCTTCACTTGCTCTGGAAAACCTTGTTTGGGTGGTCTTTGGGGTCTAGTCTGACAACTGGTTCCTTGGACTGTGCCCAGCAGAAAATGCTGTAGGGTGGGATTTGGTTTGTCAAACAAGAAAAAGGCTGTAAAGTTGAGCTAAATTATGCTAATAGTTTGCAATTTTATTTCAGTCAGCACTACAAGAAAACTCACTTATTAAACCAAGGGATGACACTAAAGCCCTGAAGAAATTTGTAACTTGTGTGGGACAGATAAACTGTTCTATTTCCTAGAATTAGGCTCCCTTTTAACAGAGTGTATCAGCACGAATCTTGCTTTAAGCACACACTTAGCTAACACTCAGTAACACTCTACACTACCCCAAGGCCTACCCTTATATGCATTTGAATCATTTTTTTCTGGGGAGTCAATCTCATCAGACAGCCTGGTAGATTCATACAGATTGTGTATCTCACTCATAAGCATACACATAGTAATACATATATAAACTACATGAAGTTAATAAACATGTACCTGAACATAAATAATAAATAAAAGAAAGTAAGTGTGGGGACAAACTCCATTTTTCTACCTGTCCTGTTATCTCTTTGCATTTAACAATCATTAACAGCAATGTCAACAAAACTCAAGTGTTATCAAAACATTGACGTATTTACATAGAGATCTATATTGCAGTATTTCCATATATCATAGAATGGCCTGGGCTGGAAGGGACCTTAAAGATCACCCAGTTCCAATGCCCAGCCATAGGCAGGGACACCCTCCAGGTTGCTCAGAGCCACATCCAACCTGGCCTGGAACAATTCCAGGGATGGGGCATCCCTGGGAAACCTCACCACCCTCACAGGAGAGAATTTCTTCCTAATACATAAAATACTTAGCATAACTACTTTTGTAATGCTGCATGTATAAACTAAGCAAATACCTTGTGATGATCTGTCCAAGATTTCTGATTTCTCCTCAGTTTCCTCCCCTGTCTCATTTACATCATCTATGTTATTGCTGGTTTCTTTCAATGAGACAGCACTGCTCTGTATAAAAAGACATTTTTCCATTAGTCAGAAAGAGATACAATAAAGAAGAGGATATCACCTCCTTCAAGGAGGCCCAAGGAGAAGGGGTACAGTTCCACTCCTCCAGCAACATTTGCACCAATCTTGCTACAGGGTCAAGATTTTAAGAGAAATTATTTCTACCTAGCTAGCAAAACCAGTTTTGATTAAAGGTACTCTCCAATTTAGAAGTGGATATATAAATAGAGATAAAGTTAATTACTTCACTTCCACAGCAAATTTCATCTTGAGCTCCTCAAGTACCACACAAGCACTTGACACCTTTTTTAGCCATGTGTGCACTCAGAAATTATGTTTATGTTGACTTCACAGCTACCAGAGTGGCACCAAGAAAATGCAAGCCCAGGCTGAATCCAAAGCCCTACTGAAACACTGCCAGGACCCCCACCTGCAGTTTCAGCCTGAGCCCTGCCCATGATATTTATTCCCTTTCCCATGCTGTGTGTTTACACATAAGAATGTGGGGGAACTCGAGGCAGAGCCAGACAGGAGGATGCTGAGAAACATTACCCTGGATTTCCAGCCAAATTTCCAAACCAGATATGGATTCATCCCTATCACAGCAGACTCCTCTGGAAGCACAGCAGTAGGCAAATGGCAGTTCAGGGTATGAGCCATCTATTTGGAGGAACAGGCACCTCCTGAGCCCTGTGTGTGTCTGCCAGCACGTGGGAAGAATACACATGTCCTCAAGCAGGACAGAAGGTGAGAGGAGTGGAACCTTCAGAAGGAAAACTGGCAAAACTGGATTGAGAGAAAGAGCTGGGAAAGAAAAAGGAAGGAATAAAACGAAGGAGCTTAAAGAAAGTCTGAGAAACGTGGCTGAAAGCTGCCAAAGGAAAAGATTTGTCATACAAAAAAAAGAAAAATGGAACAAAGACTAGGAGGATTTCAAGCACTATTTCACTACAAAGGTGCTGGGGACTGAAAAGGAGAAAAGCCAAGATCATGAACGGGGATTTGATCCCTGTATGAACCATTCACTTAAGAGCTGGACTCGATGATCCTTATGGGTCCCTTCCAACTCAATACTCTGTGAAATCTGTGACACTGCTCTAAACACCCTAAGAAGACATAAAACATGATGTTTGCCAGTTATTGCTGCAGAAATTTAAAAAAGAGAACACATGCCATTTATCTGCAGGCCACAGATGACACACAAAGTGAAAAACCCAAATGCAAACCCAAGCAACCTCCTTCATACCTAAAGCCAATATATTCCATGGAAGAGTGTCAAGGAAGAGAACAGGCAGCCAGAAAGAGTACTTGAAAAGCCCTCTAACAGCAAAGGGGTCAGCTAAGTACCTGCACAGCCAACACCTACTGAACTCTGAATCCTATTCTGCATGCTGTCAATTTTCCTAAAATTGGATTCCTGCAGGGATTTTATGGGGCTTCTCAGAAGCAGAATCCACTCATCTGTACATATGTCAGAGATTTATAGAAACATCCAGAGAAGTGGGCACAACACCAAACCTGACAGAGCTCCAGGAGTGTTTGGATGATGCTCTCAGGCACAGGGGGTGACTCTTGGGGATGGGCCTGTGCAGGGCCAGGGGTTGGACTGGATGATCCTTGTGGGTCCCTTCTAGCTCAGCATATTCTGTCATCTTACAGCAGCACCTGATGTTCCCTATGGCTTGATCCTACTCTTGAACTACCAACCAAATGCCAACAGCACCAAACTTCCCTGTCTATCTTCTGCCCAAGTCTGGGATTATCCATCTTTCCATTCCCTTGAGAAGATCTATAAGAGTATTAATACAAGTTACCTTTTCCTATAAACCATTGAAGAATGTGGCTCTCATGCACAGGACACATTCAGAAGCTGGGAGTGGGCCTTGGACTTAGCAAGAGCAATGCACAACATCCTTTGGTGAGGCTTTTCACCTACCTTTCTCCCCTCAGGACACGTTTCTTCTTCAGCAGGCACACTGGGTTCTTCTCTGCCTTCCTTCTCCTCTTCTTGTGGTTCTTCTGCACTTTCTTTTGGGTGCTCAGTTAACTCTTTGCTCTCTAAGGCTTCCAGGTCTGGCAGACCTTGACAGTACAGCCAAAGTGGAGACACGTGGTCATACCAAGTGTGCAAAATGCGAACGGCAACGCTGCTCAGAGCCAGGGACTTGGGAAGATCAAAGCCATGCTGTACATCACTAAACACGTGATTTTTGAACCTGGGAACGACAGTTAAAACCAAAAAAACGTGAGATTGGCAGCACTTATTCTTGTGTTTCTCCAGAAATATTCAAATCTCTTTGGAGATTTGTTGCACTGTGTGAGAAACAGAGTGGGATGTCATGATACTTGTACTGACAGCTGTCTGTAAGACCCTCCCAGCAAAGCCATAACTGCACTAAGGGGATCAGGAGCTCCAAAAATAATATCTTGACAGGATGACAGTGAGGCACAATCAGATGGCAGCTCTTCTATGTGGTGCATTCCTGGTAAAACTGACTAATTTAAAGGGCAAATCCTACACAGGTGAAGCCACCAGCTGTCTGTATTGCATCAGCCTCAGCACCTTTCAAAAATAATTCAAATAATATTTATTTTTGGATGAGATCAGCTGGTCACAACTTCTGAGAGTCTTCTGGTAAAGGGACATTTAGTTTTCAATTGTTGGTTGAATATTTGAAATACACCTCTATGCTGAACAAAGGGCTTTAGCAGTAACCCAAGTGGGCTCCTCCTGAAGGTCACTCTGACATTGCTCAGCTCTCTGCATGAATTTTAGTGTTTGTCTTCAAAACTTGTTCTGGAGTAACTGGTTCTACAGCAGCATTTTAAGAAACAAATTTATATATGGAAAAGATTATGAGGAATGGGTTCTTGGTGTTCACCCAACTTTGGTAGACAAGGCCAGGCCTCATTTCAAATTAAAAATTTCAGTGTGCTGTACCTTACTTTCTTCTTCAGATTGACCCAAATACAGAAAGTAACATTTTTATCCTTTATGACTGTCTGCATATTTCCAGTTTCAGAATCTTCATACATACTAGCTGTCTACAAAGAAAAAAGCCAATTAAATAATATTTTCTATTTATGTCACGTACATTTACAGCTGAATAAATAAAAAAAAAAATAAAAAAACCCTACTTATATATATGATTCATTTACTTGAAACAGCAAGATACATGCAATCCAGAAAACTGATTCTCAAGCACATTTTCCTTTTCTTGTTTAAATACTCTTCACTCTTCCCAAGATCTTACTTTAAAAAATATATTTCAGTCACATGAACTTGTATTAAAAATGTACACAAGGCAACCTTATGACCTACTTTTCACATTTGCAGTTTTTTCTGGAGGGAGTCAACTAATTTAGATTAAATCACTGAGGCAAAGCAGGAAACAAATTTCATACAGCACCCCATCCTTGTTTTCAACATCTCCAAATTTCACAAAATTCCACAATAATTTAATCTTTAGCGACTTAATGATGAGAATTTCCCTTCCAAAGTTCAGATTTTGAGGAGTTTTGAACAATTACAAGTCTGGTATGTGCTATACACATGATTTGGAAACGCAAATGCTGAATTTGGAAACTCACAGACTCATTTCTCTGACAGTCTAAGAAGAAACAAGCCCAACCATTGTAACAAGACATTTGGAACTAAAGTTATGTGCACTGCCCATACCAAAACTTCAAAGCAGTGACTCTTACTTTCAGCAGGTGCCATGTAGCTTCATTGTACTTGTGGTGAAGCAGATTCTGCAATTCCAGAATAGATTCCTGGTACTGGATTGCTTCTTTTTCTGTCATCTCATTTGGTGGTGCATCCATTAAAAGAAGCTGCAAGTTCTCAATTAACTAGAAGACATTACATGTGGGAAAAGGATCTCTTTAATCTACTGTGTGTTCTGTCATAAAAGATGAGGCAAATTTGCTTCCTTTATGCCTGAAAAGATCTTAGTCACAGAAATAACCTTTTCCTAATAGAGCTCTAAAACTATGTTAAGTCAGCATTTATCAGATAAACAGTGCTGGAAATTCCAGGATCAAGAGCCTCTATTCCTCTAGTCCAATTCCTTCATTCCTTAATCTGTGGGCTGTGAAATCAAATTGCAACACCCAGCAGACACTGCTAGGTAAGAAACAAAGCTCAGAACCAAACCAGCCCAATGAAACCTACATTATACATGCAACTTTCACCCTCAATTTCTGGAAAGATCCCATTTGACTTTCTGAAAAAATTAACATATATGAGTTAGCACAAAATTAAAATCCCAAAATTCTACTTTGAAATTAAAATAAAAATCCTAAATTTACAGGGCAGGCCCAAAGTGCTTCACAAGCCTTCAGTGGTTGGTAACTCCTGTTGGTAAATCTCAATTTTGGGAACTCCTGCTCTTACATGACCCTTACTGGCTCAAGGGGTACACAATGAGGCTGCTGCCCACCAAAGCATTTATATATATAACATGAATTTACATGCTCAGGCTCAAGGTTGTTTAAAATGGCAGGGAAGATGGATGTTGGGATACTAGAGCTCAGTGAAGAAACACTGCACTCAAATCCCTTAAATACATATTTAAACTCAACAGACAGCACCTTCAGGGTTAACAATAAATCTGTAATGAAAACAAAAGTAAAAACTCAAGTAAAACCTTTAGGTTCTGAAGGTTACAGCCACAAAAAAACCCCAAACAACACAGTTGGAGGGGGCTGTTAAGGCTGTGTTGAGCTGAAACTGAAATACACCATTTTAACACTTACATTTAGCACCTGTGCCCCCTTCTCCATCACGAGCTGAACATCCTCATCTTGATCTTCACGCCATAAGCTCATGAAAGTGTTGATTTCCTGCAGCACAGTTGGGTCAGGAGTGCCATCACAACTGAGGTAATGCTCCCACTACAGAAAGCAGAGGATACAGGCATGAGGGGCAAGTGACTGTTGGTATTACAAGAAAAAAGGAGTGGTCTGAAAGACAATTATAGTGGTAATTCACACCTGCACCTAAATGGGCTTCCAACACCACCTGGCTTATCCCTATGCCAGGAAAAGATCGTTTAATTTGACACTGGTGTGTTAAGGTACTTTTCTGTTCTGATGAGGAGACTCGCATGTCTCCAAAAGCAATGAAATCAGCACCTGACACAAAAGAGAGGCTGAAAGAATAAATGACTGAGAAAATCAATGAGGAACCAGCGCAGGGGGAAGAGGCAGATGGTTCTCAGACCAGATACTGCCAATAAAGCTGCTTAAGAGCCTCTACTCCAGTATGTTTATTTCTCCATTCTCTGCCTCTAAAGGAGATTTCCTCTTCCTTGCCAGCACCAATTCAACTGTTACAAAAACCTCTGGTGGGAATGTGAAATCCTAGATTAGGGTTTTTTTAATAATTTTATTTTCAAATCAGTTCTTGGTCATTCTCATAAGTGGTGGAAAGAAAAAACTAGTGGCAGACTAAACCCACTAAATGCTAAACATAAGCCTAACAGTGGCTCATGGGATCAATTTATCACCTATAATGTAATTTTTTCACCCATATAATAGGATATTAAGGAAACATTGCCTCCCTATTTGCTGTGAAGATTAATAACACCATGTTACTGAAGATTGCATTACAAAGTAAAATGGATCTTTTAAAGTAAAAACACTGGTATAATTGCATTCCCAACCACTTCCATAAGCATTTCCACTGAAGCCAAAGAAAGCAACAGTAGGTGAGTGCTGAGTGCACTGCAAACTCCTGTAGAAAAGATTGATCAGTCTTCAGTAAGTAAAAGATCTGATTTTTTTTTTAATATCTTTGCACTTAAAAAAGTTTCACTTTCATCACCATATCCTTAAAAATAACAGCACTTGTTCTTTGAGAAAAAGAATAAATTTTATGATAATTAGTAAGTATATGTTAATCTGAACTGACATTGCACAGAAATAGATGTTAAAACTCATCATTTGATATTCTGTATTTCTTTAGCTCTAAATATTGTTAATAACAGACTAATACGAACTCTGGTATTTCCCATAATCTACCAGGATTTTATTAGAAGATTTATTTAAAAAAAACCCCAACAGTTCTATTTTGCCTTTACTTTTGAAAACAAAAAAGCCTTATGTTTCCCCTTCCAAGAAACACTCTGGCAATGATCACAAGCTCTAACAGGGAAATGCCAATTGCATTTAAAGAAAAGTGGTTACAATGAGAGTGGTAAAGCTGTCAAAGTGGCTGCTTGAAGATCCTGTGGTACCTCCAACCTTAACATTTTCAAAACCCAACTGAGCCCCTTGATGTAACTTCAGAGTTTGCCCTGCTTTGTGCAGGAGGTGGAACTACATGAATTTCAGAAGTGCTGAGATGATTTATCTTATGATTCTGAATTTGTTCTGCAGAAGCTTTAAGAGGATTAAGTGATAAACAAAACAAAGAGAAAATCCTCCTGTCCACAAGTCAATTTAACCTTACCTGGAACCAAGCTGACCAAATCTCACACCACACTGTTACTGAGTGATGTCTGCAAGATGGATTCACATGAGAGGAGTGTTCTCCTGGTGTATTTCTATACCTGACTATTTCAAATTTAACTTTATAGGTACTTAACACTATTGTGTGACAACTCAACCACCCTAAACTGCAGACATGGACTTTTAGCTGCATTTTCCTCTGTTTCCAGCCCTGATGTGTGCCATGTCCTTCAAAGTTTTGGACAACCTCTCTCCAAATGATCACCTGTGATATCCAGGAACCACTGAAACAAATGTTGTCGACTGTCTCAAAATGTATTAAAAAAAAAATCTAAGCCCTGGTAGAGCTTTTTTTTGTGAAATGTTTAGAAGTGGAATGAATTGAGGAAAGAGAAAAGGAAGGACAAAGGACTTTGGCAAGAAACCTTACCTTTTCATATGCCCTATAATCCACTTTCCACTGCTGTGCAGACAGAAACTTCTGTTCCAGTGAATTGAATTCTGCTAGTTCTGACTCCTTTTGTTCTTGATACTGTTAAAACATATACATATCAAACAGAGCAGTCAAAGACTTGGCTTACTTCTTACAATGATTTTACATAAAAGAAACATGTTTGGGACATTTGAATGAGTTATTATTTAAACAATTCCAAACACTGATAACTTGGGGTTTTTTTATGAAACATTCAATTGAGAAGCCTCTGGTAGTTTGCAATATGTTACTGTCATGACATTAGTTGCTGAGCCATATGATAAACACAGTGTGTGTCATATGATTGCTAACCTCTCCCTTGAACAGTTTCCATATCATCATCCTAATGGGAGCTGCTAAAAATGTAAGCATCTGTTGGAAAAATATGCACAAAATTATTTGATTTTTTTCCTTATAATTCCTCTGCTTTTAAGTTTATCTTCTCCCCAGGGGAAAAACATTCTGTGAGGTACAGAAGGCAGAGGCAAGAATGACTTTTTTCTAAAATAAAATAAATAAAAAATATTTGTTGTAAATCTCCGTTTTCCTTTGAAAACACAAAAATATTTATACATTACCAATCAGTTTCTGTTCTGAATTCCAGTTTTGCCAGAAAAATAAATATACATAGTCTAATACACACATATCTATGCACACACCAATCACTGTATCTGCCCTAACATGTAACCAAATTAGGGAATTTACACCAACACTTCCTTGCCACAGCTGTACCAAATATAATTATGGGGAACACAATAAATACATTCAACTGAAAGCATAGTGGAGGAAAAAAAAATGGGCATTTATTCAAACTGGAGTATCACATATCACAAAAGTTAATATATTTAAATATCTCAAAACTAGGCAAGTCTATCTCATCTGTTTTTCTAAATCAAAGCAGCACTAAGCCAAACATTTGCTTGATGAAAGAATATTGTAGGAAAACAAAATCAGCACCATTTTCTTTTACTTTACATGCATTTATTACTATTCCAGCTCAATTTGTGGGATCTTATCTTACAGTGCCCTGACTAGGTTTCAGGACTAATGTTAATCCATGGAAGCTGGAAATGTTCCTCTATATTGTTCCCAACAGTAAGTACACAAGGGACTTAATTCCTATTCTCACAGTGAATTACCAGTGTTTTACAGACCTTGTCTCAAGTTTAGAAATAGGATAATCTTTTTTGAGTGGGTACAAACTAACTTTTGCCTCAAGCTTTTCCATGCGCTCTCGTTCAAGCCTCTCCTTCTCAAGTCTTGCTGCTTCTCGCTCAGCTTCCTCTGCAGGTTGGGAAATACATCAAGAGCATAACTATATTTTGCTTAATAAAACCAGACAAATGATTCTGTTATTAACTGTAGTAACAAAATAACCATAAAATGAGCAACATAAATGTTTGTCAGTGCACAGAAATCTTCCACGAGACAAATTAATCTGCACCATAGTACTAAAACACACAATGTATGGCACTAGCCCATCAGCCTGTGATGATACAAGAGGAGACAAGGATCAGCAGGTCCTCTTTTCCCACTCAGAAACAGCAGCAAGAGTGTTCTCTTTCTATTACAGTTTCTTAATCCAAGGTCTGCAGTGAAACTGAGTGGTTTGGTTCCAAGTTACTCTTCTCCTTTCCTACAACTTCAACCTCCCAGCTGTTTGTTCACTGAAATCCTCTTCAGGATCAGCTGCTACCCATCACAGCTTTGCCTCCTCTTTGCTGCCATAAGGACTAGAAAATTTGAGAGGATGTGGAAACTGAGCTTGACTTCAGCCTCTAAGCCTTCAGCCCGAGCTGAATCCAGATGTTCCTAAGCAGAGAGTTGAATGTCACCCCCACCTCATAAATCATGTCAAGGGTATCAGTGTTGCACTGAGATAAGAGCAACAGCAGTTCCCAAATCTGCCTGTACTCACCTGAGCTGCTACTTCCCCCCACAAAGGGCTACTACTGGTTAGGAGTCACTTACTAGCAGTCAGAGCATGCCCAAGCCCCCACCAGCAAGTTAATTCTTCCCAAGTCCCTAATTGCAGTACAAATAACTAGTATTGCTCTGATAGGAAAGTGAGACGTGGCATCAAGTAACACAGAACTTGGCCCACATCAGAAAAGGGAATCCCCTGTGTTTGTGAAACAGAGATATCAATGCACATGCAGCTCAAGACATTAGTTTCTGTACATTTATTTAAAATAAGTGGTTTGCCCATCGTGTTCCCCATAAATGCAGTGGAGTACCTTGCTGTTGTTTCCGTAATGCCGCGTTTTTAGCTTTGTTCTTTTTGCCACCGCCCTTAATGGTTGCAATAAATCAGAAGAAAATAAATGTCAGTGTTATTTTAATACATTTGGGGGTATATAACTCTATAAGTTTAATGTGATCCCCAAATTAAGATTTTAGACTCCATACACAGACAACAAAGCCCCCAGAATGGCAAGAACTTTCATTTTCACAACATTTTAGGAAATACTGGGAAATGTATTTTAGGACAAGTCTGGCATTTAGAAGCATCTAATTCAAAGACAAGTAACAAAGGGTTCTCTTTTCTGTTATAAAATCCTCACTGCAAATTCAGACAGTCCACTAGTCAACCTCTAGCCTAATCCTAGAATAACTGTATTTTAAATTTGGATTTCTCAGAAATTATTGTATCAATTCTGATTGATCAGTTTGGTCTGGGTATTTAGTTTATAAAATCAGTTTGGTCTGGGTATATAGTTTATAAAAATAGAAGACAAGTAACATGCAAAAATCTACTTTCATGTAACAGGTGAACCAAACCAGAACAGTGATTTTTGTCCTATAATTCACAGCATTCACAGATTTCTTACAGATGATACACATAAAAATGTGTGATAATTGGATCTAAACTGCAAAATTAATTCCCAGCCAACCTTATTGTTTACGAGTGGGGCAAATAGGCCTATTTTTTTGTCCACATGAGAAAATAAACCATGCTATTCTGCACTGTTTCCTCCACATACTGGAGCCTAAGTGACAGCAGCCTAAACTTCAGTTGAAAGGCAAAAAAATTATAAAATACACCAAAAAAATACATCATGATCTTTTTAATGCACAAAGTGTGTTACAAATACTGTTATTTCATACCCTGATTCTGATTTCAGATATAAACAACTACTTGGAAAGCCACTCACTTTAAACTATTTTGCATGGCAATAAGAACATAGATAAGAGCGACTTTGAATACAGAGGTTGTCACAAAGCTGGAACAAAACCAGTGGCAATAATTTACTGCAAAGAACACATGCATACCCATCAGAGTCTGAGTGCATCTTATCACATTTGTTACCAAAGCATTTCTTTGCAAAATTATCCTAAAACAGAGTCAGAAAAACCAACATTCTACCCATTCAAATGTCAAGGAAGAATCAGTTCTTTACACTTAAACAAACAAATAAATCCTTGATCACTTTCAGTGAAAAGGGAAAATCTCTTTGTTTCAATTATTTGTAGTCACTTTCTAGTCTATTTCTTTTCCCATTCGAATGACTTAACATAGCACTGACAGGACTGAGATGCATAGCTGGGGAGCATGGAGAAATTCATTATCACTGAATGAAAAGGATCCATGGGATGAATTTATACAATCCAATTTCCCATGGACTTCTGCCTGTTGTCCCTGCACCCACCATAATCTGTGTCCAGCTTGTGGCTCGAATCACAGAGGTTGGAAAAGACCTTGAAGATCATCAAGTCCACCCTTGTCCCCCAGCCCAGAGCACTGACTGCCACAACCAGTCCTTCCTTGGACACCTCCAGGGCTGGGCACTCCAAACCTCCCTGGGCAACCCCTTCCAGTGTCTGACCACCCTTTCCATGAAGAGATTCTTCCTGATGTCCAACCTGACCCTCCCCTGGCACAGCTTGAGGCTTTGTCCTCTCATCCTGTCATTTGTTCTCTGGGAGCAGAGCCCGACCCCCACCTGGCTACAACCTCCTGTCAGGGAGTTGGAGAGAACAAAGAGGTCCCTTCTGAGCCTCCTTTTCTCCAGGCTGAGCCCCCTCAGCTGCTCCTCACCAGACTTGTGTTCCAGACCCTTCCCCAGCTCCATCCTCTTCCCTGGACACATTCCAGCCCCTCAATGCCCTTCATGTATTGGAGGGCCCAGAACTGGACATAGGATTTGAGGTGTGGCCTCCCCAGTACAAAGGGACAGTCCCTTTTCTGGTCCTGGCCACACTATTCCTGACACAGAGCCAGGATATGGCTCTCTGCCTGGAAACCCCTGCCAAACAAAACACCCATCAGCTGCCCTGGCCACCCTCCCTCTGCAGCAACACAACTCGGCCTCCCTGCACAAGGCACATAAGCTTGGTGTCCTGGAGATGCCTCTTCTTCCTTCAAATTCAATTAACACTGAGCAACTGTCCCACGGGGAAAAAAAACAGATTAAAATAGTAAACACAACAGTGAACTAGAGCATGTTTCTGCCTACCTACCTTTTTCGGTTTTGGACCCTAAAAGATCAGGAAAAAAAGGAAAGCGAACATCAGAGAACAGGGTATCAACTATGAAAGAATAATTAGAAAATACAACTCACCTGTAAAATTAGGTGAGATTAACTATGGAAAAAATATAATGACAATAACTTCAATACTGCAGATAATTAGCTGCTAACACACGACTGAAAACCATCAGAGTTCATCAGGATAAATTACACTTATGATTAAAGAAGTCATTTACTCATTCCCACCGTTAAAAAACGAACACAGGTGAAATATGTAACTTAGTGTGGGACATAATTCAGCAAATTTTTCCTGGTGTTTTCTGAATCCATAAAAAACGAACACAGGTGAAATATGTAATTTACTGTGGGGCATAATTCAGCAAATTTTTCCTGGTGTTTTCTGAATCCATCAACTGGCACTGTGTGCTATTCCGAGTGACACCAAATTACATCATGCAGCATCACCAAGTCTTTTCCCACTCGCTGGGGAACGGGAGAAAAGGAGGAATTAGGGAATTCCCAAGCAACTACAGGAAAGCAGAGCAGATCCCAGAGGGCTGAGAATCCAGTGGCAAATCTTTCCTTTACCAACCACCTTTCCCTGGGCAAACCTAAATGTGGCCACGTGGATTTGCAGGGCCATTCCCACACTCGTGGGGATCCTGCCCCTGGATGAGGAGGAGGATGGAGAGGATGGGGATGAAGAGGATGAGGATGGAATGCCGTGCCCAGGGATGGAGTTTGTCCAAGTGTTGCCACATGAATTTGCAGGGCCATTCCCACCCTGGTGGGAATTCTGCCCGTGGATGATGAAGAGGAGGAGGAGGAGGAGGAGGAGGATGATGAGGATGATGATGAGGACGAGGAGGATGAGGAGGATGAGGATGATGAGGAGGAGGATGAGGAGGCTGAGGATGATGAGGAGGATGAGGATGATGATGATGATGAGGAGGAGGATGAGGAGGATGAGGAGGATGAGGAGGAGGATGATGATGAGGATGAGGAGGATGAGGAGGAGGATGATGATGAGGAGGAGGATGAGGATGATGATGAGGATGATGAGGATGAGGAGGAGGAGGATGATGATGAGGAGGAGGAGGAGGATGATGATGAAGAGGAGGAGGAGGAGGAGGAGGAGGAGGATGAGGAGGAGGCTGAGGATGATGATGATGATGATGAGGATGGAATGCCGTACCCAGGGCTGGACTCTGTCCCCACGGCTGGGCCCTGGGGACACATCCCGACCCCCCCCAGCCGGGTGTGTCACACAGAACGAACCGGGCACTGCGGCAAACCCGAGGTGTGTTTGTTGTTTGTTTGTTTTTGTCTCAAATCCTTCCTCCCCGCGGCCCGGTCCCTCAGCTGGGGGTCGGGGGGGTGTCGGCCCAGCCCTTCCCACATCCCGGTCCCGGTCCCGTCCCGTCCCCCCCGCCCCGCACCATGTCGCGATGTGCAATGTCGCGATTCCCGCAGCGCTCCCCTCGGGGATCGGCCCGGCCCGGCCCCCCCCACACCCCACACCCCGCGCATGCGCAGAGAGAGCCGGGCCTGGCCGGGACGGGGACGGGAGAGGAGCGGGGTGAGAGGGAATGG
Source organism: Xenops minutus (assembly GCA_035221455.1). Lineage (NCBI taxonomy): Eukaryota > Metazoa > Chordata > Aves > Passeriformes > Furnariidae > Xenops > Xenops minutus. Next base: position 58,318,784 of record JAWWEE010000040.1, on the reverse strand, counting down.
GAACGGGGACGGGATGGGAACGGGAACGGGGTGGGAATGGGAATGGGAACGGGGTGGGAATGGGA
>JAWWEE010000040.1:58292152-58310655 GCA_035221455.1 Xenops minutus | reverse complement strand
GGACACTGCCAGGGATCCAGGGGCAGCCACAGCTTCTCTGCCCAACCTGTGCCAGGGCCTGCCCATCCTCACAGCCAGGACATTGGGAAGCATTAGCTACTTTTGTTTATGCCATAATGATCTATATGGGGCTCTGAAAAGTAAATTCAAGTATTTGTACCAGTAATCCCATACCCAAGACAAGTTATGGTTAATATACATATTCAAATCATTTCTCAGGCACACTGATACAGTAACCACACCACAATTTTATAAATCTTCACATATGCAAATCAATCAAATCAATCCCATCTCCCAAGGATAAATAATTATCTCATAAATCATTCTATTCAACTTGTACAGTTAAAGGTATATGGAACACTGTATCTCTGGTGCTGTATCATGCATAGTCACATCAAATTTCCATGGCTCCAATGCTTAAGCTACAGACACAAAAGCTAATGTTTGTTTACATTGAGCAGTTTTTCATTATTTTGGGGGGTAATTATAGCTGAAAAACCTGACCTCTGGTCAAAAGAGACCAGTATATCCAAAAGCCTGATATGAACTATTATCAAGTACAATGTTAAACAGTGTACTATATAACAACCTATTTATCTCAAACCATTTCTGGCCTAGCTTTCACGTTGCTTCAAATCCCAATCAAGTACCCACATTGTCAGTCAGTCTTTAATAATTTAAGTAGAAGCAATTATTAAAATCATGAAGACAAAAAAAAGATTTCTTGATTCTTTACTGCCTTACTCCTTGTGATATCCTTTAGATGGCTCAGAAATAGCTGCATAATGTTATTTACTGGATCACAGCAGCCAGCTGCACCACTGCAGAACTGGGTGTAGGAATTCAGCCCTACAACTGGGCAGGCAGCTCCCTCCCTCTTGTCAGCCACACAAGTTCAAGCTGCCAATAAAAATGAACACTGTTTTACTCCTCTAGGCCTACTCCAGTGAAGAACTGAAAGTGAACTCTGAAAAACACAACAAAAAGCCAGAAATCACCTAATTCACTGTTTCAGCCAAACACCAAGTGGTGAGGAGTTTTAGTAAGAAAAGTCCAAACAACAGGGAGGTGTTAAATGGCTTCACTCAAAAAGCAACGCTTCCAATATAAGCTAAATTTAATTAAAACTTTCAAGTTCATAAAACATTTACATATAACTGATGTGCAAAGTCTTTGGCAGTCCAGCTCCCAATATTAATAGTACACTTTTCTATACTGCAAGACCTTGCAAATAACCTGTCCTACATTTTGAGGTATTACTGGTAAATGTGAAGCTGATGCAGGTCATGCCCCCCATTAATCCTGTGAGAATTAAAAATAGTTGGTATTATTTTACAGAGAGCTATTTGCTTATGTCTTCAGCATTACTGCACAAAGTGAGTATTTAGCAATATTCACACAGGGAAATGGCATATGAGTAGTTCAAAGTGATTCTCCTGCAGGCCTCAGTGTTAAGAAGGAGGAGGACAACATTAAGAATCACAACAGAGAGAAGAACAGTTTCATCCTTAGAACACAAGAATGGTGTAAGAAAAACCTCTGCACAATGTTCTTCTGCATTTCCTTAAAGAACCACCTCTCACAACTGCCTTTCAGTTGGTGTCTTCAAAGGAGACACACTTAAAAATTGCAATGTTAAGTCTTCAAATGAGCAACCCTCCCTCCTTATTAAACCAGTTTTAAAATAAATGCAGAGAAAACAGCTCACAGAAAGTAATATCCAGGTATTATTATGGACCTTTAGACACATGACTTGACCATCAAGGCTGAAATTTTTGTTCCACTTAATGTGATCATCTTTCAAACACAGCGCACGTTGCAAAACAGAATCAAAGAATGGCTTGGGTTGGAAGGGACCTTAAAGATCAATCACTCAGTGATCTTCAGTGATCCTGCTGTGGGCAGGGACACCTTTCACTGCAGAACTGACTTGGCTTTCATTCTTGCATTTACACCTTTGTAAATCAAGCCTCATTAATTATTGATGATGCACTTAGTAGTCTGGCCCTGCCACAATTCATCTTCAATTCAGGTAATTAATACCACACGACACACAAACTGTGTTTAGAACATGCAAGAGTTAGAAGGGGATGACTCAAGATCAAGTGAGGTCTTTCACTTTTCAGCCTGTCCATTAAATTTTAAATGTAAGTAGTGGCTACTCTGTTTACAGAAGGTCCCTGAAGGCATCCCTGGTGTAAGATCAAAGGCGGCCAAACCTTTCCAGGCAGCTCTTTGAGCAGGAAGGGACTGCAAGCAGCCGACCTTCCTCCCTCGAACAATGGAGTTATTGTGTGCAAGCCTTTTGGGAAGTTAAGATGTACTGAATGAGTGCTTTAAATCCAGGCTCACATTCGAAACTCACAATTCCCTGTGCATGCTCAGAACTAAACCCCACTGCCTCAATAAAGGTGCATTGACAGAGCTTGCTCCTGGCATTTGTTTTTCCAAAGGGCAGCTACGAAAGGCAAAGGGAACAGAAATGTCAGAACTGTTCCCACAGAAACAGAGCCTGCTCCTGGCTATGGCTTTTCTTTGGAGCACAACATGGTCCCATGACCATAGAGAAGGTTGGAGATGTGCTTGCATGATTACTATCTATAAGAACTATCAGTAAGAAATGTCAAATTCATAAGGAATTCAGAATTCCTTCACACCCCAGCCCCCCAAACAGACCCCTAAAAAAGTTCTAAGTTGTAGTTCTTTTTTGTATTTTTTTAATATATAATACATACATACACACATGTATTCGTTATGAGGAAGAGAAATTATTTGTACCCCTCTGTATTACTATGGACAAGTCATTGAATGACAATGTGAATTGAGAACCTGGGCATTTTGAAATTCCAATCTACAACTTTTTATAATTCAAACTTCCCATTATTAATCCAGCTCAATCTGAACTGCATTACTTACATGTCTAATTTACACCCTAGAGAAACTAGTATGCTTTTTATGTACAAACTGATGCTTTCAAGAAGGAGCTCTTTTGAGGATTTTACAACTGAGTTTTAGAAATTTCTTCTTGCTGATTGAAAATCACCAGATGGACCAAAAGATGTTCTGTACTCTCTTCTGGGTAGTCAAAGTTTTCAGTTACCTTGTGCAAGGCTGATACAACTAAGATAGCTAGTAAGAAGATAAAGCAATCACAGAATATTCTGAGTTGGAAGGGACCCACAAGGATCACTGAGTCCAACTCTTCATATTCCAAGAGGGAGGAAAACACTCCAAACCATCCAATTTGACTGTTCACAGAATAGTAGCATTGCAAACTGTGTTCTCATGAGTATGTCAGCTGCAAGATTCACATCATAAAAATGGTGTGGTATAAGGAAGGGCCTGAGAACTAAGAAAACCTGTACACCAGCCAAATATTGCTTTGCTGGATTAGGAACCTCCTATTTCTGCATCTGAGAAGGACTATAAATATGACCTTCTCCTCTCAGTTCATCAACCTGAAGAATCAATCGATAGTCACTTCAACCAAATCGGCAATATATTTCTAATAAAACTTCTCCCTCTCAACTCCTTCACACTCAAAACCAGGTCTCCATTCACTGATGGAGAATTCGATATACAGTGTTAATCCACTTATCAAACTCCCAAGAAACAAAGCAAATCCACAGCACCTGGGTGTTTTTTAGGAATCTTACTGATCTGATTGGTTTTGTATCTTCAATTACATCACCAATTAACCTCACAATGTCTGATTGGTATAACACCATCAATCATTTGTATTTGGCAAGTGATTTGCTCCACTTACATCACAAAACTTACCCTGTTACATTACAAGGCATTTTTTAATTTTCACGCACCCTGGAGTCTTTTCTTCTTTGCTGATTTTTTTCACTCTGTACTGTCGAATCTCTCGCACCAATGTATAAAAAGCATCCTCCACTCTCTGCATTGTAAAACACAACTCCTTAAAAACCACTTCATTAATAATTGAGACATGTTGGGACACCCGTGGAAGGGAGAAAAAAATGCAACAAACCCCCTGAAATTATGAGCTTTACTTGAGAGAAGTGTATGGATCTTAATATTTATGTTTCTGAAATGCTGGGTTTGCTCATTTGCTGGTTGATAAACACTTTTAATGCAAGGAGAGTAGACACATTTACTGATTAGCAATTATTATGTATATCTATTCTTCAAGCTCTCCTTTTCATCTGTGCATGGCAACACTTGGCCAAAAAAGGATTAAAACTTATTTTCTTCCATTGCATACCACACTGAAAATAACACTGCTTGTGTTACTGACTCTTCCCCCACATTTCAGTGGGTATGGATGTATTTAGGAGGCACAAAACCTTACTGGATTGTTAACATGGGGGTTCTTACAAACACACAGTTAAGCACCTACTGGAACTTTTAGCCAAACTGAGAACTTGTTACTGTTCAGGCAAAGAAAAGCCAACTCATGTATGTTCTGCTCTTTATAAAGGAGGGTGGACTTTCTTCACAAAAAAATCTGTGTAACAGGTTAAAGTATAGAGAAAGTCTCACCAGGTAATTCCCTAAGAGATTACAAAGATATAAAATCTTCCAAGAAAACTGAATTTTGGGCAACACCGTTTTTAAAGCTACTTACTTTACAACAGAGCAAACACTGTGCTATTAAGTTTAGGAAAAGTGACATTTGAGCCGTGGCAGAAAACAGTTCTTTACTATCCTGTTGAAGGGCTTGGTTCACATCCACAGGACACACCTCATCTGCTCTCTGGGCCAGACTCAGGCAACCACGAGGGTCCCCAAATGGCAACTAAATGCAAACAGCTCATGGAGTTCTGCTGCTCAGATTTTCATCTGCTTGAGGAAAAGTCCTCAGGTATTCCAGGGATGACACAGGGCCATGTGTTTGACTCCTCTGGGCTCACCTTCTACTTTTCTGCAGCTCTGCATTTAGGCACTTGGATATGATACCACAAGTATTAAAAAAAACCCCCAAAGCATAAGGACTGAAGATATCTTTAGCCAAATACACTATTAAGAGGTACAGCACCAGCTCTAAGGTGTAGTATCTGTTATTTTAACCTGAACGTATCTGTGCATAAACTTAACCATTTAGATCAGTCTGTGAGGCTGTTCTTGTTATAACAAGACTCAAAATGTTTCCCTGCAGCTTTCCAAGGGGAGAGCAAATGTCTCCTCTGCCTTACTATCAATCTCACTACTTGTCTCCTCAATCAGATCAACAAGGTTGGTAATTTAATACAAACTCATCATCTGAAAATAAAACCAGACCAGAATGGTGATCATGGAAAACTATTTTAGCCCCAAAACTTTATTACTACCCAATGCACAGTGTGGGCTTTTATTTGGCAGATTCTCCACAAATTCTCTCTCCAATTCATCTTCCTCTTATGCACCTAATAACAAATCCAGCTTCATTTAGAACCACAGTTACTGGGTCATGTTGAATGACCTGTGCCAGAGGGTATCACATTGAAGACTCATTCTTAACACACTGCTGCTTCTGAGGGTTCTTCTGAACTGTGGCCACTGAAATGTGAAGATTAAATTAATTGGATTTATTTATTGGATTGTATTTCTTTGTAATGCGCCTTGTTAGGATGTGCAAAAATATGGATGAGGCAACAAGTATTACATTCCAGGTCTGAGAGTTTGCAAAATATAAAGAAAGCCACTAAAAAAGTGGCAAAAACCAAGTAAAGCTCATACTTTCATGTTTTTCTGGAAGGAATGGAAGTTTCTTCCTGAAGTGGAAACAGTGATCATTGATCAGCCAAAGAACAGGCTGTACAAGAATCAACACCTTTGTAAATCTACTGGTTTGCAGTAGAAATAGGTAATTTGATTATGGAGCTTTCACATAAATAATTAGGTAACAATTCTTCAGTCAACATTTATTGCCAACTTTCCCATCACCAATATGAGCTGTAATTTGTTTTAGCAATGCAGAGAGATGGAGAGACACAGAGTGAGAAAAGAAATTGCTATTACTGCCACCACCAAGAACAGTCTTATGCAAAATCTGTAGATACATATTTGCTAATTCCATTAGCACAAGGTGACATTAAGGGCTAGGTGCCAGTCTTGCAAGCTTGAGTCATTTTAATACCAATTTTTTTTAAGATTCTTTAGTACTTTTCCCTTCAGTGAGCAATGACCATGTATATAGAATACGAACAACCAGTTCTTTCAGCTGTCATAACTAGAAGCAAAAATACCCCTTGGCAGTTATTAAAAACTTACAGCCCAAAGAACCCATGACCTTGAGGCAACATTTTCAAGATGCTTTTGACTCCTGAATGACAGCCAAACACTCAATTTAAAATATGACTATGTGCAAAGAAAAGCTGTTTCAAATACAGACCAAAGGACAAACAGGAATTTTCACATGTTCTACTTCTCTAAACAGCACTTGAAGGAAACTACTAAAAGTTAACCTTGACAGCTCAAAAGTGTCCTGTGCCCACCTTTACATCCTTTATCCCAGTTGGTCTTCTAAAAGCAACTGTTGGGCGAATAAAATTAAAACTGTTCATGAGGACCCAAGGGAAAAAACCACTGGATAAAAGCACTCCCAACAAAAAACCTGGAAGTGGCAAATTCAGCTCAGCCAACACTGGAGAACTGCACAAACCTGCAAAAATCTACCAGCTCATGGAAGACTCAGCTTATAGGTTAAGGCTAAGTTTTTGCTGTCTTTAAAACAGACATAATACTTTGAAGGACTGTTTGGAAACTGATGCTACAATTCAGCCCCATGCAGAACCTCCACTAGTTTGGAGAGGGAGGGAGGGGGTGTGAAGCTGATCCTGGTATTATCATGTGATAGTGAAATACCAGACATCCATCAGTAAATTCATGTTAAATACTGCATAGGCATGATTAAGGTTACAGAGCTCATCACTCCAAAGTTAACCAGTGCCAGAACCACAGCTCTCCATCCTACCTGAATGTCACTCATTCTGCACATGTATCTTTTTGCTGCAGACCTTTCTATTTACATCAGATAAATAACCTGGTTTCCTCAGCATCCTAGAGTCACTCACAAGCTGGAGGCCAGAATATCTGTCATCAATACCAAAGCTTTTTCTTTCCTTGAGGCCTTGTTCTTGGGAAGGACTAAGCTTTTTCAGAAAAGCTGAACCTTAAAACAGACAAGTGACATGAAAAAACAACCCCCAGTGTCAAGTCTGACCTGAAAACAAAGTTTTAAGATGAAACCTGTGCACATAAACTCAATTAAAAATGGCTTGGTGTGAAACATACCATTAAACAGATATGACAAATCCCTACAAAATGGTTCAAGCAAACTAAGTTATCAGCTATCCATGAATTTTAGCTGAGATGTGGGAATGAATTCCTGCAAATACTGCCCCCCTATTACTTCATCAGCCAGACACAGGTTCTCAACTTACTTTCATCACAAGGTTGTGGCCTAACCCATTGCACATCAGACAGCTGAAATAACGAAAATCCTTTTTTAACAGCATCCTTGTGATTTAGGTCAACTTCTCCATTACACACTTCAAAAGTGATATTTAAGTACCTATTCTCAACCCCAAGATGTAAGGCTTTGGGAAACCCTTTACTGTGCTTACAATAATGCCCATCTATCTGCTCTTCCTCTGAATTCAGTATCAGCAAGAAAGCTGAAGTGTTCCAAGGGAAACAAAATCCTACAGTCCTAATGCCTTACAAAACTACCAGTACTGCCATGTGTTTGCATCCAGGAACAGGACTATCACTCTTTTCCATAAATTACATTATACTAATTTGTCAGTGGTCTAAGTAAAGAAATTAATAACCTACAGCCCCTGTTGCCAAGTTGTAGGGTCCACTAAGCCAATGTTTCACTGATGAACTCCATGATTTTTATACAAGAATTCACATGCGTAATGGGTTTAACTTACTGCAAAAATTTGAGTTTTAAAGTTTGCCTTTTTATTGCCAGAACCAAATAAAACCAAACACATCAACTTTTAGAACAGCTTGTGTTTGCACTTCATTTTGGTGTTTTTATCCTTCCTATTTCTGACCTTTTCTATGAATTTCTGAAGATCTTAAAAACTGACTTAGCTGGAATGGAAACCTCATTCTTGCTTGAGCATACAATGCCATCAGATTTTGATTTATAATGACTTTTAGAGAAAGACTGAACAAAACTATAGCTCGTGGGCCACAAGCAGTCACACAATGGTTTGGATCCCCTAATTTAAAATTACTTTGGAAGGACATGTGTGTGTATATATGCATATATTTTTTACATATGACAGTGTGACTGAAAAATCATTATATGTACATTCCTATGTATACACACACACATACACAGATATACACAATCACATATATTCATATTTGGATGATCCTGATATAATTAAAGATCAGGTTCTTCCTCCAATTCCCTTTTGCCTTCTCAAAAATATTAACACAGCATCTTATGAAGCAGTTTCATAACAAAACATGTTATGAAGAGCACTGGGAAAGAACCAGCAGCCAGACCCAGTGGTGCCAACTTTTCGAAGCCAACAAGCTCCAAAGAGTCTGTTGGGCATCTTTATTTTAAAACACCCAGGAGATGCCTTTAGGGGCTCCTTATCTGTAGAGGGTGTAAAGCTCAGCTTTGAAAAACAAAAGCCAACAGCCAGATCCTTTCCAGAGTATTTCAGCTGGCACCTCTAGAAATATAAAGTCATGGATAAAAGCAGTGAAATTACAGGATGACAGTTCATATGTGACTGATCTTGTCCTCTGAAACAAGTACAAACTTCTGTCACACCTCATGAAAGCCTGAAAGATAAAAAAGCACGTGCTGCTGTGTGTGAAAAACAGATTATAATGCTGAACAGAGTGGTGATTTTTGAGCATGTGATTTTGTATTGGCCAGGTGTGGTGGGGCTGCTTGGAGGAGTAAATGTAGGTGGGGTGGGAGAAGGAATCTTGGAAAATACACCATCCTATCAACACACTTTTAATAAAGGTGGCTATGCAAAAAGAGTATTTCCCCAAAACCTGGGGGTCTATAAAACAGACAGAACAAAGTAAAATCTCTAAAGTCTTAGCAAAGTGTCAGTTTACATAAACAATCCAGTAATTTCAATAAAAAGTCTTATGGTCAATTGGTTATCTATAAAAAGGTATATCAAGTATGTTCTGCTAATCATAGGATCAATGCCTCATGGAAAAACTCCTTTTGTTATTAATGAGAACACTTTAACCAGAATAAAATAATTAGCTGTTTGTCTGTTTAATCCTCTTGCTGAGGAAAAACAGCATTTCACTTCTAAGCAGAAGGGCTTTTATTCTCTTAAGGCCTACCAGAACTTCAAGAATGCTGCAACCACCTGAGAGAGGAGAGCAGTAGCAGGTCAGGTCTGACCCTGAGTCTGAGCAGTTGAAGCCAATCACTCATCAATGAACAGTTACCAGTTGTCAGTGAGTTGACAGAAAGAAGAGAGATCACAAGGATTTCCAATCTGGAGAAATACACCCATTGATATGACCAAGCAATTGTCAGTGCCTGGAATAATTAGCATGATGGTAATTCAGATGAGAGCTCTGCTTTTGCACCTGGGAAGTTTTGAGCTTTACCTGTCTTGTCTTTGCTGATGTTTCAATGAAAGGAATTCCATAACTTCTTGCTAAATCCTGAGCTTGTTTTGTGTCTACTGTTCTGGAAGGCAAATCACATTTGTTTCCTACTAGCACCATTGGGACATCTTCAGAGTCCTTAACTCTCTTTATTTGTTCCCTAAAAAGAAAAAAAAATTGTATTTAACAGGTATTAATAGTTTATATGATCAATTTTAAAACAATTTAAAAGTTAACTAATTTTATCTTTTTTTAATGTTCACTTAATACACATACACTATTAGAAGCTACTAAAAAATAAATTGACCAATAAGGTCGCCATCAAGTTTATCAATTTAGTAAAAAAAGGAGAAAAAAAAACAGGTTGACATTTTGCAAGCTACTACAGATTCTGATGTCACTATGCTGGGTTTTTCTCATTTTTAAAGTTTTTAAAAGCTAATTCCAGAATTAGCCTGAGAAGCTCTGGTATAAATCTTACTACTTCTTTCTCATACTCAGCAATCACAATACTCAATTTGTTTGCCAAGAAAAACACTATCAAGCTCTACGCCTGTTGTCTTATTTTGGTTTGGGGGAGGGAGGTTGTGATATTTATTTTTTTGTTTTAATTAAAGACAGCATTACAAAGTCTGCATTTAGAGAGGTATTTTTAAAGTTTGAAGACCACTGGTCTAGCTGTCTACAGAACAAAACCAGCAGTTGACATTATTGTCTGTACAATTTCAATTGCTTCGGTTTTTCCATCTTAGCAAACAATTTCACCTATGGAATGGGGAGAATTTACCTTTAGATAAGTCTTCACCAGGAATGCTAAAGTCATATTAGATTACACCAGAAGAGCTTTCAGTATTTTGCCTGTTTAAGTTGCAAACAAGGCAGATTTTCAGATTGCCCAAAATTCCAGGTAGAAAGTGCCCAAGTTGCAATACTGTTAATTTGTCAATTTTCCCTTAGATTTTTACATATATAAGAGATTATCTAGTGGAAGAGCAAGCACCATCTCCACCTAATACAAGGGCTGGTCAATTATCTTTGCACATACACACCTATAATGGTGAATATCTTCAAAAGACTTTGTATTGTTTATAGCAAAGACACACAGGAAGCCTTCCCCTGTTCTCATATATTGGTCCCTCATTGCACTGTATTCTTCTTGACCTGCTGTATCAAGAATATCCAAGAGACAGGTTTCTCCATCAATTACTACTTGCTTCCTATAGGAATCCTACAAAAAGACAAAAAAACACCTTGGTTAAACACAAACAAGTAAGATTTCAAATGTCAGTAACTCTGGACATACTGGAAATATTTACTAGTAATGACTGAAAACACTTAAAAGTCAACTTTAGAGATTGGCAAATGACAGTAGGAAAACAGTATCCCATATTTACACGTATCCAGAAATCCAGAGGTGGAATCAGCACTGAAAGGACATGTTCTTGTTTATATTCCCAATCTTCTCCAAGCAACAATGCACATGTACACACACACAAAGGGAAGAGTTCTTATTTTGCACAAAAAGAACAAACTGGATCCAGATCAAAAGCATTCCCCCTTTGTATCTATTAATTGAAAATGGAAGATGCTTGTTACCTTGATTTTAAAAGGTTTGACTGCTTATCCTTACTCAACTTACCCATTTTTTCTTTTTTAACACATGGGTGTTCATAAAATCAACTGTGCCACAACAATGCACAAAATACTAAACCAGAAAAAATACACAAATAATGCAACTCCAAAAATCTGTGCCACTGAAAAGGATGTGAAAAATAAACAACCTTCAGTGTTTGGGACAAGAAATCTGTTTTGTAGTCCTAAGCAGGTGTACATAATATTTTTTATTAAGTTACCAAAGTTGAGCTGATATATTTGAAGTTCAAGCTTTTCAGCCAAGACAGACCAACAGAGTCACATAAAAGCCCCAATGGGTTGGTTCACAAAGATGTCAGAACAAATTATTTCAGTGCTATCAAAGCAAAGCTTTCAGGTCACTGATTCAAGGGGCTAAAATCTGTACAAAGTCCCAACAACTAGATATTAATGTCTATTTAAGTCTCCTTTTCGGTACATACACAGTTTTCATAATAAGGACGTGTTAGTTGCCCAATAACTTTCTATAAACACCCCTGTATTTGAAATAAACCCCTGGCAATAAACTTTAAAAACACGTCATCAAACAGCCCCATGAATTATTCTCAATGAACAGTCCTTGTAACAAGTAACAGGTATAAACACCAAATCTTGGTATCAGTTTTCAGATTCCTTAGCTAGAGATGAACACAATATTGCTGCTGTTCTTTTGAACACCATACAGGAGTGGACCCAAGCTACTGGGAAGGGAAGTAAAGATTTAAAATTGCAATTCTAGCCAGCTTCAAGATGAATCTAGAACTATCCTCCTTCCTTTGTACCCATTTCAGGGCACCATACACCTGCTCCTGGGTACTTTCTATCAGTTTGTATTTTTACACACAACTCTCTTCTTGCCTCTTGCTCATGCTAAGAAACAAGCAGGAGATAATGGTATAGAATCAGCATCTTAAACTAAGCAAACTCTATAATCTCACATTTATCTCAAGCCTGGATGACATTTAACAGTATCAGGAAAAACAATATTGACTGTTTACCTTCAAAAGTTTACCTCCAGCATGATTTTGGAACCATTTGTTTCACAGAAGTGCAAATTCAGTGTTCAAGTAAGAGGTAGGTAACTCACTTTAGAAACATATGAACTATGTTTAAATATTGGGACAGCTGAGACAAATGTACAAGCTCCAAGATGTTTGAAAATAAGGTTATTATTCTATCTCACTGCTTAAAGGGGAAAAAAAGATAACCATAAAAAACAAACCCAAAGGATGAATCTTCATTCCAATTCACTTATATTCAACTGCAGATTCCTCACGTCCCTGGTTGGACACTTTTATCATAGTTCACAGTGAAGTGCTAGTAGAACTTCTGTCATTATACTAGACCTATTTACAAAGCCTTCATTTTCTCCTCTTGCAATTTGACTGCTAGTTTAAAAATATGAAAAGCAGTTCTTGAAAAGCCTGTACTATTCCTTTCCATCTTAGCACTTCAAAGGAAAAGAAATTCCCCTCAACTGAGCTCTAAACAAAAGCTTTAAGTAATTTTCATCAAAGAAAATGATTTTTAAGAGAGAAGAAAATCACTTTTAAGAATTGCTGGCTTTAGCATGTCTACTATGTTAGCAGCAGCAGCAAAGGTGTACCTGAATAAAGCACAGCACAGGTACAAAAATTACTATTTTGAGATGCTAAGTTGTTTTGCCACTTCTGGGGAAAAAACTTTGTCACTACCTAGAACAGGGATTTCAGGCAGAAGGAAAAGAGAGATGTGGGAGAGAAAATTCAAACTTATTACTTCCTTCCAGATTAGTACAATTATAAATATTTTGCTTTTTTGCCTTTTTCCCCCCTCCCCCTTGCAAATCATCAAACCTGAAACTGCATGAAGATTGTTAAGTAAAACCAAAAGGCAAAGCAGAAGTTAATTCCTGCATAGTACCAACTCCAAACGTGAAATTGGAATTTGACAGACTTGGCATATCCATGTAATTTATTTTTTTTTATTTTAATGACCACTTTACCCACTTTTACTGGCCTTACACAAGGCATAAAACCCAGCATGAATTATCTTAAAGGACTAGTAATTCCATTTGTTCACAAGCACTGACAAGAAAATATGATATGAAATCTCAGCTCTACACTACATATGGAATTTAGCTAAAAAACTCCATTGCTTAATAAAGCTAAGCAAGTGACTTATTTTGTAAAAAAAAAAATAAATCAATTATACCAGGGATTTAATGTTAAAGTATCACAGCTACCCAGACTAAACTATTGGTGGGAGTTTCACAAGTGCACAGGCCATTTAAGACCATAGACTTAAAGATCAGTATTCCTCAATCAGCAGAGGGATTTTTGCTAATCCAATTTAAAAACCTCTGACAAGCAACTGGGAAAGCTGCCCTTTCTCTGGGGCGTTTAAAAGACGATACATATTTAGCCCTGAAACACGCTGAAGCCGTGAAAGATATAAAAATAAAAGGAATCCAAACTGCATTATCACGAATAAGGTTTAACAAGTCTCGGCCGGTAGAGGGCACTGGCCCAACTGCTCTGTGTGAATTTACAAGGGTTACTGCACATGTAATTTAAAATAAAACACAAAATCACTTGGCTATAAATCCATGCTGGGACACCTACCTCATATAAGGTATGAAACTGGGAAACACATACTTGCATAACTGTAGCCACCAAAACACTCATTTTAATTCCTCCCCCTCCCCTGCCATCTGCTAAGCTGGGATGTAAGTAAATAAAATCCTCACACAGGCCATGAAACTTGACATTTTCCAAGCAGGTTATTGTTTGAATCATCAGGTCTATTCCACTGAAAACAGCAGCATCAAGGACACTGTAAAGGCACCTGTGATTAAGCAACTAGTATATTTTTCCCTCTCTTCAACTGCTTCGTGTCTTCACAGCATGAGAATGTTAGAATTGTGGAGTTTCATTCTGTTAATCACAGGAAATATTTAGAATTATTCAGTAACTGTGTAGTGATGGAATCTACCACAGATAAGCACTAAACTCTCTTCTCTGACTACCCCACAACATTTAGCTCGATTATCTGTGAGGCAAAACCAGGATTTTGCTGTATGGCAATGAAAGAAACAGCAGTAAGTGACCAACAATAGTAGTGACACTACTGTACCATCTTAACTGTTGCTGTTTATCAATCAAGGCAATTTTACCCTTATTTCCTCATACTGCATAAAACCCACGCCACACCTATTGTTCTTTGACCAGCCCCAAAGGAAGCACCATCACACAACCCTTCTCTGCTCAGTGGGGTTCTGCCCAGGCATGGACTGAGGCATTTACACTCACTTTTTTTGTGTCTGCCACTCCAAATCAAAGCCCACTCTTAACTGAGTTATTGGTTACCTACACAATTACAGCACTGGGAGCACACACAAGCTGATTTACCACATGAGTAGGAAGCTAAATCTCCATCCTCAAGGTCTCGGCATTTACAAGATAAAACCAGTAACTAGCAGACAAAAACTTGCAAGAGTACAATATTGATACTGCTGCACGTGACAAGTTGTAAATGCTGGTGTAAAACCCATGAGGTTAATTAATAACCAATGAATTTAGTACTGATTCTGGACCACGCCACAGTCATCCTGCACACTACTGAATCTGTGGATGAAGTTGTGGCTGCCCCGCCCCTGGAAATGTCCAAGGCCAGGTTGGATGGGGCTCTGAGCAACCTGGGCTAGTGAAAAGTGTCCCTGCCCATGGCAGGGGGCTGGAACTGGGTGATCTTTAAGGTCCCTTCCAACCCAGGCTGTCCTATGATTCTATGAATAAAGTTCTGGAATTTTGAGGTTCATTCTATAAGGAACTGTATTTTCATTTTATTATTTTACAGTAAAATGTATTTGTTATTCCTCAGAACACTCATTTTTGAGTAGCAAAATCCCTCAGGTCATCTAGGAATACTGACATTTAGATTTCTGTATTCCTAAATCGTTTAAACAGTCAAAACTCATAAAACCTCCACAGCACTTTCTGTAGTGCCTAAACACACCTCTAACCTAAGAAAAACCCAGATAATTATGAACAAGCACCAAAGACCAACATCCTCCAAAGTTCCTCTTGCAGGAAAAAGCAAAATCCCATTTTGCTGGTTCCTCTCAATAAACTGCACTTGTTTTCAGGATTTTAAGAGTGTTTTGGGCAGCTGCTGTTCTAAGATTTCTCAGTAATTGAAAGAGCTGCTCTCCCAGTGTAAGTGAAACACTCTTCTCTCCACATGTCTAGTCACAAATGCCACAGAAAGACACAAAGGCACGTTAAGGTAACCTCAAGCCAACACATCTCTTCTTTGGGGCACTTTAACTCAGGCCTTCACTAAACACAGCTTTCTACCACCTCAGGGCACTGGCTCCTTTCACTTGTGTCTACCTGAAAACCACTACCTAGCCACTTTTCCTCCATTTTAAGTCCAGGTTTAAACCCTTGCGATTCCTTCAAGTGAGCCTGGAAGTGTCTCACTGTATAAACATATAAATGAAGTCATAAGCTGCAGAGTTTCAGTGCTGGGAACATAAAAATCTTGGGTAAATTATGGTGCCATTTCTCCTTTTATAGAGTCTGAGGTTATTAAATGCAACGATCCACAGGAGATTCCAGACAACACCAGTATTTTTCTTATGTTTAAAAGGCCGAGTTTGCCTGCTCCTTAAAAAGCTTTAAAATAGCACAACTTTTAAAGCTTAAATACAATTTCAAACCTTGAGGTACTGTGCCATGTATTTCAGAGTCCACTACAGCAGCTATCTCAGAACATTTTTTCTAGATACAGAAGCATGCACTGGTGTGCACTAAAAAGGAAAAAATTACAACAGGCTCCAATTTTTGCTTCATTCACTGTAACATTCCTAAACACATTTCCCACTGTGTGGAACAGATCCTGATGTTAGGAGCTGAGAAGGACTGGCCCATGCATTTCACAACTACAAGGTTTTCCTTCTATCAAAGAAAAAAGTCACATTTAAGAGGCTGCACAAAGCCATGAAGAGTTTTGCCAGGCATCTTCAAGCGAGTTTGGGAAATACTTTGTCACTGAGATCCTAAGCACATGCATCCAAACTGTCCAAGAAACCATGGCAATCACCACCACACTTTTAATTAATCCAAACTGTTAATTTTTCTGCTGCAGCTGTTATTCTACAGCCAGAAGCAGCACAGCAATTTCTTCTCCAATGCTGGTCCAATGCAGACCATTATCTTTGAGCTGTTTTGATTATAAAGCCTCGTTCTCGTGGTTAAAGTGTCCAAAAGCAAACAGCCACCATTATCACTGATAACCTCTCTTGACAAAAAAGTAGGAGATGAAACTGTTTACCTCTATTGTAGGGTCATATTCATCCACAAAGTGGTTCTGGATTAGCTGTATTGTCAAGGCGCTCTTGCCTACACCACCAGCTCCAACCACAACAAGTTTATATTCTGTCATTTTTTTAGCAGACCTGATGACAAAGAAACCAACATTAAGCAGAGCCGGGCTCCGACTAACGAGGATGCTGCCGGTGCCTTCTCATTCAGCCTCGTGTTCCTCCCACTATGACACCGGGAAGCAGCTCCCTCCCTGGAAGACAAGACAGAAAGGGATGAGGGGAACGCTTGTTCCTCAAATCTTACACACACAGGGAGTGTAGTGTGGGAGCCCGGCCGGGAGGCAGCGATTACAAAGGGATTAGAGAATCCCACCCCGCCCCGCTAAAGAACCGAAGGAAAAAAAGGCGGTGAACTAGTGAAAAATACAGTGAATAAGGAAAAAATGCGGCAAATGAATAAAAAATACGCTAAAGAAGTAAAAAATACACTGGACGATTAAAAACATAGTAAAGAAGTAAAAAATACACTAAAGTAAAAAATGCGGTGAACGAGTAAAAAATACCCTGAATGAGTAAAAATTACCGAGTAAAAAATACCCTGAACGATTAAATACACTAAAGAAGTAAAAAGTACACTGAACAATTACAGAATACACTGAAGAAGTAAAACATATACTGAGACAATTACAGAATACACTAAAGAAGTAAAAATACACTAAATAAGTAACTACTGGGGTGAATAGGTAAAAAATACCCTGGATAAACAAAAAAACAAGCCAAATACGTAAAAAATACACTGAATAAGTAAAAAACAGAGTGAACAAGTAAAAAAACACATTAAATAAGTAAAAAATACCCTGAATAAGTAAAAACCACAGTGAACAAGTAACAAAACACATTAAATAAGTAAAAAAATACCCTGAATAAGTAAAAAACACACTGAATAAGTAAAAAAAAAATACGCTGAGCAATTAAAAAGACAGTGAACAATGAAAACCCAGGGTGCCCGAGCAGAACCCCCCGCGGGTCCCGGGGAAGGGCGAAGGGCATCCCGAGCGGGATGAGCCGGCCTGGGATCCAGCTGCCCCCGAACGGGATTTTAGGGAGTGTCCCCTCGGGATGAGCCGGGAATTCCCCGGGAATGCCCCCCCGGCCCGGCCCGGGACAGCGACAGGGACAGGGCCCCCACAGACACACAGACACACAGACAGACACACAGACACGCTTCAGGGCGGTGTTCCCCGCTCATCCCCGACTCCCCCGGCAGAACTTTGCGGGTGTGAGGGGGAGGAAGGCGGGAGGGGGCGCGAAGGACAGAGCCCAGCGCTGAGGGAGCGCTGAGGGGAAAGGCTGGGCAAGGCTGGGCAGGACCCGCAGGGCGTTGTCCACCTGTGCCCTCCCGCCGGGAACGCGGCCCAGGGGATGGCGGGGGTGTGCGTGAGGGGGAGCGAGGAGGAGGAAGGAGGAGGAAGGAGGAAGAGCGCCGGGAGCGCCCGGCGGGCGGTGTGGGGGGTGGGAGGGAGGAAGCAAGGCAGAGGGTCGGCGCGGCTCGGGGGGAGGCGGTACCTGCCTGTCGGTGCGGCGGGCGCCGCCGTGCCCCTGCGGTGCCCTCTCGGTGCCCCTCGGTGCCCGTCCCCTGCCCGGGCCGGCCCCGCCGTGCCCCGCTCCGCTCCGCGCCCCTGCCCGTCCCGGTGCGAAATGGCGGGGCACGGCCAGGGCGGGGCGGCGCTGCCCGCCGCGCAGAGCGCATCGATCGCCCGATGGGCGGCCGCCAGCGATGCGCTCCGCGCTCCGCAGCGCGCCTTAGCGGCAGCGCCGGGGCGCGCCCGACACAGGGAGGGGACGCGGGTTCGAGACCGGGGGAGGGAGGGAGAGGGGTGGGATCGGGATTGACAGAGGGATGGGATGGAATCGGGATGGGATCGGGATTGACAGAGGGATGGGATGGGCTGGGATGGGATGGGATGGGCTCGGGATTGATAGAGGGATCGGGATCGGC
>JAWWEE010000040.1:58270025-58281557 GCA_035221455.1 Xenops minutus | reverse complement strand
GTCCAGCCTCTCACCCACCAGCACCCCCAAGTCCTTCTCCCAGGGCTGCTCCATCTGCTCATCCCCAGCATGGGTTGATCCCAGGGGTTGCCCCAACCCAGGTCCAACCCCTTCCCTTGCTCTTGTTAAACCTCACCAGGTTCCCATGGGCTCCTTTCCCAAGCTTGTCCAGGTGCCCCTGGATGGCCCCATCCCTTCAGGGTTGGTAACACCACCATTCAACTCAGTGTCATCTGCAGATATGTTGAGGTGCACTTGATCCCCGAGGGTACCAAAGGAGAACCCACGCTCCTCTGGGCAGTGCAATCAACGCCTGCTGTGATTAATTGTGATTAATTGTGATTAATTGCTGCCACTCTGCTGAAATGGATCCGTGCCTGAACAGCTGCACTGAGATCTGGGTTGAACTGAAGCAGAGGATTAGATTGCAGAGATAAGGTGTTTTTGCTGAGAATTAAAGGCATGTATTTTCATCCAAACAAGCTGCTCTGTGAGGAAGAGAAGGAATCTGACGATGTGAATTTTTTGGGGTTTGGTGTGAGCTGCGGTACCCACATCCCACAAAGGTTAAAAACCTTGCAAAGCACAGTTCTAGCAATGTGGGGGCAGGGTAAGAATGCATCTTTTCTTTAGCAGCATTTCAAGAACTAGTTCTCAGAAATTTTTGAAATATTTTGTGTGGCATTTAGTGGAGCCACATCAAGGCTCCCTCCTCAGCCCTTAAGAGATGCTATTGTCTTTTTCAAACACGCTTTTTCAAAGCATACTCCTTCACTGCTGAACTCGTGATAGAAACAAGCAGGAAAGACTGAGGAAATTTTGGACACATTAAACATTTCACTTCTGTGGCAAATAAGGAGCTCAGAAACCTGAGGGAAGAAGGAAGGCAGTGTTATAAAGTCTAATGCATGGAGGACAATTCCCAAATGATGCTGATGGAACTGGGTGCTCTCCCTCACACACCAAGATGGACTAAACCCAGTGTGAAGTGCTCGTGTCCAAGTGAACTTCCAGACACAAGTTTTATGCTTATATTTAGCTTTCACTCGTGAATCCTTAATCCCTAATTTCCCTCTGGCCCGTTCTGTAGGAGGCTGGCTCCTACATAAAAACCTTTTACCTAAATCCTACTTCCTAGCCTATTCCTAGCTTTCCCTATCCTAGAAGGAGGAATGTCAGCCTTAAAATCCCACCCAAACTTCATCAAATTAATGCCCTCTGCCTACCCAGCTCTCACACTCCGTCTCAGGAGGAAAAATCCATGCTACAGGTTCTATATTGCTGTGCTCTACAAAGTTTGTACAACGTCAATGTACTGATCCTTTGCCAAAATGTGCTCTACTCAGACACAGCCACAAAAGTGGGGTGAAAATGGCTCAGTGTACAGTGCACTTTGGCAGCTGAAACCCTTCTGTGTGAAGGGATTTCTCTAAGTTATGTTTAAATCTATTTCTGTTTGTTTAAAGGCGTTTTTTTCTGGTGGTTTATTGTCTCAGGCTAATGTAAGCTGTTGTGCCACTGATTTACAAATGGGGCTATGAATAAATAACAATTAAACTGTTTATACTTTCATTTTCAAATTTCATACTCTACTGGCCCTGAGAATGTATAACTTGAAGGTTGAATCCAGAAATACTGTAAAGGAAGGATGCACATGGCTGAGTCTTGGGTTTATAACATCTTGCTTGCAGCTATTTCCTTTTGCATCTAATGGGAGATGAAGGAAGATCCACTTTTCAGTTTATCTCAACCACCCAAGTTTACAGAGAAGGAAAAGAGTGGGTGGGAGAAGAGGAAAAGGGAGGGGAGGCAGGGAAAAAACCCATTTCAGCTGTTGTCCATCTATATTCTATATATAGAGTCCTCTGATCTATTGATATGCAATTCATACCAGCACTTTGATACTTTGAAGATATTTAGCACGGACCTGATGATGTTATGGAGTTTCCCTCCACCTCCTTTAATAAACAGTGCCTTCAGATGATTTTCCTCCCTTAGCCTGAGTCATTTCCTCTTCCGTCCCTTCGAGCTCTTTCAGCTGACACCAACCAGCTCTCCATCCCTCAGCTGCAGCTGGGCTGCAGGAATTGCCTGGGAAAGCCATTGTCACACTTGCCAGGGTGTCAGTGTACTTATTGTGGTTCAGCTGCCCACGTGGGCACTCTTATTCTGTACTAGAAGTGCCTTTCTTTTTTGGTGGTTTAATTTGAACCGTTTCCAAAGTCGCCACATGGACACATCTACATGGAAAAGTAGCTGGAATTAGTTTGTGATAGCTTGTATTCCTCACTGCCTCCAAGGTGGTGATGGGCATTTCCACCCTCATTACACTCTGGAATTGTCTACTTAAATCTCAGCTAGTTTTACATAAAAAATATATTTTGTCTCTACCAAATAATTGGTATATAAAACAATTTTATCCAGCTGTATAAAACAGGATCTTCCCTGATTTCCCTTTTTTCACCAGTATTCTGAAACACCTTCCAGTGAGTGGTATTTTATAGACTTTACTGCAATACCCCAGATAAAACACAGCTTTCTTTAAAAAAAAAAAAAGAAAAAATCATGCTGAGGAGATGTTGCTATAGAAATACTTCAGATATAAACAGCTTTAATCTGCTGCCATTGTGAGGGGGGCGGGCAAAAAGACAAAAACTTCCAGGTTTCACCACTCAGGGAAGCTGCTCTAAACCAACAGAGGTGGCTCCTGAAGAGACCACAGATCCAGTTTGTCCTCTGCTGTGCTCTTTTCTTCTCCCAGCATCCCACTTGGGCGCATTGCAGGGATGGAGAGCCGAGCCAAGCCCTCTGCAGCTCCCACGGGAGCAGGTCCATGGTGTTGGCAGCCAGGGCTGAGCCTGGCAGGGTGGGGTGGTGGGAGCAGGTGGCAGGCAAGGAGAGCCAGCGTGGGAGACAACAGCATCTCATGGGGCTGAGCTGGGGGAGCCAAGAACACAGAGCCAGGGTGTTATTACTGAGAGGCTGGAGCTTCTGGGGCATGTTCAGAGGAAGGGCTTTGGGCTTAGGAAGGAGGGGAGTGGGAAAAGGAGGACCCTTGCAGAAGGGATGGGGAACTGGAGGGCTGAAAGGCTCTGCAGGGGTAGAGGAGACCAAACCTCTGTGTGGCAGGCAACCAAAACAGAGGTGCTGGTGGCTGGGAGGTTCAGGAGGGCCCTGAGACAAGATGGGTGGGGAGCTGGGCTGTCTGGGGCTCTGACAACCTTGGATTCACGAGGGATGAACTCCTCGTTCCCAGTTACCCCTGGAGTATACCCAGGTATACTGGGGTTCCCAGTATACCCAGGCATTCCCAGTTACCCCTGGAGTCTAATGGGGGGGTGGCTAAGAGTTACTTAATGCTACTGCCCTATCCACTATCTTTACCTTCCTCATCCTCATGGGGACTATTAGAAAGGCCATAGGCCAGTTCAGATCTCTGTGTCTGCTGCTGGTGGGGACTCTTTGAACTTTGGGAACCTCAGCAGGACATCTGAAAGCCCTGGCTGCAGCAGGCTCTGGGTTCTGGGTCTCCCCAGGAGCTTTGTGAGCCACAAATCCACACACAAAGCTGCTTGTTAAAGACTTTGCTTGCTTTTGAATTCAGAACTGGACAAGAGATAGGCTGGGGGGACACAAAGCATAGGAGATACCATGTAAATGTCTCTATGTGGTGGAGATCCACTTCAATCCAAGGGGTTTCACACTGGGAAACAACCAGGACCCTCCCTCCAAGGAGAATGTCAAAAGAGTGATGCAGATGTTCTCATGCACAGATGTAGAGAGCGAAATCTTTGTCCCACAGGGCTGGAATTGTATTTGCAGAAACACAACTAAATGGACTCTGGAGCAATCTCCTGCTGCTGGGATTGCTCAGGAGTCCACTTACTCATCACTGTACTTGGCAGCATCATAACTTACTTCTCATTATTTCATTTAGAGCATGGAAAACCTTTGGAGAAAGAATGGAATGATAAGTTGCTTTGAGTTGGTTTTATGTCACAGAGCTTTATCTTTTAACAACCTGAGTTATGACATATTTTTAAAAAGCATTTGTCTCTGTATCTAGCTTTTATAGACAGCCTTTACAAGAGCTGTGAGGGAAAAGGGAGAACAACAGACATTTCATCCTGAAACATAAAGGAATCATGTGGATCTTGGCTTAGTTCAAGTTAATTGCTGCTTAGGTGATAAATCTATTTTTCATGGATTTGTAACTTGGCTATAAAAGCATATTTGAAGACTTGAATATTGGCAGTCAAAGCTTTCAGGTCAGGAGAATATTTTTAGCAATATTTTATTTTTAAAAAAAGGAAAACATAGAAGGTTGTTTTTAAGTTTAGAAAGTTAAAGGAAGAGTTTTAAAAAGCATGGGTTGGGTCACATTTTGACACCCATGTTTGTTTTCTTTTCCCTTGAAGAAAAACAACAAAAGCCCCATCCAACCTGCTTCCAGCTTGACAGATAATAAAAGATATTTCAGATTTATCCTTTTTAAAATTGCCCACAGGCTCGTTTTAGACCCGAGAGCAAATAATCCATCTCAACTGATAATCCTGAAAAAGCCAAAATCAAGGCACTGTTGTGAATGTGAAGGGTTCTGTTTAAGGAGCAGACCTTCAGCTCATGCTAGATCATGACTTCAGGAATGGCAACTGCACTGCATCAACCAGCCCTTGCTGAAGATGTGGATAGTAAATATATGCTACAGTACCTCCCCAAAACACGTGACTAATTCAGTCACACTGAGGCAGTAATTAAACTAATGAATGCATCAGAAGAAATGCAGAACCAAAGAGAGCACCCCAGTCAGCTCGGCGTGCCACGTCCAGAAAGCCTTGGGACAATTTTGGCCAAGCGTTCTGGGGCAAACCCTTCACCACAGAATCTTGGGTTTCACAGTTTCCTTCAGCCTCAGAATTACAGAGGGGCTGAGTCAACCCTGCCAGGATTTGAGTGAGTGGTTCCAGGGAAACTGGGAGCTAAGCCACGGGCACAGCCGAGCAGGGGGCTGAGGAGGTGTGGAGCAGACAGAGCAAACAGGAGGGTTCATTTCTGCCCTTTCACTCACACTCTGGTGTGCTCGTGCTGCACAGTCTCCCTTCTGTGATTCACAGTCCCTCTAACACCGTGGCCCAAAGCCAGCCCTGGCTGCCAGTGCTCACCTCTTTGGGTTGTGCCCACATGGTGATGGGCTGTCCTAAAAGAGCTCTGTTGACACTCAGACAAAATCCAGACTTGGTACAAAGATGATTCATGCCACCTGCTCCCAGTTCAGACCAGGAAACCCTTTAGGACAATGTCTGGGCCAGACCTAAGGCACCCCTTGCAATGGAACCACCCCCTTGAAACCCTTTTAAAGGTGTTGTGGCTTTATGGTATGGAGCCAAATTGATCCCAGCCCTGCAAACAGAAAGATGTGTTTCACAGATTTTACTCTCACCACAGGGTTTTGTATTCAGTTCAGCTCATTTGGGCCTGAAGATCTAGCTCTTCCAAGGTGATCTAATCAGCATTTAAGGGCGATTCTCACCCCAAAGGAGGTCTTCGGGTTTGAGTTCACCTTCAGGTGTTTTACACCCCGCAGTACCTGCTGCAGGTCCAATTACTGTCCATATCTCTGTCCCTCCACCCCTGCTCCTTCCACCCTCATCCTCCCTTTTTCTCCCCTTCCTGGCTCCTTCCTCCCGTGGCTGGGTCCCCCCTCTCTGTGCTGTACACACCCTGCTAATGATTCCTGCACATCTTCCAAGCACACATCCTTCCCACGGCGTGTCACGGAGCGCGCCTCCCACTCCCAACAACCAGCCTTTTCTTCAAGCCTCTGTCCAACACCCCGGTCCCTACACCTCACCACAGACCAAAATAGAAGAAAATAGGAGGGGGGCCAACTGGGCAAGGCTTGGGCTGTGCTGGGCTGAGTTTCACACCCAACAAAGCAGGCAGGGTGTTCGCAAAGTGGTTGCAACCAGCAAGGTAGCAGCGCTCGAGGAGGTGGAGATGTGCTTTGACTGCAAGGTTGGGTTCTGCTAACATCATTTACGTGGGGAATCTCACCACTCAGCTATTTCAGCCAGGCTTTGAGCTGCTGCTGGAGCTCTGTCAGCTCCAGCCTAGGTATTATGTAGTCCCCCTCGCTGCAGAACTGGAGAGCCTCCCAAGTATTTGGAAACAGAAGTTGCAGTAACAATCTCCCTTTCTTACTTGGCAGCGAGAAGGAGAAATACTTGGCCTAACTTATGCATTTGTTTGCATATTCGTGGGTGGGATCAAGTTGTTTGTTGATGTGTATATGGGAAGAATTAAATTTCTCTCAGTGAGTTGAAAGTAGTTTAGAAATAGCAAAGATTACTTCAGTGGCAGCTCTCCACGTACACACAGTGCAGCTCAGTGAGCTGCCTCCTGTCCCCTTGGATTCCCTAGGTTTTGCCCAGAGGGCAAAGGTGTGGTCAAGGAGCTTGTAGTTCTTGTTAATTAGCTAATGGGGTCCCCACACCGTGAAGAACTTTCCATCCTCTCATTTCTGCTTCCAGGCAAAGCCACAGCACTGCTTGGGAAACACTTCTGTGCCCTGGAAAGCCCTTTAAAGCCCCCGAGCAGCCCACCCACGTGGCACAAACCCCAATTGTTTGTTTGCAGCAGTGTCTCCCTAATAGGACATTCCTCACTCCACACCCTCTGTCACCCAGCGTGGCTGAGTGCCATGGGATGTAGTTCCTGTGAAGAGCTCCGAGCGTGGATCCCAGATATGACTGCACACCAAGGGCACTCACCACTTCACCTTCACACATCCATACTTTTAGGGAGGACACACCTCAGAATGAGGTCAGCACATTGCTGAGAGATGCAGAGAGCAGCTTGAGCCCTCGTGGGCCACCACTTTATCAGGGGTCAAGCCCAGAAGGATCCCGAGTCTGGCCAATCAATGGAAGATGATGACATTGCTCACTGATCAATATTGGGAGGGGAGGGAAAGGGAAAGGGTAGAAATGGGAGAATTCAATCCAGTTGCCTGCCTTAAATACAAACTGGAGATGAATGTGGGATATAGAAATAAATGTGGGGAGAAATATGAAAGCTGGAATATCTTCCCAAACTGAGATTTTTACTATGTGGGCACAATCTAAAGACATAAGATGTATTCTAAGTCTCAATGTCCAAATGCATTTATCAGGAAATTTCTACAGCTTGTCACCTGGATGTAGGGAAGGGAAAAAGAGCAATAGGCTTTTGCTCACTGGATGTGATCTTGAAGAGAGTAGATAACCTTGGATTTCTTTCCTTTCAGTCCCCTGCTTAGGCAAAATGCATTGCTTCTTGCTGCTCTCTAGTTATTAACTAACTCCTCAGCACAGCTATGAAATTTAACCCAATACTGGCACCCTTACGTTTCTTGAAGCTTCAGATTTTCTGATGAAGTGTCCCTGGAATAATGCAAAAGTTTGGCAGAAGATGCTCTGCAAGGAATGCTCATTGTGGACTTAAAGGCCAGAAAGCAACCAAAGCTGCTCCTTCTCGCCGTGAGCCAATGCAGGTAGTGTGGAGCCCTCTCCCAGCCTTTGGAAGGGTGTGAGATAGCACCCCACAGGAGTTTTCTTGTAACTCAGTCCCTTACACAGAGATGATGCAACAGATGAGCTGCTCCTGGCATGCTGGGTGCTAATTTGCCTCTGTTGAAATGTGCCCCACTTGTCCTGTCTGGCTCCTTGTCCCTGTTTGCCACAGTTCCTCTCACCTCCCCAAAACCTGAACCTGAGGCTTCCTGATGGGTGGCTGCTTTTCCCACATCTGACCTAAAATAGCTTAAGCCTCCCATGCTGCCTGCTTTGGTATCAGTCCCTTTGGCCACACAAGCAGCCAGGTAAGCTAAGGGTGCTTTGGTCTATCCCCAAATCGTGGCTGACCAATGGGGAACAAACCTGACCCAACAGCCTGTGCATGGTCACACTCAACCAGCGACACTCTGAGTTCATTATGGCTTTTCCTCACACCACCAATGGCTCTCTGAAGAGCTTCCTAAAAATTTTTGAGTCTGGTGCATTTGCTCCATGCATATCCCAGCACAGTACATCAGGATTTGTCTCACAGGAAGCTAATCAGTTCTCCAAGCACCCACGGAGATCACCTAGTCTAACCCTGCTCAGGAACATGCCCAGCTGGGCTTTGAATATCTCCAAGGACAGAGACTCCACAACCTCTCTGGGCAGCCTGTTGCAGTGTTTGATCACATTTGCAGTAAAAGAGCTTTTCCTTAAGTTTGAGGTGTATTCTGCCTTACTGCAGCGTGTGCCCACTGCCTCTTGTCCTGTCACTGGCCACCACTGGGAAAAGCCTGGCTGTTTCCTTTATATCCTCTTGTCAACTCTCTGTACACACTGATAAAATCCACCAAGCCCCTTCAGCCCAATACTCTCAGCCTTTCCCTGTGTTGACAGATACTCCAGTCCCTTCACTATCTTACTGGCCCTTTGCTCTGTATTCTCATGCCTCACTCATGCTGGAGATCCCAGAACTGGACCCAACACTCCAGATGTATCTCACCACAGGGAGAATAACTCCTTGAGCCTGCTGGCAATGTTCTTCCTAATGCATCTGTGGAGGCTCTTGCCTTCCTTGTCCCTAGAACACTTTGCTGGCTAATAGTCAGCTTTTCCACCAGCCCTAAGTCCCTTTTGGCAAAGCTGCTTCCGAGCTGGTAACCCCCCAAGCTGTCCTGGAGCAGGGGGTTGTTCCTCCCCAGTTTCAGTACTCCTTGTGGCACAGGGGAGGTGCAAGGTGGCATCTCCTGTCCCCTGAGAAACCAAAACAGGCACCAGTCAGGATAAGCAGAAGCATATGTTTCTCTCCTAAAGGTTTCCTCTGGGACCGTGCCCCGCATCCCTTCTTGAAACTGCATTTTCTGCCAGCAAAGGTGTACACCCAAAATAAACAGGAAAAACAAAACCACTGTAATTGTCTCTTCCTGTCACTGAAACACTACAGCTGGCACTGAACTTATCAGGAATAGACTGTGATTCATTCCCACTGGCAAACACACACAGATCCTACGCAATCCTACCACAATCATAAAATCCCTTCCATAGCTCTGGGCTCCTGGCATTGTTCTGGCTATCATGATTAATGCCAGCCACCAGAAAACACTTGTATGAGACCTCCTGGATTATGAGACATAAACAGGCCCTTGTGGATCACTAGAGGTCCACTGGAAAGCTTTTGGACATCCTGCAGAAAGGTTTGGAGCTGTTGGGCACAGTGGCAGTATTCTAGTGTCCTGATTTTAACCCTTCCACTCATGCAGGTAGGGTGTATCTTCATAGTAGACCCCTACCTTGCAATTGCCTTTAACAGAAGCCATAGTAAGGTGAAAGCAAATAAGAGCAACATGAGCTGAAAATATAAACAAATAAGTACGAAATCCCAAATCTCTAACATATTGTAAAGATTTATAAAGGCAGAGGTGACAAGACAGAAAGAAAACCACTTATCCTGTGATTAAACCCTTAAATCCTCGCCCTCTCCCTCTAAGCTGATAAGCTGTAGATCCACTCTTAACCCACATGGTCAGGACTGGCTCCTTGTGCACACTCCTGCACTCAGGCAGCATTGGCAGGGGGTAGAACCACCCCACCTCTGGAGTTCCACCTCTGTGTGGAATTTGTCTGGGGAGCTGCTCACACTCACATCTCACACTTCTCCCAGCTTGGCTCTGCTTCCAGTCAGCAGAGACTCTCCTTAAAGAACTAGTTTCAAACTTCACCTCCTGAAGCTGTACCTTTTTTTGGAAATACTAATCCCTTTGCCAGGCCAGATGTGTCACAACTGTCTCTGAGGAGGTGTAAAATACCTTTTCTACCTGACAGGATCGAGTGCAAATTCTTGGTGAGCAACATTTCCCTCCCCTTGAACTTATTTTTCACATGATTATGCCTGTGGCAACCACACTGAAGGCAGATACCTGTGCAGCCCAATTTCACACAGCACTGGCTCCTGACAGAGATTTCACATGACAATAATTAATTGCTTTAGACAATCCAAGACGATCTGAGCAACCAGTCCTGGGTTTGGGGGTGTTATTTGCAGGTGCACATTGTAAATTTGCCAGGGTAAGTCAGAACAAGCATTATGTGCCGAAATTTAACCCTGGCACCTCCTTGCCACTGTGAAGTGGTGCCTTGTTTTCCCCTCCTTTCCACATCTGCAGCTGCATGACAAGATGCAGAACAGCTTCCTCTCTTGAGGAATTTTGTTTTTCCTTGATGATGATAATAACAACCAACACTTAATAGCTCTTTTCATTCACAAGCTGCCTCACTAGTGTTAATACAATTAATTCTCCCTCCTCCTTCACCCTGGACGTGCATGGAAGAGACAAAACAAGGCGCCAAGGGAGCTCTTGAGCCCCTGGCATCCATCCCTAAGGCCGCTCCCTCTGTGAAGCAAGTGATACAAGCCCTCCCCTACAAAGCCCCACTATTACAGCTGCACTCTTGCAAGCACCTTTATACAGCACTTTTGTTCTTTATCATCCAGTGCAAACAGCTTCTGGGAAGGAACACACTCCTGTTTACCTTTGCTCTGAGTGCCACCACCAGCAGCACTCTCCTAAAACCCAGGCACACACGGAACAGGTGCCAGGGTTGCACTTTTGAGTCACCCTCAGTAAAGGCTGACTCACAGTTACCGTGAAGGTACAGTCTGCTTTAGATCGTCGGGTCGAGATGTGAAAGCTGAATGCCACATTAAAAAGAGGCTGTCGGCCCTCTTGGTCTCTAAGGAAACAAGGTTTGGCAGGGAAAATGGGTAATGGTATTATTTCTGAACCATTTTTTAGAGTTTATGACTCCTAGACTTTACACAAATTAATTAAGCTTTTATCTTCACCCCCTACAGAAATATAACTTAAAAAAAAAACATTTAAGGAAGAAGTTTCTCAGTTGTGCTCAGGAAAGAAGTTTGCATTTAAGTGAATGGAAGTTAAATCGTGACAAAGAGCATCCATTTTAATTTAGAGTGAAGTCAGAGCTGATACAAAGCTATGTTGGGCACAGGTGAGTCTTCAATAAGTGAAAGTTAATTCATATCCAGACACTTCTGCACAGTGTGTGCTCCGTTTTTTGCATTATTCAGGATGGTCTCTACCTTTTCCAGGATACCTTCATGTTTAGAAAGGGTGCTTCCTTCCCGAGTGGAAAATGAAGTAGAATGGGTTTCTCAGGAGGAGAATGAGCATGGCAGAATGAGAGACCTTTAATTGTTGCAACAGGGAGCCTTCCCTACCTTTGGACTCGCAGCACTCCTCTCCACCCCCTTCCCTTCCCTGCAGCTGGGACCAGCAGCTGGACTCCAGCTGCAAAGGTCATTGCTGCGTTAACCCGTGCTGGGCTGGATTCCTGCCCTGCAGACCAGCAGCATCCCGGGCTGGGAAGGTCTGGCTGTCCCTTGGTGAAGGAGGACCAGATGCAGAGCTGCCCCCAGCCCGGGGGTCCCAGCACAGCAAGGACAGGGAGCTGTGGGAGCGAGGCCAGAGCAGGGACA
>JAWWEE010000040.1:58229287-58250800 GCA_035221455.1 Xenops minutus | reverse complement strand
CCCTGAGCATCACTGAACATCACGGAGCATCACAGAGCATCCCTGAGCATCACTGAGCATCACTGAGCATCCCTGAGCATCGCTGAGCATTGCTGAGCATCCCTGAGCATCCCTGAGCATCACTGAGCATCCCTGAGCATCACTGAGCATCCCTGAGCATCATTGAGCATCACTCAGCCAGCTCCCCCTATTCCCAGTGTCTGTACCTGCACCAGTAAATCCAAGTGAGAACAGGCACGGCCTCAAGCACCAACACAGAGCCCTGTGTGCTTTTGAAGTGTTGGCACATTCCCTGCCACTGTTCTGTCCCAGGACACCCTGGGCTCTCCGAGCTGGCAGCCCTGGGGCTGGTCCTGACTGCAGAATGGGGGAGCTCACCCCGTCCTGGGGAGAAAACAAGGTCAGCCCTGAGAGCACAGTCTGGGTTCTGTGTAAGCTCAGGACCAGAGAGCAGGCCCTGACTGATTGCTCTGCTACAGGTGCTGCCAACAGGAATGATTCCTTGGACCATTTTCCTAGGGAAGGCATGATGGTGGTGCTGCACAGCACGAGAGTTGGCAGTGCCATGCCATCCTTTCCACTGCTGAGGCCATCCCAGGGGCTGGCACTCAACTCACAGGCTCTCTGCAGAAAGCAGAGCAACCCTGCCCTCTGCTTTGGCGAGGGATTGATGCAGATGCTCCCACGGAACGTGCCTGCATCCTTCGAAAGTCCTGGTGGCACGTGGAGTCCCTTCTGGAGGTGAGTCACAGAGCAGAGTCTGAGACACACAGAGAGAGAGACAGGGCTCGTGCAGCAGGTAAACCCTCCTGCAGCCTGCCCTCCTGGAGTGCTCATGTGGAGCAGAAAGGAGCTTTCAAGCAGTGCCTCTGGCTGCTCAGCACTGCCGGCTCTCCAGCATCCCGGTGGTGTTCTCCCAAAACTGCTGAGGAAGCACAGCCTGCCCCAGAAAAAGCCCTCAGAAGCTTCTGTCAAGTTTAGCTCAGTGCTCTACATTGCAGATTTCGGCTGGCTGCGGGTGGAGAGACAGCCCTGCCCGTGTCCCACAGGTGCCAGGGCAAAGAGAGGTCCAGGAACGCAGCTCACACTGCTATGGGCTCTGAGTTCAGCCCGTTCTGAGACCATATCTCAAGGGACTGAGGACTCAGCTTGGGGAACACGCAGCCATTCCTTGGCACCTTACTGAGGCTAAGCAGGTCCAGTCCTTTCTGTGCCTCACACGAAGTCCAGGCTCTGCTCTTGCCCTGTGTAAGTCTACTTTGACACCTAAAGAATTCCACAGACCTTGTATGGCTCCATCACAAGTCTCTGAGGGCTGAAAATGTTCCCACAGAGAGGCACTTCTAGGACCTGTGGCTCTGGCTGCACCCAGGCAGTGTTCACTGCCACCATCAGCTCATGGCCAGAGCACTCAGGATGATGGGTTTGCACCCGAGGGAGATGGTTTTTGGCATCCCACTGCAGCTGTGCTTTTTCCCCAGCCACCACAGACCTTTGCTTCAGGCCATTTGAAGGCTTTTGGAAGACAGTGTGTCTGAGATGCAAATGCACAGCTACCACAGCTTTGAACCGAGCGGGAGATCACAGGACATGTTCGCAAAGAGTTAAATCTACAGCCATAAAAAAAACAAAAGCAGCAGTCTAAGCAGGTTTATTTAGGGCTCAAGAAGCAACCTGACATCTGAAGTCTGTCAGGTATTTTCAGAAGTCTGCCTCTATCAACATCACCACTATGCATGGAGTCACTGCGTGTCAGTGCTTATGTTCTACATTGCCATTTTCTCCCAGCACAACCACTGCTATCAGTGGGGATGTCACAAAATGCCTTCCCAAGGCTGGGGAGAAAGTGAGAAGGGCTGGGGGATCAGGGAAAGCCAGCAACAACGCTCCCATGGCATTTGAACACAAAAGCTTTGGACACCCACCCAAAGCCAGGTCATTGTCCTCCCAGTACCTTGCTGGCTCTCCAAGTTGAAAAGGAGCCCAGCTGCCCCTCTAAGGAACTGGAACTAGGTATGTGGCAAGCAGACATGGGTGTCTAGAAGTTTCCAGGATGCTCAAGAAGTATCACCTATTTTCTCTGGAATTCAGATTAGTCCCAACATGCCAGCAATAATTTTGCATCTCACCTAACAGGTGGTGTATTAAGGTTTCTTGGACGGAGTTGCAGGAGTTGAACTTCTAGGCTTTACAAGCAGCATTTGCCATGGCTGGCAAGGTAATTCATGTGTGTTTTAAATACTTGTAATTAGAGTGCCTCGTAGCTGGTACAGTGAGGAACAAAACAGACTTCAGGAACGCGTGGATAAATAATTCAGAGCGCATTCCTTAAAAAAAAAAAAAGCATTTGTTTTTCTCTCTGTTCCCATTGTCACTTTGAGCTCCTTGATCTAAAAGCTGGGATCAGTCTCCTTGGGGTTTGCAGGTCACGTAGCTGCCACCCCTCCCGGGAAGTTGGAAAGTTCAGAGAAAACCAAAGTGTTTAAGAGGGAAAGAAGTTCTGTAATGTCAGCTCCTCTATTCTGGATGTGCTGTCTCCCAGCTGCTGCCTCTCCAAGGCGTCTCCACCCAGCCCTCAGATAATAATCACAAGCTATTTCGCCAGCTCTGTTTCCTTCTACATTTTTGCTGTTAACTCCATCAGCTGAATTGATAGCATTTAGCTCGAGAGTGCAGTGGCTTACAGAGCAAAAACCTGTTATTTGGGCTCTGGGCTAAGGAAATGTTGACCCTTGTCCTGCCAAATACACAAGCACACACTAAGTTTCATCTCAGGGAGGCTGCTTGTAAGAAGTCCTGAAGAAACAGGGAGTCTGGAAGAAACAGGGTCAAAAATGCACGGGGTGCTTTGCCAGGGTGAGCTGATTTGCTTCAATGGATGTGGACATTCGTAATGTCACGTTCCTAGGAAAAATCACTGCTGTCCCCTGCCCTTCAGGCTGTCCCTGGGGGAGGAGCAGCTCTGCTGTCAAAGGGCCCAGCACTCCTGTTTCCACTCAGACAAAAATTCCCCCGAGAGCAATGGCTGATAGGGCAGAGTGGAAACTGTAAGACTGGATTCAGATTGGCACGTGCTCGAAAGCCAGAAATCCTCACTGATAAAGCGCCCTGATTTTTCAAAGCATGCATCGGTTTCTGAAGCAGGCTTTGTTTTTCAGAAGTGTGACTTTCTCCCTCGCTTGCTCATAGTTTCCCTCTTCCACAGAATTGTTTTAGCAGCCCCAAATGTGTACCTGCATGTGAAAACATCAGCAGCACGTTAAAGAGACACTGCCCCAAACCCTTCAGTCCTCACGAAGTGAACCTCAGAGTGGCTGACATGGAAAGTTTGTATTAGCTTAAGCTGGAATAATTCAATCCATCTGTCACTGAGACCTAGTAAAGTTCCTTTTGCTGGACTGCTTTTTTCTAAGGCTTCCCTTCATCCCAGCAGGTCTCCAGGGTTGCTCTTCCTGGCTTGCCCTGCCACATTTGCTGCACACCAACAGGACACACAAGCAGGACCTGGCGTTCCCCAGCAGAATCACACCCATGAACCCCAGGAGGGTTTTCTTCCCCACCTACTTACATGATGTGGCTCTAGAACATCATCTCTGAGGGCATCCCAGCACACAATCCACCTCTGCAGGAACTGTGAAACCAGAGGGATGCACACGTTTTTCCAAGGGGTCAAAAAGTACTTCAGCCAGCACACAAAAAGAACAGCTCAGAGAGAGTAACAGTGCATATGTAATAATAGCACAGGCATGTCCCCACCATTTTGAGGACTTCCCTCAAAGTCCACTAAAGAGCTTAGTGTACTGCATCACTCACAAGGTTTTTCTTGAGCTCTCAGTTGCCCAGGTAGGGCAGAAACCCTCAGTGCCCTGGGACAAATCCTCTGCCCAGCTTACCAAGCTTGCCCTGCAGTAAAGAGTCTTCCTTTCAGAAGCACCAGTGCCCTACACTGACTCATTCACATTCCCCACTTGGTGTACACTTTGCCCCTTCCCTGGCATTCGGTCCAGAGAAAGGGAATACAGCCTGGGCAGTGGACATCTCTGTGTCCAAGGGCTCTCCAGCTGCATGGAAAACCACCCGTAGTCAAGAGCTACCACGTCAACTGGAGGCATTTCCCTCCCTCACCTCCAGCTCAACGTGGCAAGGGAATAGGAAAGAGAAAGTGAACCAGCCTCCAAACAGGGTTGTCCTTTTGCCACAGGGGTGCTGAGAGAGGCCCAGGTACCACAGAATGGCCTGGGCTGGAGGACACATAGTTTATCCCATTCCACCCCCCTGCCATGGGCAGGGACACCTCCCACTGTCCCAGGTCACTCAGAGCCCCATCCAACCTGCCCTTGGACACTCCCAGGGATCCAGGGGCAGCCACAGCTTCTCTGGGTAGACTTCACTTACCTATGTGGTCAGAAGCTCCCCATCAACACCCAGCAAATGAAAGCTTCCTATGGGTCTGTTTCACCTCTTTAAAAGCATGTGTTTAATTTTACATAATTAGAAGCAGCATTCCAATATAGCATTTTTATATGCAGCATTTAAACCTCCAAATGGTGTTTCAGTGGCATAAATGGATTCCAGGTGTGACAGTATTTGCCAGGTAGGGAGAAGGCAAACTTAGCTGGGGGCAGTTGTTGCAGACATTTGGTGACAGGAATTTTCAGCAATGCAAACATGGGGAATCTGTCCTAAGCTTCTACTCAGGGCGACAGCACTCCAGGCTATGTCCTGCCAACTTCATTTATACTGATTTCCAGGAGAACAGGCATGGGCTGAAGCTGTACTTGCTGCAGGTTGATGACAGAGCTTGGCACGCAGGGGCAACCAGGGCTACCAGAGAGTTATGATTTTTCCTGGCTGAGCTGCTAGAAGTAGCTCAGATGTCTCTGTCCAGCTCCCATTTGTGAGGCTGTTTGAGTGGGCACTAGAACATCTTCTACTTAATCACACTGCTTGCTTAAGTCCTGGTTTCCTACAGCACTGCTTTCCAGCAGCTACCTTGAAGACTAGAATTTCCCAGTGGGGAAAACTTGATGGCAATAAAATCAGCAGCATTTTGCCATTAATTTCACGGCAGTAGGTTTGGACCAAAGGAAATCTATACAAGTCAGTGAGTATTTTGATTCCATGAAGAGCATGTGACTAGCAAAAAAGACTTTGCTCAAAAAAGAAATGCCTGCAAACAAAAGGAAGCTCAGCTTAAACTCGGAAATGTGAGTCTGAACAAGCTCAGAACACCCAGTACCTGATTTGTAGGCAGGAAGCTCCAATATGATTGTTGTTTGGGCAAGAATCAGAAGTTTGGGCTTCATTTAGGAGCCAGATAATCAATATGGGCTGATGCCAAACCCCACAGCTTTTATAAGGCTAGGCTATTTCTTGCTTCATATTATTAGGCACAAGAGACAGAGCTGACTTAGATTTACAAAATCTTGGCTCAGATGGAAAAAGCATCAGCACGACTTCTGAGGATGAGTGTGTTCTCAGTTAAGGTCCCTCCAGGAATCGGGTCATTTAGCTCAATTTTAAAGCCCAGTTCCACTAGAGATCCAGTGTTCATTTCCAGTGGACTACGTGGGGCAGTATAAGATTACATACAGGGCATATTTGGTTTTTAGAGTTACAAGATTAAATACAGGGCACATTTGGGGCTTAGAGTTTTTCCTCTATTCAGCACTAAAGCACATTGCAGTGCAGACAGATCCTGGAGCAGCTGCCCCCTGTGCATCTGTGCTGCTCCTGCATGTGGCCAGGCTTTCTGTCATGGCTTTCATCAGGCAGTCAAGTTTTCCTTCAGAAAAACCTCTTTCAAAGTGGTTTTCCCTGTGCTGTGCCCACTGAAATGCAGCTGAGTGAAGCGAGGCAGCTCTGCTGGATGCTTTGCAGGCACAGCACAGAGCAACTCTGAACTCGAAGGGAAGAATAACTTTTCCCAATAAAAACTTCAAGGGGAAGCAAGGCAGTGATTTTGGTGACAGCAAGGGGGGAAAAAAGTGCCTTTTTCTCTGGGAGGGGTTGCCTGGAGAGTTTTTTGATGGTACCAGGAAGTTTGTACAGTTTTCCACCTTATCCAAAAGATGGCACTGTGAACATTGCACTCAGCTCCAGCTTTTGGTCCAGCCCTTGAGCACCCACCAAGCACAGCCCTGCCCAGTTCCAGGGGGCTGATCTCACAGCCCACCCTGCTGTGGCACCCAGCCTTTTTGCACCATCATCCATACCTGATTGCCTTTGTCCCAGGTAAAAGAGCAACTCAGAGCCTGACTCGGCTCAGGCTGTGTTTGATCCCTCTAAAACCCAATTCCCAAGATTTTGGACCAGCTTTTTGTTTTAAAGTGAGATGGGACACAAGCAGAAACCAGAGGAGGGGATGAGAAGCTGTGAGAAGAAAAGGAAGGGGTGATAGTGCTGGGGTAGGACATGTCAGCAGTGGGAGAGGAGAGGGAAGGGAAGGAAGGAACAGGAGAGGGTCCCTCCTTTGCTCACCACTAGAACTATGTGGCTTAACCCCTGGAGGGGACACTTGTGACTGCCACCTGCCCAGAGCAGGATGGGGGCTTTCACCTGGCCAGCCCAGCTCCAGCCTCGTGCTCACATTGAGACCACCTTTGCAGAGGGATATGGAAAATAAGGCATCAGCTTTTTAGGCAAGCACAGGAATGTCACACAGGAGTGTTGGAGAGGAAGTGAAGAATTTGGTATTCGCTTGAAACTACAGGAGTTTAATTACACTTACATCCCCTTCTATCCAAATTATAACTTTAAAGATGATCCAGGAGGGTTGTCAGTTCGAGTTTAATTGACCTATTTGTAGTTGAGCCAATTCATTCCTACAGCTGGGGACTCTTTTTCTCATAGATTTCAGTTCAGTGATTCAAGATTTTAAGGCCAAAGGGACCATTAGATCATGCAGTCTGACCTCTAGTGTATGGACTTTCATCCAGATATTCTTATTCTGAGCAGCACAAGATGTGCCTGGCAAGAGACTGCATTCCAGAAAGGGGCTCAGTCTGGACTGGTGTGTCCAGGGATGGGCAATGCAGTGTTTGGATGACACTCTCAGGCACAGGGTGTGACTCTTGGGGATGGTCCTGTGCATGGCTAAGGGTTGGACTCAATGATCCTCGTGGGTCCCTTCCAACTCAGCATGTTCTGTATTCTGTGTTTGCTCAGTCACATGTGCCTGTGGGTACTCAGTCATTTGGAGATTAAAATATGAGCCCCATCAAGATCTAGGTGATCCAAGATATCATCTGGTCCAAAAAATGTTTAACGAACAGTGCCTGACAGACATGCTATTAATTCTTTAAAGCAAAATTCTTAAAATATAAATGGGATTATGGGGTATTTAGGAGATGTCAATTTTGCCAAGCGGGCTGATCAGCTCCAGATGCAGACAGAGCAGACTAAACAGCAGGAGTCACCACTTGTTCTCTCAGCTCTAACTTCCATCCTTGTGAAAACTCCAGCCCTTTTGGGCAATAGTGTACATTCTGCAGAACTCAGGTTTTAGTTACCCTTTGGAAGCTGTGACTGGAAATGCCCCTGCAGGACACCACAGATGGTTCTTTCCACGCCCCACTCCTGGCAGATGCACAGGAAAATCACTGGTGGAAAGTTGGCTCTGGGCTGGGCTTTGTAGCGAGGTGCTAAATGCATGTGCTGTAACACTTTGTAATGACGTGCTTTGGGTTGGGGGTTGTCCTTTCTAGTATTTTATTTTTTAAAAGAAGTTTCTCTGCCAAATTACAAACCCAGTCGCAAGTTGGAAGAGCAAAATCTCCCATCCTTGTGAGAAGGCAAGTGGTCTGAGCAGGTAATCCCCCAGCCTGGGATGTGGTGCAGCTCTGCCTGGAGGCTCAGGCACTGCTGCTGGGGACACACCAGCCTGCCTGGTCTAAGAGCACCTCCCCAGCCCCTTCAAGCTGCCTTTAGCCCTCATTCCTCCTGGTCTCCTTCTCCCACTCCATCCCTTCTCCATCATGTTTTCCTGCAGCTCACACCCTTGGGCTGAGGGAGATGAGGATTTTCACCTTCACTGATGCCAGCCCCACTACCAAACTAACTGGCAACCAGACACTGTGAAATAACTTCTAATAAGGCAAAACACTCACCTGCCAGCCTGAGACATGGCAAAAAGTTCCAGGGCTTGGCCAGGATCCTCATGGTCAGACAGCAGGTTTCTCTTGGTGGCATTCTCTACAAACATGAGCATTGCAACATGTCCTGAGGGCACAAAATTTATCTTGGGAGCTGGAAGAATCCCCTCTTCCCAAAGCCAAGCCTCCAACACACACAGGGCACCCAGGGCTGGGACATGCTGGTGGTCTTTGCAGCCTCAAATGTGTGAGCCTCAGTGCTTTTCCAGAGGAAAGGGGCTCCTTCTCCATCGTGCTTCCACTCCTCCTCCAGCACTGAGGCACACTGATGCTTTCCAGGGGTCTGGGCAATTTAATGCTATTCAGGCCAGGCTGGAGGGAGATCTGAGCAACCCAGTCTAGTGGAAGGTGTCCCTGTCCATGACAAGGGGGTGGAACCAGATGATTTCTAAGTCCCTTCCAGCCTAAACCGCTCTGTGATTCCATGATCCTGTGATTTGATGATTATTCTTATTACAGTTATTTAACAAACAGGAGCAAGAAACTGGGGTCAGCAAAAAATCCAAGGGCAAGGCATGTCATAACCTGCTGGCCACAGGACATGGAAGCAAACCATGATGTGATGTTCCTGGGGAAAGGTACAGGCTCAGCTCTCTGGAGCAGAAATGAGGAATGCTGTCACTAAAAGAAACTGCAAAGGGAATTTTAAATTAAATCGTGATTTTAAATTTTAACAGCATTTAAATTTTAAATAGTCCAGCTCTCAGCAAAATGAAAGCAATATTTCTGTTCCAACATGAAATGGGCCAGATCTTCTGCAGCTGTAAGTCAGTGGTGCTCTGTGCTGGAATCAAGGGAACTTAATTGATTTGTAGCAGCCGAGGATCTGCCAGTTCAGACTCTCTCCTGGAAAACACTGCTCCAGTCTGGCTGGTAGTGCAGCCTTGATGTTTCATTAATTCACAAGAAAGCTGCTGCCAGGACAGACACACGTTCTGGCAACGTGGCTGAGAAGACAAAAAAAAAAAATGAAAAAAGAAAATTATTCTAAAATTTGTTATCATGTGTCATGTTATTGAAGCTAATTTAAAAAAAAAACCCAACATTTCCCAGGCTTGCAGTCTCAAAGGATGTTGTTTTACCTTTTGTGTGTGTGTATATTAGGACACTACAGGTTGCATTGTGTTCTTCAGGCTCTGTTTCTTTCAGAAGGGTGAGGGCAGGGAGTCAGCAAGGAGGAATGGGAAAGACCCTCCATGCCCTGCCAACACAGCACTGTTCCCCACACTCAGGGCTTTGTCCTTCCAACTTTCCAATGACTCATTGATAAAGGTTCCCACTACTTCCTTTGGGATTATTAAACAGCCCTTTCAGGCTTCAAGCGTTAGGATGTTTTTCTTGATAGTCAGCCTGGACCTGTCTCTGCCCTGTTTCCTCCATCACCCTTAGTTACCCTTTGTCCCACCCTAAACAATTCCTTTTCCCTCCCTGTGCTGATACTGCCCGACCAGCTGGAGACAGGGAAGCAGTGCTGAAAGATTCCTACATGATCCCCCATCCTCTGGACAAAGAATGAGGACAGGGGTGGAAAATGGCATCGGGGCTGCCCTGAAGGAGGCAACTAAATCATGTCCCTTCCCTGCAGGTGTCAATCCTCCCAGTGCCACCACCTCTGTTTGGAGAGCACGTGGCTCACTCACAAATTGAGTTTAACAGATGCTAAAGCATCCCTTGGGAAGAGCCAGCATACGGGAAAAGAAGGCTTGAATAACAACATTATATCATAAGCACAAAGCGAAAAGTACTTGAAACTTGTGTTTATTGACTTCTCTGCCTCAGGAACAGCCTGGCAGAACGAAAGGGGAGAAAAGCTGACAAATGTGAGGCTACAAATGCAGTGCAAAGCAAAGCACAGAGCCAACAGCCGTGGCTTTACTGATGAGAGAGGCACTTTTCCTCCCTGGCTGATAGTCATTGAACAGCCCCCTCTGTGCTACTGAAGTGCAGCAGAGATTTTTAGCTTATCAGTTAAAGCTGCTTCCAAAATGGTGCTTTAAATCCCTCCCTAGGTTTTGGGGGTAAACCTCACCGTTTCCAGGCCTTGCTCATGTGTTAGGATTTCAAGGCACTTCTCAAAACCCAAACCAAAAGGCTGGTTTTGCTTTTTCAAATAATCAGCAATGAGAAATTGAGCTTATTGGGTCAAAATTGCTGTGCTGTGAGGAGCATCACTTCTTGCAGCACTGGGATGGGCAGGCTGTGTGGGAAGGAGAGAGCTCAGCGGTGCTGGAGCAATCCACAGGCACAGATTTTGGAGGGGAAAACTCCAGAATCACCTGTTCACACGTGTTTCTCCACATTACACCTCAGAGCATCAGAGCAGGTCACCTGAATGGGGTGACAGGGGTGGACTCCACTACAGGGCTTGATTTTGGGGAAAGATTCAAACGTAATCGGCCAAGGAGAAAGCTGGACCTTAAAGGAAGGATACAGGGATTGTTTTGCCTCCTCCTCTGTGACTCCAGCAGACTTTCTCCTCGCATTTTGGGGTCATCAGCTGAAAGCTTTGAGCTGCTTTGGGCTCTGTTTCTGCTATAGGGGCTGTTCACTGGGATGGAGGGATCGGTGAAGCCAAGGACACACCTCTGGGGATACAGACAGCGAGCCCAGGAGAACTGTCCCCATCCTTGAGCACTGAAGGGAAGCACAGCCATTTCTCCTGGGGGAATTTCTCCTGGGGGCAGAAGCCACACACCTCTGTGCCTTCCTGCACAGCAAAGATTCCCTGTGACCCACAGGAAGGATTTCAACCATACAGAGAAGATGCTCAAACCTTAGGGACTAGTTCAATAAAGTCTGTGGGGAAAAAGAAGCCTGTGAAGATGTGCAGAAAGAACTGGAGCAAGTTTTTCCTGTTGAGAGCAGGACTGAGGCTAAACCACAGCTTTTCATATCTGGAGGAAAATTAGGCATTTAGACTTGGGACTTAAATTTTGCAGCATCCTCAGAATGAGGGAAATCAAAAGGGCCTTTGGGATCTCAGCACTCCCAGCTTTACAGGGAGCTGGCATCTAAAAAGATTGCCTTGAAAGCCAGGCTCCAGACAGGATAAACATATTCCTGGGGACAGATCTGATTAGGTGAGTTCCCCTGAAGAGGAGCCTTGATATATATAGAGCTGTGGTTGGCTGTTCTGACTCAGCTAATCTGATCATTCCCTCCTGCTGGCCTCGAGGTCACCCCATGTGAGCAGCTCTGCCAACCCCTTGGGATGTGTGAGCAGCTTCCACTCCAGCACATGGCTTGCCAGTCTCTCCTTAAGGCTGAAGAAGGCAGCAAACAGTGAGAGAGAGCACTCTGCAAAAGCTTTTCAACATCCCTTGCTTCTGAAAGCAAAATGGATGTTGCTTCTGAAGAGCTCTACAGGTAAAACCACTGTCCTATGCAGCAACTTGGTTTTTTCTCTTAAATATTGCATAGAGTCATGTATATACATGAAGTTTATAAACTACACACACCTCAGTGGGCATCTGTGGAAATGTGGGATTACTGAGAGGTGCTAGTGATGAGAGCCACTAAAGTCAACTCTGTGGGACGTGCCAGGCTGTGCTGATAACTTTGACAATCTCTGGTGCCACCACAGAGCCAAATCTCTTCCTTTCTGAAAGGAAAAGCCTGCATGACTGTTTGGCAAACGTTTTAAATCTAAAAAAACACCAATAAAAAAGCCCTGATGGTCTCTTCCTGTTGATGGAAGTGGTGCTGGAAGGCAGAGATGCATTTGTAGCATGGAGATGTAAGAGGGGGTGTCAAAGTCCACGCATCACTCCACCAAAATGAGCCTGCAAGAGAAGCACCAAGGTGGCTCCCAAGCACTGGCAGTGCACACAGAGTGCAACCAAGGTTTTTAACATTATCCCTGATGATTTAGTTTAGCTTTTTTTTTCCCCTCCTAGCAATCTAGATGCCCGTGAATGCTTCTGATCATTCATTTGGTGTTTGGCAGGTCAAGCAACAACAGAAATGTCTCCTGTGCCTCTCCCACTGCCTCTGTCCTGGCACCAAGGGTCCATTCTGGCTCCTTTTCCTGAGACCCCTCTGGGGAGGCTGGCTGGCACCAGGGAAGATCAGGGTGTTATTGCCATTTATATTCATTTACTATAAATTGGATTCTGTATTTAACACTTGGAAGTGTCCAAGGCCAGGTTGGATGGGGCTCTGAGCACCCTGGGCTA
Source organism: Xenops minutus (assembly GCA_035221455.1). Lineage (NCBI taxonomy): Eukaryota > Metazoa > Chordata > Aves > Passeriformes > Furnariidae > Xenops > Xenops minutus. The sequence goes on along the minus strand of JAWWEE010000040.1, from coordinate 58,238,472 downwards.
GTGGAAGGTGTCCCTGCCCATGGCAGGGGGGTGGGATGGGATGATCTTTAAGGTCTCATCCAACCCAGGCCATTCTGTGATCCTGTAATTCTCCAAGAGGAAATTTTAGGTGGCTGCATAAAGAAGCACTGTGAAAATGAAAAATGTGATTGTCCAACTGCTGAAATGAGTGGAGTGGAGACATTTCAGTGAGTCACTCACAAAGTGAAGATCCAAAATACAGAGTCAGCAAGGTCAATAGGACCTTCCACTGGCTTCTGTGGGCTTTTGCACCTTAGCAATGCTTTGCTAAACTATACAGTGCTCCTTCTTAAAAATGAAAAAAATGAGATATCCAGAGGTTGATCACTGGCAGCTCTTTACACCATGACCTTGAGAAGGTCACGTTAGGCACCAGTCTAATAATGCCTAGGATATAAGGGCTAAATTGAGAGGCTTAATTAATCACAGCCTTGAAGTCTCAAATCCAGAGAAGGGAAGTGAAAACCAGTATTAGGACAACAATTTGGGCCCTGTAGCTGATTAGGTTCTGGATCAGCTACCTGGAGTGATTTAGGAGGAACGTGCAGGTGCCATCTGTGACAATTCCCTGCAGAGTGGCTGTGGATGAACCTACAGCAGGAATATTTCCCAGGGTAGGGTGTCTGGGGGGGCTGCTGTGTGGAATTTAGGAGCAGTGCCCTGTAAGCTGCTGGGCAGTGATTATCTTAGTTCAACAGCCAGTCAGAGGGCAGACCAAAAGTTGCTGGAGAAGAGGAAAGTGGGGCAGAAGTGGGAGGTGATGGAGCAGCCTCCCCACAGGATGACTCCTGGGCTCAATTATATCTTGTAGTGAGAAGATCTCATCATTAATTGTACATTGTGGAAGAGAGTCTTCTTTGATCTCTTTTAACTGCTCAGTTTAATTAATCTCCCTTTATTCTTCTGGAGAAGAGTGAATAAGCTTAAGTAAAAAACTTACCTTCTCTCCAGTGTTTTTCCTTTTATTCGTCTCTAAATGACAGCTCCAATCTTTCCAGTTTCTCTTCTCATGACCACTTTTATATCGTAATTCCAATGTCCTGTTTCCAGACCTTTTTATTTCTGCAAAACACTTCCAATTTAAAGAAAAAAATAACCAAGAATGAATACAGTGTTTCAGCTATGCCTGTGTTGTAATATCTACAGAGCCTGTTTTCCAGCCTGGGCTGGACAGTACTCACACAACTTGGTTCTTGGATATCTCTTCATTTTAAGTAGGAATTTTCACTGTCACCAATGATTACCCACTTTTTGTTGCTTTTTTTTTTCTTTTTCCCCAAGTGATTTTTAAGAATATCTGACATCTGCTTTGGTTTCTTTTTTTCCCCCCAATATCTCATTATTTCCTATGTATTCCAAACAGAAGATTCTGCCTGCTCTCGTATTTCTATGTCATCTTGCTTTCCCAGAGTTTTCCAAAATATTTCATAGCCATCCCTAGTCCTCACTGACCTTCAACTGTTTTGTGTCATCTGCAATGTTTTTTACTTCACTGCTTTTCCAGACCATTAATAAACCCAGTAAAGAATACATCTGACGACGTGGATCATTAAGACATCTGCTGCCAAGCCTCTGCCAAAGTGAAAATGTCTCATTTTTTCAGACATTTTTTTCTCTGTCTTATCTAATTTCTAAAACTGAGTAGTAATTTAACTGTTGCTTAAGGTGTTTACAAGAAACCCAAGAAATAAATCTTAGCTATTGGCACTGTAAGATTTAATAAAAAGTGCTTTGAGTAAGAACTGCTGAATGAAAAGTTGCCTCTGATGATTCTCATCTTAGGTTAATGTTGCCTATTCTCCTTATGCTCCTAATGTCAAATTGCATTAGTCTTTAAAATGACAATATCAGGGGGTAACATAAAGACAGCCTGCTGATATCTTTGATCTCTACATTTCAGTACAATAACACGGTCATCAAAACTGTTCAGTTATTTTTTCTGTAATAAAATATCCTTCTTAAATACGTATCTGGAAAGAATTAGTGGTTTTTGATGGAAAATAAATTCTGTTATGTACAATGAGGGAAAACACAATTATCTTTACTTGTTAAAGCAGGAGATCTATTCTAAGAATAAATCTGCTGGGACTGATATTCTGAACAGGTCGCTTCTGTACATGCATTAAACCACCTTTAAAAGCTGTCTGCCAGAGACCTAAACACCCCCAAACTGCTTTTCTCTGCCATTCACTAGGGCTAAAGATTCAAGAAGAAGCTTTGACCACACTGAATCTTTCTGCAATAATTTTCTCACCCCATGAAGTGAGGGTGGAAGTGGCTGAACTAACACACGCAGCAGATGTATTTGCAAGCAGAAGGAAGAGGGCAGCAAAAGGACAGCTCATTCCCATGCAGGGGCTCAGGCTGGCTGCAGCTCAGCATTATCTACAGACCCGTCTGACGCAGAGCTTGCCTTTCCTTATGGGATGCTGCCCAGAATAGCTCTCGGTGCTGATGCTGCACCCCAGGCACGAGATGCTTGTGCCCTGCAAGAACGAGGGCAGTTCTAAAGCCACAGCAATTAGTCCGGGGTAAAGCCACCACCCTGCAAGGACTGCAAGGTGGAGGGGGAGGAATTCTGGTGTGGCTGAGGATTAAAGGGCAAAACATGCCAGTTGTGACACAAGGCTGCATCCCACCTCTGGAGAATGCAGCAGTCCCTACCTGAGCTCTGCCACTGGCACTGGGGGATTATTCCCTGCACAGAGATTCCCTGTGACTGAAACTTCTTCAAACCCCCCTTTCCAAGTCACAAAAGCACCCTCGTTCAGGAAGGATGCTAATGGTTAGTTTTGGAGGGGTTCCTACTGGTGTGATTTATACCCTGTTTATCAAATTGTCTGTCATTTACCCCATTCTTGCACCAGGTATCAGCAGTGGTCACTGGAGGGAAACAGCTTGGTCCTGGTGGCCTGGCTTTATGCCCTTTTTAAAAGGACAGAAATAGGGGTGGATCAGACAGATGTAAACATCAGCCCAATATATATGGATCAGCTTATTCATTCTGCTGGCCTAGCAAAGGACTGGCTGCTGGTTAAGAACAGCAAAGGGATTTTCACAGGGGTGATTCCTAAGTAGCACATTTACAAGGTGGGTTGTTCCACTTTAGCTTTAATTACTGATATAAAAGGGAGAAATTAGGATATTTTAATTAAACTCACGATGCCAACAAGCCGATGTAATAAATTGGACATGGAAGATAACACTTTGCAGTCATAATTTGTCACCTCAGGAGCTCCAGTGGGAAACTACATCCTCCAGAGGCTCTCACAAGAGCCAGAACCATGCTGTGTGATAGCTCACACCCCACAAAACATTCAGCACCTCTGCAGGACAGCGAGATGTCTGTCTGCATTAAGGCATTTCTGCTCCCTTTCCTCCACTCACACATCACTCAGGGCACACTTCATTGCAAGCCAGGTCTTTTATACCTTGGGAATTAAATTATCTTTACTATCTACTTGTCTTGCTGTGGCCTTATTCAATCTCTAGTTGGGTCCAAAGCCTTGACTGTAACAAGGAAGGACTGGAACCAGCTCTCCTTTCTCCATCAACCATTTAAAAGGCAGACATCCCATCCAAGTTGGTCATCCAGGTTCCCTCGCTGTGTGGAGAGAGAAAGGTTTCCCAGAGGGAAAATCATCCAGTCAGCCTCAGGTACCTGTTTTTGGATAGGGTGAATCATCTTCTAGAAGCACCTCTCTCTTCCCTGGCTATCAAGAGATCCCACACTGAGATTAGACAACTGATTTTTATACCTGATTTTAGATGAAGGTCATTATGTTTTAATGCAAACAATTTGTTGCTGCATCTTCACGGAGTAAACCCAACAATTAGTCACACAATCAGAGAGAATTATAATGATATGGATAATAAAACTGTGCTATTTATTCTAGAAATGCCAATTTAAAAGGAGGACTGATCAAGCTTAGGGCCTTCTCAGGAAAACTAGGTGGCAATCTTAAACCTCAGTAAAGAAAGCATGATGTTAGTGCTGTGCTCTCACTCCCACCTTGCAAATAGAGTAGAAACTCTGCATGTCCTTGCTTGGTACCTAGTGTAGTAAAGTAAAATAATCTTTACATATAAGATTTGAAGTTCTTAACATGTCACATTTATATAACTTCTTGGTGCCCCTTCAGGATGTTGAGTAAATAAATCACTCCTGCAAGCTTTTGGCTGCCCTCTGATTTGCTGCCTTATGTAAAAAAGGAATTATTTTTTCAGAAATGTTTGTGAATGCTGAGTTTGAGAGCATCCCAAACAGGTTTTATAGCAGTTTTATAACCAACCACATCACAGGGAGAGGCTCCATGGGCAATGTAGCCATGCATATGGGCACAGAAGTTATAGAAAGAGTCTAAGGACCCGGTCACTGCTGGGTTGGGGAATTTGTATTTCTTCTCAAAAACAGTAGTGCCAATAATTAAAAAACCCACTGAAATGAAAAAAAAAAAAACCAAACCCACCTTGGCACCAATCATTCATTTCACAGTCTCCTGCCCCTTCTTTCTGCCAAGCAAAGGCAACTTCAGTGCAGTGTTTTCCTTTCCTCTAAATAAGGTCTTTCCTTGCTGCAGTTCCAGCCATCTCCAGTGACTTTTTTTTTTTTTTTCTGGCTGCCTGATCTCAAACTACTTAAAAACCCCCAATCTTTGCAAACGTCTCTGGAGGATCACCAAACTTAAAGTAATTTTCAAGAGAAGGAATACAATCCAGAAATTGCATATTCCAGTCGCAAATTCCCATGCCTTCTTTCGATGGAGCAGTCTGGCAGGGTTCATTTCTGACAACAGAGCTGTGCTGCTTTATACCAACTGAAGGTTTCCTCCTGCCTTTGTTTACCAAATGAATGCAGAACTTCCAAAAAATAATGAGGTTAACAGGTCATGCAGCTGCAGCCTTCTGTTCCCGAGAGAGGGGAGGAAGGGATGTCAATCCCACTTTCCTCCCTTCCCAACAGAGTCCAGTCCCACTGGTGGTACAGACATGGGAATCCTTGGGGAGACTTCTACACTCATTAGTTTCTCCAGAACTGGGGAATCATTAGATTTAAAGGGAAAATGGGCAGATCTTGTTGATTCAGCAATAGTTACACCAAAATAAAGCGATGCATTAGTAATGTTATTATTTATAATAAATAATAGAAGATAGTTGTCGATGGTAACAACTCAATATTTAATAATACTTCCCATGAGAATCAGCAGGGCTGAAGATGGATGATTTTTCTTTGAAATTAAAGCAACTGTGAAATTTTGACCAGATTAGAGACCATGTCCATCTATTTCTTCCAGAAGCTGCTAAGTTCTAGGAGAAAAAGAAGAAAAACTATATAGTGGTTATTCAGCTTCTTTTTAGTTACATTTGCAAACAGAGGAGGGTTAAATAAGAATTTGGCCTGTGGTTGAAACACGAACTCTGCTATACAGTGGTTTGAAAAAACACTGTCCAGACTTGTTTCTAGCCAAGGATTTCTTTGAAGCAGGAAAATGTTGTCAAGCATTGGCAGGGGCTGCCCAGGGAGGTGGTGGAGACCCCATTCCTGAAGGTGCTCAAGAAACCACAGGACATGGCACTCAGTGCTCTGGGCTGGTTGACAAGGTGGTGACTGGTCATGGGTTGGACCTGATGATCTTGGAGGTCTTTCCCAGCCTAAATGGTTCTGTGATTCTGGACAACCTGAGCTGACTTCCTGCTGCACCACTCGGGTATCTTTCTAATATGCTCCCCACCATAATGTGTTGTATGTGTATAACCTCAATTACTCCATTAGTTAGACCTTCCTAGACCTCTACTATGCCAGATAATGAAGAACTTCAGAAAGTTCTGCTGCCCTGCAAATGGTCAATATTATTTTATATGGCCTTTCAAGTGCTAGGAGATTTCACCATTAGCCACTGAAATCTTGATTTGAGAGTTTTCCAGCTACCTAGACACATGTTAGGTCCTAAAGAGACATCAAAACTGAAAAATTGGATAAGGGGAGGCTGCTGCCCTGGACAGAGGGAGGGGAGGAATGAAAGATCAGCCACTTTTCTTCTCTGCCAGAAAAGCCCGTAACAAGCAGGGATTATTTTGCTCTCCAGATCTTCTCAGTCCTGTGCCATGCAAATTGTGCCAAGTGTGAGGATGTTTGCTGGCCTCCACTTCCACCTGCCAGCTCATGTCTACAGTCCAGTGCCAGCACCTGGGAGGGCAGGGGGGAGCTGCCCCAGCTGCATTCCCGACAGGGTTTGCTCTTGACAAAAGTGTTGTCTGTAGACATGTGCCTTTAAAGGAGCTTGGCAAGCAGCATTTGTAGGAACGTTCTGTGGTGGATCCAGTTCAGCATTTCCTTTTGGTGACACCTCCAGCAATGCCAAAGGGCATGGTCATGGCAAAGCCAGTGAATGGTGGAGACCAAGGCAGGTCCCTGTGGTTTGTGGTTGCAGCGAGCGATGCCATCGGACGACCAGGGCAAAGCACACGTGATTTGGTGAAACCTGTTGTGGTGCTGGAGGTTTGGCTGGAGCAATCCCTCCTCTTCTTGTGCTCTCAGGCTTCTTTCCTGCTGCTGAACCAATTAACCCCAGGTCTGCAGGTTCCTGCAGGAATACCCCCTTTTCCAGCACTTACACATTGAGATGGTTCTCGGTGCTGCACATTTCCTTTCCCACTCCCAAGGGGTTTGTCTAGGCTCAGGTTGTGACTGAGGACACGGTGTTCTGGCCCAAAAGGATGTGTCTTGACAAGGCATTTAGAGTGAGACTGCATCTGCTCTTCTGGAGAGACACGAGTCTAATAGGCAATCTGCTTGATTTATGTACCATGAAGCACGATGAGAGTAGGGGTAAGATGCTCATTCATTACATAATTTCTTTGAAATTATGGACCTGGTGTGTTTGTTGTAAGATCCAAAACAAACAGCAAAAGGACATATTCAAGGTTGGCTCTAAGCTTGTATTTAGCAAATCCTTTTTTTGTTGCTCCTCAGACTTCTGATAATGCTGTAGAATGAATTTTTCTTTCTAAAAAAACACCGTTGGGTTTTTTTGCATTTCTTAACCCCCTCTGCTTCAGGAACTTTAAAAACATGCACCATGTAAGCTTCACAAAGGCACTATGCCCTGGATTCAGATGGGTAAGCTGAGGCAGATGAACAGCAAAACAATTTCCTTGAGAGGCTGAGCTCGCCCACCACCTCCTTTTCCCCCCTATTTTCTCTGTAAGAAAACTCAGTGTGTTCTTGACACATTGGCCAGAGGGTTCAGTTCTGTGAGGTTATTCTGAGGACAGGAAAACCAAGATTTTAGGATCACAGAGGAATACCTTTAATTAAGTTGTTTTCCAACTGTGGGGAATCTTCCTGCAAGGGATGTTTAGGACCTGATGCAAAGTCTACTGAAATTTCACACTGGATCAGGACCTGATCTCTCTGTTGTGAAGATATTCCTCAGGTGTAGGAAGGGACAGATTATTCCATGCACAGCTTAAATGAAGGAATAGGGGCAGCAAAGGGAAACAATAGCTGTAAAAACAGAGCAAGGAAAGGTTGGGAGATCATTCAGCTGTCATTTATATTTTTAAAAGCAAGGTGTCAGAGGAAAGGGAAAGTAGTAACTGGGAAAGGAGGTGCACTCCATATCTGAAAAGGTAGAGTCCATAAAAGGAGAAAAATCTAGTACAATATTCATTGAGAATTACTCTTTCTCACTCTCCTGCCAGTTTCTAAATATGTTTATCTTTATAACAATAAATATGTATTTTTATCCTATTAGGAGTTTTTAAAAAAAGAGTTTGACAGTTCCTGTGCAATCACTATTTGAATTTCTCAGTCTATATATTAAAGATATTCAGAATATACTCTACTGGTCTCTATAACCAAGGTAAAACAACATCTGTCCTCTGAAGCAGCAGGACAGCCCATATTTACAAAAGGATAAGATCTCATTACTCTGGGTTTGAATTTGCACATCTTATGTGTACAAACTGCTGCTTTGTAGCACTCAGAGCTACATATTTGACATACATTATACATTTAGAGCCACATTTTAGAGTCAGAATGCCACTGCCTGAGATACACTGCCCATGAGGAGGGACTGCAGCAGCTGGAAAGCATCCCTTGGCAGGGGAAACCAGGGTGCTGAACATCTGGGTGGTCATGGCAGCAGCTGCTTGGGACTGGGGAAGAGAAAGATTGGAAAGTAGCAGACTTTCTCGGCTGCTTTCAAATTTTCAAGCCTTCACTGCCAAGATTTAACCAACCTTTCCCCAAAATTCCAGTAATAAAGCCTGAGATCATGATATTTTTCTTGGAGAGAACATGGTTGATAGAAGCATGCCTTGATAAATGATGCTGTGGGGAGCTCTTGGCTTCTCCTTTAGCTGATGCCACAGTCAAGGTCCCTGTTTTGCCACATTACATTTGTTTTATATATATTGAACATAAGGAAGAGTCTGTACATGGACAGAAGCAGCAGATTATTTTGAGAGACAGGCTGGAGCTGCTGAATTCAGAGCCCAAAGTTGGGCTTGCAGCTGGCACACAGCTGATGAAGTCAGCTTTCAGCCAAGAAATATAGGCTTGGATTTTGCTTCCTTCAGGAAAGAAGAGGGGAGACAATCTACGTTGTGTTTTTCCCACTAAAGAGTGTTAGCTGTTGAGGATGAATTTAAACTTTGTGTAGGCTGGATGACTTTATATAAATTAACATAACTTGCTGTCTGTTGAGCACAAGCACTTCCATGGGGAGACATGGAGGGCTGTGTTTCCCCAGAAAACATAATTCTGCTTTTTCCCCTTTGCAGGAGAAGCAAAAAAATGAGCACCAAGAGGCACAAGGTCTAGTTAAGGGTTCCTTCTGCCGTGCCTGATGGAGCATCACTCACTCACCTCACACACCACCTCAGGAAAGGGTTTATTGTGAGCACACAGGACACTGAGACTGTCACATACAGTAGGATGCATCTGCTGCTGCAGCTGCTGCAGACAGGAGACATCAGGCTTGGACTGAATAAAAATGAAGGGATGCTGTTTGTGCCTTTGCTCTGGGCTCTTCTTCATCCTGTTTTGACAACTGAACCACAGAATCCCAGAACAGTTGGAAGGGACCTCTGGAGATCATCCAGTCCAATCCCCCCCACCAAGGCAGGGTCACCTGGAGGAGGTGACACAGGGACACATC
>JAWWEE010000040.1:58182882-58214820 GCA_035221455.1 Xenops minutus | reverse complement strand
TCACTCAGAGCCCCATCCAACCTGCCCTTGGACACTCCCAGGGATCCAGGGGCAGCCACAGCTTCTCTGCCCAACCTCCCAGGGAAGGATTTCTTCCTATATCCAATCTAAACACACCCTCTCTCAGTTTGAAACCATTCCCCTTTATCATACCCCTACCTGCCCCTGTAAAAAGTCCCTGTCCAGCTTTCTGCCTTGCCTGGATTTAAGACCTGAGACAGATCTTCCTGACACTCCTCCCTGGTTGCAGAGTCACTGTTTGTGGGTGGAAAGATGAGCAGCTGCATATCTACACTTGCTTGTCTCAAGCTGAAAAGCTTTTCCTAGGCTGGCACTCCTAGAAGGGAGGAAAAACTGCTGAGGAACTGCAGGGTCACCTCTCCATGGCAGTCCCAGAGTGCCCTCCTGAGTGGATTCACAGTCCTTCACCAGCCTGCCTTTCAATGTCCACCAAAGAGTGCCACAAGGCTGCCTCCCCACATCCTCTGAAATTAATGATGGCTCAGCACTTACACCTCGCCACTGGTTGAAAACACTGAGTGGAACAAGGAGTACAAATGGAAGACTGCACTACAGACCATTAAATCTCCTTTTTATTCACCTGTTCAGCCTAAGCCTTCCTGTGGTTCACTTGGTTCTACTCCTAGTTCTGCTTCCTGGATCTAGCACTGTTTCCCCCCTTGCTGTGATGCTTGAACCCCCTCACCTTGCTTGTCCAACACACATTTTACTCCTTTTAATCTTCATCAATCACTCTCTTTGGGCACTTTTTCACTGTGTCTTCCTCCCCTGAGTCCTTCCAGTATACCAACAGCTTTGTGGGTTTGACATACCCAAATTACACACTGATTTTCTCATCCCTGCCTAATTAACAATTCACAGCCAGTGTAAGAGTCTCTCTTACCAACTCATAATATTTTTTTTAATTTCCTAAATTTATCAGTATTAGTAACAAGAGTCACTTAGAGCAGTGCAGCTCTGCAGAGCAGTGGATTTCCAGGGGAAGTGCAAGACAATCCACTGACACGCAGGGAGAAAATACTTTTCTAATATTAATAAATCTAATCAAATTTTTAAATACTTTAAAATAGTATTTTTTAATATTTATCTTCTCCGTTTAAATATTCATCCTCTCCTTTTAAATGGCTGTGTGCATGTTTTATAAGGCATATAATATATCCTTGCAGTAGCAAATATATATAATTTACAAATAAATAAATGCATGTATACTGGGGGAGAGGGGCAGAGAACTCACCTGGCACAGGGTCAGGCCTTGGTGACTTAACAAACTGCTCCTGGTCAATGGGGAAAGAGAGGGTTCACTGGGAGGATTTTGGATTTTAACTTTGGCACCAGGCACTCTGATTAGAGAAAAGGGATGCAGAAATCTGGTTTTCCCCTGTAAAGAGAAATTCAATTACACTTACTGTGTGTATTTCACATATTTTGCACATGCATGTATGTGCACAGGATATAAAAATTGTGCATGTTTTATATATATATTTATACATATTGCTGCATTATTTCTTGTATTGCATTAGCATATTTATTCATGTCTTTTGCATAAATTTCCAGCGGATCCTGCACACATACATTAAATTTATGCAATATGCCTAACAAACAGCACACATATATTTGACACATTCTGCATTTAGCTGTAGGTAGAAGAACTGCAACTTCTACATTGTTTGACATATCACATTATAATTTACCATTTGCCTTTGGTTGTAATTCTGCCAGACTTAAACTCGTTGCACTGAATTTTAATATAATTTCTCCCTCCTTCTGACTTAGTTTCTTTGGAGAGTTTGAGCAAAAGTGATTCAGCCATTTTTAAGAACAAAGCTTGTGAAGAATGGCCAGTGTAAACCATGTTGAACATTTCTGAACATCTCCAGCCACAATCAGGATAAGAAATTTGGACAGCAACTGCCCCAAACACGAGAAGGATCACCCACTTTGCTGGTGAAAATATACCCTGATTGGCCAATGCTTTATTCTTTAAATACACATTTTTTTTCTGTTGTGAAACTGCCTCAAAAGCCCCAGAACAATTATTTCTTAGGAAAAAACCCACCAATATTGTGTTTCTTATTCAAAACAGTGAATGGCTCAGCTCTGGGGTTCCTGACTGAGCCCTGGGTGCCCAGGCTGGACCAATGCCCCCCACTTTTCCCAATTCCAAGTTTGCTACAATGCCTAGAAGGCAGTTCTGGAACAATTGGTTTTCAGTCCTTACCCCAGTTCAAAGCCCAGTGGGCTGAGAGAACACTTCCAGGTCCACCCTTTTTAAGACAAAGGTAGACAATGCTGTGAACAGCAACACTTTTGGCTGGAAGCTTTCCAAGTTGTGGTCTCCAAACGGTGCCATCCAAACATTTTGGGCTCACAGGGTAATATGCAATAATAAAACCACATTTTAAGAAGGATTTTACTTCCTGCTTAGTCTTGACTGACAAGGAGTGCACTCCTACAAGGAGCTCTGGGCTGGATTCCTGTCTGAAGGTTAAGGTTAATTCTTGTTTTCAAAATGCAGAGCTTTTCTAACAAGATGCTCATTTGAAAGCACCCACTTACAGAGCCAATGCTGCAATTACAGAGTACACATGATGAACATCAGGGCCCTTTTAATGAAGCTTTGTCTTTTTTTCCTGTTTGTCAGCCCTTTTCCACTCTGCATCAGTTCTCGTAAATTCCTGTTAATTTTCCCATCCTTCTCTTTGCTCTGTCAAGAAAGTTTGATAACACCGTTCTCAAATATTTCCCTTTCCTCTTTCACCACCCATCCTTTTCTTCTGTTCCAGTAGAGAGGAGTGCACCAAGCCACAGCCTGAAAGAAACCAAACACACACATCACAGCTTATTTATAGTCCGTATTTTTTTCATCAAGAAAACTGTTTGCTTTAAACAAACAAAGGAGGGCTGAAAGGGGAGGCACTCCAAAGTATTTCGGAGTTATTTAACAATCTGAAAGACAAATATTAATCACAACCACCAAATGCCAGGGGTTTTTTACTTAAAAATCCATTTCCAGTCTTTAAATTTATTTAGGGGGGATTCATCATCTAAGACACCTGAAAATCCACAGCTCCAATTAAGTAAACTGGTCAAAGGAGGAGAGAAAAGAGGACACAGCAGCTCTGTGAGTGTGTCAAAGGCTGTGGAAGGAAAACAAAACCAGTGTGTTCTCCACGTCCACAGTGGGCAGGATAAGAAGGAAAAGCAGGAAAAGTTCCCTTGGTGGAGTCTCTGTTCCTTAACACCTTCCAGAGCTACCCAGGCAGGTCAGAGCCAGGAGCAATCCCATCTCAAGTTTCCTTTCAGCCCCTGATTTCCTGGCACTGATGGAATGGCAGGTGCAGCCAAACTGAGCAAGAAGAGGAGTAAATTGAAAAGATGAGGCCAAAAGTCAATATTCACTATGCTATTTTGGGCAAGCCATATCCTTTACACAGTGTATGAAAATCATGGATCTTTTCTATATTCTCACTAACTCGACTTTGTCTAGCTAAAAAACAACCAAAACTATAGTTACCACCGGCCAGCTCTAGGGTAAAAAGTGATCTTGAGCTCTTTCTCATCCCCAAACCAATGGAGGTTTGCCTAAAAGTATTCACCACAGTTGCCAAGGCAATGGGCAGCCTTGGCTTGAATAGCCCTGGGCACAGTGGCATTGCCCATGGCTGGAGCCCAGGGGGCTGGTAACCCACCCCTGGGGAGCCCAGCTTTGCTCTCTGTGAGGATGGCAAGATATTCCATCAATGTACCCCTTTTCTTCTGTCCTTCAGAGCTCACATCCACACCAAGGAGTGCTCACAGATCTGCTGGGTTTGCTTTGCTTGATTCTTGAACAGCACCATCCGAAATCCCTGAAAGGAGTTTGGACACAGGCGTGGTGGTTTTGCCTTCCCCACTGGGCTCACAGGCAAGGGGAGCACTGTCAAGGCTTGTCCTAAATCTCATCAGGTCCTTCCAAAGACAATCTGAGGGACATTTGTGAAGCACCACAGCACTGGAGCATCAGCTTCCCAAAGCTGCAAAGATCAAGAAGCCCTTAGATTAAAGCCAAAATGGCTCCTGGATATTTATACAGTAGAAGGACTCGTAAAACAACAGGTTTTCCTTTTTCTTTTTTATTTTTGTAACACTGGTCGCTATTTGATCTGTGAAATCAAAGCTGAAAGAACTTGCAGCTTAGTTGTAGTGATTATTTTCAAGTACCTCTCCTGTGGATTAGCAGAGATTAGCAAAGGCACACTTTTTCAAGGTGTGATAGTAAATCCTGAGCTTTTTGGTCTGCCTTGCTGGGAGTAAGATTAAAAACTGGCAGTTCCTATTATTTTCTGAATTACCAGGGGCAACAGAAGAGATCTGTGGTATCAGCTTTAAAATTCCAGTCCCTGCTTGATTCTGGATTCCCTCTGTTTGGGGAGAAACTGTCTCTACTGGAGACCACACTTTTTTTTTTGTTTTACTTTTATCCTTATACAAAAGATTTAACAACGTTGTGCTTTAAAAAGTGAACACAATTATCTGCGACCTTCCTTTATCACTAACACAGCAGCAAAAACACCCATTGTGGAAACATTTCTCTTCCATGAGACAACTACACCACCTTTTTGCAAATGATGTTCCAAAAGGATTTGGCATTTGCCATCTGTGAGAAAATGGCTTCAACCATTTCCTGGGAGCCAAAGCAATCCTAATTCGATTTCAAAGGAGAAACAGTTTGGAAAAAAAAATAAAATGCACCCTTCCAAGCTCTGCCATAAAGGTGTATTTGTGGCTTTTTCACACATGCACCAGAAGATAGCATTGACTTTTGCTCGTCTGGGCCCCCCAGAATTGCATTTCCAGCTTCCTTAGAGGAGAGCTGCATTGCCCTGCACTGAGCTGGGTTATGGACATGGACTTTGCCTCCTTTTGTTCTCTGAGGAAGAACATTTTATTCTAGGGGAAGGTGTCCCTGACCAAGGCAGGGGGTTGAAACTGGATGGTCTTTAAAGTCCCTTCCAACCCAAACCATCCTGTGATTCTGTGAAGCAGAAACTGTGGTGAACCTTCTACCTTAACCAGTTATTCACCCAAGAACTCTTTAATTATAATATTTACAACAACATTTAGTTCACATGCTCATTTTCATTACCATGGATATCAGATGCATATATTTGTGAGTTTTTATTTAAAGCTTTTCTGGGCTAGGATGAAATCATCTGCCCCTGCACCTCAGGTCCTACCTAACTCCTTATCTCTTATTCAAACTGGCAAAAAGACACAGCTGAGGTAGCTGGAGGGGAAGTAATTTTTGAAGAGCAGCAGCCCAAGCACTGAATTTTTAACACTGTGTTTGGGCAAAACATCAAAGGAGAGCACATCATTATCTTCCTCTTACAGAATAGGAAACTAAGGCAGAGAATATCATCATCTTGCCTAAAATCCTCCAAGGCAAAGCCAGGAACAGAGCCCCATTGCCAGAACAGTGGTTTCTGGCTCTCTGTGCTTGATAACATCTGTCCTCAGGCAGTGGACACACTCTGGAAAGCAACATCCTTTTTCTTCTTATTTTCAGCTGAGATCCTACTCTGGTCATACCTCAGTCTATACAGAAAATCGTATTAATTCCTTCAGTAGCCACACACAAAACTCATTTCTTTTCCAGTTCCATGATTTGTGGGTTCCCAATCCAAAGTTCACATCTCTCTTGGCAAACACGGGCACAGCTCAGTGTTCTGGCTGTACAGGGAGCTTTTTAGGGGAGCAATGGTTGGAAAAAGAAACACATCAAACAAGGACTCTCCAGGTTACCTTCCCATTGCTGGGCAACATGAAATGCTGGATGTGCCATTCAGATGCCAGGCTTGTACTGGTGATGGACATCAGCAGCTTCTTCTGAAATCACCATTATTTGTGAGGGTAAGCCTTTGTGGAAACACAGAGTTAATTTTCACTCCATACCATGAATATGAGAGTGTACTCTGATCTGCCAGCTGAGAAAACTCACGGTTCCAGCAGAGCTGGGCCCCATCCTGGTCTCAAAGGGAAAGCAAAATACAGCCCCTGGTTGATCTTGGATGGCCTGCTTCAAGAGAGAAATCCCCAATTCTTTACACTCTGTTTCAGGGGAAAAGTTCAGGATCTTTACAAAATGACTGAATGAACTTCACCAATTCTCAGATTTCCAGCTGGAAGTACAGAAGTTGATTTGAAAGTGTAAAAGCACTGCTTAATCGAAAATTGCATGTATTTCCTTATAACAGCTAGCCTGGAGATCAGTACTTAATGGTAAGTAATTGTACCATGGGCAGAATATTTACAGCACTGCCACTTTACATTTTGTGCAGCACCTTTCATCTGAAAAAAATCCATTTGCATTAAAATTAGTATCTTCTGTTTCTCTTTCACACTTAGGTAGACTCAATTACCATCAGAAATTAAAAGGTTCTTTGTGAGGCAAAAGGTCATCGGCAGACTGTTTGAATTTGGGCTTGTCTAAATCCAGGTGGGCTCCAACCTCTCAGGCTGCCTGGGGGACTAAGCCCAGGGTGGGGAGTTGTGTAGCTGACTCCATAAGTTTGGACAATTCCTCCTATCCATCATTTCTCCTGCCTCTCATTGTTGGTTTGATTTTTTTCTTCCTGGAGAAAGACAACTCTTCATTATCAACACTTCATTATTAAGTCAGATTGTCCGTGCTCACAGCTGAGATTTCAGCCCTCCCTTGTTTCAGAACCACAGCAGAGCAGGGGCTGTTCTGTGTCTGCAGCGAGATCAGGGGCTTCTTGTGGGAGCAAGGGAGCACTCCATCTCCCTCAAGCACTGCAGGACAAATTCATCACTTGAGTGTTCCTTTAAGTAGTGCACATGTCAAGGGAGCACTTCTAAACGCTCACTCCCAGGCTGTAATACTCATCATAGGTCTTGTTAGACAGCTTGTGAATGAAGTTTAAGAATCACTCAACTTTTGATGTGGCATTTACTACAATAAATTTCATTATTTAATGCTGGTGCTGTGTCTTGCCTGTCTTCTGTGCATGTAATGCTTTTCCCCTTGCCACATCCATCTTATTGCAGCAAGTTTAAGTCAGACCTCAGTGTGTATAGCAAGGGTTGTCCCAACAGCCCAGACAGCCTATTTGCTTGCTTAAAATAGCCAAATCCCCATGCACAGTGTGACAAGCACTGCCCACCCACCCCAATAACTCAGCTGTGTGGCGTAGCAGTGAGTCACAGTCGCCTGGGACAGCCAGGCTGCCTCCAGGCTGCTGCTGGCATTGATGGATTTGGAAGCAGTGCCAGGGGGAACTGCCTGCCCCCTGTCCAGGAGTCAGGAACAGTGAGCACAACACTTGGCTGCCTCTGCTCTGCCTTCCTGCAAACTTTGGGAACTCCTGAGAGCCTCTCCTCTTGCTCAGTCCTGGTCTCTTTGTGCTTCACATCAGCACAGGGAGGCTGGAGGCAGCTTTTAGTGGAGACAGAGCCTCCTCACCTTTGAGCTCTCCCCTCTTCTGGCTGCCACAGCCTGGCTCATTTCCCTCCCTGCCAGGAGGACCACACTCGAAAGCTGGATCGCTGAAATAACCCAGCATAAAAAAATTTGGCAGGGGGACATTATTTGAACCTGAGCTTTCTTGGCAGCCCCTGCACTCTGCTGGATCAGGAGCAAAGGGCCAGCTGTGCTTCCAAACTTTGCCAGTGCTGAGACTCAGACCCACAGCTGGTTTCTACAGACATGGCCCAGGGCTCTAAAAACAGAATGACAGCAGCAACAAAGAGAAAACCCTGGCATTTTTACCCTTTTTTTAACCCACTTTTGCCCAAAGGGTGCATGAACAGTCAGGTCAGTGGAAGAAAGCTTTTAAATCATATGAGAGGCAGGGATATCTGTAAGTGCAAGAAAAGGGAAGGAAAAGTTTTGGGTGCCAAAATATACCTAAGAGGAGGACAGGAAAAACAGATGGGGAAAGACACCTCCTAAAACCATCCAAAAAAGGTCATTTTATGATGTAACGTTGTGAACAGTAGAATCCTGGTTGTTGAAGGAGTGAATAGTGATGGTAGGGTAACTTCTCCTAAAGAAGACCTCAGGCTGAACCCAGTGCAGCCAGGGAGATTTGGGAACACAAAATGTGGCTGCCAGGACTTTTTGATACAACACACAGGGCTGGTGAAGAAGCAAATGGCAGGAGGTGGGAATTTGGTGCTGGGAGCTGCTGGGACACAGAACCAGGGCTGCCAGCTTCTGTCCAGCCAAAGCACTGCCTCACAGCCCTGCTGGTGCAAGGTCAGAGCCAAAGCTGCAAGGAATAAACCAGGCTGGCTCAACTGCATCTGAGCGTTCTTAGTGATGAAGAAGAGTAAATTGGTTTGATCCTTCAACCTCAGGATGCTTCTGAATCAACTGGGCACTTTCCCATGCCAGCTCAGAGAGCACAGGGTGGAAATGCATCACCTGGAAACTCTCCTTCCAGGCATGGAAATCCAAGCTCCTTCTGTGGATCTGTGGAGAGCTCCCAGGGCTGGGGGAGCCCAGCAGCAGCTCCTGCCTCTGGGTGGCATTTCCAAGGTAATGGCTCTCTGGCATCTCCCTTTGGTTCCCAGAGAAGTCATTTAGTGGTCCCCTGACTTGGCCTGAGATTAACAACAATCTTTATTCTCTGACTGTACATCTCACACAGAGCTGCTAAATCGAGAGATCCCTTTTTTTATTTTGTAACAATGTAGATCTAAAAAAAAAAAAATCCCCCAAATTCCTTAAGAATCGATGTCAGTTTTGCATACAGGCACAAATCAAAGGAGAGAGAAGTGGAAGGGAAGAATAAAGGAAGCAGAACAGGCAGGTCCACACCCAGCACCAGGGACCTTGACTCCATTCACCACAAAATATAAGGGCAGGTATAATTCTCCTTGCTTTACTTCCAAGAGAAAGTGAAGCTCTGTCAACACACACTTCCTTGCACTCTGTCCTGCTCTGTTCCCCAATCTTTAGTCAGTCATCTTTGTTATATGTTTCTTTACATTGTAATTGAACAAGATTTTGAAGGCCTCCTTTGCCAGAGGAATTCTTAGAGAGATAGCCCCTATTTGATGAAATTCAGAGGGACTAAATTAAGAAAGGACTGACTAAAGACACCATTATTGGAAATCCTGTTTTACCAGCAACTATTTTTAAGGAATCCTGTAATAAAATTTGTAGGCTTGTACCTTCATGTTCTGGTATATTATTTTCTGCCAAACAATACTCTGAATTCATTGATATCACAATTTCTGTGTGTTTCATTGGGAATTTAGGCAATAGCTCATGCACTTCCTACCCTCAGTCTTATAGATCCCAAAGGCAAGGCTTCTCTCCAGAAGTACAAATCTATTTGTACACCAGCACATTAAACTGCACGAGAGGGGCAGGACAGGAAAACTCCTGGGAAAGGGCTCAGCTGGCTCTTTGTGAAAGGCACTGAAATGGTGCATAACCTGCAGCTGTAAGGCCTGGAATGCCAAAGTTCAGCTGAGACCCCAAGTTTTGACTTTACAGCTTTAGCTTTACAGAGCAGGGTTTTAATTTAACTCAACTCATCCTTATTATGGCAGCACATGCACCTAGTACAGAACAAATATGGATGATTATCAAGAGTCATGCCCAATGACTATCCAAGCATCAGTTTCTATTTTTCTTTTTTCTTTTTATCTTCTTTCTATTTTTCTTTTTTTCTGCACATGTGCTATCACCTTCCTTGCACAGAGCTGATAGCTGAAAGTCCTAATGTTGCTGAAAATTCTGATTTCACTGAAAATCCTGATGGCTCAACTCCCATCCATTTCTCAGGGTGACATTAAGAGTTCACAATCTAATTAAACACCTAACCTTCAAGATGCTTTAAGCATGTTCAAATGTGCTCAAAAGCAAATAGATGTAAATTAAACCCAATTTTAAGCAATAAATCCAAAATGTCCTAGTTGGCCAAACCCACATATTTCTACTAAGTTTGTGTATACTTGTTTTGTGGCTTCACAACAAATCAGATTCAGCCAGACCAGTGAGCAAGTATTACTAAATGATGTTTTCACACTGTGTACACTCAAAGGACATTCCAATACAACATCAAATTAAAACACTGGGTACTGTGTGCTACAATGTAATCTTATTTAATGTGAATAACAAGAAAAGGTATAGTTTAAATTCACACTGGGTGGAGTGAAAAAATGAAAGTGCTGGTGTACTGCCCTGGTGGGATACCATAATAGCAATGGATCAAGTGAGAATTAAAAGAACTGCTTAATTTATGCCTTTAACAAGTTTAACCACACACAAAGCAAACTGTGATCGCCTTTCATTCTTTATCTTTAACAATTAGCAGAGCTAATGACTCCTTTTGCTTTCTGCATGAGACAAGATGTGATTCAATCCCCTATGGAAAACAGTTCACACAATACAGGGAAATGCATGAAGGGGAAGGTGATCCCTTTTATCTCCTAATGTTTATCCAGAGTCATTCTCCTCAACCCCTGTCAGACAGTATGGAGTATCTCATTATTTGGAAACTGCTTTAGAGACTGAACACAACTGGAGCTTTCATGCTGGCCTTCAAAAGGATCTTTTCATGGCTCTCCCTATAATATCCCCAGAATTACACAGATCTCTTTACAGAAACATATGCAAGGAGCACCACGGGCTTACAAAGACCGAGTCCACGAGAAGAATGCATATAGAGTCGACAGAATTACAAAATGAATGAGAGTAGGGAGAGCAGCAGGCATCAAAGGGCTGGGAGTCAGGAAAGCATTTGATAAAGTGCCTCTCAAAATATTATTTCCCATTGGCTTAGACATAAATAGTGTCACAGGAACTGTCTGAAGGGCTGCAAAAGTGGAATAATAATAGACAAGGGGGTTGTGTCTCAGATGTTTCCTATAGGGACAAGGGGTAGCTCTCATTTCATGGAGTATCTCTACTTGATGTGCGAGGGGGAATAAAACAGCTGGTTAATAAAATATGTAGATAACATTAAGTTGAGAGGAGAGGGTAGGGAAACACAAATGAGAGCAAGAGAAATAACACAAAGAGCCCCAGAGAGCTCAGAAATATGGGCAGGAAACAAGTGAGATGCAGCTCTTGGAAAATGATGCACTAATTTATCAGGGGAGAACTGGCATTCACTGGAGGGAGAAGTATGGAGAGCAATAATGCCAAAAGAGGGCTTGGGGGAAGCCAATGATGCATTTGCAATTTGACAGAACAAAAAAGGCTGTTAGGATTTAATGGCACTGTCCTTGCATAGCAGGAGCACAGAGTGGAAGATTCCCTCTGTGGAGGGGGGAATTTGGGAATCCTGGTTCTGATGTTCACATGCCCCTGTGCCTGCTGTGACCAGGCTCCACTGACTGAGAAAACTCCTCCTAGGAGGAAAGGCAGGGAAATGGAGTTCTCCCACTCCCAATACACAGATTTCATCCACTCCTCACATCTCAGCCTGAGGCACCAAATGTGCAGCCTCACCCTTAGACTTTGGTTTGGTTTGACTCTCACATTGCTGTCACATCTGCACTTAGGCTGGCACGAGACCAGAATAAAACATCCTGAGTTCATTTAAGGACACCAGGAAATTATTGACAGTTAACAAGGGATTATAGAGGGGTACAAAAGCAAGGGATTCAGGGGTTGGTGTGTGGAGAGAGAAAAGGAAAAGAGCTAAATGCCTGTCTTCAATAGATAATCACAGGGACATGTGATACCAGAATGGGTAGACCAGGCGGGTGGGAAATCCCAAAAAGGCAAAGCCTTTGTGCAGCTGAACTATCACCAATTAAATATTATTGTAAAAGGAGAAATATAGGCTGAATATTGTGACAGCAACCTTATGAATAGCCCATACAGTAGAAAAGAGTCTGTAGCAGACAGTGTCCACATAAAGATAAACCTTAAATCTGGAGTTTTCAGCTGTTGTTGTTTCCTGAAGGTGACAAATTCAAGATAACCCAGCTAGGATCTCTCCCACCCTTAGTATATGTGAAACTAAATTCAAGATGGCAAATGTCTTTTTGGGACAACTACTTTCTCCAGGAGAAAACATTTATTTTTCAATGGGATTTCTGGGTGGGTGTGAACCACACAGAGCCTGGTTCACCCTTTTGGCTGCCTCAGAAAACTTCGTGCAGCCCACAGGGTGGGACCCTCTGAAACCTCCTGCAATGCCAGTTCTATTCTTGGGTTCAAAATGAGGTGGGATCAGTTAAAGACAAGGCCAAGTCAACCACGAAGTCTATGTTTCTGCTCCTTTTTATGGACTATCTTCACAAGGGAGATATCTTTGAATTTGTATTAACAAATGTTGAAGGGGACATGGTGATTGCAGGGCAATTTATCCCTTCTGAGAGTGAAGTCCAGTTTGGAGGCAGTTGTCCCTAAAGCAATAAGTGAGATATTTATATTTCAAAGCTTTTGATGTTCTCCAATATCCTCCTGAATAATGACTCAGTCTCTTATCAAGGGCTTGCTGGTGTTTTCACAGCTTGTCTAAAGAAGATGCTGCAGCAAACACTTTCTATTCCTACAAGAATGACCTGAAGGAAAGGCCCAGATATGCCTGGATGCAAACTTTTGGTAGTCCTCCTCAGCAGGATGTGTCCTGCCATGATTCTCCATGCATCCAGGGCTCTGGGCACTCTTCCCTGAGTCAGGAAACAAAGGGCTGAAGCAGTTCTGGCCTTGTCCTGACCCCATCACTGAAAGGCTGATGTTTCTTGATGGAGCAGAGTTCCAGTTTGGTAGTTCAGTCCCATCTTTGGGCTGAGTTGATGAGCCAGCAAAAGGCAAAGACACTGAGTTGTGCAATATTAACAGAAAGACAAATTATAAGAAACAAATCTCTTTTTTTTTTTTTTTTCTTTTTTTGGGTAACAGAAATGGAACATTTAATTTCCTGTTTGCCTCTAATTGCAAAGTGATGCTTAGCAAATGCTCCTCTCAAAGCATTAAATCTACAGCTATAAAATAGAGCACAGCTGGCAAACTGAGTATTTCTTACTGACATGTAGATTTATTACCTCACTGGAATTACCTTGGGTTACGAAAAAACAATAAATTACACCACCAGTAGTATAATTGTCATCCTGCAGCTTCAGGGCTGTGAGTGGATACTCACTATATCAAGGGTCCCTTTCAATTATGAAATGACAATGACATCCCCTAATCCCCTTTCCCCCCCTGATCTTCAAATATGAGCAAGAAGAACTAGGCAGGACTGCCCATCCTGGCAAAGGCAGGGAGAGCCAGGGAGAGGGAATATGCCCAGTGAACCCATCTCTCATCTCTCCCATCAAAGTCTCCCCAACAAACTAAACCCTTTTCAGTGACTGTTTCACAGATTTTACATTTGAGATTTCTTTTAGCATTTTGTGTTGTGTATTGTTTAAGACTCGCTCCTCCAGGCAATTTATCTCTAACAATATAAGGTGGGGCAGCCTAAATTTTTTTTGGGGAAAATGCATCCCTCAGCTCGTCTTAGCTCTGAAATGACTGGAGCACAAATCAATCATGACCCAGTGCCTGGGTCAGACAGCATCACTGCAATGCAGATTAGCCTCACCAGCTCATGGGACTCTTGTTAACAGGGTGGTTTGGGGTTTTTTTCCATAGGAGTTTTTTAATTACAAAACCCAGGGCGTTAAAAATTCTGTAGTCTCCTCCCCCTGTGTATGTCATCAGGACACTCTTCCAGGGTCATCTGCCACCCCTTCCCTTGGGATACCCAGGGAAGCACTGCTGGGACAGGGTGCTGGTTCCCCTGCCCGGGTTAAACCAGTGTGTTAAGTGTATTAACACGGAATCACAGGGTCAGCTGGGTTGGGAAAGACCTCTGAGATCATCCAGTCCAGCTTCCAGGCATGGTGACTCCACCACCTCCCTGGGCAGCCCCTTCCAATACCCACTCACTCTCTCTGTAAAGATCTTCTTCCAGAAAGAATAAACAGGGATAAAAAAAGAATAGTAGGGATAAATAAACAGGGATAATAAAGAGGTGCAACTCCACAGCACCAGTGGCCTAAAGAGAAAGCTACAGCTGGAATTCTGCTTAGTGGAGTGCGATTCTGGTTGAGGATGAACCAAACTAGGAAACATTAAATAACGACCTTGGGGCTTTTTGGTAGCAAAGAAACAGCACAAGGGGCAAAGAGCTGTCTAAGGCAGGAACGAGAAGGGCTGGGCTCTGTTTTTCTGGGCTGCAGCCTTTGCTAGATCAAACACTGGGAGCTGCAGGGGGAACAGACTGCGTTGGGGCTGTTTTTCACTGATGTGTCAACAAGCCAGTCTGTTCTTCCTGTGCTCAGCCCGACTGTGGCTTTTGCTGTTGTGAGGGTCTGGCACCCTTGGAAGGGGCTTTAGGGGAGCCTCTAGGAGGGGCCCTGACACTGCTGAAATCCCATGGGATCAAATGGCCAATGCCCCTTTGGAAGCTACTGCCTAAGCTGTGATATGGCTCCACAAACACTCAGAAGGCAAAAAAGCTGTAGGGCAAAGTTTCCCCTCCTGTGACACCCTGAACTCTGGGAAATCCCATCTCCATCAGTCACTAAGCTGCCTTGAGTAGTTCACCCTGGGGCACCTGCCCTGTAGGATCTCCCTTCCTTTTTTGTTTTGTGCCATTTTACTGTGTCATGCCACAGCAAGGAACATCTGCCTCCACCCTAAAACTCCTAGAAGACTGCTTAGAAAGCTCTCCTGAGAGAGAAGAGGCTCTGAGTTCAAATGTACCATACACAAATCAGGACACTGATTTGATTCCACTTTTCCTTTTAGGGGGTTGGATGAACTTCCAGGCAATGGTGTGGAGGGGACAAAAGGTCTGTTGACAAATCCCACTGTCTAACGTGGTTCATTGTTCACTGATACACATATGGGAACAGGAGGGGAGGACTTGAGGCTCACGCTCCAAAGGGTGGGATAGCAGAGCTCCACTGCAACCCCATATTGTGTGTATCAACATGCCCAAATTTCTTTGAAATAGATCATTAACTAAAGACACAACTGGGAGGACAGCCAGACAAGTGTGAGCACACACACACTCGGGGGAGGTCACATCAGCCCCTTCTTCATAGAAGACCAGGTCATCAATGTCCCATCCCTGGGAATGTTCAATGCCAGGTTGGACAGGGCTCGGAGCAACCTGGGCTAGTGGAAGGTGTCCCTGCCCGTGGTAGGGGGTTGGAACAAGATAGTCTTTAAGGTCCCTTTCCACCCAAACTATTCTATGATCAAAATACTTTAAACAACTTCTTTTTCCCTTCGGGGAACTGTTCAGAGCAGGAGGACACACACACTCCTTTCGGACAGCAGACAGACTGGGGTCTTTCACTGATTTCTAATACCTGGGGTGAATTCCATCTTCATTCCTCAGCACTGTGGAGATGACTAGCACTGCACATTTGGAAAAGGAACATCCAGCTCTCCTAACCCTGGGTCAGACACAGTGCTGCTGCAATGAGCTGCAGCTGCTCCCTCCCAGCCCTTCATTACAGGGCTGCACCAAAGCCCGGTGTTTTGATTTGGTTCAGTGGGCAGGAATGAAACATTTGAACTGAGGAACGTCCAAGCATTTTGTTTAGGTCAAATGAAACATCCCAACCTTTTCAAACACCCCATTCCCCAAGCAGCTGAATTAATGAAGCCTGGCTTCTAATGACTTTTCCCCCTTCATTCATTCCCCATCCCCCTGCCCTGGCATCATGTGGGTTCTCTGACAGATAATTAACGGGAAGGACATACCAACCTTTTCTTTAAAAGGAGCACTAACAGTGTCTCTCATGCCTGACTCAAATTTTCAGCAAAGCTATAGGACCTCATCCCTGAGGACATTATCCCATGACAACCTGGGGTGGGAGAAACAAGTTCTTAAGGTCAGGAAAACATGTGTGTGTGCACACAGACCAGTAGCTGGGTACTACAAGAATTAAAAAAATCCATTTTTTTTTGTTTATTTGTTTCTCCCAAATCCCCAAATGGATAGCCACTCTTCAGCAGCTTACTCTGGGCCAGCTGTGGCTCTCAGAACATACATCCTCCCACAAACCTCTTCCAGGTACATACACACTGCTTGGACTTCACTTTCAGATTTCCCTGCATGGGAAAGGTAAACCTACTATAACTTTCTGCAGGAATGCAAAAGGTTCTTTTTATCTGTGGAGTCCTCACTGTGAAACATAAGGAAATAACAACACTTAGTCCAGGGAACACAGGTATATTGTCTATCACAAGGTCTCACCTGCCATGCTCATCTTTGGAGATCAGTCCCAACCAGAGAGTGGGCTGTGAAATGGGACATGATCTGCTCCATTCCAGTAGCTGAAACAGAACCAAATCCTCCTCTCAAGCTACGGGGTTCTATATTCCTAATGTGTGCTCACAGACAAGTAAAGGGCTGTGTTTTCCTATCCTAAATGCAAAGCTGTCGAGTCTCCTGAGGCTTAACTATGGCTCTCCTTTGCAAAGCCTGACCTAAGCCAGAGGATTAGGACATTCCCATGGCAGAGGCAGGATGAGAAAAACCCACAAAGGACATGCCTGGAGAATACATTGATCCATGTGCTGTGGAGCTTGGAGGGATGGAGCTGTGACCAATGGCTCAGAAGGCTGTTGGAAGGATGTCTGTGGTTCTGTGCCAGCTCTGGGATGCATGAAAAGGTGACCCTGCAGTAGTCTGTCCAGAAAATGATCTTTAAAACCAGACCAAAACATACACTGGTCTCTTTGTCTCCTAAATAAATAAGTGAAAGCAGGATCCCACATGGGGACAAGTCATCTCACTGTTAACCTGGAGAATAATATCACAACCAGTTCCTAATTTTAGATTGGACACAGCCCTGGCCAAGAGATATTTGTGTCACGATAGAGCCAATAAACCTCTCTCCAGCTCTGACAAGGTGCTTGTACCATCTAATATCTCTGCATGCTGTGCTGTTTGTCACCTCCTGCCACCTGAGAAGGTCCATAGCTGGGATGAGACCTCTGTGTTCCTGTAGGAGCCTAAGCTGGCAGGTTGTGGTGGCTTTTGGCTGGAAGCTGTAGCTCTGACTCTCCTCTGCATGGCACCACAGGCAGGAGCAGGCTAAAGCTGAGCTTGTTCCCTGGGCCAGATGAACCCAAGCCACTTCCCATCTGGCAGCCACCTTGCCAGGTGAGCCCAGTACTGTGTCCTAACTAATATACTCATTTTTCATAACAGATACACATGTTTTGGAGCAGAGCTGGGTTATATCCCTCCTGCTGGAAGCACAGAGGAATTTGTATTTGTCTGCACTTTTTTAAAGGAAAAACCCCAAACCTAGACATGCTTCTAAGTGCCAGCTGTGTGGGCTGTTCCCTCGGCAGGATGACCAGGCAGTGATTGGAGAAGTTCCTGATCATTTTCCAGCATGGTTAGCCCACAGAGCGAAAGGGATTGCAAACCTCTTCCCCCACAGTCTTACAGGAATTGCTGAGTTCTTCAGAAGAAAATCTTTTGTCCGTGTCTTGAAGTTAAGTAATTCTGTGGTCCATTTTCTGTCATTCAGGGGACCTTGCAGAATTCCTCCTTGTGACACTGGGATGTCACTCCTGCAGAGTCAGGACAGCAAGAGAGGGTTCAGGGAAGGGAGGAGATGAAATTTGGTGGTGTCACTCATCCAGCTTTGCTGCATGGGACAGGATGGGTGGGATCTGCATGTCTTGTGAGGACAGAATGCTGCCTAAGCAAGAGTCACTGCTCTATCCATGAGCCCTGGGAAGCCACTGAGAAGATGAAAGCATTATTTATCTCGCAGAGACAAATAAATGAACTCGTGCACTTTTTAGAGGAATAGATTTGATCCCACACAACGTGCCTGGAAATGCAGAGGCACCCCCTGAACACTCACAGAGCAACCGGCACTCCCAGCACTTCCCTGGATCCATTCTGGGACACAGGACAGTGGGAAAACTCCACGGTCCATAAGATACTGACATGTGTAGGGCACTTTCTAATCAGAAAGCTCAAAGCCTGGCAGCATCTGCTGAAAACCTGAAAGGAAGGAAAAGCCTGTGTGTGTTCATCCTTGCAAAGATCCCCAGGAACACTCTACTCCTGGCCCTGACCATATAAAAACTGGCTGCTTTCAGGCCACGTTGGCAGGAAAAGAGTTTCCTTCCCAAGTGTCTGGCTCTCATCTGGGTGGATACACTTGGCCAGGCTGTTTATTTTATGAGTTCCACCTGCACGTGTGTGTACCTATGTCTGTCTGTGTGGGCTGAGTGTTTGCTGGACGTTAAAGAATTTAAAAATTAACTTAATTACCTCCTGCTTCCAGCCACGGCGGTACAAGTGCACAGCAATTGCAATAACTTCAGGGAAATTACTTGTGGGTTTATACAGGTGTTAGGGAGAGCACAGCTGAGCCCAGAGCATGGAAAATAGGAAATACTCACAGAGACTGGCATCCCCATTCTAGTAAGCAACAAAACCCCTGCTCGTGCAGTGGATGTCATCCCATGAGTGCCGTGTTAAACTACATTACAAAATCCAAAATACTGATAAATTCGTTGCATTCCTCCTGCTGGATAGGACAAGAGGGGGTTTAAATGCCCACCCCACCCTGTCATCACTTTAAAAGCTCAATATTGTGGTTAAACAGAGGAGGGGACCACAGTCTCCCCTGGTAGAGGCAGGTAAGGACAGCAGCTTACTGGGGATGACACATCCCAACCAAAAACCACTGAAATTTGTTTTCCATACAAATCTCTGCAGTTTCCTCTCAGAAAGGCCAAAGATGAGCCTGTGGGGATAAAAATGACTGGGGAGCTCTTTAGTTTATCATCTAGCAAAGGGCTCCAGCAGGGAGAAAAGCAGAAGCTATATGGCTTGTTTTATGTAATACATAAATTATGATATTATGTTATGCTATGCTACATTACATTTTATTACCTATTTTATTTTTTATTATATACATGTACACATACAGATACCTATATAGATCTATGCCTGTGAACAAATGAATGGTCAGCAAGATTCATCAAGCCATTCCCTCCTGCATTAAATCAGCAGTCTATGCCAGTGTAAAACACACTATTTGTGACAGGGAGATCAGATCACTGAGGCAGGTATTATATTTGAAAATCTGCTCTTTGCCCCTCTAGACTTTCTAATCAGATGAGATGGTTTTTCCTCTGCCTTTTCCAGACTCAGACATTCCAGCAGGTGCTTGTGGCTTCTTGCTTTGCTCTAAGAGATGGAAGAGTTTGTCTTTAATGTCATATGTGCAGGGAACAGAAGAAGGTGACAGAGACCCAGGTTTGGAGGCTGGGGGTGAGTTTCACAAGTGCCAGGTGATGGTTCCCACTCTCAGAATCTACTTGGAGAGGATAAAGGGCTCCTTGAGTTCAGTCAGGAGTAGCTCAGAGACAGATGGGGTGAGATTGGGTTGGCAAGTCCATGTAGGTTGCTTTGCCTTGGGCAAGTCCCCATGCCTCCCAAACAAAGGATGTCTTGTAATTCAGCATACAAGGAGCTGGAAGATGGCTTGGAAGAGTGCAAGGAAGAAGCTTAAGAGAGCTGGCTGGGGCCTTTTTGTGATTTACAAAACTAGTTTCCCCAAAGGGAACAGGTATTAACAAAGGTCCCAGAAGGGGAACCTGTTTAACTGAGTGGAAAAGGGAAACAGAGCCTGGCAAGGAGTAGGAGTGAGAATACACATCGTAATGGAATTAAAATTGGTGGACTTGGGCAAGACAGAAGCCTGGGAAAATTGGAGATCCTCCCATCTAGGATTAGGGGTACCTCTGAAATAAACACTGACCAAAGTGCCAAGAGCATGTGAACACCATGCTGTGCTCCAGGAGGTCAGATGGACTAATACCAGGGCTGTCCACAAAGGAAGAACTGGTAGGAGGCAAAATTGTATCTAGCACAGCATTACCACAACACAACCAAGACATGTTACCTCAGGCTCTGGTCATTTTTTTCCTCAGATAAAGGACTAAGTAGTTGTGAAGGTGGTGGCACAGACCTTCCTTTGTCTACTCTAAACCTCAACAAATCAGACTACCCAAATACAGTTTAAAAGGGAATAACAGAAAAACAAGGACCAAGGGAAACAGTGATTGATTTGTTCAGTTCACTCTCCCACCTCTTCCTCCTCCAGGCACATCTCTGGGGGACCTGATTTCACTTTCCAGGAAGAAGCAATTCTCCTGAACCTCCTTCAGTGCTTCTTTCTTGCCAAGAAGACCTTGTGCCTCCTAATCATAGAATCATCAGAAATTAAAGGGAAAATGGTTTTGAAGCCATCATCACACCACATAACCTAACATGGACTTCAGATATTAAAACCAAAAATTTCATTCATATTTTGATCACTGTGCCAAAGGAACTTCAAATATTTTATAAGTTTGGCTACCTATAATATTGATTTTATAAGCCAAACAGGATAGTGTCCCTGTGAATTGCAATCTGTCAAATGTGGTCTGACATTCATTAAATCTTAAAATTCAGCCACTTGCCATCAGTTTCCCAGGTAAGTGTGTCTGTGTTTGTCATTTAAGTAATAGCAAAAAATGTTTATAATCAATAGTCGCTGTAGTTAAATAGTGCAGAGAAGATAAACAGAGGCAACATTTTGGATCTGACTTGATTGTGTGGGGTTGGAATTTCAATCCTATGTACATACACACTAAAAAGGAGCTCCTAAAATAACCAGACAGTGGTGTGCACTTTAAAGACAAAACAGAGAGGCAGCAACCCCAAATCCCTCTGATAAATGGGTGTCAGTCTGAAAACACAGCACGAAGCTTTGCCGTGCTGGAATCCACACCAACCACTACACCCCAAAGCAGCATTTGACGTGCAGGAACAACTGGCTCACTGAGTGTTTTGACCTGCATCCCCCTGTGGAACAAAAGGCAATATCCTTGTAACCTGCCAGTGAATTCAGCTACTTCTTAGCTCAAGTATTAGAGGTCAGTGCCCCGTTGCTGAGCACCACACTGCCAGCACTGTGATTTGCCTTTTGGCACGACAGAAACGTCCAGAGTTTGATTACAGCAGCATCCCAGATGATTTGTGCAATCAGGAACATAAACTATGGTTTCAGAGATTAGGAGATGCCATATAAATTATGTACACGCAGCACACGGCGGTTGAAGCATTTGTAGGAAACAAATCTTAAATCAGACTTGTTTGTATAGCCCCTGGAGACCTCGTCCTTCTGCAGAATAAATGAGGAGCTCTACAGACATCTCTGTGGTTTGATCACTGCCAAAGCAGTGCATGTGAGAAGTGAGCTTCTGACTGCCACAGTACTCTAGATTTGGGAGCACGAGCTTTGCAATATAAATATTTTGCAAAAAAGAACAGCCGTCTCAGTGCTAAAATAATAGAACTCTTCTGCTGGCTTGAGGAGATTTTGCAATGTGAAATCTGACAGTGCCACAATACGTTTATAAACAGAACTAGTCTGGGTTAAAAGATACATCCCAAACACTAAACAAACCCTTTTTTATGTATAAACAGGGAAAATAATTGTAAAGGGTCATGATTTCCACTCTGAGGAAGCGAGGGGTTTTGTTTGGGAGAGTGTGCCCTGCTCCATCCCTATGGCTCCTGCAGGGTTGGTGGGAACGGGGGTGCCCCTCCAGCCTCTGCCACCAGCCCTTTGTCTGATGTCCCTGTCACCCGGGCATGGCCCAACACCAGAACGTGGAGGTGGCACCAGACTGGTGTCACTCAGCAAATTCCAGAGGGTGGGCAAAGCTGCAGCCCCTGGAGCCACACCACTCACCCACAACAGCCAGGAAGCTGCTCGAGACCCCAAACCAACCTCTCCTGCACAGAAGGGACAGTGACCTTTGGCTGCCCCAGTGCCACCACCCTGCAAGGACTGTCCCCAGGCTCCGGGGTGGCTCTGTCACCCACAGCAGGGAAGGAATCCTGAAACCCACCCATCCTTCCCACCCTGCTCCAGACCTAGGCTGAGGATCCCACAGAGAGATTTGTGGCTCAGGGAAGATTTCCTGCTAATAAAAAGTGCCCTCAAAATCAAACTTGAAGCTTTTGATTTCTTCATTCTACATTGCAAACTAACAAAGGTGACAATAATAATTAACCCTGCGCACCAAATGTTAATTACAAAGGCAGAGGTCTGACAGTAAAAAGTTCATTTGTGGTGAACTTTAATTAACCTCAAAGCCAAGTCTTACTCTACTTTAAGGCTTATTGCTAGAGAAGAGAAAAATTTCTGATATTTGGAATTGAAAAGCAAATGTAATCTAAGGACAGATGAATGGTAAGATAAAAGAGTCATCAGTTTGATACTAAAATATTTTGCTTGAATAGACAGTTATCTCACTTCTACCTAGTGCCTTTGAGTTATTTTTTCCTGCTTTTGCTAATACTTTACCACACAAAGGACAGCTCTTGGGAGTGCCACACATGATGAGACTATCATATATATATTCAAATCCTATACATATGACTTCACCAAGAGGGGCAGCTCAGGTTAATCAAATGCTGATTGAGTGTCCAGTCTGGCTGAATGCTCCAGACAGATCTACATTCATCACTTCCCGGGTGAGAATTCATCTTGCTCTCTCTCACTAGCTGGTTCTAATCAGCTGACTGCTCAATTCCCTTGATTGCTCCCTCTGACCATACTATGCCCCACTGCTCCCTTTGCCTCCCAATCACACTAATTGACCTCTTAATCAAAAATATTCCAGGTTGCAGTGCTCTGCTCACACCTAATTGCGCCCTAATGGAGAATTTTGGCTGAGCATTCACTGTGTATTTCCAGTACAGGTACTGAAAACAGTATCTTAGGAGCCACTTGAATTAGAGTATTAGTGGAAATAATCTGCATGAAGGCACGACTGTGTGTGCTCACACAATCCCACAGTAGCTGGGAGACAGTGTGGGATGCAGTGCATTTAGGATCTATCCAAGAGTTTGGGCAGAGAGTGCAATTTGGTCCATATAAGCTGTCACAGCAGTTCCAATAAAACCTTATCAACGCAGTTCTGTGCCAAACTAGCACCATCCATGGAAATTCTTGCCCTCCTGAGTCACCTCTCCCAGTTACCAGAATTAGGCTGTGTTAGAACACCACCATGTCCCCTGTGCTCTTCACTTGCTGTCCAAAATGAGAGTTATTGGAGCCAATGAGATCTGGATTAGGCTATACTTTAAAAGGAGGGTGTCGAGCAGTCACTGTGCTGTCATTAAACATTAAATGTACAATTTGCACAAACAGTGGGAAACTTATCTTTGTCAAGAAAACTCTGTTGTCAGAAGACAGGAATTATGTTGGGAAAAGTACATTCTAGTCAACACTTTGTTTCCATTATGTGCTGCTAGAGCAAATGAAGCATCACACAACAACCCCAGATTGTTAAAGGTTTCCTTGCTACCAAGAAATTAGTTGCTTAAGACTAACCATCTCTGACAAATCAAGGAAATTCAGCACGTAAAAACAGCAAGCAATTTGCTTACTGAACAAGTGTATTGTCCTGCACATTTAGGGATTTATCCACACTTTTGTTATAGATCTATTTTTACAGGCATAGAGTTGCACAGATACAGTCTTATTGCAGATGACTCTCCAGAGCTGGGAAGTACATCAGGCTGGGTGCTCTGAAAGCAGGAGAACTCAAAATCTGAAAAGCAGTATTTCTGCAGAGCTTTGCCAAGAGATTGCCTTGTCCTATCCTGCACTTGGTGTCAGCCCAGAGACTCCCTCACTATAGAGAGGGTTCTGTACCCCCTGACAAATGGGACTCCAAATTCTCAGCAAGGATCCTTTGTTTGCACAGCTCTTCCATGAAACACAACAGTAATTCTGCAGAGGCTTGAGTTACATTAAAAAACACATGCTTTTTTGATGATTCTTATATTAGGGCAGAGCCTGGTGGGGCTGCCAGTCTGAATCACAGAATCATTTAGGGTGGAAAAGACCCATCAAGATCATCAAGTCCAACTTGTGACTGGTCCCCACCTTGCCAGCTAAACCAGAGCACTGAGTGCCACATCCAGTTATTCCCTGAACACCTCCAGGAGTGGAGACTCCACCAGCTCCTTGAGCAGCCCCTTCCAGTTGCTGAAAACCCTTTTTGTGAAGAAATTCTTCCTGACAGCCAACCTGAACCTACTGGGGTGCAACTTTAGGCTTTTTCCTCTTGTCCTGTCACTTGTTGCCTCGGAGAAGAGGCCAGTCCTTTTGGGATACATTTCCATGGAAGACCAGCACCTGATACCTTCATTCTGATCCACCTATTTGACTTCATAGCAGTCAGCTTTTGGTGCCATTCCTTACACCCAGCAATCCAAGTTCAGATACAAAACTGTCATTTGGTTCAAACTGACTTCTAGAAATGAATAATTTTTGTACAAAATGTTTCCCCCTTTCTTGTTTTTCAGAGTCATTAAAATTAATATCAGTAACAATAATATTCTGATAATTGGTCTTCACAAAATCTGAAGGACAGCAGAGGGCATATGTGGTCTTACTACCAAGAGACAACTATTTGCTAGAGCATGTTTTCAGAAGTATAAACTTCAGCATCTTCTGTGATAACAAGCATTGGAAGAAAAGAGCTATTCTTGTCTGCTTAATTATAACTTGGTAATAATAGCACCTGTAAAGGTACTATTAGAAACTGCAGGGACAAATCAGCTGTATGAATCCAACAGGAGATCAAAACCAATACATTCATTTGAATTCTCATCACTGAGAGATAATTTAAAACCCAGCTAACAACCCTCAGTGACACCTCATCTCAGCTAACACGTGTCCCATGCTCAGGACCCAGATGAAGGAGAAGGATGAGACCCCCAGCACCCACTGGTGATAAAACCCCTGTTTATGGCTGCTGGAGCAGAATTTTGGTCAAGAATCACAGATATCTAAAGCTTGCCAGTGGTGCTGGAGTTTTCAGAGTCTGTGGCATGCTGGTGTTTCAGACATGCCCTGTCCCATCTCCAGCCTGCTGTCATTTCGACCTGTGGAATGCTTCCAACCCAGGTGCTTTGCTAAGCTGGGCACAGAGGAGAGGGACCTGGCAGGCTTGAGTGGGAAAAAGTATTAGGGACTGGAATAATACCTTAACACACGAATTTTGGGTGTTCTTTTCCTACTAATTCCAACAGCATTTCTCAGCAGGAAAGTGCTGTAGGAGTATCTGCAGGATCCAGTGTAGAGTGGCAGCAGTGGCAGCTTGCAGAGCACATTTGTCATGCAGCCTCTGTATTTATCCAGCTCTCTGGATAAATGTGGATGTGGAGCTGGATGTGCAGCCCCTGTTGAGCACCACGTTGCCATGGCTACTCCTGTAGCACTACCTGAGTCCCCTGTGTGCAGAAGGCAGCCCTGGAGATGTGTGTGAGAACTGCAGTCAGCACAGTTAATGCAAAGCAGACCCGTCCTGAGTCACGACCCACTGCAAACCCACTCTGGCCAGGTGATGAATTGGGACTTGCAGTCCTATAAGCACCTCTTGGGAGAAAAAAATAAAGCTGCAAGATTTGATTCACTTCTCTCCAGTTCAATTTCAGGCTGTACAAAGAGCCAGCTCTGGGTTGAATGCAGCACACTGTGCTGGGGGACACAATAATGATGTACCAGGAAGATCAGCAACAAGGCTGCATGAGCATTTTCTACTGCTCACACTCTTAACTTTTGTGGTTTACAGTTCCTTGCTATCACCATGCACTGCCCAACCTGTTTTGCTTTTAGCTGTCCATGGGGCATTCAAAATTTAAAGCAACAGTTACAGATCTGAAACCTGTAATTCTGGGATTCTGACTGAAAGCACCATTTTCAGGATGTGAAAAAGTGCCATTTTCAGTACTCACACTGGCAGCACATAGGTGGGCAAGCACACATATAGAATCAGAGAAGGTTCTGTGTTGGAAGGAACCTCAAAGCCCATCCCATCCCACCCCCTGCCATGGGCAGGGACACCTTCCACTGTCCCAGGTCACTCAGAGCCCCATCCAACCTGGCCTTGGACACTCCCAGGGATCCAGGGGCAGCCACAGCTTCTCTGCCCAACCTGTGCCAGGGCCTGCCCACCCTCCCAGGGAAGGATTTCTTCCTAATATCTAGTCTAAAACTACTCTCTTTCAATTTAAAATAATAATAAAAAAATTCAATACATTGAAGCCATACTCATATCTGGGTAGAAGCAAACCCACTCCAAGAGATTTGGCTTCCCGATTTTCAGTATTCCAGAGCACAAATGTAACACTTCAAACTCAGTAGTTTGAACTACAGATTACACTTTCCCATAAGTTTGAGAGATCTGAACAGACTTTGACAGTCAGTGCAGGAGATTTCCTGCCTGGAAGATCAGGCTGCAAAAACTTGCTGCCCTTCAACTCTTTCCCTTCACATCTCACTACCTGGAGCCAGAGAGGATAGAACAAACCAGAACCCATCTTTGGTAGGTGGCCCCAACTGAAAACACACCAAAAGACACAATTTCTTGTGTGCTGAAAGAAATTATTAGTCCTTTTCAGTGAGCAGCATAGGATGTGCCCCCCCAGCTTTGTTCCTTGCCCAGGGTCCCCGCTGGATCCCTCTTCTCCAAGGAATGC
This sequence comes from Xenops minutus, assembly GCA_035221455.1. Lineage (NCBI taxonomy): Eukaryota > Metazoa > Chordata > Aves > Passeriformes > Furnariidae > Xenops > Xenops minutus. Next base: position 58,188,235 of record JAWWEE010000040.1, on the reverse strand, counting down.
TGTTCGTCTGACTAAACTACACATTCAAACAATGCAGATGAAGGCTGAGCACACATTTCCACATGCCCACCATTTAACAGCCAGTAAAAAAACATGTTCCAAAGTATTTATTACAATTACTTGTGCATTTTCTAAAATATCTGTATCAATTAATTGCTAATAAGTAGTTCAAAGCTGACTCAGAATTGAATTAATAATTTAATGCTCCTAACTTATTCAATTAATTTGGCCTCTCTGCTTTTTTCTGGAATGGCTTTTAAGAGTTATTCTCTTTTTTGTGTCCAGGCAAGAATGTTCAAGACTGTCTTTCGAATTGCTTAAAATCTTTCCATCTCTTGAAGTGCTATTACTTCACAAGATTGATCTTATACAATTTATTGCAAGTATTTCATACTAAAACCTCAAGTACTGTTGAGAATTATGATGAGAGAAATCTTTGTGGTTTTTTTTTTTCCTGCTCCCTCATTGACAATCGTTCTTTTCATTCTAAGGAATATTTTAAAAAATAGCCCTTTCAAACTCTGCATTTTTCCAGGGACAGACAACAGGGAGGGCAGAGGGAGCAGGTTATTATACTGACTATTGGAATTTGGGAATGTATCAGCTTTTCCTCTCTGGCACAAAGAATTGACTGAGGCAGCAGCACGCTGGAAAAAACAGGCTACTGTGAGATTACTGCACTTGCAAAAAAGATACACACAGCATTTCAGATACCACAGTGATTTGTTTTCCCCTTCTCACTGCAGGAAAATAATGGCACAATCAAAAATACACTGAAATCACTGAAAGCCTTTGAGTCTTCCAGTTGAATTCACAGGGCTATTTATGTCTTCTGAGGTGCCAATACATAGAATTGCTTGGTAAACATTGATATTTTAAGGGCAGAAACTGTATAAATGTTGAGCACCCTGTGCACACCCAGCTTTATATTGAAGAATTAAAAGTGTTTTGCTTTCTTTAGCTGCTCCTCAGTAGTGCACAAGTAGAGAGAGAATGAGGTGGGAAATGAAGAGAGAGAAGGGGAAAAGCAACCAGAAGGGTGACCTTTACATAAGGCACCCAAAGGACACCATGACAGAAGATCCACAGACAAGGAATGTGTGACCCACGTGGCTGAAGCCTCCCTGTCCACAAATAAAGCTGTAAGCTACAGACACCACACTTGCTTCCAAATGAGAAGAAAAATAAAGGCAAATAGCAGCCATCATTCCTGGTTCTTGATGCCTGCCCTGGATTAATTTCTCCCCAGTGAAGGTGGTTGGTCAGCATAATACTTTCTCTGGTTTTCTAGAGGTTTAGGGGTTGTAAAATACCAGTAGCTTGGGAAGATGCTATGTTTTGATACCCTCTGTTAATTATTTTCATGCAAGTTTAATTAAGTGTTTGCTTATTAAATATTTCTAGAGATTAGCTTGAGGCATGGGTTTCTACAGATTTTATCCAAGGTTCTAATGCCACTACCTGGGATACAGGAGTGAGGATCAGCTGGGACAGTGACTGAAGACCAACTAACTACAGTGCCTTAAGAAAATACCTTCACCTTTAAGAACCTCTGTTTCCCCATTTGAAACTAAAACTAATGACAACAATACCTTCCTTTGTGACACAATTTGTCAACTTTAGTTTGGAACGTGGAAATTGGAAAGTGTTGTTCCTAAATCCACTGTGAGAGTGCTCCAATGTGGTCCATTCTAAATAGTTTCATTTTGAAAGCTTTGTTCACTAACAGTAAATATTCAACTGTTCAGGTAATTAGGATGCCAACCACCACAGTCTCATTTAGTAACACAAAAATTATAAACTTCACAGCATATTGATAACTTATACTACTTAAACCCCCCCATATAATTCACAAGCAATAGCACAAATCATAAAGGATATTACCTGCCTTGCCTGAGTGTATTTCAGCTGTAATAAGAAGTAATAAAAAATCAAAGGAAAAGAATAATTGTTCCAAACTCTGGTGGGCTGGCACTTAGCACTCTGCTTACTAGAGCAGGAAAGAATTCCCTGCAGCTTTGCAGGGAGCAGGAGTTACTGGTTAGCTGCATTGCAGCTCTAGTCCTCCAGCACTGCACAGTGCCTGAAAGCCAGCACAGAACACACAGGCCAGGGGAGAGACTGAGCTCAGAGCCAACCACATCTACCTGGGCACATGGGGAGGAATAAAACACCTTCTCAGAGCTGCCACAACTTCCTTTCCTTCATCCTCCTCCCTGACACGACAAGATAACAAATGAGCACTGCTGAGGATCTGAGCAGGTCTCGCTCCCTGTCTGGAGTTCTCTTCCCCCTGGAGGACCAGCCGAGGCCAGAACTACTCAGAGAACATGATTAAATTATGCTGTGGAATGATTTTTGTTTATACACATAAGGTGGGTGGGTATATTGGGCTGAAAATCTGTTGGGTTAATAAAACATGCCTGTGATTGGTTATAAAATGCAGTGCTGATTGCAGCAACTCTGAAATGAAACTTTTCAGCACTTCAGAATTAACTGAAGCCCCACTGCAGCAACGTGGCTAATTGTTTCTATGTCATTAAGCAGGGGGTTTGTCAGCATGTAGAGACCTGAATCCCCCTGTAACCACACACTGATTTTGGTGCAAGTTGGGCACCAAAAATTTCTCTGATGTACCAGAGGACCTGAAGGCATTTGCAACCTAAAAAGAGACAGCAAACTGAGAAAGGGAGGAGAGAGCAAGCTTCATTATCTCTTAATTCATTAATAAAAGCTTTAAACAAGCCCCTGGAAGGCAAAGTGGAGCTTGGGTTTGGAAGTGTCTGGCTGGAACACTGTGCAAGGCAGAGAAGAAATTACAATTTATAGGTTAAGAAGCACAAAGAGGCTGAGGGATGAGGCAAGACCATGTCTCCAGTTTGCTTTTACTTGAACTGCAGAGGAAAGCTGAGAAAGTTGGTGAATCAGTGGTGAAAGCAGCCTGAAGGTGGGGTACAGAGAGCCCTGGCCCACTGGGGATGGGACAGCTTTGGCTAATGCTATAGCTGTGCCATATCTGGTGGACAGGAGCCAGCCTTGGCAGAAGGGCTTAAATGAGAGCAACTCTGGAATTGCTGCCATGGTAGAGAGGGGTTGAACCTGTTATGAGAGGGGGGAATAAAGTTGTCTCTTTATTCCATGGTGCCCAAAGGGTTAAAAAAATAAAAAGAAGGGAAATGAACTTTTTGAAAACTCTGGTGGTTTGGATTCTGTTCAAGGCTTGGATCAGCCCATCCCAACTTGAAAAAACAAGACAATAGTGTCCACTTGGCTCAGCTGCAGGCTCTATGGATTTTTTATTACCCGTGGCTGCAGTTCAAGGCGAGTGAATTGTAAATAAGGAGAAATGAAACACAATAAAATAGTCTCTAGAGATCTACCTCAAAAACATCTGGAGTTTTGGCACTAAGATATAGCAATCTATACCAGTGGGAACACAACATATACACTGTGAAGTGCAGTAAGAAATAGCACAGATAGATGAGAAGTTAAGGCCTCATATATATCACAATAAGATATTTCAGCTCCTTTGGGTTGTGTGAGTTTCCAATACTCTGAAGTCCTGCCAAATATTTCATTGTTACCTTATTAGATGTTCTTGGTTTACTACCTTTTGCACTGTAAAGGGCTGATTTAGTGTCACTCAATTTAACTTCAAAAAACATAACCAGATGTCCTGTTCATTTAGCACATGAGAGAACTGCATAGGAAACATGTGTTTTTGTGCATTCCAACACAGACACTGAGATTTCTTTCTCTTGTTAAAACAGTCTCACTTCTGAAATAAGTTCCCCTTTTATCCTGGACATCAGATGCCACATTGGCAAGTTTTGATCTTTGTAAGCTTCTCTTAATGCTTGCCTTTAGTCACGAGATCCTTAATTTGGGGTTCATCTCCTGGATTCCCACAGAGCTTTTCATTTCTTTGGCAATAGTGACATCACTGTTTGCATTCTGGACTGACCTGGCCACTCTCTTTAGTGGGAGACAGCAGAAGCCCTTGGAGGAAGGGGCCCTTGCAGAGCTGGAGGTAACCAAGTGTGATGGTGTGCTCCAAAACCTACCCACACCATTTAGGTAAAAGGCTTTAAACACTGTCAGCACAATGACCTCGGCAGCAAAGGTTAAGGAACCTCCCAAAATTCAGTCTGGGTGGTGTTCAGCTCAGCAGGGACACGCATCTCCTCACAGTCAGTGTTTAACCAGCTCCATTCTCTTTTCCAGGGATGCAATATCATCCCATTTAAATTTAAGCAGGGAAAATGAGCCACTCGGCACCCAGCACAGGGAAAGTGGAAATAAAATTATCTCCACACTGCTGCAACTTAGAAATCTGTTGCTTCCCAATGTATTTTTTCAGAGACTAACACACATCTGTGATTAGCAACTCTTCTGGATAAGTTTGTAGGGTTACTCGAAGTTGAAAGTTGCTTTTGTTTGTGATTATGCTCTTTCCTTGGCCAGCTGGGGGATTATTTAGATGGTTTGCAGCCCTGCAGTTCTGTTGCTTTCCAAAATAATAATTCCATGTTTGGCTAAACCTGCAAGTTTTCTTTTTAAATAATTTGGCCATGGACAACTAAGCCTAGATGTTGCCTATTGTGTCAGCACCACAGGCACAGACGAGCCTTCCTGGGGGTGTTTATTGTCACCAGAACCAAGCTGGGTACACAAAAATCCCGAGGTGATGGGCAGTCTGTCACCCTGCCTGATGTTGGCACTCGAGGCAACGTTATGCCTCTCTCTTATTCCAGAACAGTCTATTTCTACTGCAGCCAAATACAATACTTCAGGTCTCCAGAAGATCCTTCTCAGGCTGAGGAGAAGCCCAGCATCCTTTATGCCCAGTGCCCGAGCTCTGGCTGCATATCCAACACAGGGGCAATCATTTCCAGGAATTGTGCCACGGCTGAGAACATAATTGCTCCTCCAAAACCTGGCTTTTATTATTATTACAAACCCAAAATCCTATCTGAATCAATAGCCTAGATCTTCTCAGGCACAGCTGGGAGGAAAGAAACCAGGACTTGGAAATTCATGCCAATCCTCTCTAGGCTAAATCCTACCCTCACAAAGGTAAACTCAGCCTAATCTCAGATGTTGCTGAGTAAATCTAGAACTTCTCTGCAACATTGCACAGCCCTGGAGCTCTCTGTAGCTTTCATTTTGTCCCACAAAGTTCATCACAAATTTCCTCTTCCATCACAACCCTTCTAACAGCTCAGGACAAGAGGAGTGGCTTCACATTGAAAAAGAGTAGGTCTGGACTAGATATTAGGAAGGAATCCTTCCCTGGGAGGGTGGGCAGGCCCTGGCACAGGTTGGGCAGAGAAGCTGTGGCTGCCCCTGGATC
>JAWWEE010000040.1:58128044-58182857 GCA_035221455.1 Xenops minutus | reverse complement strand
GATCCCTGGGAGTGTCCAAGGCCAGGTTGGATGGGGCTCTGAGTGACCTGGGACAGTGGAAGGTGTCCCTGCCCATGACAGGGGTGGTTGACACTGGATGATCTTTAAGGTCTTTTCCAACCAAAACCATTCTACGATTCAGTTATTCAATTGTTACAGCCACTGTGTAAACCTTGAATTGTTGGGCTGGCACAAAATAGCCAGTGAGATTCAGTCATCTCTTATGGACCAACTTCTTCTACAGGCTCTACTCTAATGCATAAGGGATGTTGGATACAAATGGATAGCAAGAACAGGTTGTTCTCTTGAACTATGTCTTATTCTTGCCATGGATCTTGGGATCCTCATGTTCAAAACCAAGCCAGGAGAAGTGAGTGGGATGCCAGCTAGAGGGTACTGCCCTCCTGCCTGAATCAGTGTAGCTGTGGGTGAGCAGCCTTCATCCCAGCTTTTGCTCTCCATCACACTGAGGATAAGGCAGGTGGGGAACAGCTATGAAAGCTGGAGACCTCAGCTGAGTGGGAGACCTTGGCAGCCCTGCCTGACCAACAGCCCAGGATAAAAGCTGTTCCCATGCATCAATTCAGGACCCTGCACTGGTGCAAAGAGGTCTGCTTGGATGTGCCCCAACTGCAGTCCCAGAGTGTCCCAGTGGGTGCTGGACTGTGGCCCTACAGAGGGACAACTTCTGGCTGGAAAAGTCTGGCTCCAAGTCCTGGCTGAACCTGAAGCAACATACAGGTTCACTATGACCTGCAGTTCTGAAATAGTGTGGCCCAGGTACAATATTTGTAACATTAATAATGTGACTGTCCTAGCAGGCACAGGGGCAGCTTAAAACAATTTCTGATCAATCAAGGCCTAGCAAGCTTGGTAAGATCACACACCTTGGACATCCCTTTGTCCCAGTGGCTTTTTCAGCCAAATGCAGAAGCTGGAACCTCATGTTCAAACAGTTAAAACAATCTTGGACTCTTTGATTCTGTAATTATTGGAAAGAGCCATCACTTTCTTCCCATTTCCCAACCACCAATTAACCAAAGACTCTCATATGCATCTTAATAAACCCCCCTTTCTCTTACTGATCATGCAAAAATGAGAATATAGACAATGTAATCATGTTACAAATGGTATTCAATTAATAGTTAGCTAAAAATTATTCAAATGGTGATTCACAGACTGAATGACAAATGGGAGAGGGACCAATTAAGCAAATGGATAGGCTAATGGCTGCAATGTAACAAAGTGAGCCCAATGACAATTTGATAAATTAATAGAGAGCTTCAAGGTGGGCTGACACATAAGCAGTAGGGGAAATGGGGAGGTCTGGATAATTGACATGCTACAATCAAAATACAGTTCTGTCATGAGACAAAAGGACTTTAAGCAAGCAGAGCCCGTGGAAATCAGACTTCAACACACTTTTTAAAGAGCTCCATAGTGGGAATTCAATCTCACCTCTCTGACCATTGTAGCAAGTAGATACTCTCTATAAACACATGCAGGATGTCTTTGCCACAAAAAAATACACATACAAAATCTAAATAGGAATAAAAGCTGGCTAGAAGAACTACCTAAAACTATTTAGACTCCGAGAAAGTGATCATTTTGCTTTAAAATGGGCAACCCAGGCTAGCAGGGAAGTAGCTGCACCACTGGAACAACTTTTGCTGTAGTCTCAGCAGCTATGTAATACATGCTCAGTGCAAAAAGACATAAATGACATTGTGTCCATGAGTTAATTGCCTAATTATTGCCAGTAATTTAATGGCCAGTACACTCTAACATGTCAGCCTATGTCTGTCTTGTAAAGGTACACACAGAATTTCCACACCAGACTACCATTCCTTGTGTATTCCCCAGGAAGAACCTCATTTTGGTGTTTGATCCCAGCCAGATTTTCTTTGTCACCTCTTAAGGAAACAACCTGATGTTTCACCCCCAGGCCAAAGTTACAAGCACCTGGAAGAGTTTGAGTGACAATATTCGTTTTGCCTGAAAAACACCTTTTCTAAGTGAAGCCTTGATCTGCATCAGAAGGTTGGAAATAGAGGTTAGAAATCCCTCTTTCTCTGTCCTTTGGGTTTTCAAGTTGCTCATCCCCATTGCAACTGCAGCCACTTGAACGCAATCATTCACCCAAACTCTCCCCCCTCCACAAAAACATCATATTATATGAAACAATAACTCCAAACACATCTTTTTTGCTGCAATAAGGTGCCCTGAGCTGCTGGGGCACTATTACAAAGGACTATAATACTCCTCTTGTTCAGAGAGAGGCAGGGGAGGGAAAGGACCTGCTCCAAGTGACAGCAACAGCAAGTTAATAGATGGCAGCACAGAACTTCCAAGGCAGCAAAAAACCCCTCACAAAAACCCCTGCAAAACCAGCAAAACAAGAAAGTCAGTTCCTGTCCTCTCATGGTTTCTTCAGCCTGCCTATTAGCTCTGAATAACAGAGATCCCATTCATTATGCTGGAGCAAAAGAGCCTTTGCACTAAGTGGTCCTTGCAGTAACACAGAGAAGAGCAGCATTTTGTGGCTTGGAAAACCGGTTTGTTTGCTTATAAGATGCTTATAGATTCATAAACCCTCATCAGGAATTATCCCTGGAATTGCAGCATGTTTTTCCAGGGTCATCATGTTACATGAAATGTTCAGCCTTGCCTGAGGCAGGATAATGTGTAAGAAACCCAGATATTCCTCAAAGCAAAGCAATAAAAGGAGGCTTTTTGCTTGCTGCCATGATTCCTGATGTCGTTGGGTTTTAGCACACACTCACTCTTAATACCTCATCTGATTCCTGAGGATATTTTAAAAGGACTTTGAATGCTTTCCAGGGGTTATTCCTCACTTTTAAGTGATTTGTTACAATTAAGATTCAATCCTACTGAAAAATAAGCATTATTTCTGAACTTTCAGAATAAAGCCCCAGTGACACACAGGGGGATTTGTTTTGGCCAGTTCAGGACTACATCTGGGAGTCCACAAAAGTATTTCAGTGCTGAGCCACACGACTTTCCCTGTCTGCCTTAGGCTTTCCAGAAACCTAAACTTTTCAGAAAGAACCTCTTACCCAACAATTTTCCCAGGCACAGAGAGCAGAGCAGACCTTTGCAGGTGCTGTTCTGCTACAGAATTTTCTGTTTCAGCACTGCTGTGCCAAAATCATAAACTTTGCTTTCGCTTACTGCCATTTGCTTGATAATATATGTAATTTAAGGTTACATCATCATAATTGCTTTTAAAGTTAAATAGATTTTCCAGGGGGTTTAAAGTTATGATCTAAGAGGTGGAAATTCCAGCTGAGGCAGACATGCATAATCCTGGGTTTGTTACCACTGTATAATTTTGTCCTCTTCTAAGGAAGGCTCTGGACACTCAGATGTAAACCAAGGCCTGGCATGAAGAATGAGAAAATATTAAAATTCAGCCTATGATCATGGCAGATCAGGGGAATTTACAAGGCTCAAACCCCACAGTTTATAAACGAGCCTCTTCTTCTAATCCTAAAATCAGTGTAGCCACTTCAAAAAGAGGTCTTCTCACAGTAGCACAGCATCTCTGAACTTTGTACACACCTCAAATAAGTGATACAAAATCCCCCAAACAACAGAAAATGGCTTAGCTGTGCAGGTTGTAGTCAATAATTTCAATTGATTATGCAAAGCAATCCTACAGAACATCCTTCTCACAACTCAAACCAGAGGAACCCAAGTGCAACCCACCGCTGGGCTTTAGTTTGCAATGAAATCAAGAATGACACCTACCCACATAACAGAGTAATAAAGGTTTTACTGCCCACTCTGTTTAAAACTGCAGAACACACAGGCACACACACACACACACAAATATACCACTCCTCAAGGAAGAGCTCAGAGATTTTGGTTTCTGTTTCCATTTCTAGCCAAGGATCAGGTAAAAATCTGTTTCCAGTCTGAACCATCACGTGCTTCCCAAATGGGCTGGTTTTACCCCCCAGCAACCACATCGATTCAACTCATCTCTTACACTGCTCTGATAACAACACACTGCCAGTTTTTGTGACTTCCAGACTAATTAGTCTCTTTTTGTGTGCATGACCAGTGATGGGATCCTGTTTTTCAGGTATTACACACATTCTAACCCTGTTTTGCCGCATCTTCTTTAGCTGATACGATCCCAAGCACTAATGATCCCTCTCAGGGCAGAAGGACATGCTGGTGGTCTCTCCCTGGGCCCTTCTCTTCCCTAAGGGTCACACACCTTGTGACACTCTCAGCTGGATTTAGTCCCCTCCCCTATATAACTCCATAAATCCAAAGCATTCTTGCTGCTTTTTAGCTCTTTCTCAGTAACAACTACTCCAACCTCTTGCCCATAAAACATACCTTTGCCTCTATACAGTCACATCATAGATAAAACATTACAGCCACCTCATCAACAGTGTGACCTTGGGCCACTGCTTTGAGTCTCTAAAGAACCCACCTGGACCTTGGGCCATGTTTATGCCACTGTGGGTCTGGTTTGAGTCTCTAAAGAACCCCCCTTGCTGGGCTGACAGACCTACCCCTACACACAGAGGTGAGCGTAAGGCATGAGACATCAGGTACAGCAAGAGCAGAACTCAGCCTATGACAAATGCAACCAGAATAAGGGATCTTCCCATAAAATGTTCTTTCCATAAAGAAATTAAATGTTCTGCTACCCCTCTACCACATGAAGCAAGGCCCTCTAACACGAGCACTAGAGTTGCTGCTGGCCATGGCTTTCCAGAGGAAGGGTTTATACTGATGCTCTCAGAGGGTCTGGTTGTCACCCTCACAGGACTTAATCAAATGAGATTCTGGCAGTGGGAAATGTATCTCAAGGAGATAATATTGGAAAATGAGTGGGAATACCTGGGAGCTGCAGTGAAACTATAGTTACCGAAGATCCAAACCAGACCCCAAATCTTTATTATATATGACTGGTTTATTTCACTTTCTCTCCAAAACCTGCTATATAAAAATAGGCTTATGATGTGCAAGGCACTGTATGCTCCAAAACGCCTCCTTCCCTTTCCCAAACTATAGAGACTTTTTTTTTTCTCTCTCTATTTACATTTTATTTCTGAGTAAGCAGGTGTGCTCAGACAGCATCCATCTGAGCAGAAAATTACCTAAACCTTTCCAAAAAAGGTTTCTAAATTTTGCTATGTAAAACTCACTCAATCTATTTAAAGCCTTTACTTTAGGACTGGTATTCCTCCTCTGCAGATCTGGATTTTTTTACATCACAGTTTTACTGTGGAGCAGAGTGTTTTACCAGCAATACCTGACTGGTGTGAAAACAAATAGATGAACTGGAGTATCTTCAGGAAGAGAAAGTAGATTTTTCTTTTCTCATTTCTCTACTTCACTTAAGGCATTTTTTCCTCTCATGCTTTTCCTATGTTCGACAAACACTGCAAAGGTTATCTGTTAAACATCTTGTGCATGCTCTGATTTTGACTGCTAGGAGCAGTAGTGGATCCATCACAGCCCCCAAACTTCCATTTAGCTTAATTTCCTGGAATCATACATTTTGGGAGCAGAGATCACCTCCAAAAACTTAGGAACACCCAACATACCATAAGTGAAAATTATTACTTATAGTGTTGATTTTTGTTTGTTTTGTTTTAGAAGTGCTTTGTCCAGTGTTGCCTGTTGCCAGCAGGTTCTCTGCAGCTACAGGCTGTTTTGCACAGGAATACATAGGTGGGTTGTAAAGGGGCTTGCTGCTCTCATGAGAGCACTGGAGTCCACTGCTCCAAGTATTTAATTACTCTCAATGGTTTTATGGCCTGGGGCAGGCTTGTGGCTAGCTGGGGCGGTGTGGGAGACCCTGGAAAACTGGGGGATACTGCATTTAAATGGAAGCAGTCCTTCCCACGTTTTTAAAGTACATCTAACAAAGCTTTTCAGGCATTTCAAACTACACCTCCAAAACTGCAAACACGCCCACGCTCACTGGATGCTCACATCGAGTCTTTATCCGAATACACCTGAAGCAAACAGTATTTTATTAGATTAGTAGCCACACAGTAACAGCAAAAAGCATCCAATGCTCTTAATCATTTCCCATAGCCATTAACACATACATTACCCACGTGCACATATATATGCATAAACACCCATGCATACAAATTTCACTTTACTGCTGCCCTATGAGCATATACAGTGGCACAGAAGTAACTCCTTACTTCAACCTAGGAATTCATTTCACTGACAGCTTCTCAGGAAGTTTAGGAGGTTTTTTCCCCCCCAATTCTTCTCTACAGGGACACTTTGCAAGGCATAAAAACCCCAAAGAAACAAAAGAGAGGGTCTTGGCCAGGCAGGCAACTCCTTTTGCCAGACTGCAGTCATTCTGTTTAACCTTTTCCCTTCATCCAGCAGGATTCTCTTTTTCCTTCTCTAGGATCCTTGCAACAGAAACTATTTCAAGCACACCCACTCGAGTGGCTTGTGAAGTCCTCGTGGATCTCTGGGAAGGTGGTGATGCTGAAGGCAAATAAGTCTGGGGTTTTGCCTCATTGAAATGGGCTAGAATTGCTCAAAGAATCACTTACTCTGCCTTAACTGGAAAAACAAATGGAAGCAGGACTAGGAGGAGGAAAATGGAAGAGAGGACCTTTTTTTGGTATCTAATCTTTGGATGAAGCAAGCAGAGTGAACACAGGACTGCACCTCCTCTTGTTGGCAAGCTCTGCAGAAGCATAATGAAACACACTTCATTTTACAAACACAACTTATTTGGGAGGGGAGGCTGTTGGGTTTTTTCCCCTCAGATGCTCTGTAAGCACATGAATTGACTTCTCAATCACTTTTTTTGTGCTCTCCTCGCTGAAGGAACAGGCTTGTGGAAAAGGCTGCTGACAACTGTTATATTGTTGAGCCAAACCTATTTATGCCAAGATAGATTTGTTCCTTTCTTCTCCCCCTCCTTCTTCTCCCAGGATTTTCCTCTCTCAGGCTTTTAACAAGGCAGTAAGGCAGAAAAGCAATGATGTAGAGTCTCAATATGACCACGTGCACATCACCCCCAATTGCTGGATCCTGTAGCACAGCAGTTAATTTTGTGTGTCATATTTTATGTCACACTTATGAGCCTGAAACGCAGTAATGCACGTTTCCATTCACAAGAGAACCCCTTCTGAATAACAACACCACAAAGGGGGACTAATAAAAGCATAAGCCATGTGGCAGGGACCATGTTAATTAGCAGACTCGAAATCTCTGTCAAATGTTATAAAATGTTACAGTGCTTGTATAAATGTTTAATAATGAAAATGATAACAAACTGAAGGGGGATGGCTTGGGGGGAACAGACATTTGAGCTGTTTGCTAAGGGTGAGGGATGAAACAGCCCATGGTTTCTGCAAAGGAGGCTTTTAAGCAAATGTTTTACCTGGTTGACACATTTGACTAAAGGCTTGTCCCAGTCTGCAGCCCAGCATAGTCTAACAGGTACAGCAGAAATAGTCTTTGCTCTCTCTTTTTGGGGGGAAATTGGCCTTTCCCAGCATGGCAGAAGGATCAGCAGCCACTCTGATGCAGCTGGGGAATTGGCCCTTCATTCCATTCTTCCCTGGACACCTGAAGCAAGGTGTTCATTCCTTTCCCCTGATGCTGGGAGCTGCCAGATTTCAGATACCTCAGTGGGATTGGTCCCCAACTCCAAAGGCACTTTTCAGGAACATAAAATTATTTCATCTTTTCCAAGTGGCACATCTGGGATGATCTCAATAGCAGAGCTCCACTAACTGCAGCTCTGCTGAGCACCAGGTAGAAGTAATCTTGCCCCAGGCAGGGCTTTTTCGTTATTGAACAATTTTTAGACTATAAAATTTAACATTTAAGAGGTTTCAAACTTCTTTAGAGAAACTCCAAAGTCAAAGAAGAGTTTTGCACTAAACCAAAAGCAATTACATAGTTCTGATTTATAATTACATTATTATTACTATCACACAATAAATTCATAGCTCCCTGGGCTCTGGGGAAGTACAAGTTCTAAAAATAAAAGAAAGACAGCGGGCTTTTTTTCCTGGATCCATTTCCACTTGTAAAGACCAAAATAACACTCCCAACACGAGCATGGCAGAAAACAAAGCACGTTCTGGCATTGCTTTGATGCCAAAAGGCTCCCTGGATAGCAGCAGGCTGTGCCAGTGTTCCTCACCTCCAGAGGTGAAGTGCTGCTCCAGCTCAGGGCTGACCTGGCAGCGAGTTATATCCTCTGACCTCTTCTTGGAGCCAACTCCCTTCCTCACAGGCCACTTTAGAGAAGCTTTCCCATGAGCCAGGGGTATTCTTGCTAACATTTAGGGGCAGACCCTTGCCCCCCACGCTGGGTACAGGGGAGGGGTGCTAAACACTGGAGCACAGCTACCAAAATTTCATGCATGCTCTTACAGTTTGCCTCTTTTAAACGCTGACAGCACACCTCAGATCCTGAGCTGTCCTCAGGAAAGCTGAGAGCAGAGAGCCTGCCCCATCACCTCCCAGCCCAGGGCTGCAGCCTTGGAACTAATTAGGAACTAATGAGTAATAGCAGCAAAGACCCCAGTGCATCCCAAACCCTGCTTGTCACTAAGCTCTGTAATAAGGAAGAGTGTGTGCTCCACCCTTTTACTGTGGCTCAGAAACTTTAATTTCTTGAGAGATGCGAGAAAATTAGGATGGAGAATCACAGATCCCTCTTAATCCCTTTCCCCTGTGCTTTTCCAAAGGCAAATCCTGCCCAGGTTTTACTGAACCCTGATATATGGCTCATGGACCACAACCCATGAGGGAGGTGCTGTGACCTGTTCACATCCTCGTGTGCCATAAACTGAAATAAACATATAAAGAAAAGCATTTAAAGGACAGACTCCAGAGGCTCCCCCAGGGGTGGAAGCCAACATTCAGCTCTCCTGGAGTGCACATCTATGGGGCTGTTAGGAGAGCTGAGTCTCAGCACTACTGATGGATTGTGTCTGTTTTCCTGCAAAGTGAGGCTGCACTGGGAAAATGGAAATCTGAGCCTTAACCATCTCACTAGAGTCAGCTGAGTGAGCTCTGGCTCAGAACTGACAGGAAACGGGGTATTAGCTGGAGGAAAATGAATGGAAGGAATGTCCTTCAGCTTGGAGCCCTCCACCAGAACTGGGGCTTGCTTCCTTTTGGTCCTTAGGTAAGCTTTAAGCCTCCTGTTTGTGGCTGCTTCTTCAGGCTCAGCATCTGGGAGCTGCTGCAAAGCCAAACAGCCCTGCCTGTTGGTATTTTTCCTTGCAATGCACCACTGTCCATGGCTCTGGCTCAAGAGCTCCTTCCAGCTAATTTGCATCTTCTGTTCAAACACTGTGGCTAATTTTGGGAATGTTTTATTTTTGTCTCTTCAACATAAAGTCATCAAATAAATATAAACAAATATTACCGAACAGCTAGAACATTTTTCCTTTAGCAAGTAGTTGCTTCCCTGGCCCATTATAATGTAAATTCTATTAATTCCATATAAATATTTCCCCCCTCTAACTTGCTTGGTTTAAGACAGCAACATCAGGATTTGAATTTTTCACTGCCTACCTCAAGCACAAAACTGCTGCATACAGATTTCTCAGCAGTTCAAGAGGCTGTCTCTTCCTGACTCCTGGTCCACCACCAAAACGCTTCTCATTTTCCTTTATTTTTATCTGTGACAACTGTCTATTATTTCTACTGGCTCTGATCCCACTGTACAGAGACCAGAAAGGACTCCCTGGTTCTGCCAATAAAAGGTGCTTTTGCAGTGTTCCTACACCATAGTAATACACTTGGTTTAGTGCATCTTTTTAAAGGCAGACCTAAATTTTAACTCGTAACTCATCTGTCAACCTCTTCAAAGCACCCCAAGGATAAAGAGCACACTTTAGGCTTGGAATAGAACAGGCTTCAGGAGTCTGGATCTGTAAATCTGAAGGAGGAAAAGAGAAGGAAAGAAAAGTCTCCAACCCCAGTATTGCATGGTGAGGACATTCCATGGGGACATGTAAAATTTGAAGCATACAATTAATAATCCTTTTCAAAGATATGCCAAGATACACTTAACAACCACTTTTAAAGTACTCTGAAATCTTCCAAATGCATTTAAGTTCGTTTGCAAGACAGCAAATAAACCACAACAACCTTCTCCTAAGGCCCAACCACACAACCTGAGGACAGCAACAGAAGAGTCTGAGCCACTAAAAACACTGAGGAGAATGTCACAAAAAACAAAGATGGATAAATCTTCAGTCCAGACATTCTAACTTACACTGTCCAGATGCATTAGATCATGAGACCTCTTAAGAGAGCCTCGTATTACTTTGCTTCTAGCTCCTTTCCCCACATCTTAAGAAGGTGCCAACAAACATAGCAGTGTGCTCTGTGCTAGCAGCTCTGCCCCCCAGCAATGACCTGAGCCCCCAGAGCCCAGTGAAGGCAATCCCTCGCAGGGTGCAGCCTGGGCTGACAGGACAGGTGGATCCTTGTCACCTCAGCACATCCCCTGGAGGTGACAGAGCCAGAGCTGCCAGCTCTGGACTGCTCCCAAACGAGGACAGGGACTCCTGGTGGAGCACAAATAATTAAGAAACAACACTACCAAAGGCTGCTTTTGCCTTTCCCTTTCCCCAGGAGGCTGAGACCTGCTCCGTGGGCTCACTCTGTTGCCTTTCCTGTTTAAGGAACAGCCTGGCTGGGCACTGGAATAACCCCAGGGCCCTCTTGCTTTCCCACAACCCCATCAGGAAGGTTTTTAGGTCCTCCTGTTGCTCCTACAGCCTGCCCCGTGCTGGTGGACCATGGAGCTTTGGGGAGCAGCACAGTCCTGGGTGAGGCTGGGGACTCCACATGGTGCAGCCCCAGGCTCACAACACTGTTCTGGGGCAAGGGCACAGACAAAAAACTGCTTCTAAAACCCACTCCCTTTCTCCCCCAAAGGGCAAGAAATGCCTTGTGTTGACAACAGGCCTGAAGATTTCATCGTGGAGAAGCACTAAAGAAGAAGTTTTCTAACACCAAGCTGCTTGCAGAAGTGTTAAGCCAAGTGGTGGAAGCCAAGAGGTGAAAGCCAGATGTCTCCTGGGTCTGAGAGCACCTGAACCTTGGTGTTTGCTCACTCTGTCTATTTAAGTGTCACAACAGCACCTTCCTTCTGCATCTCCCTATTCTTCTGCTGTGAACTGCAAACAGAACGGGCTGGAAAAATGATCCTGGAGGCTCAGGACAAAACTCAGGAAGATGCCTGAACAATCCAGGCCAGTCACGAGAAGAAATTCCTGCCTTATTTATGTGTTGTGACTACAAACAGCCATACCCTTCTAAAAAGAGGCTGTCATTAGCTCAAAAGCTGACAAGTCCCACAGGTAAGTGTGGAAAGGAAGCCCTTTGCTGCTGAGAAGGGCAGGAGTCCTAACTCACCCCCTGTGCAGGTAGCTGGGTCCCTTGCCAGAGCTCAGCCCATGAAATCCACTTACTGCCAGTCTCAGTCGTGCTGCTGCCCCTCGAGAAGTGCCAGCTGGGAGCTGACACAGGGATTTGCTGATAACATCATTTGGTCTCTCCCAAACTCCACTTGCTGGTCTATGTATTTCCTCCCTGAATTCAAGGTTAAAGCAGCTAATTCCAGCACAAAACTCTGCAGCGATTGCTTTGCTGCCCGTGAGACTGACAGCAGCTAATTGCATGGATGGAAACACAATCAGTCTTCATTTGAGCCCCACGCCAGTGGGTGACAGCCACAGCTGCTCTGGGCAAGGCAGGGTGTACAACACACAGAATACAACCCACTGCAGGGACAGGGACCTGAAGGAGAGCCCCAAAGAAGTGATTTTTTTCTTCTTGCTTCCCTTCTTGAGGGTGGGAGATGATCAGGGACAACTCAGATCTGCACCTGGGCTCTAGATCAGGCTTAGTGAGAGGCAGACTCATTTGGTTAAATCTTATTTTAAGTGTGCAGAGGGGCAGGTAGAATGTCCCAAGGTTAGTTTGCCTCGGTATTTTTTCCCCCACATGAGTACAAGGATATGAAGGTTCAGCAATATCAAAACTGCATCCATATCTTAAAACTTGCTGCACATTGTAACTGAATTTAACATTGTCTCCCAGCCTAAACTCCGTGTCCCAGACCCTATTCCTTGAAAGCTTTGCTTTTTTTCTGAAGGCTACAGCTATCCACTTAACCTTAAATGAGGAAATAATTCTAAACTTTTCAGGTCTGTCAATTAGTTGATTTCAATGTAATTTTTACTATGGAAAATCCGGAGTAACTCCACTTAAATCAAAGGAAAAGCATCAGGACAAGCAGCAAGAAGGAGTTATCCAGTGGAAGATAAATTCAAATTCCCTTAATTAAATGCCATCTTTCAATATAAAGTCTAGCTATTAAAATCCTCTTAATTTCTGCATTACTTAGACCTGGGGATAGGAAAAACCCTTCAGGTGTCTTAACGTGGCATTACTGATGCACACAGAAGCACCAATTCTGATCTCTTTTGGCAGATGTGATCTGGACTCAAATGCTCTTCTGATTGGGTTGTTGAATCATTTTCAGTCATAAATTGGACAATTTAGTTAGCATCTTCCATAACACCTTTTTTGTTTTTTCTGTGAGACATCACAAATAAAAAGGGGTACAGTGAATTCAGGCCACTGGATTAAGAAGGGAAGCCTTTCAGGGGGAGATTTTGGGCTGTGGGGCAACAGGGCACAAAAACTAAGCTATGCCTCAAGCATTGTGGATTTACAAGACACCAGTGGCTGAGGAACAGACATGCATTATTTTTAGCTTTAATGTACAACTCTCAAAGCAAGTATGCTCAAGAGAGGAGATGAGGCTAGAAGAGAATGAAGGCTACTATTTGTGGGTAAGAAAAAGTAAAAAGCAAAAATAGGAAAGACAAGACTCAAGCTAAATTTTTAATAAGGAGCATTTAGAAGCATCTTCTGCAAAGCTGGTAAATCTTTAATGCAAAAATTGCTTCGAAAAGGCAATTATCCCAAAAAGAAATTACTCTACTCTGCAGCGGGACAAAATTTAATAATTAAGGTGCACACTGAGAGATTTCACTGCTATTTTAAGTACTTTCCCAGTTCAGCCCCAACTATGAAAGCTCAGTTGTTGCCTCCCTTACATAAGAGCAGCAAACAGTTGCACCTAAAACTTCCTGCAAACCAGGCTGTTCTGGAAATGTGACTGCCTTTAGCAATTCCAGACAAAACCAAATTCTCTGGGAAGACCAAGGGTGTTCTAAGGAAAATAATGCACAGAAGGAACTTTAAAAAAATAACATGCCCTAGAAGATCTACAAGATGAAGACATTAGTGTGATGGAAAGCCCAGTTGCCCCAGGTTTCCTCATCTCAAGGCTTGACTTCTAATCTTTCCAGAGGCAGAGGGCCAGGCTGTTCACACATTCACCTGTGGGGATGATGCTAACATGATGGTACCTAGGAAGAGACAGTGGTTACTTAATCTCTCCAAAAAGCAGCAATGAGGAACTTAGAATCCAAACCAGTGACCTCTTCCACAGTGGTTCCTCTCAATCCTTTCACATCACTCTCCTTTAGGGGTTAGAGGCTGTGAACATGTCCCTCTCGTGTCCTCCTCTTCTCCTTTATCAGATTTCCTCGGGTAGAATGCCATGGTAACACACCAGAAACAGAGCTGACATTCATGCCTGACAGAAGGATCCAGGACAAGCCTCCCTCTCACACCCCAGAGCAGCTGACACAGACAGGAGGTGCCAAACAAGCACCTACCAAACAAATCAGCATCAAACATCCCAGAGCTTTTCCTGAGGCACCCACATTTCTGTTTATCCCCTCTGTACATCACAGGTGAAGGAGTCTGAATCTATATAACATAGGTGAAGGAAGAGAAAATCTATATATCACAGGTCAAGGAGTCCAAATCTATATATCACAGAGGAAGGGAAGAGTGAATCCATATAACAGAGGTGAAGGAAGAGTGAATCTATAGATCACAGGTGAAGAAGCCCAAATCTATACATCAGAGGGGAAGGAGTCTGAATCTATCCATCTGCCCATGTAGACATGGCCAGGAAGGCTCCACAGCTGGGCACATGAGCTAAAACAAGACTAACAGATAAAGACACAGAATAATTAAACCCACTTCTCCTCCTCTGACTTGTGCAGGATACATTATTCTTTCAAAATTCCAGTAGAAATAACTTCAATTATATGCTCCAAGCCTTTTTAAGATGAAAAAAAATGGAGGCAATGTGATCTTGTAACTAGATACACATTTGACCAAACAAAAATACTGCTCACATCTCCAGGCTTCTTTCCTGCCCCTTCTCAGCCTCTTCCCCCTTGAATACTTTCCCAGTCTGTCTCTTTACTAATGTACCCTAAATAAACATCCATTCAGAACTACACTGAAAAGCAGGGAGGTTTCTCACTTATTCAGGAAAGAGGATGCAAAGGGTTTGTTGCTGTGCTTTGAGAGTGTATTTTTGTGGTGATCTGTTTTATTTTTTACAGGTTTGTTTGGTTTTTTCATAGCTGTTCAGGAAGATGTTCCTGAGTGTGATCATGGCTGTCCATGCTCAAGAGAGATTTACCCAGCATTAATGAACACTGGGAACTTTTCCTGAGAACTTTGTAAGATCCTTTGGAGCCCCCAGGATCCACCAGAGTTCTGCTGTCCTCTCTAAACCTGCCTATGAAACTTCAAAGTCTTACATTTACTTAAAATACAACTGAGTGTTTTGGAAACCAAGGTAACTTTTCCTGTTCTGTAATCTTCTCAGCACAGTTCAGGTTGAGAGGAAAAGGCTGAGGAGGAGGAAAATACGTTTATTTTTAGCTGTTTGTAACTGAGCTGGCACTGCAGGAGAAATCAGAGAAACACAGCAAGCAGAGGAGCATATCAGAGAGTTCTGTGTCTTCAATTTGGTGATGAAATGCAGGCAAGCAGACTTTTTGCCCACAAAAGGAGGTGTGGAAGAAGAGGAGGATCAAGATAAAAAAAGCAAGATTGGCTGGCCCCATGGGCAGCTGGTTTGTGCTCAGTGAGGAAGAGGAGGATCTGTCTGGGTTAGGGTGGCTCCAGAGGGGGATCTGAGGGGATGTCAGTGCAAGAGTGGAAGGGGAGGATGCTGCTCACACACTGCAGTGGCCACTTCCAGGGCATCTTCTTTCCCTGACATCTCATTCTCAAACAGAAAACACGTGCTCTTCTTCCATCAAAATATTTGAAACAAATGCAGATTAGGGAGAGAACTAAAAGCAAACGTTGACACAAAGCTTTAAGTAAAAAAAAAGGGAAAAAATACTGAAGAGCATCAGAGTTCTGGAGTTATCACCAAAAGACAGAAGCTGCTTGCACAGCAATCAAGTAGTTCCATACCACTTTCTCACACACCACTGTTTTGGTTAAATTGCATTTGGTTTTCCTTTGTTCTGTGCTTTGCATTTATTCCAATCCTGCAAAATATTTTCATCTTATTTATTGAAGAAACCCACAACCCTGAACAAGGGGGAGAATTGAGCAGCTCAGTTATTACAATGAAAGGTGTGTACTTGAGTTCAGGAGGTGCCTGGAGGCACAACACTGAACAGAGGGTAGATTTTAGGCAGCAGGAGGCCACACGGTGCCTCCCTTGCCTCTTACTCTCCAGAGGAAAGGGCTGGGAGCAGGAATTTTGTGGCAGTCTGTGTTTTTGGCACTGGGAAATTGCTGTCCCCACTGCAAGGAGGGAGATGGGGCAGGGAAGGGAGAGCTTGGTCTGTGTTTTCATGGGACTCCCATGATGAGCTAAGGAGTGGATTTAGGTTGAAGTTTGCTGCACAAAGGAAGGGCAAAGGTGGGTTTGGATAACAGGCATAAGCCCAGCTGCTTTGGAGTCAACAGTCCAACCTCCTGTTGTTTACAGCAGGGTCAGGATTTCACTTTTTGTTTTAAATCAAGTGGTTTTTTATACATAGTGGTGCTTCCTTCCCCTTAAGGGTGGGTCATCACAGGTGCTAACCTTTATTTTAGGTTGATATATAACAGATCAACCCTTTCAGTGCAATGATATCGATGGCAAGAAAGACAGACAAACTCACTGACAGCAGGCAGGAAGGGTCTAGGAGAATTAGAGCCATGGAACCAACTCCTCCCTGCTGACAGAGCACTGGGAAGGCTCGTGCTACCCTGAGCTGGGACTGGGTCTGTAGAAATCCTGGGCAGAGCTGACCAAAAAGGACACCCAGCACCTTGATTTGTGTGCTCTCTCTGTCCCTGCTCTATCTGAAAGCCAGCTCAGGAGATAACTCAGGAGAGCCACAGCCAGCTGAGAGAGCTGGAAGGCTCCTGGAGCTTTCTTGGGGAAGACAGAGGGTTCAGAGGGTGTCCCTCAACCACAGAGGATTTCCCTGCCCTTTGCAGTCAAGGAGGAACAGCAGAGCTTGCCGCTGTTTTTCCTTCCACCCAGCACCTCAACACACCTCTGGAATGGGAAATCCCACTGCTCACACCCAAAGCACATCTGTGATAGCACTGGCAGTGCAGAAAGGTTTATGGGGCTGGCTCAGATGCCTGCCATCCCACAGTTCCTGCTGATTCCCTTCCCCCAGAAGGGGGAATATTCCCATCCTCCCAGGGAAGAGCCCACTGAGCCCTCCGATTAAATACAATATGTTAAATTACTCCCATAGCAGAGCCTGGGGGTTTTTCCCCCCCAGCTCTCTGGGTCTTGTTTAGCAGCCATCAGATAATTGAGCACAAAGGCTAAGATAACATAATTTGAAGAACAGCTAATGCAATTATTTCTGACTGTGTTATCTGCCTTCCCTCTCTCATGTGGCAGCTGCAATTGCCTCTTACAGGAGTCTCCAGGTAGGTGAGGATACACCAGAATTGTACCCCCTTCATTTCCATCTCTTCTTCACTCACTTAAGGGCTTCTTAAGCCATCTCCTTTCCCCTGGGTAAAATCACACCCTTTGCTGAAGCACCTGCATGCAGGTGCAAAGCAGTCCCCACCCTGAAAAGAAGCTGTGATTTACAGGTGCACTCTTGAATCTTTCATGGAATTAAATTTGGGCTCAGAGTGATAAAATCCTTGCCCACAGAGATGTCTCAAAAATAGACAATAACATAGCTGACAAAACATAACTCAGGTGCTTATTTATAGCAGATTCAAAAGAATCTTTCACCTGCAGCTTTATGGGCTGTCTGGCAAAATGAGGATTTGACCAGCTAGAAAAAGAATTATCGTGAAGCTCAGTATGAAACCACCTCCCTGGTTTCAGATGATCTGCTTAAGGTAGTCAAACCAATTATTGATAGGAGTGAAGTCTGAACAGGCAATAGGGGAACTACCAGCACAAGAAACTAATTTCCAACCTGTCTGGAGGCAGAGCCAGGAGAGAGTGATTTCCAGCACTGGCTCAGTGGGAAGGTTGTGTCCCCTCCTCAGAAATGCTGCCATACAAAAGGCAGGGACAGCAATGCAGGCAGGACTGAGGAAGGCTGTGCTGAACACTTCCAAAAAGCTGGAGATGTTGCAGGTACAATCACAGCAAAGGAAAGTGTAATTTTAACAGAGCTTACAACTTATTTCTGTTGGGGGTTTTTGTTCTTTGGATGTGCTTTTCTTTTTTTTTTTTATCTTCTAGAACTTACTACTCTCTGGAAGGTGAAAGAAGTGGAAAGTGTCATGAGTGCTGGGAAAATGACACAAGGAAGACAGAACTGACACAAATTTCTGGTATCATCTTTGGAAACACAGAACAGACTGACTGGAAAAGTGGCTGAATTTAGAGGGGAGGATGCCTTTTAAACTGATGGCTCAAAAAAATGTAGGAAGCATATCTTGAACTGCACATGAAGCAGTGGGATTTAATTCTGTAATATCCACTTTAACTACACTCTACTGGATCTCAAATTCCAACATGATCTACAGTTTGTGTGGAGCTGTTAAATCTTTATAGAGAGTTACCATCTGGTCTCTTGTAAATTGTGAGTAATAAATTAAAATATTGACAAAGGCTTCACTAGCCCTAATTTCCCCATAGCTGATAACCCAAAGATGTCAGGAAGGCATTTCTATTCCTCTAAAGTGAAGCTACTTAGTTAATAAAGTTTACATCTGAGCAAAGGGCCCTCACTGGCTCCAAGAGGATCCCAATGAATTTCACAGCAAACACAACCAAAATGATGGGATTGCATCCCAGTAACATGAAATCAAATAGAGTATATCTGTGGCATTTTGCTACAAGACTCTGACAAAAGGTCATGGACAGATTCACAACCCTCCTAAAAACCAGCTCAGTGTTCCCCTCCAAAACAATTCATTAAAGTGGAGAGAAAGTTGTGACTGGAGATTGTAAACAGAGTTTTTCGTAAAGACTGCAAAAATCAACACATCTCAACAACTGCCACAGGTGGAAAATCACATCTGTAAGCTTAAGGACAGTGGGACTCCTGTCCTGTCCTGAGGAAAGGTGGTTACCTTGGATGGGAATCAGTCAAAGACAGTTTGACCTGAGGAAACAAATTGGCTTGGAGAGTTATCAGAAGTTCAACTTTCTGGTAAGTTTGCAGGAAACAGTAGTTTATTGCATGGTAATAAATCATGACTTCTAGAGGCAGATATTGAGTGTAATAAACGTGCTGAAAATCTCTACAGAACCCAAGTATCTTGGTCTTGTGAAGAGTGATGGAGAACCACATAACTGTTCTGGGCTGACCCCTTTATCTCTGGAGCACATTTAAAAAACAATTACCATTCATTAAAAATCATCATAGCTTAACACTTCCTTTTCAATGCAAAGCAAAAGGTGCCAAATTACAATTTTAGGGTAGCTCAAGCTGTCAAAAAAAGCAACCTTCCTAAGCCACCACACCAGTATTATCCAGTGATCTGCCTGGCCCCACTCACACCCAGCTCCCAAAGGCAAGCCCTGCTCACACCTGGGATGCAGCACTTCAAGGGTATACATTTAGAAGGCTCAAAGGAAAAGGAAAAGAGTTCCTAGTATGAAACAGAAAGCATAAAAGGAATGGATAACAGATAATAAGTGCATAAAAAGCTGACTATGAGATAATTGGTTTCATTAAAAGATAAATATCCCCCTCTCTTAAGGACATGACTGTTGATATAACTCCAGCTTGTCATAACCCCTTCCTATGAGTGCAGAGTCATGTCCTGCTTTCCAAGAGAGCCCCTGCTTTTTACCTGCCTAAAGATGAAAGAATCGTGTTTATGGCCTGAGCATTTCAGCCATCTGCCAGTGGCTTTCAGCATGATCTCTAAGTGACAGACAGCTACAGCTCATCAGGAAGAGCTAGAGAAACAAATTGCATCAGAAAGAATAAGTATTCAAAAAATAGGTAGGCATATAGAACAAAAGAGAATGAAAAAACAGTAGTATAAAATATTTATCCCACACACACGATAACACTAGGCAGGGAAAATAGTTGAAAATCATTATTTTATTTCCTTGCTTCGCAAGTGATGTGAAAAAACCACTTTGCTTCAGAAAAGAGTCCAAGATATACAGGGCAATGGAACACTTTGGGAGAGTCAGAGAGGAATACTTGTGATATCATGGATATATCAAACCTTTTAAGTACTGGGAAAATGTTATCTCTGTTTTCATGAGATGTCTTTTTTCTGCTATTAAAAAGGGAGCATTACACAGTTGTAATACCATAGTCCCTTTATAACTATGATTAATGCCTCCTTTTATCGGAACAGAAAAATTATCTGTAATAAAAACATACACAATTTGCCCCCTGTGCATTAAAAAAGCTCGCTCATAATCATAATTTGAATCCTAATTTCAGCTGCACTCCTCCAGAAGGTGGTTTTGTTGGGGGAGGTTAGCCAACCTCAGGCAGGGAGCAGAACACGCTGCTCTCCAAGCACAGAACACACCCCAGAGCAGCTCCATCCCTATTCCCCTGCATGAAAAACAAGCCAGCCCTCGCAGGCAGCGCTTTGTTCCTGGGCAGACTGACAGTGGCAGGACCTTGTTATGAGCTGAACTGACTATCCCGGTTCCAAATTCCCCCCAAGCCTTCCCCACCCCCTACACTGAGAGCTGTGATGGTGATGGACAGGAAGGCAGCAAGTCTCGATTGCAGAGCTGCAAGGCTGGGTGCCTGCCTTTGGATGGACAGGAGCCCATGGCAGAGATGATTCCCCATACACACACTCTAAATCTCCTCTGACCAACACCAGCATTTCCTCTGCTTTTACACAGGAACAACAGGACTAAAATATGAATTCAGTCTATATTTTCCTTGCTTTTCTTTAGTTTTCTTTTTTTTTTTTTCCCCTATAAGCCTCCCAGTCTTACTGAGCCCTTATGCTTCCTGTCCCAAATTCAGGCTTGACATGTTTTGAGATGAGGACATCAGTGCAGTGAGCATGGCCACATTATCACCATATAATAACTTGATCAACACACAAGATAATCTAAACCCTAACTCACCTCCAGCCACAAAGCCTTTTGTATATTCTGTGTAAACATCCCAGTGCCTCACCAGCTGCTAAAGGATTAAAGAAACACCAGCAATGGCACATTTACAAAAAAAAAAAGTGATTTCAGAAGCATCCTATCGCTTCTAGTTCTGCAGAACTTCACTGCAAGAGCACCAGAAACCTGGTGTTTTCTAAATGATCTGCATGTTCTGAGATTGCCACCCAGGCAGCCCCATGGGTCATTCCCAGCCCCTGCAGCATTAAAGCAATGCACCTGCTCCAAAGCCATTTCCTCAGCCACAGATGGGATGCTTTGCTGTTATAGCACCCCTGTTAGGGCATGGGTGCACTAACTGCAGCTATTCTACACATGAAGTTCAGCAGAAAACATTATAAAACACTAGGCACCAAAAAAAATCCAGCAGCTCCTTCCCTCCAGTTGCAATGAATTCCCTGCCAATTTGTTGTCCAGCCATTGCTAATTTTGTTATCATTTCACACACGGTAATGAGGCACACGCTGGTTCACGTGACCTCCCCCCTTCCCTCTGGGGCTTAATGAATATATATCATGCATAATTAAAGGCAGTTTGCTTTGGATACAAATTCATTAGTGCTTTAATATAAAAATGCACAAAAGGGGAATTAATGTTTCATGACAACTAAAATAGCCTTTTCTGCTAAAAATGTAACCACACTGAAACCATTTGTTCATGTTTGTTTTGTTTTCTAATGAAGTCAACATTTAAAGGTCTCTAGATCACACCACTTAAAACTAGCTGAGTATTTAGAAAGTGCCAGAGTGTACCGTTTTTGGCAGATTTCATCCAGATCTCATAATGTTTCCTGAAGCTCTGGCATGACTGACATGAGTTTCTCCTGTTGGTGCAGAGATTTCTCCCCCTCCAACAGTTCACCATCAACCCTTGAAAGGGAAGCTGTAGCTCCACTTTCAATACCACACAAAACAAGATGATAAGGCTGTAATTTTTTATTTTTGAGGTATAATTCAAGTGCAGGTTTATATGACAGTAGTAAGAACCTCTTTCCACAGCCTCTAAGAAATCAGCTCTTGATCTGGGCTTGCTTCTCAGATTTTTAAAGAGGAAAATAGAAAAGTGAGAGGTCCACTGGAAAGGTATTTAAAGTGCAGATGGGTGACACTGATTTTTAACCCTTTTGTGCTTGTTATGAGGATCTCTTAATAGTCTATTTAAGTGTAGCATCCACTGCTAGGACAGGCACACATCTGGTCATGCTCATCATTCTACCAGCCCAGCACATACTTGATCAGCAGAACTGGCTTGGATATGATCCACCCCACAGCAAAGGATCAGGGTGGCCAAAACTCAGTCTGACTTACGATTGAAAAAAGAGAAAAATTAAAAAGACTCAGATGTTTTCTATGAAAATCAGGGGTAAAATCTAAACCTGGCATGTCAGCAGGTTTAATTTTGTTTTCTGTATGCTTGGAGGGTGGCACTTGATGTGCAGCTTTGCTGACCTTCAGTTGTAGATATTTTTATACTTGCAGTAAAACACAGAATCAGTCAGACTGAAAGGCACCTCAGAGGACCAGTTTTCTGCCCAAAACTCAGAACTGAAACAACACCAGGTTGCTCTGGGTTTTCCAGTCAAGTCTGAGAGATCTCCAAAGACAAAGAGACCCACTGACTCTGTGCAAAACTAGTCCTTGTCTTCACAGGGACATTTTTCCTCAAGTCACAGAATCATGTATGTCAGAAAAGACCTCCAAAATCATAGAATCCCCACCTTGTCCCCCAGCCCAGAGGTCTGAGTGCCACATCCAGTGTTCTTGGACACTTCCAGGGATGGGAACTCCAGCACCTCCCTGGGCAGCCCCTTCCAATGTTTAACAACCTATCCCATGAAGAAATCCTTCCCGATGTCCAACCTGACCCTCCCCTGGCTCAGTCTGGGGCTGTGTCCTCTCACCCTGTTGCTTGTTGCCTGGGCAGAGTGGCCAAATCCCACCTTGCTACAGTCTTTTTTCAGGGAGTTGATGAGAGCAAGAAGGTGCCCCCTGAGCCTCCTTTTGTCCAGGCTGAGCACCCCCAGCTCCCCCTCATATAAACTCATTGTCCAGACCCTTCCCTGGCTCCTTTTGCCCTCCTTTCCCATCCCCTCTCCAGGCTGAGCCCACCAGGCTCCCTCAGCCTCTCCTCCAAGGGCAGAGTGAGCTCTGGGGATGTGTCAGGGATGCTGCACAGGACAATGACACACCACTTCTGCAGACTGGCTCCTTGTAATGCATTAACACTTAACACAAGCAGAAGCTCCCCAGGAAGACTCTGGGCCAGGAGCTCAGTGCTGTTCCCAGTGTTGTCCTCAGCAGGCAAGCTCCACTCACCCAGCCAGGAGCCCAGGATTTTGGGACAACACGGGCACCCAGCTGCCTGAGCTGGTGAAGAGCTGCCTGGAGGGAAGCCATGTGTCCAGTCACCTGAAAGTGCTGAAGCACCACCATGCTCCAGGACACGGTTTTGGAAAGCATGAGCAATAATAAGTTTTTTAATACAGGTTTATGAAGGCATACTCTGCTTGCCTGTTTTAAAAGAGCTCTCAAAACTGCTTTTCACAAAATTCAAGTGCTTTTATACTCTGCAGTGAGATTAAATTTAAAAGGCTGGGTACAGGGTGTGCAAAACACATCCTTTGCTTCCCCTATGAAAAAATATTACCTGGCTCATGCTGAATTGAAGCCTCACTCAAGAAAGGCTCAGCATTTTCAGGCTGCAGCTGAGTTTTCCCTGCTCTCCCTGTACTCTGAGTGTCCCTGTGCCCACGTGGCTCCTGGGGCACTGGAAGTGCTGCACAATTATCCCTCTTGTGCTACGTGTGCACATGGAGGCTGGAAGAAGTGAGTTTCCCAGGATGGACAACAGATAAAGTCTTGGATGAAAAGAGTGGCCATAGAGGAAGAAATTTAGGACAGAGCTGAGGAAGGCTGTGATTTCTTTAGATGGGGGTAAGAGACCTTTGGGCTTGAAGGCTGGAAAGGGGATCAAACCTTAGCAGGGAAAGCTGCATCACCTTTTTTTGTTATTGAGGAAGGAGTAAGAAGGGGTGAAGTCAAACACTAAGTGCTCTAATTAAAGTCAATACACATCTATCTCCCACTAGGAAAATTCCAGCAGAAGCATCCAGCTCCTGCCAGCAAACTTTTTCTATCCAAAAAAAAAACTATGTAAGTAACTATGTTATAGCACCTCTTAATTTTTACCAACTATCCAACTATCTTAAGAGAAGCTGTTCAGATTCCCCTTCATGGACATTAATGAGAACTCTTGCCTGATCCTAATCCCAATTCTTCCCTTTATAAATTAAAAAAAAAAAATGTAGACAGTTCAGATTAATCAATCACTAAATTATCCCATTGACTGTAAAGGAAAAGAGGATGAATAACTAATGTAGTTGGTCTAGATTAGATGAGAAATAATTTACCACTAAATCATTCTGGAGCCACCATATGCTTTCACTTCCTTTGTTTCACTCTAATTTTCCATCAAGATCACAACATGAAGCTTGAAAACATGTTTGTAAATGATGACAGAATTTATTGAGACTCACACATTCACCAGACATTTGTAAGGTAAACTGTGAGCAGGTAAAAATAAATGAATCCTGTTGGACATACTGAGGGGAAATCAAAAATTAAGTTGAAACACAGAAACAGCAAGGGAAAGCAGTTCATGCACAGGCATCAAAATGTTCAGAGAAAAATTCTGCTACTTAAAAGTAACAGATAATATCTGATAATGTTCTTTCATCAAAGTACATAGCAGTTGTATGGTACAGAGGGACTCTGAAAATCAAGATGCTATTGGGACATGCATAATAAATAAAGAGAAAAAAGAAAACTTAAAAAGAAAGACACCAACCACTCTCTGAAGTACATTCAGTAAGTGCAAAAAGAATTGTTAGAAGCTTTTCCTGAAATCTTTTACCCTCTACAAGTCCTTGGATGTAACCCTGGCCTCTCCAATAGGTGCAAAGGGAGACAAAAAGAACAAGACAGAATAAAATAACCAGGTGTCCAGAGAAGAACAACTTTTACACTTCTGCAATTCTAATAATGGAAGGAAAATTCAGCTACCAAATGGGGCTTGTGACATGGAGGAGGGAGAATCCAGTGAGAGAGAAAAATTCGTTCTTGGTAAGGACATTGTGTTGGTGCTATAAATGCAGCAGCTGTCGATGAGCCTGAGCTGACACTCATATCTGCAGTGGAAAGCCACAAGTGCCAGTGTGAGACCAGAGACCCCCTTAACAGGAGACAAACTCAAGGTGACCCGAGTAGCAAAGAGGCAACAGTGAAACTGAAGTGCCTCATCTACTGACCCGTTCATCCACAGGGTTTATTTAACCACCCAACACTTACAAACTACGACATACACTTTAATGCACTGGCTTGTGAGTTAATGAGCCAGCTCATTCCTCTAGATAGAATCAGAACAACTTGGCTGAGATTCCTAAGCCATGATGGCTTTTTATGATTCATGTGTCAGGTGCCTGTATTTTCTGGCCAGGTATTCTTGCTGTTTCTTTGAACTTTGGAAAGCCTCATGTCTTTATGCACAGTGACAACTTGTATTCCAAGAATAACCTCTTCTCTCGGATTTCTGAGCCCGTATATTTGTTTAGCTCTGTTTTGCCTCACTCTGCTCAGGTTTTTTCCTCTAAGAAATTTGCATAATTTTTTAATAATTTAGTTCTTCATGCAGCTTAGGGTGAGTGATGTTATACTGCAGTTTGTCTGTACTGCAGTGTGTCTTTCAGACTCCAGTATGTTGTTTTCACACATTCCTCTAAGCCTTACCCCATACAGATTTTAATTCAGCAAAGCTTCTCTGCTCAGGGTGACTTGACTGAGGACTCACCTGTTGGTGCACACAGGTACCCTGTGCTCAAACAGCACTCAAGGCTCATCCTGTGGCCCTCAGGTCATAAAAACACAGCCCCTTGTCACCCAGCCTGTGCTCTGCTCCTGGTGGCATTTCCCACAGGACAAATCTTAAGTATCATAAACGCTGTGTGGCTCACCATGGTGGCATCAGCAACCTACCATTGCTCCCAGGATGGCTTGGTTTCCTTTCTGACTTCTTCCAGGGGGCCCTGGATTTAAACAGGAACACACAGCCAAGCCCACGATGCTCCAAGGAAGGAAGTGACAAATTATTCCAGGCTGCACCTCGCAGTCACAGATCACAGAATGGCTTGGGTTGGAAGAGACTGTAAAGACCATCTTGTTCCATGGGCAGGGGCACCTCCCACTAGCCCAGATTGCTCCAAGCCCCATCCAATCCAGCCTTGAGCATTTCCAGGGATGGGGCACCCCCGCCCCCCCATCAGGGAAGAATTTCTTCCATATATTTAACCTACATTTCCCCTGTTTCCTTTTGAACCCATTGCTCCTTGTCCTACCACTACAGTTCCTGATGAACAGTCCCTCTCCATCTTCCCTGTAGCCCCCTCAGATACTGGGAGGTGCTCTGAGGTCTCCACACAACCTCCTCTTCTCCAGGCTGAACCACCCCAACCCTCTCAGCCTTCTCCATAGGGGAGGTGCTCCAGTTCCCTTCCAATGTCATGGACCCCTCTGGTCTTGCTCCAACAGTTCCATGTCCTCCTTATGTTGGAGGCACCAGAAGTGTGCACGGTGCTGCAGCTGGGGTCTCACGAGAGCACACCAGAAGGGCAGAGTCACCTCCTGTGACCTTAGAGATGTCACCTCCAGCCTCACTTCAGTGTTCGTGCAGGAACACCTGACTGCCAGCTTGCCCCTGTGCCAGATGTACAAAGTCTCTCAGGCATTCTTTGCAACTTAAAGAGAGAGGCAGGAGACACTGCCAGATGCACAAAGTTTTAAGGCAAACTAATGGTCTTGGATATGCTCCTGCTCTAATTTCAATTTAAATTAGTAACTAGAGGCAACACACCGGGAGTGTTTCTAGTCTACTTCCTCAAGAAGTAAATCGAACCTCAAATA
Source organism: Xenops minutus (assembly GCA_035221455.1). Taxonomy (NCBI): domain Eukaryota; kingdom Metazoa; phylum Chordata; class Aves; order Passeriformes; family Furnariidae; genus Xenops; species Xenops minutus. The sequence continues at coordinate 58,156,409 of JAWWEE010000040.1, read as the reverse complement.
AAATATTCAACACTTGCAAGGCGAGCCCAGAGCACTGCAAGTCTGAGCACAGCCCTCAGTGCACACTGAGGAACCACTTCTCCTAAGATACTACAAATGCAGGCAGCTCAGCTTGGTAGCACGTCCAGTTTTATTTGGTTTAGGATCTGTATCATCCCCTGGAGGCATGCAAAGCAATCCAGGGTGCTGTGGGGGATTTCACCACTACATCTCCTTACACCCTTGAACTTCTGTTTGATCTGTTGCAATGCACTGCCCAGGCCTGACTTCATCTGCTGCCCAAACCATTCTCTCCCATCCTGTTGGCCACAGCCAGTCCTTCCCACTACACCCAAACTGCTGATACTGTGACAGGTCCTAAGTCAACACTTCATAAGCCAGGAGCTTTTATCAGCAGGAGATAGGAAGCCCAGCACTGGCAGCAGCAACAGCCCTGGCCAAAAAAGATGTTTTTAGGATGATATTTTTGGCACCTTGCATCAGCTTTAACAAAGCTGGCAATGACAGCTGAAAGCCTGCCAGGTAGATTTGCCCAGAAGAAGGAAATGGGATGTGGTAGGGTGTGGTGGTGAAGAGGAGATTTCAGAGCATATTCCTATTTTCTCACACGTATTTCTCACCCCTTGACACTTGGAAAGGGAGGCACATTACTTTGAGGGGCATGCCCCATCCTAACAAACAGCCAGTGGTAACAGACAGAAGGGATCCATCAGCCTTGGAAAAACCATCTCTTTTCCAAGTCTGACTTGACTGAATCGCCACAATACTTGGGGGGCACAAGCCCTGCCTAAATCAATACTCTGCTAAGCTTATAGCAAGGACAAAATAAATGGTGAACAAATGAGGGTTCAGACAGAAGTGCTGGGGTTTACATCAAGATCTGCTCACAAGCTGCACAACTTAAGACACCTCTGGGTAAGTACTGCCAGAACACATACCTGCAAGATGAAAGTCCTGTTATACTTAAAAACGACATGCTCAGCTCCAGTAAAGACTAAACCAAAGAAGTCTCAAGACCCTCACACCACAGCTACTTGCTGAAACTCAGTGATGCTCAAGGAAAAATACATTAGTCTTAAGGGAACATGTTCATATAACCATTAATTTCAGCTCCTGCTCTCTTGCAGTGTGGAGAACAATTGCTTTTTCTCCTGAATACTGTGAAATACACTGTTTTAACATTTGTCAAGTACTTTGTGTCCTCATGCAGCAAGAAGTGCTGCTCTGGGTACTTGTCTATTCTACCAGTCTAAGTAGTTGGCTCTCTCTGCCAGAGTGGTCACATTTCTCTGGGGTAAGTGAAAGCAATCATGTAAATTAAAATGAAAAACCAAACCAGAGACTTATTGCAAATGAGAAAAGAAATAATACACCTTCATGAAAAAGATCAAAACCATCTTTGTTAAAAAAAAAAACCAAAAAACAAACACAAACAAAACAAAAAACCAAACAAACCAAACCCCAAAATAGCCCAGCAAGCAATAGCAAAAAAATTACCCTCTTGACACACTAACATTCCCCTGAATTCCCTGGTTCCACCTGGTAGATTTACAGAAATACTTGGTAAAACAGCCGTGCTTTTGCTGCTATTGACTGGGCAAGACAAAAGGAGTATGGGTTGAACCACAGAAAACAGCCCATTTTTATGTATTCTCCATACCAAGATGACACTCAAAGAAGTTTTCATCAAGACCATCCAAGTTTTTATAATCACATTTACCACCACAGAGAAACTGGAACTGAATCCAGAGACCGTTTTGGCTACAGAATTAAATTCAAATCCCATGAAATCCATAGAACCTGGCACACCAAACACAGGCTTTGGGTTTATCCTCCCTCCACTCCTTCCATGCCTAGCTCCAAACCCCTCTCTTCCATGCAGAAAAACCTGCTGTGCCCAGGGAACCAGGTACAGTGAGGTCCTCCCTGCCATTGACTCAGCAGAACTTTGTTCCCTGGAGGAAAACTAAGTGTGTTTTATGGCTCTGCCTCTGGAAAACACAACCCCTTGTGTACCACTTGCTTTTTAAGCCAAGGGCAGTCGCGTGAGGCACGGTCAGACCGTGGTTGTGTCTGTTCTGCAGTGCTCTCCTGCTTTCACTTTGGGACCAGGTCCAAAGGACACAGCTATTTACAGAACATCATCTGCAGCTCCTGGTAGGCACAATCCCACTGGAGAGCTGTCCAGCACCACCTGACTTCTTGCCCTAGCTTGGAATCTGCTTAGCACAGCACGTGCAAGGATCACCGTGTCAGTCATCCTCCTCCTCCAGCAATTATGCACAAAAGCAGAGTTTGGTTCCTCTGTTTCAGGATAACAACCAAGCTTGTGTCCATTGGCTCCAACCAAGGAGGTGCCTGCATTTCAGAGAGAGCATCAACAGGGTCATCTGGGACTGCTGCACCCCTGGGCACGACTTGCCCCCAGTGCACAGCACACAAAGACCCAGGTTACACAAAGCCCTTCCCCAGCAGTGACTGGACCACATGACTACATTCACATGTATTTTTATTTATTTTTAATTATTTATTTCACACCCCTGGGGACAAACTCATTGGAAGCATCCATCTGTGTCCAGGAGCTGGCTGTGCAGAGCCTGGGGAGAACATCTATATGGAGGTGAGAAACCTCTGGTCTGGCTGGCTCCTGCTGTCACCTCACAGAGCACACATGGGCACCAGTCTCTGTCAAGAGGAGCTGAGCAAGGAAAAAGGACAACTTTAAGAGAGAGAGAGGAAAACACCCAACAAGAGGATGGAATGGAGTAATTAGCTTCTTCCTGTGCAATCTCCAGCTCTCTGCCAAACCTCCTTGGTGCCACACGACAGGCAGACAAAAGCCTTTTTCAGCTCGAACACGTTGCACAGCCCCAGCCAACAACAGCAGCTCTCTCCCAGTGCCTTTTTAGGGACTTGCACGCATGTGCTGCTCAGTTTGCAGGCCAAGGGAAAACTGGCCCTAGCACTTCTCAGACATACAGATACGAAATGCTTGTTGCAGTGCTGCTGGCACTCAGCATATGGACCCCCTGATTTATTTCTCTTCAAACAGAAGCCAGTGTTCCTTCATGCTGAGCCCTGCCACGGCAGAAATAAGGGGCAGTCTGTGTCCTGGAGAGCTTAATTCAGTGCTAAAGATGACATTTTGTCCTTACCCTTTTCCATCATTTCTGGACTTGGGCACTTGAATGAAAGGAAGCCGAACACTGATATTACACCTCACATATTTCATTTCCCAGGAACCAAGCTGTGAGTGTTGCTTATGCAGGTTTAAAATGAAAGCTTGTTACAGGAACAGACTGTCCTTTTTTTGTGTTTATACTGCTCAGGAAAAACCATTTAGAAGGACTCGCCCAGCAGCAAGATGTTTTTCCCTCAAGGCTACTGGGACATTAGTTTCTTTCCTGCCCATGTGCATATCTGTTTGTCACAGACACTGATGGGAGTTATGGTTTTCAACAACATACAGAGGCAGCAAAGCCAAATTAACACAAAAATAACATGATATGCTCCTGATTGTAAGCCACAAGGAGAATGACAAAGCCCCACTCCCCCTGTCCAAACCCTGAGTAGATCCCCATGCCTGGGGATCATTTAACAACCAGCAGGAGCAGCAAGGGAGAAGCAAGGCTGAGATGGGACTGAAGCACCAGGACTGGTCCTGCCCTGCTGGACCAAGCTGAGCCAGAAAGAGGGAAAGCCAAAGATTATCTACAATGGCATCAGCAGGTGAGGGGGACAAGGCTCCCAAGACAACACACATCTTAGAGCTTTGTCCTTTTGGACACCTCTTGCATCAAACCCACTGCTTCAATTCTAGCCACTCCTGCCCATGTGGCATTGATCAACCTCTGCCTATGGTACATCCAAATACCACTTCATAATTGATCCAGGCCAATATGTGAAGCAGCATTTTGCCAAATGATAATCACTGCCTTGTGCACTCCTGCAGCTGAAACCTCTAAACCACTCTGCTGCCTGTCCTGAAGGGTTACCATGAGGTAAACTGGGCTGCATCACATCCCTGCACAGAGAAAACCTTCCCAATATATACAACATGTGGAAGCCTGAGACCAGTTGGAATATCAGAAACTATAGAAACAGGGGTAAGCACCACAAAGATTTGTAAAATTCAGTGAGGATGTCAGGATGTACCTCCCAACACCAGTCAAGTTTTGAAATTTAGACACAATTACATGTTAGCTGAATATGCTTGCCTTGTTTTCACTATACTGTATGTTAAACTTTCCCTTTCATGTTCGCATAATAAATCTGAATGGAGCTTTTTATTGCATTCACACTCACATGATTGCTTTTGGTTGTTTTATAGCACATGCTTGGTATAGGAGAAGGGAGTAAAATTAAGCTTTTATTGCAAAACTGTAAGCCAAAATTAAATGTGAACACTTGCCTGCTGTAGAAAGGTGATTAATATACTTTGTGTTAACTTACAGGGGCCACTTTTTATCATTGACATGTAACTGCTGATGATATTATTTTAATATTATTCAGGGTATGTTTTAGTACCAGAACACAGAGCACAACACATGGTTCCACAGTTTCATTCCCCATGACTTTTCCACAGAATTTGTTAGAGGAGACAGGGTGGGTGAAACCCTCCCAGTGGCAGAAGGCCAAGACAGAGCCTGAGCAGCACATCAGCCTCTCACCAGCTTTTTAAAACATGAGTGGGTCTTGCACAACCTGCCTGTGCTGGTGCCTCTCAGGAGGACTCAATTCCCACCTTCTAATTTCTGTTCCCAAACTCTACAAGCTTTGAGATACAATTCCCAGTACAGTTGACTCAGCTGCCAAAAGGCCACCCAAACAGTGAAGAAGAAAAGAAAAAATTGGGGGTTTTTCACTCTTGCAAAACAGGGGTGAGGAACCAGCTCTTTGTCGAATGTCAAACAGATTTTTCAAAGCCTTTAAGTATTAACACACCCCAAAGACACAGCACTCAGGATTAAAAGAAACCAACCAACACCATTAAAGCAACTCCCTCCCACCTCCCCCCCCCATCAAGAGAAAAATCTGTCTCAGTAAAAACTGCAGAATAAAAAGGTATTAGAAGTAAAACATTACACTTAAAAACACAGAAGCCTTTCACTAATAAGAAAACTGAAAGAAGTCATTCATAATGATAACAGAATAAAGACATAAAAGCTCATATAAGTGTTCCTAAGCATACCAGGAATAAGGAAGGAGACAACATAGAGACTCATTAGAGGATCAAAAAATACAGAAAAATATGAAACTGGTACACTGGATCCACCCAGCTCAGGGTCCTGTCTCTGGCAGCAATCAGTATCTCGACACTCTCTAAAACAAAGGTGGTATCTGCTCTCCTCAGTTTGACCATTTTGTATATACCATCCTAGTCACCTCCTTTCCAGACTGAAAGCATCAAGGATGAGGAAAAAGATGAAAAGTGTGGGGATGGAGTAATAGGGATTCTTCAAGTAATAGAAAACAAACTGGCCCGTGGGCTGCTGGCAGAGACACCCACAGAGTCTCAGGCAGGGTAGAAGTAGATAAGGGATGATTAATCACTCTTTCTTAGAATACAAGAGGTAGGGAGCATTCTAAAAAAAATAGTGCCTATGTGTTTTAGAAGCAAGGAAAGGCAGTAAATTTTCAAGCCATGCACACATTGGGAAACTCACTGCCACAGGATGTGCAGATAGACAGGTATAAACATGTTCCAAGAGGACAGACTCACAAGAGAAAAGCCTGTCACTGACATATGGTTATCAAATGCTGGTTTTTTTCACAAAGGGCCAAAAGTCATAGCTAAAAAGCAAGGAATTTGTGTCCAGGGAGGTACATCTTTAAAATGCCCTGGGTTTACACTCTTCCTCTAAGCAGCATCCCTGGCCTTTCCCAAGGCCCCCAGACTCACATGGCAGTAAGAGTGTCCCATTAAAACACACATAAATGGAATATCACAAAGTTGTGGCATTATGAAGTGAGTCTGGGGATTATAACTAGGACTCAAGCTCTACTGTCCATATTCCAACTTTTATCACCTATAAATATTAAAGCACCAAACAACGCACTTGAATTTGCAAAATGTAGGCTCATCACCATTCAAATACCATGTTTGCTGACAAAGGCCATTTATTTGCTCATCAGCCCATCATGTTTTATGCACGTCCAGTAAAAGCTGTCATTCCATTGTTCCAATCAAGCCTTAATCTCAGTATGCAGTTCTTGGGTTTATACACATGCTAATTATTATAACTGCAGGGCAAATCAGCACAATATGACCAAATAAATAAATCTTGCTGAATACATAAAAGTAAAACCCCCACAACCTGTACTTGTTGGTTCCCCAGAATCACAGTTGTACAACGTTAATACTGTACTCATGATCTTAATAGAAAATAATCCCTTGAAAATTAATTGCCACTAGACATTAATAAGCACTTTGTTAATTAAGCCAGTAAGCCAATTAGGCCCAAGGTGAACTCGAGGGCAATCAGCTCTGTAAACAGTGAGGCTAAGTCTTAGAAGTGCACTCGAATTTTTAAAAAGCCTGGGTTGGGAGGCTGGATCACTTCTGGAATGGCTCATTTCAGGACAAAGCAACTGCCCAAATTCAACCCAGGTCAGGAGCAGCCAAGAGCCATCATCACCCAGCAGCTTATCTGTGTCTTCCAAGCAGCTGGTCTAGACCTCATTTGAGACCTTACCAACTTGTAATTAATAGCTCCCCTAAGCAATCCAAATCAGAAAGTCATCAAAAAGAGCAATTCCAGGCTGCCTTCCAGGGAAGAGCCTTCTTAAGTTATAAACCAGGGCAAGGTGGAGAGAGAGCAACTTAGAGCTGACTCCTTTTGACTGCAGGTAAGCATCAGGCAAGCTGGCTCTGCTCCTTCTGCTGGGCTTTTACAGACCATGGGGCATTCACAAAACCTTCAGGGGAGAACAGCAACAAAACCTTCCTGAGGTGATGCAAGTACTCAGCAGCATTTCCATCTCCCAAAGTCCATAACAAAACTGGTCCTGGTTTTCCATCCCTGGTGAGAAACCTGTTCTCCTTAACACCCTGCCAGCAGGAAAGGGGTTACAGAGCACCTTGCTAAAATTGTCCCTCTTTGGGCATCACTGAAGGTTCCCCAAGTCTGCCAGAGTTCAAGAAGTGCTTGTTTGGACAATGCACTTGGGCACCTGGAGGGATTCCTGGCCTGGGAACTGCACTCAGAATTCCCCGTGGGTCCCTTCCAGCTCAGGATATTCCATGGTCTGCTCCTGCTGTGGTTTTATTCTGTGTCTCTTCACAGGTCTCAGCAAGCTCAAAGACCCCAAGCCAAAAACATCCCCCAAACTTGCCTTTCTTCTTCGCTTAAGTGAGTCTGTCCCTACAGTTAATTTGGCACAGCACTGGAGAAAACTCCTTTGTTTCTCTAATTGATTCCATTTGAATAAAGGTGCCATTAATACTTGGGCATTTGTTGACACTGATAAACATGCCCTCTGTTTTGAGCACTCATCATGAGGCCTTACAGGTTGGGAATTCAGCTCTACCATCACATGCCTTCTCATTTTTACTTCTTTTTTCCCCAGCAGTGTATTTCTGCATTTTAATTACTGCAACTTTTCTGGCAGCAATGAACTGGGCTGGGCTCTGTTGTAGATTCAAATCCAAAAAGGATGAGGAATCTTGGTTTCCCACCTGGACAGTCCCAGAGGATCAGGTGTAGAATTTGGGAAGAACACCAAACCCATGGAACTAGAGGACTAGTGCCCTACCTCACCCTTTTTGCAGGACTAACCATTCCTTATTCCTTCACCTGTCCCATCAGAAGCACAGACTGCAAAGCAACGTGTATGAGAAAGTAATACAAGCGTAGCTAAAAGGCCTTAAAATTCACAGGATGCAAATGAGCAGACAATTACTCTGTGCATAATGATGAGCTGCTGAGTTGGAACATGTTCAGATATGTGCGTAAGTCTCTGTAATCATTTTTATTAATTTTTAAGAATGCTGGATCATTTCATCTGAAGCCAAAAGCATTAATACTTGCATTAATTAATGCTCATAATACAGTATATCTTTAGAGTTCTACTGCAGTCATTTAAATCTTTCCTTACAGCGACTTTCTAAAAAGATCACCTTGATGAAGAGGGTTGAGGGATTTTTTCATTCTGGTAAAAAAATATTTTCCTCGAGTAGTGGTCTCTTTCTGACTTTGATTTTCTTGTCTTTCTTTTCTGAGTGTTGGTTGCTTTGGGTTTGGTGGTTTTTTTCATCTCCTCCTGCCTTAGTAGAATATGATGTAGGCTTGACTGTGCATATAAATTGAATAATTTGCAATAATGCTCTAAAGTGCCACCAGGATGGAATTCAAAAGGATGTTTGCAAAAACAATTCCTTTTTTTAAAAAATTAATTTGTGAAAAATAAATGCAGAAAGTGGTGAGATGGCTCAGGGGATTGAGAACAGCATAGAGAGACTTTCACGTCCCGGTCACTGCTTCAAATCCTACTTAGGCTAAAGAACAATTGGAAGCTTCTACTGTGAGAAAAATATTTTGGGTCTCTGCAAGTTTGAACACAATCATCTCTGCTGAAGCTATGAGCAAGATTGAAGTTGATTGAAAAGATAGCAAAGGGCCAATTTTCCTACGAATTCTGGAGAGGTTTATTTCTTTTAAAAAAGTCTTTCTACTGATAGAATATAAATCTATCGTTGTTTTCAAACAGCAATCATTTAATCACAAAAACTGTGAAGCAAAACAGAATTCATATCCTTAGCCACAGCAATAAGTGGTTACCTTTCTCAGACCCATATACATTTTTGCCAACATTATCAGTGTTGAGGATGTATTTTTAGGAAAGTAATCATATGTGTCAAGTTGGTTCTGCAGCAGGAAAAGATAAAAGATATTTAAGCCACTTAAATCAGGCTGGAAGAAAAAGAAAATCATCTTTTCAGGATGAAGTTGTGATTCAATGATATTAAGGATCTCAGGCAGTTTAAGATAAAGGCACAACCACTTTACACTCTTCATCTATTTGTAAAAAGACAATCAAAAGACAATCCATCAACAATCCATTTCCCAACATAAAATTGCAATACATGGGTACATATTTCTGTCTGCTGATTTCTGCTCAGGACCAGAGCTGGCATTAAAAGCTTTAAAATGATTCACCTGGCTTTACAAACGATCAGTCTTGATCAGCAGCAGGTCCATCCCTTCCACAGAGAGAATCAGATCCCTCACCAAAAGCAGAAATTCCTGGGAATGGGAGGACTCCCAAGCTATTTTCATGGACAGGAGTGACAAACCATCACCTATATTTTTCCATATGCTTTGCCTGAGTTTCACATGTAAACCCAAGGCTGATTTCCAAAGCTCCCTGTAAGCAGACTGAGAGCATCTCCAGGAGCATGCACCTCCACACTCCCTAAGGTGGGCAGCAAAGAGCTTAAGAATGTGGTTAGTTCTGGTAATAGGTACAATATCTTAAGACATTTCCAAACAGAAAAGTAGGACCAGAGTGTGACCTGGAGCAATAAATATCAAAGATTTAAAGCTGAGTGTTGAAAAGCTGCCAGTGGCAGCTTTCTAGTAATGCAGACATGGTGAGTGGCCGCTCCACCAGCAGCACAGAACAGGCTTACAGAGCTGAGTGGATTTCAGACTTGAAGAAACCTGTTCCCAGTCACCCACAGAACCTGCTTTGTTCCTGCACATGACCCTGCAGAGCTGCATCTTCAGGATTTCAACGTGGCAGCAGCAGGATCGGGTCCAAAGGGAATAGGGACATGAACTTGTGCAAACATGGCAAACAGGCTGGCCTTGTGGCAGGATCCTGGATGCTTGGGCTGACCCTGAACGGGGTGAGATCCAGCTCTGAGCAGAGCCAGCACAATGAGCAGAGCCAACACAGTCCCCAGCACTGCCCTGCAGGTGCTCCCTATGGAGGCTGCATGGCAACATGCACTGCCCATCCAGTGCTTCCCACCAGACAAGGCTGGGAAAACAATCACTGCTGGCTTTACAGAGAGGATATATTTGCCTCTGCTGCTCCTGTGGGCAGGAGACATCAGCTCCATTAGTGCCACAGAAGAACTCCAGAGCCACAGATCTAGAATATCACTGGAGCCTGTGGGAACAGCAATAGCTGTGACCACCCTCTGACCTCCCCAGAGAGAACAATGCTCTGCTACAGAGAGAAGGCAGAGAGAAAGAGCCCTGCTCAAGGCAGGCTGGAGAGAAGAGCTCAGGGAGCTTTCCTGAGCACCCTTCATGATTAGACAGCAAAACGCTGCGTGTTTAATCATGGTGAAGGATAATAGAGATCAGAGAGCCAGGGAGGCAGCTCCACTAACTCCAGGCATGCTCTGTTAAATACTATATGATATAAAAATGGTTTATAGCCCATGCAGCATACTTCCCTTGGATAAGGACCATCGCACACTGAAATTAAAAGTAATTAGTGTCCCTTAAACGTTTCAAGAGAACTGTTTTTATAAAGCATTTCCTTCCATCTTTAGGGGAAAAAAATATACAGGAGAGGCATTTTTATGCAGAGTGGCATTTGTTTACATCTAACACCCTCAGAGATTCGAGCTGACTTTCAGAGCAGTTATTTATTAGAGCTCCACAGAAGTTGCTGCTGACTGGTGGGTCCATGACGTGTGAATGCAAAGCACATCACAGCCTGCTGGTCCCAGGGGGGTTTCAGAGACAGCCCATGGCTCATACTGGAGACTCCCACCCCTGCACCAGCCTCACCTCCTCAGCCCAGCTCTGCACACTCCAGGGTCATAGCCTAGAAAGAGGGAACCACAGTGCCTATTCTTGTAGTTGCTGATGGCTGGAAAACCAGTTTAAGATAAATGCACAGTCACTTGACACTCTTGGTCTGTTGGTAAAAGGAGAGTCCATCAACAATCCATTTTCCTATGTAAAACTGCAGTACCTGGATATGTATTTTTGTCTGCTGATTTTCTTTTCTACAGGCCAAGAACACAACCCAAGTGTCCTGCCCATGGGTGGTGTGAGCCTTGGAGGAGGAAAGGGATGTGGGGTGGGTGATGGTCCTTCAGCTGGGCAAGAGCTGCCCCTTAGAACCCTCATTCTGTGGTGTCTGAACCAGAGGCTGGCACAGGTTAAGCACTTCCCATAGGAGCAGGTGGAAGCACAGGGGCATTACAGCCCATTTCTCAAGGTCACCCCAAGTCAGAGAAAGAAAAAAGGCTAATATTAACAATACTCCCAACAATCTGAAGTGTGTTAAATCCTGGAGCTTCAGAACACTGCAACATGCCCACGTGTGCAGCATGGCATTCTTAAACACTAGGAATTTCACATTGACCATTAACAAATTCCCATCAAAGACTTTGATTCAGCCCAATCCCCAATATTTCATCCTCTGCTTTATTTGGTGATTAATCTGAGGAACTGATTTCCATACTAACATTTAAACTAGCAGCTTGATGCCCAGAACACAATGGCCTACATTTTGCAACTCCAAGAGTGGTTACCGTGCTTTATTTATGAGCTGTTAGTTCAGCAACTTATAAAAATATCCATCAAAAGCCACAGACATTAGACAAAATTAAGAAATGAAATACAACTTAATAAAAACAAAAGCACTGTTAGATTCCCACTCATCATTTAACCTCACATCACCCCTGTAATATCATGCCCTCAAAGATGAAGAGTTTGAAAAAATACTGAAACTTCTTTGTCCACTTTTTAATACTTTATTAGTTTAGATTCCATTGCAAACTGCAAGATTTATGACCAAATGCTTTGGTGCTGTATAACAGTGTGATGGCCTCTAATGCTCCACTCTCACAGAAACAATTCCTAATTGCTGTGTTGTTATGTATTGCCAAAAAGCTACAAAGAATGGAGCTGGACCTCATCTTGCAAGGATTTCCTACAACTACAGTAACATTTACTGATCTTTAAAATTGTTCAGCATCCAGTATCTTTCTCCAAGGTTAAACCATGAACTAATGGAAGTTAGTGTTTCTATAAATGGCACTAGGTTTGCCAGCATGGGAAATTGTGCTTAATTACAAAATATCTCAAGGGCATCAGTAATGATGTTTACTTTACAGTAAATAAATGTGCTTCATCTGATAGTTCAGCTTACAAGTTTGTTTGATCATTGAGCCTGCTATTGAGGAAGGCAATCCAGCTGCCAAATTTGATGAGGCTTTTGAAGAAACAGAAATGCAGCCACAATGCAAGACAAGAGCCTGAGAGTTTAAATCTCCCACTGTTCACCTCCGAGTCACATTCAGCTGTGCCCAAGCTGCTCTCCAGGTGTGGTCACATCGCTCCTAAACAAGCTCAAATGACAGAGACTGTGCAATCTCCCCTTGCTCATCTGTTTAGCAGTGTAGAACTATCATTCCCCTTTCATCCAACATCTAACTTCCATCTCCCTGTCTGCAATTTTAGCCTATTACCTCATATCTTACCAACACTACACCTGAAAAAGAAAAAAAACATGCATGTGTGTCTCTTCAGAACTGTCTTGGGACAGGAATATTCATCTCAGGGCTTTGAGACTACAATATTCTTTAATCTTCTAAACCCTTCTTCGCCTCCCTCACATTGTTGTGATTGAAGAGAACCCATTAGCTGAGTGCACGCAAGAAAGAAAGAATTACAAGTACAATATTAAACAGCATATGGCAAACCCATTTATGTCTTTCTATGGCAGGTCAGGCACTGAATGGGAGTCATTTCTTGGAGTCATTGTTGCCAGTGTGGAGACTACATCCAAGGGGTAATGGCTGGAATATTGAGTGCTCTGTGACTAATTGCATATTTGATATTCACGAGATAAATTAATTAGCTGCTTATTGCCAGTGACTAGCCTGGATTCAAATAAAGCTGTCAGATGTGAGGTATGGTAGGTGCACATGTGTTAAAAATATCTCCTGAGGTGTGTGTGTATATATACACACATATACACGTGTATATATATATATATCACTCTGCTACTACAATAATTTAGCTTTGCCCTCAGCCAGGAGTTGCCTGGAGACTGACTAATAACAAAAGCACTCAAGACACTTTTTGCCTTTTGTGCTGCCTTTTCTTTTTGAGGAGATATGTTTTACACCTTCAAGCCTTGATACAAAACAGGTATAAAAAGCTGTTCAACACAGCATTCGTTTATGTAAAACCTAATCTAATGGATGGGGAAGAAAAAAAAAAAGCTGTGACTTTTACCCAGTGTAAGACTAAAACTGATCCCAGTTTAAGTCCCACCAGTGTGATTTAGGTGGTTTAGGACAACATTCTAGCCTGGACTGGCTCCAAGGTTTTTTCCTGTTCAGCTGGGAAGAATTCAGTACTGCTGGAGCATCAGCCTGATGTGGATTTAGTTCTCAGAGGCTGCAGAAATCCAGGTGGCTGCCCTGGATGTGCAAAGCACCTCTCCCTCCTGTGCTGCCCATGGTAGGGCTGTGGGTTAAAGCCACGCTCCAGGGACACAACAGGACAAGCTGCTGCACCACATCACCCTGCCCACAGGTAAATCACGACTGCACTTTGTTTGCTGTGCTTTTCCCATCACCCTGAAGTCCCTGCACAACCAAGGTTGGCACAGTTGCCCCCTCTCTCCGTGAATTTGTGCTTGTAGCCCTTGCCCCATAACTGTGCAGTGTGAAAGGGGATCACTAGTCCCAAAAGTGAACTAAGAGCTTACAGTTTCCCCAAAACAATGGCCAGGGAAAGGATAGAGATTTTATTGATATTCTCAACCATGCAAGAACACAACTGCGTTGTCTCACTGCTTTGTAACTTGTGGCAAATACACACACTGGTCAATCCCCACCAACCCAGAAGAAACAACCACTGAGGTTTGACCTTCCCATGCACAAAACCTACTCTAAGACATAAAAGCCTAAAAGTAATCAACTCTTATTAGTGCTGGGGCTTGCATGAGTTCTCCAGTGTTTCTTTCTGATGAGACTCCACCATTCTCACCTATATTTACATTGTAGTACCCAGAGTTCACACCTCCAGGTCTAAGATTAGAAGTGTGAAAAGCTTGGAAATTCCACCCAGAGGAAAAAAAAAATAAAAACATAAAATCCCCCAAACAAACAAAAATCCACACCAAATACGGGAAACTTGCATTTGAAAAGGGGAAAGTGTGGTCCTTCCAGTGACTTTTCTTGACTCTGGGCTGAAGTCTGCAGGTGACAGAATGAAAGTACTTTCAAAGACTTTTTCCTCAAAAGAAGAATATTTCATCCTGAAAACGTGTCAGTAAAATACATCAACACGAGATGAGTACAGGATTGCCCCGCTATAACTGATTTTCTGCACCACTGGCATATCATCACAAAACATTTCAAGTTCAGCTGCAATCCTTTTCCTGCCCAAAACTGTTCCTGGGACTGCTTTTCTACAGCCCAACTGAGCAGCTCTGTCCTGCCTGCTGTGACTTCATAACTCAATTAAACGAAGATCATCCCCACCATCACAAAAGGAAAATGGGAGCTCCGTGTTCTTCCTGCCAGGTAACCTGCAGGATGCCAGGAAAATAATACACTGCCTCACAGCAAAGAAAAACCAATCTCGTGGCTATTCACCCTTGGAGAATGATCAAAACGTGAGAGGAAGGGAAAGACAAAGGGGTGTCATTGAAAACTACACTGACCTGGAGTTTACAAATAAGAGAAAAGAGCTACAAACAGCTCAGGATGGGAGGCTGTGCCTTTTTTGGTGAACTAAAAAAAAAAACCAAACACCCCCAACAACAAAAACCACTTCAAATACATTTATGACCTCAAGTAACTCCTAAATTACATGAATTAAACATTTTCTTGACGTTATAAACAAAAGCATTTTTTATTACACTTTTATCTCACTGAACCTGCATCAATTCTATACATTTAGCTGCAGAAAATAGTTCCCCTTCAGCTGATTACATCTTTACAGTTTTACCTGAAATTCATACCTGTAAATATATTCATCTGCAGCACTGTCCTGGTGCAGCCAAAGAAAGGAATTATTGGCTTCTCCCTTCAGTAACAGTTTTGTGTTTATATGGAAATTAAAAAAATCAACTTAGTCTTGAAAGAAGAATCCTAAGCCAATCCCAAAGGTTTGTTTCCAATTGCCTAATCCACAGGTTGCTAAAAATCAAGATACTTTTCTATATTTGTTGTTTGACAATCACCTTCAGATTCTTACTTTCTTAATATTTTAAAAAAAATAGAGGGCTAAAACATACAATATCTTATCTATACAGTGAATTTATAAAACAATAATAAAATCACAAAGGCTTCCTTGGAACAGTAGCATGACTAAGCACAGCAATATCCAGAGGCACTAAAGTTCAGGCTGTGCTCAGATTTTAACTGTGCCTTCCATCCTCAGCAGGAATTACAGGGTAACATTTCAATCTGATCTGGCACACGAGGACTGCTCAGTGCCCAACACTGAGCACTTCACAAATTGGGCTTCAACTCTAGGTTTGGATATGTAACGTGAAAGTTTTATTTCTTAGAGTCCTGGACTTCACTAATGTCAATTGCACGCTACTTTTGGAAGTAAAGGCTCTCAGTTCTTAAATCAGGGGAAGCAACAGAATAAACAGAGATCAGTTGGTTGAGATCAGTCTGGTTTATATTTTCATAAGACATCCAAACCACGTCCATTCTGGTCACCTCTTCTCACCTAGAACAGGACTTATAGCACCTGCACAGGTAACCTTTGTTCTGGATGTGGGGGGATCCCAGCCCAAATCAGGGCAGGAATCAAAGAGTGACTTGGCAAACCTCCCCAGAGGTGCCTGGGCTAGGAAGTCACTTCAAATTCTGTTTTATGGGCATCAAACACAGAAAGAGCAAAACCAAACCCAACTCTTCTCTGGGGACTGAATCATCCATGCAAGGAATGATTGACTGGGAGCTTTGTGTTTCCTTAAAAGCTAATAATTATATTAGAAAGTACTAAGAAATATTTGGGAGGGGGTGAGGGTTTTTTTGTTTGTTGTTTTGGTTTTTTTTTTTAAAGAAACTTATTTTTGTCCAAGGAGAATACACTATTCCTATGGCAAACACTTGAGGAACCTAAAGACATATTAAAGACATATTTTCTGTGCAGCCCCCATTTGTGGTGCCACACCGACTGCCTTCCTGTCCATGAATAAACCTCCTGTGTCACTCGATTGCTGACGTGCAAAGCTTCATGAATGACAGCAAATCAGAAGGTTATCCAGAAATAATGAGTCATTCTCTTTGGGAGCACAGAAGCACAAAACTCTGTGCCAAGTATTGGCCAATCTTTTCTCTCTTTTTTAATCATTTTCCCATAATATTATTTTTGTAATTAAAGACACTCATAAAATAATCTAAGCTCTTTGCAAATATACAGCTTTTATTATGCCAAGGAAAGAGCTCAGCCCTTTTCATTTTTTCACTTTCCTACATTTTTATCTCATAATTAATGCACAAAGAAGGGACAAAGACCGGTGGGTCCCTAACAAATGGTCAGGGAAATGGTTAGCACCTTCAAACATCTGACAAAAAGGGGACTGGACACTTTGCTCAATGCATACTTGGGTCTGCCACTTTTCAGGTGCTAAAGGGAATGCCACAGAGTTCTGGTTAATCAGCTAAACCTCCCGTTATCAGTGTTAGCCCTTCAGCAATGATGTCTCATTTATCCCTGGCAATCTGTGGGACTGCAGCTTTCCAGGGGCAGGTTGTAGGGAATGGTGAGCTGGGCTGACCCAAGAGCTGAGCAAACAGGGGCCTGGGTTAGAATAGCTTTTCCTCCCACCAGGTTTTTCTGAAATGGCTCTGCTGAAGGCACACATCTCCTTGTTTGCTGGCTGCAGCAGGGCTAAATTCAGAGATAGCATCAGTGGTTCTGAGAGCTCTAGGATTTATTCAACTTGAGTATGGGAAATTGAATTTTTTTTGCAGCAGCGCTCCCCTTTCATATCACCAAACTAAGTTCTCTTCCACTGCATTTACATTTATCAAGCTATACTATAATTTGAACTAGTGCTAAAATGAGGAGATCCTTGAGGCACAGACCAGGTTTTAGTTTTCTTTAGCTTCACATTTTGGCCACTGAGCCAGGCTCCAAGACATTCTGACAACACAAGCACATAAATCAGAGTATTTTCTCTTTTTTCTTTTTCTCTTCCAAAGCCAAAATCTTCCACTAAGTGAGTATGTAGAAACACAGAAAGAAGGACAACCAGTGGCCCAAGGAATGAGCAGCTTAATTATGGGGGACTTAGTGCTCCTCTAGCTCTCCCTGATGATGTGAATGCAAGGATGCTTCCCCTGAGGGGCACGCAGGCATTTCACACACACTGTACATTTCTAGAGTCCCATTTGTGCACAAAGATAAGGCACACAGATGAAAGGCAGCCAGCCACCTGCTGGATGGAACACAAGTTGACAATTGCCACAGACCTTTTGCTCACCCTCTGCCTAGGCAGGAACACCCAGGGTGCTCCTGCAGGGATAGATCCAAAGCTCTGTGCAGTGACAAGGCTGTCCCTCTCACCAACAGGACTACAAAGCACAAATTAACTCAAATATGGAAAAACAAATTCATCCAAGTCAAAACACACTGACCAATGCAACCTACACTGAACTCTGGGGGCCTTGTATGAAATCCTGCAAGTGTTTTGGTGTTTTTCACTGCTTAGATTGGCTGTTTTGCCACCACAGGTCCTCCAACACTTAAAACTGCTGATTTAATGAAACCTCTCCCAGCAGCTTCTGTACCCAGCTCAAGTACATCTTTTGAGACACAGGGTTTCCTCAGAAACCCCTCCTAAAATGTCCTGAGATGAGGCACAGGAGATGATCCAGGGATACAAGGTGTGACATTCCTGCCTCCCTGGGAACAGCTGTGTGAAAGCCTGGAGAACCTTCCCTGGGAAGATGTAATGGGATATGTTACAGGGTACAAGTCTTTTCTTAGGCCAAATGAAAGTCACATCCCTAAAAATATTGCAGATAAGTTCATCCCACTCTCCCAGCCCCACTGGGACCTGCTCAACTGGGTGTGAGTCAGTGGTATTTCCAGAAGTGCTTCACAGTGCAGTAACATGAGTGGGTTTTGAAAACTGTGAGTCACAGCTGACTAACAACTCCTACCAGGTCAGTGAAGTGGCATGACACTGGCAGGGAGCCTCTCCAGCAGGGAATTATTAACCAGCTGTTACTCACACTTGTTATGTGAGCAATTGTGTCAGGAAAAAGGAAAATACAGGGGCTAGTTCAGTGTTTTTTGTGGGTAACCGAGGGAGAGTTAAAGGGAGCAATGACCAGTGTTGAGTCCCACACCTACCCAGGCTTTGTCCCTCTGTTTCTTGTGAAATCATCAATCTGTGGTCCTGGGACTGCCAAGACTTATTCTGCCCATGTTTACATGCCCCAATCAACCCGTGTTAACTTCCACAATGGGAATGTTAAGGAACAGTCCTACCCAGGGTTATTAACCAGGTGAATTTTTATAGTCTTGGCTGTGATGAATGTTTCAAACACCAGCACATGAATCCACAGCACCAGATCAAAACCTGATAGTAAAGTACAAACACGTGGCCAAGGAGCCTGAGAAACCCATATTTTGTCGCTGAAATTGCTACTTAGTGGGGCTTATTATTTTAAAAGCTAGATTTCCCCTTCCACCTGCTCTCATGGAGTGGTGTCCTGGATCTCTCAGATGCTTTTCCTGCCACTCAACAACAGGGAACCAACTGAGAAACAGGCAAAGTCCATCTTGGCAAGCACCAGTGAGAATGGGAACTACTGAGTGTTCCTACACATCCCTTTGACTCACACATTCCTTGATGCAAGCATCTATAAATTAAACATGAATATTGCATAAAGGAGCCAGCATTTCAGAATCAGACCAACTGGTCCATGCAAACCTATTTGTCTTCAGCTTATGTATGCTATAAACTATTAATAATCAAGCATACACCATGGAAAAAGCCTAATAAAATAAAATCACTTGTTAAATCCACTCATTCAGGGCATCCATCAACCCACACTAGTCCACTTATATTCAGTTTTTTCATAATTATGCACCTTTTTTTAGTTCTTGATCAAAGAATTTTTGGGGTTTTTTTCCCTTGGTAACTAAAAAGGTTGGTCTAGTTGGAACAAAAATTGGGAATTTTTTTTCCCCAGGATCTTGGCTCTGATAAAGTCCTTTGTGCAAGAAGCAGCGTGTGTTAAAATGTTAGCCTTGATTGCTTTTATCTGAGTACTTTTTTAATAGTCTTTTGCCCTTCATAATTATTTTTGTCCTCCATAAATAGGCTCTGTGCAAGGTTTTAAAACTTTAAGCTAACCATGCAAAATAGAAGAGCACAGTGTAGAACAGTGTGTGAAAATATCAGTCCTTGGGGTAAAAAACACCAGCAGCAGCAGAAAGTATCTCCTCTCAAAGCTTATGGGAAAACAAAGAATTCTCTGTAGGTACATATAGATATTTCAAAACCCCTCATACATACACACCCACAAATGACTTTCCTAATAATTCCTGTCCTTTATAGTGAGATGCAAATGAATGCAAATTGCTGTCGTCTAATCACAGTAAAATAAACAGAACAAACAAATAATCAGACTGTAAGTGTTGCCTGAACAATAAGAAAAATACATTCGTCAATAAACATAATTTTCTTTTTAACTACACAATGACCACGAATATTTTTGTGTGCCTATCTGAAGTTATTTATCCATTGTTCTCGACTCAGACACATCTTGGGATGTGGCTACTTGTGAACTGTACACTACAAGAGTTTGACTTGCAGAGAACTAGAAAAGTCCCATTTGGGTTCCAATTTCTTGAGCTATCACTGGGTCAGTTTTATTCCTTGACTGGAGAACACCAAAACGTTTGGGAAGTGGGAAAATTGATGGTCAGAAACATATAAGCAAATTAAGAATTCATGTTTGCCAGCACATGTGGCAACTGTACAAATCCTGCTCTTGAATTTGCTTCATGGTATCTCCCACCCTGGCTGAATTGGATTGCTGAACTAAATATTAAAGGGTCAGAGGAGGAGCAAAGCATAAAAAGTGGCAGCAGTGTTTGCTGCTGGGAGTCTGAGTTGAGCACCACTGGAGTCTGGATCAGAGCAGGGATGTCTCTCCATCGACTTCAGTGTGTTTGAGGTCAGGTCTTTCTGGAATACAGACTTCAGGAATTAGCCAATTAAATACAAACAATCTTCCTTCAGGCAACTCCACAAATCCACTATTTACATAATGTGGCAAAGGCTGAGCTATTTTGCTTATCTGCATCAGCACATTGTCCCTTCCTTCTTGTGGAAAGGCTGGTTGATGCAAGTCAGTGTAGGAAAAATGCCAGTTAAACCCAATTACATGTTCAAGAAGATAACTGGGACAGTGAAGCTGAAGAAATGCTCCCCAAAACCCAAGAATTCCTTGGGAAGGTAATTTGTACTCATGAGAAGTCCAGCAAACCCAAACATGCATTTGCAGACTCAAGAGTTCTGGTGGTATTTGCCTTTCTCATGACTGGGAGCTGAAATGTGTGATTTCCTGTGTTACCTCACATGGGATATAGTAGATGAGATCCATAAATTCTTCTCACAGATCAAGTGCTAAGAATAGGAACAGAAAATGCACTGCCTTAATGAAAGTATGTTGTTTGAGGACATCAAGTTCTCTATCTAGACACCATCAGTTCAGGTGATCTCAGCTCAAAAGAAGGTGATTTGGTGACCTATTTCTATGGCACAGATGTCAACATCAAAAGCTTCTTCAGTTCCACAAATAGCTAATCTGGGTCTCCCTGCTAGCACAGAGGGTGAAGGATTTACAGAAACCAATAAACTCTTAGAAGTACCCTTTCCATACCAAAACCGAGTCCTATTTGCATGACAGAGCAGAATGAGTTTGTTTCATATTACCAGACCCACAGAGCATGTAAAAATCAGCCCTAAAGCCCCAGGCTCCCCTTCCCAGGGCTGAGACAAAGGGAGGATTTAGACCAACATGCTGACAGAGTGCAGAGTTTTTGACAGAGTGCAGAGTTTTATTTCTAATACACACAACATGCTATGCCTGCAACCCACATGCACCTAAGGTAAATCACAGCTAGTGATTCCAGGCTCTCACCCTTGGCTCTTCTAACAGCTTTTAGGAAGCTTTCAGGAAAACCCAATACAAAGAGTTGTCTGTGAAAGGGACTTGGACACTGGGAAATGTCCTGGATATGCTATTAAAACTCCTGCTCGCACATTCAAGGCTTTGGCCTAGCTCTGCAAGCATTTATACTCTTTGAAGGAGGTTTTTAGGAGCAAGTGCAAGCTTATCTTTCATACATTCACACTGCTTAGATGCAATGTGATCATGGTATGGACAAGAAAGGACTTTTCTTCCTCCTTAAGGGACTCAGTTACTGAGGATAACCAATCCCATCCTGGGGAGCACTGCTTACCCTCTACATAACCATCTCCCAAAACTCACTGTGCATTCACAATGAGGTCTTTAAGAAGCTTGAGTTTAAGAGTTGTGAAGCAGCAGGAAGGCTGGAGACCAGGGCTGGACACTGTTCATTTGCCATGGCAGCAGCAGAATTGATGTTATTGTGATATGGGTTTGCTTTGCACAGTGTCTGGAAGGAAAAGGGGGAGGATTTCCACTTGTCTTTGCACCAGGAGCAGAGTTGAGACATTGCAGCTCCAGCAACATCTGGAAGTGCATGAATGGCTGGGAGCAGAAAAGCCTGAGGTTAAACAGAGGACTTAAATTTCCAGCATTGCTGGGCTGACCTAGGAAACTGCACACTGCAGCAACCTACAGACAAATCTTTGGGAAACTGGTCTTTATTGGGATTTTGATAACGTTTGATTTACATCAGCTCCTTCAAATGCAACAGCTTGGCACTTCTTTCTGAGTGACCTGCACGCTAACACATATCAAACCCAAAGCAATTCATTAGCAAATAAGACACTATCTAAAATAGCACTTTAGAAGCACAGTAGGGACTCTGGTTGAAAGCAAACAAACAATGTGGTATTTTTAAACACAAACACACAGAACCTCTCCACGGGGTAAAGGGAAAGCAGGCAAATCAGCCCAACCACAGAGCTGGTTGTCAAAACCCACCTACTTGTTTTTCCCCAAGAAAACACATACAGTTGGAGTGGAGGCAGCAGGAATTTATCTATTCCACTCCAGGAGGGGTTTTGCAGTCCAGTCAGTCACTGAACCAGAGGTGTGCAGGACACAACCCCACTACCAGGTATTTCAGAGGACAGCCTGTGGATGCAGAGTGCACAAACCCCTGCCTGCCTGATCACAGAAATGGGTTGTCTTCAGGTCTCTATCCTGTTCTCCCAGGCCCTCAGGCTGTCCTTGCCATACCACCCAGCACATTTTCCCCACTTCCCAGGTTGTTCTCTCCCTTTCCCTTCTCCCACTGTCTCATCTGTGCAGGCTGTCAGTGGGCATTTCACAGCCTCTTCCCACCCAGGGCCACATTCCCTTTCTAGGAGTGACTCCCACAGCACTCCTCTGGCTCTTCCCCTTCTGCCTTGAGAACTAGACCAGCTCTGCTTGGCAGCCTGCCTTACAGGGCTGTGGTTTCTGTTCCCAGGGCACTGGACAAGATCCTGTCAGATTTGTGCATTTGCCACTTTTTCTGGGGCTGAGGGAAGCTATTCAGGTTTTTACCTCTATGCCTCAGCCAGATTTTTTATTTCCTCCCATCAGCCTTCTTAAGGCAGAGTTCACAAAGGCAAGTTAGACCTGCTTCTACAATGGTGTTTTTCTTATTAGTTTTACATCAAAAGATAACTAGACTCCTGGTGAAATCTCCTGGTAAACTATTTCCCTGTGGCACTGCATTTTCCAGGCTTGTTTTGATGGTGTAAACCAAATATTGATTAAAGGGGACATCCATCTGAAATGAAAACATACATGTAGGTACATATGCACACACACCTCCAGTAAACATGCACTGGATATAAATAAGGAGGTTTGATGTCAAGAAGGTGACTGAGTGCATAGTGGTGGTGCTGTATAGGCTGGATCATAGAGGAAGGGCTCAGGATTCATCCAACCTGGACTCCCCCATTCATCTGTTTGTATTAAGGATGCCCCTATAAAAGTTAATTTATAAGTCTATAAATTAACACACAGCCTCTCCCACATAGACAAGCAAAAGGTCATATCATTCACAGGCTTTGTCTAAGGGCAGTTGGCATTGAAAAAAGGTTGTGCTAAAACCAAAGAGAGGGACAAAGATGACAAATAGAAAACATAAGCCAGGGTGAAACCAGCCAAGAGGTACCTATAGGCACTGCAGGCTACCAAAAATCCTCTCCCCTCAGGTTGCATCAATCCTCAGACATGGATTTATTCTGCTAGTAAACTTTAACATATTCACAAGTGTTTGTAGGATAAACAAGATAAGGAACTGATCTGATTCCTAATGTAATGGCACTGAGGAGCACAGTGCCATCAGCCATGAGCTCAGTGCACTGCACTCAGCATAGGATTCATTTAACAATAACCCAACTTCACATGTAATTGTGTTTGATCACAGCGAGCCAGCTAAGGCTGAGAACAACAATTACGTCTTCTGCTATCAACCATCAACTCAGAAATTACCACCATTATTGGATTAACTTTGCTCAGAACCCTGAGAAGTTGTTTTTTTCCCCCCACTTCCTACAGTATGGGGGTGGGGATGAAAAAGTGTTAAAGAAAAGGGGAAAAAGTTATTAAACTGTTCTCCAGGCATAGATTACTGACTGCAGGCAGACCCCTGGATAGGGTTTGATTCATTCTCTGGAAAGAAAAATGCAGCTTGGAAAGGCCAAGATGCACAGGCAGCCCTCCTGCTGCTATTTCCTAAGTTTGGAACATTGATGTGGGAACCTTTAACACTGATTTCACAGTTCCCTGAGATAGAGTAGGTATTTCTTAAAATTGCCAAAGGAAATGAAAAGTACAGGACAAAGCAAGGCCCTCTTGCTTGACATGTTTTCAAAGCCTACAGCAGTATGGTAATAGTGTTGATGCTTATGACTGCTGATCTAGTGCACACTACATGCTGTGATGACCAAAATCAGGCAAAAAAAATGCTTGTTGAGGGTGGAGAACAGTTGGGTTGCAACTCTGCAACATGTATGGGCCTGAGCACACAGCCAAACATGATGCTTCATAGGGATCTTTTCCTCCACTTCACCTGCCTACCACATCACTTGACAGCAAGGAAAAGCACAGAGTGCAGACAAATCAAAGTCACCCACAGTGACAAGGCTTTAAAGGATCCTTGTGCCATCCAGTAATTACAGAGGTCATCTCAACACAGCTACAAAAGCCATTTCTTACATTTTTAATGCTTGACTTGGATGTTCTGTTAGCAGAGTCTAGATGTAGCATACACCATTGTGGTTCCTAAATAACAGAGGTGAGGTTACACACAATTCAGGAAGGCTACCTTGTTCTTGAACAAATGGGAGGTGTAGTTTGAGCAGGTACTTTTGGGAAAGAAAGAACTGTGCCCCCAGACTGCTAAACCTCTCTTTAGGAAAGCCAAGTCAGGAAATAATACTGAATTCATTTTGCTTGGCACACAGGACAAGGCTCAGCCAGGGAACCAGTCAAGAATCCAGAAGGCCCATCTGTAGTTCTATTTCAGCAGTTTGATGCCCCCTGATATTTCAAATAGGTTTTTAAAGAAGTTAATCATTCTTAGCTTTCAGTAAAACATGCAAGATCAGAGACTGACATATCCCAGAATCAGGCCCAGTAGAACCAATTACTCCAAAAAACAGAGCTTATTTGAAAGTAAGCCTAGACAAAGATATGTGGGCAATTGCTGTGCTTATGTAAAGAAAATAAAAGGGAAAATTTCCTGGCAGAAGGGACTATGATAGTTCAACTAGCACATGAACAGAGAAAATCAGAAACTGTTTATAATGGATGCTTTGCATGCCTGGTCATACCCCTGGTACATGGGCATATATCTGCACATATTAGAGACACAAACAGGATGTGGTGGGGGGCCAAAAGCTGAGGAAGATTGTTAAAAGTCACTGTTGCAGACATCTCTGGCACATGGTATTTTCTTGTTCTATAACAAATCAAAATTCTCCAAGGATGAATGGTGAAACCTGGCTGGTACAAATCAACAGGGAATCAGGATATTGTCACATGGACTCAGAGCAGAATCCTTAGTTGAAGAAAAACATTGAATTCCAAGTCAGGCCACAGCAGTAACTTCACAAGGCTTTGTTTTTTCACTAGTTGCAGAATGAAAAATAAGGTTAGTCAATGAGAGATTTCATATGCCAAGTAAACACACATTATTAGCAAAACAAAGATTTCTAACCCTTTGAAACCAAACCAGAAGCACCACCAGCACAGCTCCAAACTGCAGGATAGCCACCAGATTTCCTCCAGACTCTCAGTGTGAGCCAGGCAGTGAGAGAAAGCACGACCCAGCCCTGAGCTCTGGGGTGTGCTGGCCCATGTGAAGGGCAGCTGCATGTCCTGGCACCCCCAAACCAGGGGGCTGGGCTCAGAGGAAGGGTTCAGTGCCAAACCAGGGGGCTGGGCTCAGAGGAAGGGTTCAGTGCCAAAGCAGGGGGCTGGGCTCAGAGGAAGGGTTCAGTGCCAAACCAGGGGGCTGGGCTCAGAGGAAGGGTTCAGTGCCACAACAGCCTGCTCTCTCAGAACAATGCCTTGTGTCCATTCTGGTCAGCTCTTGCAGAGGGACAGAGCTGCATGAGCTGTGTGATGCTCAGGGCAGCAAAATGAGGGTGTAAGGCAGCAGGAGGAGGGCACAGAGCACCCCCAGGGCACAAAGGCTGCCCCCTTTGGCAGTGTGTTAGTGAGGCTCAAGACCCACTCCCAGCAGGGACCTGGCATGGATTGCAACCCAAGGTTTGCTGCTTGTCAGCAGTTCTGACACATCCAATACCTGCTCTGGGAATCCAAAGCTGTCCCTGCAGAAACAGACTCGTGTTTGCTTCAGTGAAAGAGCTTATGGCTTTTATCCACCTTTGTTTATTTACAAAGGAGATCCTGACCGTCAACTTCTCTTTCATAATGGAGAAAAACCAAGACTTTGACTAACAGAACAACACGCTTTGGACAGAAAGGGGTAATGGCATTCACTGACAACAAATGGATTAAGCTGCATTTTAAAAGGTAGTTGGTGTGGCAAGAGACAGCACAGAGTGTGTTTTGCAGCTCTGACAGTGCAGAAACTTACAAAAGAAAAAAAACAAATCAAAGTGTCTTTCCATACATTATCAGACAGAGTAAACATATTAGCACTTCTAATTATAATTGCAAATAAAACAAACATCCCCAGGGGAAGTCCATTACTGTCGCTTTTTTTGTTTCTAACTGCACAGAAAAAGATCATTTTTGGGGCTGAAGGGAAGGGTGATGCAACTTTTTCTCCTTGGGCTGGACAGCACAGGATTCCACAGAAACAACAACTTGCCACCAACCTGCCAAGCAGCAACACACCTGGCTAGAAACCAGAAGTCAGACCAATTTCCCAACCTCCATCAGGATTTACTGCCATGGAAAAGGGGAATACACAGACCCTGCTCCTCATCATCCCCTCAGTAAAGGGAAAAAAGGGCAGGTGCTCTTAGTACCAACATAGTAGAGCAAAATAGTTATCCTATAATTAATTCCTCCCTTCGAGGGTGGGGGAAATCCACTGCTAAACCTATATGCTTATCAGTCGAGGTCTTTACTTGTACTTGCTTAGGAGATAAAGCACAGAAAAGCATTTTAGGACAGAGGACAATCATGCAATCACCTTTGCCTCAAAACAAGCAGCAGAGAACAGAAGGGAAAGACTCAGGGAAATAAATAACACGAGACAACAGCAAATTCAACATACTGGATGATCAAACCCCCCAGTGGTGTCAGGGCTGCTGGCTCTGCAGAGGTGCTGGAGACCCTGCTGGGGGAGAGAGAGAGGGATGTGCAGGGAGATGCAGTGGCCCTGGGGACCAGGGGAAGATGCCAAGAGCAGCCTGGGATGCTCATGCATGTGCTGAACCAGTTCTGCTCTCAGGCTGCACTGCCTGCCAGGCTTGGCTGTTTGGGTGCACTGAGGTTTTAAATAGAACATGACTTGCCAGAGGCAAATTATAGTTAAATATTCTTTTCTTCCTCCCCTCTTCTCGTATAAAACCTTCCCTCCTTGACAGGGGGTGGGGAAGAGGGAGAACTTTCAGCTGGAGCAGCCACACTGTGGAGTTCGTGATTTTACATGGAACAGGCTTGCTTAAAAGTGAATCTGTAACATCCATACTCATTTTTCTCCCTGGTAATGTCTAAGCAACAGCTTGATGCAGCTCAGGAGAGCAGAGAAGAGTCCCTGCCTCAGAGCCATTTGGTGAGCATTTGCTTTGTACAGGGATAAGATGTGCTGCACACTGTGCCCCAAATCTGCCTCTTCCCCCAACTAATTCTGCACAGGTACAAGCAGCCTCCTGAAGTTTGAGGGGAATGCAGTGCCATATTTGTTACAGTGCAGCATCTTTCTGTCTGCAGTCCATAGGCACAGATGGTAAGCTGTTTAAAAGCAAGATAACCACGATTGCCAGTGGGAGGCCCCTTCAAACAGACTTAGTCCAAATCACTTCAACCTCTTTTCACCTCTGACCTCCCCTAAGTAAAGTAAAACAGGCCCTCTCTTTACAGTCCTTTGCAAATCAAGCATCTTAAGTGCTATGAAGACTAAGAATCATTATATTGCTGTTGTTTCTTTGTTAATGTCCAGAATACAAGTATAGATACTAAGGCTGGATAATGCACAATCAGTTACTTGAAAAGTGAGATACTGCCAAGTAGATGTGAATCATAATGCCTTGCAAAGACAGCACAGCTTTCAGATTATATAGTTTACCCTCAGCTCCAATTGCCCACCTGAGAGAGAAGAGAACATGAGCAATTGGCACAGCACTTCAGGGCCATAATGAAAAATGTACTAGCTGAGTCCTCTACCCACACACCCTCCTCTTCAATTTAACCTACTCCAAACTACTTCCCAGCTTGGGTTTATCACTTGCATTGTGCTATGGACAGGATGAGTAAAACTACAGAGTAAAGTGCTACCATTTCCTTTGACAGAGGTACAAAGGTCTGTACAGACCCCAGGACGGAAAAAACTTCAACTAAAATAAATACAAATAAATATAACATTAACAATAAATTCAGGCTGCCTAGTTTTTACAAGAGTCAAAGTCTTATGCAGCTATATTACAGAATCACAAGATGATTTGGCTTGGAAGGGACACTAAAGATCATCCCATCCCACCCCCTGCCATGGGCAGGGACACCTTCCACTGTCCCAGGTCACTCAGAGCCCCATCCAACCTGGC
>JAWWEE010000040.1:58042208-58121412 GCA_035221455.1 Xenops minutus | reverse complement strand
CCAGGTTGGATGGGGCTCTGAGTGACCTGGGACAGTGGGAGGTGTCCCTGCCCATGGCAGGGGGTGGAATGGGATGACCTTTAAGGTCCTTCCAATCCAAACCATCCCATGACATTATAGTTAGGTCAGACAGCACCACTCAGCCAGCACAACACCCCTGGGTGGTTTTAATGAGCTGGCCACTGCTTGGACAGTGCCCTCTGAGCAGACCTTATATAACTCATATTTACACTCAGATTGGTCATAGAGGTGATCAGTGCATGAAGAACCACCCAGGATTTAACCAAGGGCACACAACTCAGCTGGGGCAGCAGCAAAACTGAGACCCACAGGGGTGCCAGCTGTGCTGGACCCAGTAAGGGGACCAGACTCATCAGG
Source organism: Xenops minutus (assembly GCA_035221455.1). Classification (NCBI taxonomy): domain Eukaryota; kingdom Metazoa; phylum Chordata; class Aves; order Passeriformes; family Furnariidae; genus Xenops; species Xenops minutus. The sequence goes on along the minus strand of JAWWEE010000040.1, from coordinate 58,121,034 downwards.
AATTGAATTCAATGCAAATTGTGCAATAGATCAGATAATTCCTTGGCTGCTATTTTTTAATGCCAACATTACTTTATTAATTTGCATTTTCAAAGCAATATGGTCCTATTTAACAAATTGCCAAATAGTTTCCCCATCAAACCGTGTGAAGAAATTACAGTAGGGGTTTTTTATTAGTCTCTTTTTATCTGGTTGGCAATATCAGAGGAGATAATGCAATGCCCCTGGCACTATAAAATATTCAGCTTTGTGAATAAAGTTCCTGATAAAAGAACACCAGAAAGTAGCACTTTATTAAAGCCCAGTGCTTTAACAAAGCACGCTTTTAGAAGATTTAATTTAAAAATTAAATTGCATTTGAATTATTTGATTACTGTTTAATAACAATGCATAATTTATATCAAAGTCACTGCTTTAAAAAAAAGTCAGATTCTGCTCTTTATGCCTCTAACAAAAAAGGATTAGTAATTAGAAATTTTCCTCTCCAAGCAGCCAATTTAATATTGCACCTTCCTCCTGGAGAGTTCCTGTGTTGAGTTGCATCGTGTATCAAGCTCAGGTTGGATGGGGCTCTGAGTAACCTGGTCTGGTTGAGGGTGTCCCAAAATTCCATGAGGATTCCAAGAGACTTCTAGGGGAAATTGCTCCAGGTTCAACAAGGAGTCAGTCAGTCCTGGGCAACCAAAGGGAACCAGGAAAATAAAAGGATGCTTTAAAAACTGCACTTTATTTCCCTCCCTCTCATTTTTTATACCAAGTTCATCTGACAGTGACAAATATGGTATTTTAACCTATATTGAAATTAATCCTTTTTTCTCAGGCAAGATGAATGGTGGTGGAAAAGAGAAAGACGTGGAGCCCAAAAGAGTAGGCAAAGATATTCCCCAGTTGGTATCTGTTTCCCAGGTGTAAGAAACTGGAGGATGCTTCCCATGATTACTCTTAAAACCCTTCAAAGAACAATTTGTTCTAATAGTTAATATTTAAAACCATTCCAAAGCAAAGTGCTGTGTGAAGACTTTCTTTGATAAGATTTCACATGAAGCACTACCACCTTAAAACCCCGGGTTTGTTCTTTTATCTCTGCACCTAGATGTTGTCTCTTTTTTCCCCTTCGTTCCCAAAACCAGCCAAACAAAAAAACCTGAGTGGTTTTGGAAATGAAGGGGAAGAAAAAAGACTAAGGGAAGAAACTTAGTGTGTGGGGGAAGAACAAAACTTTTTAACAGTCCAGCTCACTTCAAATAAAAAAAGAAAGGATTAAAACCCCCTGATTAATATTTTTGTTTGGAGACATGGTGACATCCCCTCCATTTAATCCTAGAAAACAGAAGCTGTCCCATCACTACCTGGATTAAATCAGACCATTTACTTTCTGACAAACAATGTCTTAATCTCACCACCTGTAAGCTTGAACAACAGTCCATATTTTAGAGATAACCTGGTACAGGACTTCATACTTCCCACCCAAGGCAACAACTCAAAGTCCCACATAATGCAATGCCTTTAGACATTCAGTAATAAACATCATTAAATATTATCCAGCCAATGTTATATAAATCATCACGTATTTACCCCCAAATGAACTAAACCATGTGTAATTCTACAACTAAAAGTACAACTTACTTTTTCAGATGAGCTAAAAGGATTGGTCTACAATCAGACCAGCTGTCTCCAATCTGTCCATAAAAATGTATAAATCTGTGGGGGGAAAAAGCTGTCCCACAAAATAAAAGCATATACAAGGAGCATCACTCAGCAGACTGTCAAACAACAAATGCTTGGGAAGGGTTTTAGTTTAATCTGCTTCTTGTAAATACACAGGCAACAGAAACATTGCAAACTCAAAGTGTGACACTTAAAGCAAGTCTTGGACTGGAGGAGCTTCTGGGCACTGAGAATATTTCCAGACTAAGGTCACTCATTCTCTTCAGATTTTAGAGCTGGTTGGTCTACATGTCCTTTAGTCACCTCTTTGGAAAAACTCAAACACTAAATGTGGATATAGACTATGTATTACAGACTTGTTCCTGTTGGTTCCCTCTCCCATAGAAAGCACCTTCTAAACTTACTAGAGGTGGGCTAATTTGTGCCAGTCAGTGGTCAGGCTTCTCATATTTCTCTACCCCAGAAGACAATTGTACAGTTATAACATGGCACAGAGCCTCTCTAAGTTCTTTAATTTATGGGAGTTTGATATATTTTCTTTATACCCTCCACCTGAAAGCATTTTTATGAAGACAACATCATTTTACCTGGCTCCTTGTGACTTCTCATTCTGCTTCTCAAATATCAGATCACCTCATAAAGGCACACTGTGCATAAGCGTTCCCTCCTCTCGCTTAATTAATTTTTAATGCTCAAAAAATTGCAGTTTCCAAGGAAGCCAATTAAAATGATTCATACAAAAAACCTCCCCAGCAATGCCCTTCTAGGATGACTCAACTGCTTGTATTTATTGTGTTAGCTCAAGTCAGTGAGGGGAAACTATTTTGGAAGGTGGAAGAGTGAGTTATGAAACAGAAAGGGAATCCATATCAAAAACAACCACATTGCTCAGCATTTTCAGACCCAGGAGAAAGGGGCTGAGCTGTGACATCCACATTACAAAGAAAGCTAAAGGATCCCTGAGGAAGCAATAACTAAGGACACAGATGTACAGGAGCCACAGTGGGAATGGCAGAGGGAAAGGGATATCCCAGTATTTGACACTTCCTCAAGCAAGCTGAAACCAGGCAGATTTCCTCAGATATCCATCAACATCATCCCTCTCTCTCCACAGGCTCTCTGCACACTAAATAAAACTCCTGGAGTTGCAGCACCTCACTGGGCAGGATGCTCACCCCAGCTCCTCCTCTGCTCCTGGCACTGCAAAGTCAAACCTCCCTTGGGTCTGAATCCTTGTTTTGTTTTCAAGGACAAAAATGCCCTGTGGGAAAAATGCATGATTTCCAGGGTTCTGTGGTTATGCCTTTCCTCTCCTTGCCCTTTGTGTCCTCCCTCCTCTCTCTCCTCATCCATGTTTTTAAATGGGTTAGTTTGCTTGCATAGTTTCACAGTTAAGTGGAGCTAATCAAGGGTGTGGTAAGGATGGACTTAATGAAGGGGTTCCTCAAAAGTCAGCTAAAGATGGTCCATATAAAAGGATTCCATAGCAATATGAAGGCCTATAAAGTTAATCCAAGCAATCAGAGGTAATTCCAAAAAGTCAGACCTTGGCCAAAACATGAAATCATGTTGTTGCACTGGTTCAGAGCCAGCTCCAGGCAAAGCTTCCACCTACTGAACAATCAAAAGCAATTCTGACATTTGGACCATGCCTCCTTCATCACTCCCCCCTTAGTCTTCAAGGGGATGCTCAGAACAGAAATGAAAACAATCCCAAAGATTACCAAACATCCAACCTACATGCAGCCACTTGTGTCCTTACATTTAATAGGGGATAACTTCATTTTTCTAGGCTCTTTTGGAACAAGTAGGTTGTAAAAAAAATCACTAGTGAAGTCCTTTATCTGTGGGGGACTTGTGATTTTAGAATAACATTATAGAATCTTACCAAAAAAATTACATCACCCCCTTCAATAAAAAAAGAGAAGCCCTAATATTAGATTTGCTTAGAACTTACTATTCTGTTTAGTTATATCAAAGAGAGCATGCAGCTAAGAAGATTCCATTTAGTACATGCTGAAAAAAATCCATTGCACAATGGCCAAAGCATCAAAAGTTTACTGATTTGTTAAAAAAAATAAAGAATAAAAATTGCATCACCGCTAAATTCTTCTAGAGCAACATGCAGCAGACCCAGCTCCAAAGCCTCAGTGAAGGTAAGTGCTCACCTCATTCATCCTTGCTTTTCCTTGCATTCTGAAGGAGAATATAAAGTTAACAGAGGCTGGAAGAATTTGCTTGGTTGCCACACACAACCGTGACCAAGTCTCTTAAAACTTGGTATATGATCCACAAGTTTTTTGACCTTTAGTTAATTTGATTGTAGCATTTAGAAAAAAAATAAAATTGATATTTTGCCTTTATTCAGATCCAGAGCTTGGGGCCTAGGCCTATAGCAATGAGATGCACTCAAGTTTTACTTTGCACTGCATGGTTACAATTGCTGTTAGTAAGCATTAAATTATCCTCTTAATTAAGCAATTATTTCGGTTGCAGTACAGATGTCACATCTTGGTGCTCATTAATTTGCTGCTCTTTAAATAAGCATCCCTGTAAGGAAAGGAGTATTCCATGGGGCACTGGAGTCATCAGAAAAATTTCCTAAATATAGGTACAACTGCCATCTAAGTGGCCAAATCCCTACATCCCTTTCAGCAGCATGACTCAAAATAGAGCTCTAAGCTAAATTTAGAAGCAGGGAAAAGAAAGGATAAGAATGAGGAGGCTGCAATAAAAGTGGAAAGGGAAAGCAACACAACCAACTTTGAAATGTCCAGGTCTCATAGTTTCCTGAAATCAATCTTCCAGGTAAGGGAACAGACAGGCAGTGCACTTTTATAAGGCATATATTCTCAAGGAAACCATACTGCTATAATGCATATATACAGGCACAAATACAAAGGGAATATCACCAGGAGCTGGACTTCAGTGATCCTTGTGGGTCCCTTCCAAATCAGGATAGTCTATAATCACTGAATTTTTAGTTCCTCTCCAAGCTAAAGAATAGTACATAAGATACCTAGACATGACAAACCACAGAGGTTTTCTGAAGTTTTGTAAATCCATAAGAATTAAAGCAGAGATTCTTTTTCAGGGTAGTGTTGGCAATAGTCCCAGGCTGGAAGCAGCAGCACCTGCCTGGTACTTGCAGCTCATTGCAGTGAGCAAGTGGTTTCATTGATGACAGCTATGAGAGCAGGAGCTCCAGAAAGACTAGAAGGGTGATGTTTCATCATCATCCTCACTGCCTATCCCCCAATTCCCACAGCCTGGTTCCCCCCTCTCATCCCAAGCTGCCTGCTATGATGGAGCTGCATTGATACGAACACAGAAGGAGGATTTCAAAAGCCTGTAGGATCAAGAGAAAGGAATGAGACCCCATAAGTCTGATCATCTGCCCATTGCCATATTATCACAGCATCTCACATGCTCCTGTGGGTATCCAAAGCTTTGGCTACCTGAAAATTCCTCCTTTCAGCAAGAATTAAGACCAAAAGTTAAGCTGAAATCTTGAAAGAATTAGAATTACTTCATTAATAGAGGAGCTGAATTTCAAAGTTCAATCCAAACCTGAACTCTCTCACTCTACCCCCACCGAGAGTGATTGGATTTGATGTTTGAGCTCAGGGCAAAGTCAGATTTAAAGAAGTCTTTATGGTCCCAAAAAATACCTGTCACTCTGAGCTTGTACTTTTGGGGCATCTAACAGGAGAGGGGAAAGCAAATATGGGCATAAAGGGAAGACACCTACTGGCATTTACCCACCAAAATGTAGGATTCAGTCTCCATATAATTTCTACTCATTTACCCCATGAACACAGAACAGTCTTAACTAAAAGTTGACTACATCCCTGCAGGTATCAGCACCGAGTCCCTCATTTCAAGCAAGCTCAAGCACTCAACTGTGCTCCATATCCATTCATGGGTCCACACTCTGCCCTGCTGAGAGATCAGCTCCAAGCTCAGACCTATGTATGTTACAAGCAAGAGAGTGCAGTCACATTATTTTAGGTTACTTCAACTTAGAAGTGACTTTTCTTGTTAACAATTGTTAAACATTATTTCTTCTCTGACTTCTAAAATATCCCTGAAGCCTCCCTTCTCCCACTGTGCAGCAACCTAGATGGCAAGATGGGTGTGCAGGTAGCAGCAAAGTGACAACACACCAGGTTTAAAAGGAGGAAAACAAAGTCTCCTTGGAAACCAAATCCCTTTCACCTCCTGAGCCTGACCCAACCTGCCTGATGCTGCTGGTTAAGATCAAACCCAGTCACTACCCAGGATGTGGCTTACATAGGAAAGAGAGCTCCACAAGTGTCCTGGCACAGACCCACCCATAAAGGAACACCAGGTAAGAGTCAACTGGATGTGTCTACTTCCATAACTTTTCAAAGCATCAGGATTTTACAGTTCAGCTGAAACTACTCATTCAGGTTTTCTCATCAGGAACTGTGGGACAGGACAAGGGGAATAACTTCAAACTGACAGAGTAGATTTAGATTGGATATTAGGCAGAAATTTCTCCTTGTGAGGGTGGGCAGGCCCTGGCACAGGTTGGGCAGAGAAGCTGTGGCTGCCCCTGGATCCCTGGGAGTGTCCAAGGCCAGGTTGGATGGGGCTCTGAGTGACCTGGGACAGTGGAAGGTGTCCCTGCCCATGGCAGGGGGTGGAACAGGATGATCTTTAAGGTCCCTTCCAACCCAAACCATTCCATGATTCTATAATCCTAAGTACAGTTTTCATTTATGGTCTTCTGACAAGATCCTGTAGCACTGGTATAGAAACAGTGATTGAGAGCTTGAAGCAATCTCCACAAAAATAATCTATGGAAAATTCCCCATGACACTGGAGCCCCAGAACTGCTCTGGGCTCAGTCCTTATCCAAGCCATCCCCATGGTGCTATACAAACAACACTGCACTGTGTGGAAAGTAGCCTAGCTACTAACACAAGGCAGTGCTGGTAGCAGGACCATAAAGAATGACTGGGATTAACATAGCACAACATAAAAGCAAGCTTCACTGCCTACCAAACTATTGATGCTATTTTGGACAACCTCTCTGACAGTAACTCTCAGTTTCACAAGCCAGCAGCAGCTGACCCCTTTCAGCATAATGCTGATTTACTTCCTCACAGACTAACATCTGGCCACAACAGGAAAAACCCCAGCATGACCAGACGTGTAAATCAGCTTTGGCAACACAACCCACTTGCTGACCTGTCCAAGTGCATACTGTCCAGTCACACTCAGTCAGCTCTACAGGCTCAGAGGGAAACCCTCCAAAATGCTCATTATCCTTTTCTGTCACTCTGCAGTGCAGTATCTTTCATCTTCCTTTGAGCCAAGGTGTCACTCACCACAGGGATAATTATACCAGCTCTGCCCAGGAGCTTCCCATCCCTCAGTTAAGAGCACACCTGTAGTACCAAACAGAGACTCAGCTCTCAGCTTGTCTGGACAGAGGGCTTGGGGTTAGTGGTTCAGCTGGCACATGCCCAAACCTCACACAACATCCAGCAATACCATTTGCCTTGTTACCTGTGGATCCCAGGTGCACAAAAGGGAGACCCTTCCCTGTTTCATAAATCATCCCAGATAAAGCTACTGAGGCACCAGCCAGGGGAATAACAGATGATAGCTCAGATACCCTATCACTCCCCCAACAACCAGGAATCATCCTCCTCCTCACTTCCTATTTATCAAAAACAAGCTCAAGAACATATATATGTGTGCATATAGAAATTCTGCCACAGACAGCAAAACTAAAAGTGATATTTTTCTTCTCTAGGCTCTGTATTTTGCCTAAACACAACTTTCTTACCTCTGATCTACAGGTGCTTTGGAGACACAAGGTGATGGAGGAACTTCTTCCAAACTAATCCTTAACCATCAAGGCACAGAAAGGCTTGCAAGCTGTAGAAGCAGCTCAGTGCTAAGAACACAGGGCTCTGTCTATAATGGGGGGGAAGGTATCTCCATTATAGTTACAGCTTCAGCATGTGATTTACAGGGCAGGAAAAGAAATTTGTTCAGTGCTAAGACACTCAGGAAGTCAAAAATCTGTACTATTGGTTTCTCTAACGTTGGCTTTTGTTTTCCCTTTTAGCTCAAATGATTTGATGAACCCTATTTAAACATAAAGTAGGGGGGGAGAGTGATGTTTTGAAGCACACAGCCTCTGAAATCCCTCCTGCTGGAACTACAATTCCTTTTTGTAGGAGAAGAAAACTGCACACAGATTTCTGCAGGAGCTATGCCACTTGTCCCACCTTACAGGACTGGGCACAACATCTCAAAGGGAATACCAAAATAAAACCCTAAGTACCCAGGCCTGTTGGTAGCCTGAGTTCTGTTGGCTGGTAGAACAACTTAGAGATGCTGCTAGCACTGAAGAGCTGAAGCAATCATTTACTAAATGTATCACACATAATTTATAGTTGTGTTGCCTGACCCCTAAAGCAATAGAGAAAAAAAAAAATTAAAGCTCAGACTTTTCTTGGGAACAAGTAAAGGTCAGTTGTCTCATCAAATTTTATCCCTTAGCAGTATGCTTGTTCCCTCAAGGAAATTTCTAATTGTTCCTCGATAATTTCCATCTTTGAAGTTATCAACTGAGAAGTTCTGCTATAGATTTTAAGAGCTTCCCCAGGGAAGAGTCTCTAGTTTGCTCTGAACAAATTCAGAGTAACCCAAACAAGAGGAGACTCATCACGCATCATTTGCTACTGAAACATATAACAAACAGAAGGTAACACGTGTACAATGGCATGCTACTGTCACAGGCAATGTTTCTCTCACAGCACAGGGCAAGGTAGAGATGCTATATTAGTCAAGGAGATCCCCAATTTCCAGAGAAAAGTTTCTTGATATCAAACTGTCAATTTCATTTATTTGGCCTCTGGTTCCAGAGGTTGATCATCTCCCTTACACATCAGCACTTGCATTCAGCCATTCCTCACAGTCTGGCTCTGCAGCCAAAGGCAAAAGGGGAAACACATTTACTCCTGAGCTGAGCAACCACAAGCCAGCACACCTCTCATAATCTCTCCTTTCTTACTGAAGAGGGAGAATTTAGAGTTACTGCACATCTCTGCTGGGGCAGTGCCAAAGCCCTATCTCAGTAAAGAGCCCAGAACTCACAACAAAAAGGCAAGTACTCACCTGATTCCACAAATAACCACTCACTCAGGTGCTCCATTTCAATGCAACACCATGGGTCAAATAAAAATGTAAAGTAAAAGGAAAATGATTCAAGTGTTGAGGTGAGCTGTGTGACTGTACAAGACACTGCTTGATTGCCTACAAGATGTAGCCTGATGTCTCTAAGTCATCATGGCAAGGTCTATGTAGTATTTTACAGTCACTGTATATTGCAGAAACATCTCTTTACCATTAAATCCAAAACAATAAGTGGAAGAAAACACCTTTTTTTTTAACCACAGTAACACTCCTGTAGGTTGCCTGTCACAAAGTACTCAACAGAAAGATGCACGGGCTGCAGAACAGTGGATTAATTCTACCCAGTGTTCAGCTTTAATTACAGGACAGCCTCAAGGCCAAGAGCAGAATGAAGTCCTCTGTGGCAGACCCTGGCTAATCCCATGTTGTGCTGTGGTGGTTCTGCCTCTCCAGCAGTGGGGACAGGAGGCTGATTTGAAGGTCTCCTCTTCATCCCCCTCTTTCCCTGCCATGGCTAAGGGAGCTAAGGAGACAGCAGCCCTGGGGAGGACAGGGTGCATGGCTGTGCAATTCCATGCCTTTCTGTGCCAAGGCCAAAGCAGCAGGCTGGGCAGAGCTGCCTCGTGACTCCCTCCTGCACTTACACAACCCCAGCCTTGCTCTTTGGAAGGGCTCACGAGGCTGGGCAGACCCAAGCAGGACTGGAGCTGGATGGGAAGAGATCAAGCAGTGCACCCAAACCCAGGGCTGTGAACACAACCCACGGCTGCTGCCAGCCCACTCCCCAGTGCTCACACTGATGCCTCAAGAAATTACATCCTTTCAACTGAGTGATTTGACATTTATGCTAAACATGTGCTTGCCTTACCTATAGGCATTTAGCAGTGCATGGAAAGTTTCCTCTTTGGAAAACACTGGCTGGCTCTGTTTCAGTTCAGCACCCCCTGGTCCCCAGCCCTTTTGCTGCAAGAGCCCACTGAACATAGACTGTGTCCACGTCAGAAGGACTTTAAATGTCAGTGCACATCTTTCATAAGGACTTCCAGGCAAATCTATGATTAAGAGCAGATATTCAAGCAGAAGATGAACATATTACGTCCTCAGGCTCCTTAAGTCATGATCCATATTTATAATGCAAAGCCAAGACTTCTATTGAATAAATACATCTTCTGCCTGCCCATTCTTCCTTCCTGCCCCCATATGTACACACACCACAAATACATAGATAGCATTTAAAGTGAGCAATTATTCACCCCAAAGGCAGAATATCCTTGAGTATGTGCATGCTAGAGAGAGTTTAATTCTGTAATTATCATGCAAGATTTGCAGCAGCAAACCTTTCTTAGATTGAGACACCTTCCCCTCACTCAGGGTGAATAAAGGTGGGAACAGCACATTCCAGAGGGGCCAGAGCACTCCATGGGCAAAGCCAAGCACTGGAGTAGTCACGTTCATTCCAACCCCAGGTAAATATTTTCCTTCCAAACCCAAACAGAGATCCCTCATTTGAAGTTCCTGGGATCCTACTTGGTCAGTCCTTCAGAGTGAAAGGTGCCTCTTTATGACTGAGTGAAAGCCACTTAAAAACCTTTGGCAGGCACTGAATTCAGAAATTTCAGAAATGGTACTAGAAAAACACAACATGAGCACAAACATTGCTTTTCAGCTGATGTTGATCTCCCTTCTCTTATTTTAAGTCATCTTTCTCAGTAACAAGCAGTGCCACTAGATGATTCAAAGTCAGCCAGCAAGAATCAGCTTGTCATTGAAGTCAGAAATTTGATTAGAAGGAACATTTTGACCAACATCCCAGAAGCTTCAACCTGTATTTCTCCATAGATCCTTCTCCAGGCTACAGATTTCTGTAAAGGAGAGGTAGAGTACTGGTATCACTAGGGAGAATTCCACACAACAAAACAGATAAGCACAGCATTCATTCAGCTGGCTGGGAAATGCAGCTTTCACACACACACACACACATATGTGCATGTACATGCATGCACACACTTCAAACACATCAGAAAACTAGAATATTTTTCAGCTAATTGAATGCACTCCATGTTTAGCAATCCAGTTCTGGAAGTAGAAGTGCTGTCAGATACATTAAAATAATGTGCTGCAAACAAAAGTGTTTCCTGACAGAACCTTGTGTTTTGCCAAAAACTTTATTAAAAAATTCCTAGCAGGTCTCATCACTCTTTTTACCTCTGCTAAAATTTGCCTTCTGATATGCAGAATGAGCAGAAAGCACTGAGAGCCTGCACACTGCATTCTCTCATGGGCTCCAGTCACCCAAGAGCAACTTCTAGGGCAAATTTGTCACCATAGACCTTGTCTCACATCATCAGAGTCAATGAAATGCATTTGGCTAACTGAGATTCCTCCAATGAGATTATTTTAAAATCCAAATCCCTTAGTCAGGCACAAGTATAAATCACAGTGACACTGGCCCACTAAAAGAAAAAAGAAAATTCCTATCTGCAAGCACATGCATCACATTCTGGGTGTTGACAGGACCAGACAAGAACACCACCCATGGGACAGCCTGCTGGAAAACGAAGCCCTTCAGCACTGAGCAGGTCCTCAAGACATCACTCAGACTATGGGAAATGTGACATTACACTGCAAGTCAGCAGAGGTGGGAGCAGTGATGGGCACAGCATCATGAAGGAAGCTCCAGGCTTCTTGCTTTATTCATATCATTGCTCAAAAAGACAAATGCAAAAAACCCCACCTTGTCCTCCTTGCCTTGCTTGTGGCTTCGAGGTATCACAGCAATTTGTCTTTCCTTTTTTCCCTATCCAACTCCAAGGGAGATAAAAATTACTTCTCTTCATAGAGGGTTAGACCAGAATTTTACTGCTTGCCCCAATCAAGAAGTGGGGTGTAACCAAAACCCCCCTGAGCTGCCCTCCCATCTCTATCGTCAGCAAAGAGAAGGGCACAAACTTATTGGTCTTGACCCACAACAAATCAGTTCAGCTCAGCACTGTGGCAGATAAAGGAAATCAAGGCTACACCTACAACCTCTAGAGAGGAAAGCCAAAACCAAAGCATTCCTGGGACTGCAGTTTGATTTTGCCCTAAAAGATTTAGTCAACTCAGAAAGATTCTAATTTGCCACCTAAGCATTGGTGTTTGCCAGTAGGGCATACAAGGCACAAAGGGAGGCTCAGCTGTGGGATTTTCACAGGCTGAAGTCAGGCCCTTGGAATATTTAGTTCCTCACCAGTAGAATTCATATAAACACAGATGGATGGCAACATCCAGAAATGGATGTATTGTCTTCCACTGCAATCCAAAGGCTCCTGTGAGGTCTATCCTGCATCACTGTGCACACTGTAGCATTTCAAACAAGGGATGGCTCATTTCTGCCACTCACTGCAATTGCAGCTGAAGAATTCAGTTTCTAAGCACAATTTAGAAGACGATAAGAATTTCCATAACTCAGGCTGAATACCTGGGTTATTTTAACACATTTTGCTGGCAGGGAAAAAAATTCCACAACAAAATGGTCTATGGTGCATGCCCTCTTGTTTAGTCCTAAAGAGCACTGAATTTGTCATCTCATGACACACAGGGCATTTCACTCATTCTGCCAGCTACTTACAGCTTTATGCTGCAGGTTTCCTCACTGCTGTGCTTGGTTCTCAGAGCATCATGTAAGACTAGTCTTAATTTGGTGTGGCACTTAGAGGAAGCAGTCCCTTTAAGATACAGGAGAGCATCTGCATCACAGACTTGCTTCTGCTTTGTCATTATGAATATATAATACCACAGCTTTGGGAAGGGAAAAAGCAGTGGCAATCCTTGCCATTGTGTTTGAAGAGGTAGGTAGCCCTTGCTTATAACAATAATTAAAAAACTGATGCACAGATGGTGTATTAGTGTTAATTGTTGGAGACTGTTTAGCATTCATGGAAAAAAAAAACAGATAAGGTGGGGTAGAAGCTCACCTTGAAAAGCCAAGGAGTGCAAAGGAGGGACAGTCACCTAAGTTAGAGTGTGCCAAACTGAACAAAACATTTTCAAATCACCTCTGTAACTGAGCCCTATCCAGCTATCACCACAAAAACATGGGCAATAACTGTGGGCACGTTGCTGAGTGGCTCACACAGCATCCCACTGCTCCCAAAGCAGCCCCAGCTACAAGTGGCTCACCTGACTGACACCTCCAGGACTGCCCTCAAAGCAGAAGAGGATTTGTGCTGCCACTCAGGTGTCTTGCTTGGGAAAGCCTGAGAAAGGCTGCTGATACATTTCCCAGAGTTCACCAAATCAAAACTATATCAGAAGTTCTGCTGAGATTTCACATTTCTTTCTTAAATAAGGAGATAACATTCTATGGTCAAACGAGCCACCCCAAACCAAAACAAACCACTCACTTCCTTTCAACTACAATCACACAAATTACTATTGCAATACCTACATTAAACCATAGAAACTGTTTTCTGCTTTAGAGATTTTTTTTTATTGTCAGGACTGTACAAAATGTGCTTTTTGCCATATTACCTCCCTCAGAAGAAGCATCTAGAGGAAGGGAGAAATCCATCCTGGAGAGCTAATAGGTGTTCTTACCATATATGAAGCTGTATGGAATAAGTGACCTTCTGTGATGTTTCTAGCAGATAACTGACCCAAGTGTTGTGGCATATGATGACATCATGCTCTGAGATAACATGTTAACAAGCAGATTTTCTACAGTCTTGACAAAAAGCAGGTGGCTTCTAAAGCAGAATATAATTTGTAGGATTTTAATATAACACCTTTACCAACACAGGCTATTTTAACACACACCATACAACACCCTGACCTAACACAGTCCTTTACCTATGAGAATAGTCTTTTTTCCAACTCAAAAATAACTTCTGATATGTTGCCTTAAAATATTCTTCCCTTTGAGTTTTAAGCCATTGCTGGATTGTTTGAGCAGCTCTGCTCTAAATACCACTTCACAAAATTATTGTCCCTGATTCAATTACCTATCTAATAAACCAAACTGAAATAAATTTTACATTCAATTATTTTAGTAATCTATGGCTTTCTCAGTACCCACTTCCTTGCCTTGCTGCTGGATCCCCCTGGGGGCAGGGATTTGCAGATTTTCATGGCAAGAATGAGCTTCCCTGTAATCTCTCCTCCAAATGAGGACATAACAGCAGTGCCACTGTTTTACTCTAAACTCAGTCTGAGGAGCATTTCCAATGTGGTACAAGTTTGAGAAAATTGTTACAGTCCTTTTGCTATTTACCTGACTCCATTTTTCTGAGTTGCCAGATACATCTTGGTTTAAAATAAAGATGTTTTAAGATCAACTTCTTTGGTTCTACTTTATTCTACTAAACTCCAGTATGTGCAGCACAGCACTATTCATGGGGGATTCAATACCCTGAGCAGAAAACAGGCTCAAAAACTGTTTTTCAGTTCCATTATTGCTTCCAAAGAGACAAACAGCATTTCATTTATTCCACAAACATTAATGTAATTTTGGCATGTCTTTGATCTTGTCCAGACCAAGATAAAAGTTATATTCTAAATTACGTTCATTAGAGTTTTAACCCACTTTTAAACAAAAGGCAGGTTTTGCACAAGGTAGCTTTGAGAATCTAAGGTGCACATCTAAATTAGGAGGACAACATCCTCAGCTACCTCCTCCAGAAGCAATCCTCACTGGACTAGGGAGACTGGAGTCAAACACCTCCTTGCTTAAGTTACTAGAGGGTTCGAGTTAATTCAAGTTAAGCATCTTCAGACACAGGGAGAGGCCCCACAGAGAATTATTGCACTTATTTTACAACATCCACCTGTGAAGTTACTGGCCACATTTACCCTTCCAATGACTAATGAGAAGACAGAGAAAGCTCTAGGAGCTTTAAGTTAGAACAGGTTATTCCCACAGCATTGGTTATAGGAGGAGAATAAAATCCCACCTCAGAAACACTTGGTTCCTCATTTTTTCTTTGGCAAGTAAACTTAGGGGGAATTAAGCCAGCCCTGGCCTTTTAGTACATGCAGTTTCACATCTGACCAAAGCTGACTCTCCTCCTGCTGCCACTGCTTGGTCTACACACATTTCAGGAATTAGACATTAAGTTATGCCTTAGATAAGAAAGTGTGGAGAGGGGGAAAACAGGAGCAGGACCCAGCACTCCAGTTCCCAGTCCAGGAGCTCAGCTTTCAAAGAGACACTATAACCAAGAGTTACACTTGACCATATGCAATTAGGGTTTCCCATCAGCACCTCTACCTTCTATTGCAATGTGCTGCTTATCAAGAAGGAAAAAAAAAATCATAAAAATAGTCCTTTGTTTGGGAGTCTACAAGGATGTTTGACACAAGTCAAACAAGCTGCAGGAGTGAGATTGTTCAAGAGATGAAGAACAACCTTCAGTTTTTCTACTGTAAACTGAAAACTCAATATTCAGCATAACCTTAACTGCCTCCAGGGTGCTCTGTGAGAGAGAATCCACAGCCTCTTGTTACACATCCTCACCCAGAACCAGGGCACTGACATTTTAAGTGAAAAGCATATAAAAGCTGATCCCAAAATTCCTGACAGCAGCCTGGAAGTTAGAAAACTCAGGGGTGAGAGTCAGGGTCCCAATCCACGTCCCCAAGATGGATGTGTTATGTGCTGGGTGAATGGTGCAGCTGCAGAGCTCAGATGAGAGGAGGTTGTAGGGAGGCAAGAGCCACAGTCTGTTCTCAGTAATGAGTGACAGGACAAGAAGGAACAGCATCAAGGGAAAATTTAGGTTGCATATTAGGAAAAACTCCTTCACCAAATGGTTCTCCAGCCCCTGGAACAGGGAAGTGTTGAGTCCCCATTCCTAGAGATATTTAAAAGACAAATAGATGTGACACTCAGGGACATGGTTTAGTTGTGCAAAGTAACTGTTGAATTAAAGGTCTCTTCCAACTTAAATGATTCTGTGATTCTAATTAAAATATCACCAAATTATCACTGTTTCCAGCACAAATCCAAAACACAGACCTGTACTCACTACTATATGAAGAAAAGTACATGTACTCTCACCAAACCAGCACAGTGGTAAAAAATTGAAGGATGTCTAAACTCATCAGTATTTCATCCTTACTGACCAGTGCATTGAGAAAGGAATCCATACACAACACACCCTACTCATGCACTAATCTGACTGAAAACAGGGTTTTTTGGAGGATGGGGCACAGTTCCTTCTGCTTAATGCAACACAACCAGGCCTCACACACTTTGTCTCTCATCTACATCAAGAGGTATAAAAACCTGTAAGCATCCTTACACAGCTCCCTGGAATTTAGGCAGAGTGTTTGCATAAATTTATACCGTACCAAAAATTGTATTACACTACTCATGTGTAAAATGGGCCAGAAGGCAATTTAGTGAAGCAGTAATCAAAGTGCAGAGCATCTCTTATTGCCCAGAACAAAAGCCTTTCCCCTTCTGCAGCCACGAAAAGGTCAAGTGCCTCCCACACTTAAATAACTGCTCAATAATCTCCCTTTAAAGAAGGAAACCGTATCAGACTTCAAGTCCTTTTAAAAGGAAAAAACAGAATATCCCAAACCCACGGTAACTTTCCCAACTCCCCTCTGGATTAGTCCAGGTACAGCATGTTGCATTTGGAAGCTCCCCAAAACCACGTGTGACTGAGAGCACCAGGTTGTCTTTTCATACTCTATTCAGGTAAATAGCATTGCAATGTTAGTCACACAGTGAATTATGTTCTTAGGCACGCAGGGGATAAACGTGCCCATGCAAAACCTGGGCTGTGTATGAAAACCAAGCAGTGGTTTCAGCTGTTTCCAAGGCTCACCCATTCCAAAAGCCTCTCTCACTCTCCTATCGATCCCCCCAGTTCCTGCAGAGCCACAAACTCAGCTGTCAGGCTGGCAACTTGCTGATTCAGGCACTGGTTCCCCCTCCTTATTCTTGTTTCAGCATGACTTGGTCAAAGTGGAGTCTCATTTGCAATAGCTAAACAAACACACACATGAGGGACTTGTCAAACAAAGCAAGCTGGAAACTTGTCAGAGTGGAAATCAAGTGCCAGCATTTTTGATATGATGAGCCACACCTCAGCTGGCAAATTTCAGACACACAGCGTGCTAAGAGGGAAGAAGTGGCTCCAAATTTCTTCATGTTAGCAGTGACTGTGGGAGACAAAAGCCTGGAAAGCATTTAAGGAGTGACACACGTGCATAGTTTATTTTAGTTTGCATTTCCCTTAATGCTGCAGTGCATTTTATCAGGAATATTTTCATTCAGCAATTGAATTCTCCTAATACAGCTTCTAATTAAGCAGAACTACTACTATTTATTTTCATTAAAATGCATGAAACTTACACATGTAACATTTATTTCACTTTTATTTCTTCCAATATGCTTTCCCACCAACAAGATTTAAGCAGATTAGTGAGCTGTACTATTATTACAGCAACACACTGAGGATTAATTATGACAGGTCACAACATTTTCAGCTGCACGCAAAGAGCAACTACAAATGCCAGCCTTGGAGATTTATTCTAGATGAAAGACAACACCAAAGGAAATAAAGGCAAAGAGGGAAGGTGAGAATAAAGTAAGCAATATACACTTCATATCAGCCAAGCAATTTGCTCCATAAGTACAACAGCCATCCAGGGACAGGATGCAGAGGTAGATGAAAACAAGTGCCAGGCAAGGGAGGAACAGTCCCAAAAAGACCCTTGAAAGATAAATGAGAACCCAAGAATGCATTTTTCAATTCCAGTCAGCACTCCTGCTGGAGGTGTTGCCTGGGATGTTTGCCTACTACAAATATTTGAGATGGTGATTATTAGTTTTAAGGCTTCTTTTCCCCAGTTATAAGTGTGTGGGATACATAGATGACTGGAAAATTACTCTCTATAGGACTAACCAAATCCATGATATTCAGTCCATGTACCATTCAATGCATTAAGAAGGCTCAAGCCAGTACTGCTAGATTTTAATGTAACTATACAAGTCAATAATCTTATTAACATCCCAGTTAACAAATTTTAATTCACTATTCAAGCTGCACAACAATGAAGTCAATTTCAGGCTTAGGAACAGTTTCTTAAGTTTCTTTATTATAAATTTGTTATTTATGTAGAGGGGTTACAGCAGCAAACAACTAACTCACCCCAAACCCCTCCCAGCTGATGCTGGGGATGAAGCCATTGCTGGCTGGGTACCCCAGCACTGACATGTCACAAGGTGTGCCTCTTCAATCGAATTTGAGCAACATCCCCACACACTGTTACCTCTCCTGGAGGAGCTGGCCATAATACCCACCCACAGTGCTTACACTCCACCTTCATCCTTTCATTGAAAAACACAAGGAAAGCAAAAGGTATCATGATTCTTCACTGCCACATCAGATAAATACCGCAGAGCTCAAAATTAAGGCACAAAGAAGAATATCTATAGAACAATTTTCTCTCCACTAAAAATAAAGCATTGCTGCTTCTCACAGATTTCAATTTACTAAGCATTTTCCAGTCATGCAACCCGGACAGAATTTAAGATATTTTTCTGTCTAAGAAGAGTCATTTACTGAACTTTATGAGCAGGAGAATGCTATTACTGACTGATTCTAGAAACTAAGAAACAGTATTTAAGTGCTAGTCCTCTGGATTTATTGGGGGTGAGGATGCAGGGGGTTTGTAGTCCAGGGGAAAAATGCCAGGTTACACAAATAGAGTTGCTTATATTGCTGCCTAAAAGGCAAAAATTCTCTCACAGTGGATCTTTTGCCACATGCAAGATGCACAGTGCCATTAGGACTTGTTCCTCTTCCAATATTACAGTGCCATGGCCATACCATAACCCCTTGGAGCTTAACTTCAATTCTTTTGTAGGATGGAAACTCCTTGTGTACAAGGAATGCTACTCCCATTAACTAGGCAGTGGATTTAAAAATTCATAGTTAAAAGCAGTGATGTTGTTAAAAATGAAGAGGAACACCTGGGTTCTGTTTCCACAACTGAGTTCAAGCCTGCAAATCTAATTTAATCCTCCTCACCAGAATTGCACTCAGACTTAGTACAGTCATTATGAAAATTAATACTTCTCTATATAAAAATACACACACTTTGAGAAGTGAAAATATACATACAACTAAATTGCTTTCAAACCTGGAGTGATAGTTTAGTTTTAATGATTAGCTCTTGCAATTTAAAATGGAAACCTATACACTGAATTGGAAACATATTAGCCCAATGCTCAGATTCATTCAAGGAACATTCCACACTTAAAAAAAGAATCATTCATGTCTTCTAAGGAAGATTCTGATTGCAGAGTCTAGCTGAGCTCTCTCTCTGTCCCTACTAAGAAGTCTCAAAACAACCTGAAAATCCCAAGAAGGAAATGATTCTAAACCTTATGCTGGCTCTTCCACTGGGTGCATCCCTACTGCTGCCAGCCTAGGAAGGGAGTGACATGGAGCTACCATGACAACCTTACAGGCATAAGGTCCTGCAACACCAGGAGATGCTCTCCAGTGATTACTTCATCTGCTATAAAGCCACTCTGTACTTTCAGAGTGCTAAAGAACAGCTTTAATGTACTGGTGAATCAGACTGAGAAGCTGTTTAACTGCAGAGAGTACTGGAAAGCACATATAAATTAGCTTTTCCCAGGGAAACATGCTCTCAGGTTCTCTATTTCCCCACCACACAGAAGGATGTTTTCTATCCTCTCTTGCTGGTTATTACACAAAAAGCTCCTGAGCACTTTCAGTATTTGAAACAACCATAAAGGACACAAAACCCAGACAAGTCTCAGAGACTGCTGGTCTGTGGATCAATAAGGACTGTGGATAAGCTCCAAGCCAGCCAAGACCACACTGCTAAGGCTCAGTGCAGTCCCCAAAAAGAGATGGGGAGCTGGGTGAGGGATGGCAGAGCTGCTGACCCTTTCTTGGGTTGGAGACACCAGCCAGCAGTCCTGGCTGTCCCTAAAGTTAGGTCAGTGTTGTGTGATAACAGCCCTGGTTGCTGTGGAAGCAGCACAACTTCACAGCTGATGGAATGCACCAGCATCAAGCCCTCCAGAGATCCTCACAGGGTTTATAGGCTGAAGGAATTGCACCCTGAGGGGCTTTTTCTACTTTAGAGAAAAAGAAAAGGGGAGGTTGGGGGAGAAAAACAATTCTAACATATCTTAATCCCTCAGATAACTCACTGCAATCTCAGAGTACTTGAATTGGTATCAGGAGACTCAGTCTCAGGCTAGTAATTAGCAGAGAGCCTTCCACCTCCAAAACTGCTTCCTGGGTAAATCCCTGTTTTACTGATCAGGGGCAAATCAAGCTGAAAAGGAGCAGGGGAGCAACACTGCCCTCCCTGCCTGCTTGCCCATCATCCTTGTGCTGATCTCCTCTCCAAGCAGCCAAATCCACCTCCACCCTGCAGGAAGAGGTGGCTGCAAACCTCTTTGTCCTTCTCCCAGATGCACTGGGGGAACATTCTGCTGCTGTGGGAGGGGAGCCAGGCTCAAGAGGCATTCATGGCATCTCCAAAATTAACATTTGTTCTAAGGGTTTGCATCCTCAACGAGGCCTAAATCAAAAGCAAAACAGCTTGACTTTCAACACCCAGGGAGAATCTACGGAGTCAGCAGTTTGGGAAAAACATCTCTGCAGGTATGAGGAATGATTTTTGCTCTCAAAGCCTGCAAAAGTCAATAAACACAGCACCCTGGGACACTGTTTTCCAAAGAGCTTCTCTTCAGGGAAGAGGGGAAGTGACTCACAAGGAAGGGCCAGGAACAGAGAGAGGTTTCAGAGACCAGGCAGCAGCATTTAAGCAGCTTGGTACTCTTGGTGTTCCCCATCAGGAGCACAGCCTTTGACAGCCAGCACCTCTCAGTGCTGTGCCTGCCTTATTGCAGTGTTTTACTGGCAGCAGTCACACTGACAGCATGTTAGTTATGTCACAGGACTTGGAATTGCTGTACTTTCTTGCTTAGTTACTTTATCTCCTTTACATTGGATCTGTTTCACATAAAGCTCTACATTTGGGTTCTCTTCAGTCAGGACTGGTAGGGAGACTCGGTAAAGGTGGGGGATTCAACACCATTATCACATGTGAAATGTATGTCAGCACAGGGTGAGCTGGGACACGAGTACAGCAAATTGTCCTTAGAACCAAAGAAATTAAATACTTATTGTTAAAGCCAACAAGACACTGTTTTTCATATACACACACAGACATTGCTTTTCTTCCCAGCTCTAGGAGACCCACAAATATATGCATGGTGCTGCTTACACAGCATTTTTGACCCTTTGCCAGCACACAGGAGATAAGAAAACATATTCCAGAAGATAACAAAATGTATTCCCTACAAAACCCAGTTCCCCACAGGTACACTGCCTAACACAGCAGTCTCAGAGGGCCCTGAGGCACTCCATGAGATCTGGTTCATCTGCTACAGGCACAACAGCACACTTGAATCCTGGAAGTGGTTGAGGCAGGGGGGTAAAACCACAAGCACAGACTGAACTGACACTGCCAGAGCATCCCATGCCACAGTTTGCCTGCTCCTGGCATCCAAACTGGGCCACTCAGCCTTAAACTCAAGTGTCCCTGCCCAGTTCTGTACCAGGCAATGCAGACAGGGCAGGAGACAAGGCACACCTAAATGTACAGGCCACAACATGATGAGGAATTTTTAAAAATTCCCTCAACCTTTATAAAAAAATAGCAGTCAAAAAACACCACTCAAAACTCGCTCAAACTACCAAGTGCAGAGGTAGAGGAGCATTTTTAAATAAGCAAAGAAAAAATAAGGCTCTATTCTTGTTAGTATAGACCCAAGGCAAGAACTCTTCAGCATGAGGAGCCAGCACTCTGTTCCTCTCTACTTCACTGGTTGCAGTTCAGAACACAAAAAAGGGCATTTTTTCCAATACACACTATCTCAAGTGATGAGATTACTCAGACATAGGTGGGTCCCTGGAAATTATTAACTACATAACTACTTTACTACATAACTACATTAACTACTTTGGTGGGAGCCACCAAAGAGAGTGGGAAGAGCTTGGAGAAGTTTCCCTACCCAAGGACATGCCTTGTGGTGGCTGCATTTTACTCTTTCACCTGCAGTAAAAGGTGGTACACACAGTAGTGGGATGATGTGAACTGGACTCAAACCTAAAAGCAGTAGAAATTGAGAGAATGACTGAGAAGTGCAATAGGAGAATGAAGTGCAATATGACCAGGCTCTGGAAAAAACTCCAGAAGACTTACTGATGCCTGGCCAAGTGGTTACTTTCAGCTTGCAAAGGTTTAATTGTTTTATGAGTTTGGGATAACTAAGGAATTTCTTTTTTCCTGTTGAACTAGGAATATAGATCTCTCCAATAAGCATAATACAAAGCCCCAAATTTGTTCATTTCCCAAGAAGGAGTTCCAGAGCAAGCACAACCCTTTTTTTTTGGCCCCTCCAGATTCTCATCTTCAGTCTGAGAACATTTAATGAACTACAGGATATGTTGCAAGCTCTCCCCTTTTTCAGGAAATCACCTCATCCATACACTGCTTAGAAAAAGGAGATTAAGTAATGGCTTACTGTGGTCTGGACAGTCACCATCAACTGGATTTACATCCTCCATTAATGCACTTAAAACACTTGGAAAGTAGCTTAGTACTTAAATCTTTACAACAGACACTCAAGATGTTTGGGAAGTGCTGCCAATATTGGGAAGTCAAAGGCAAAGATGCAAAGGAAGGTATTGACACGCAGGAGAATGGAAAACTAATTTAAAAGCAGTGATTTAAAAGATCTGTCTGCTTTTGTGGCCTATTTCTTAAAGAAAAGAGCATCGAGTAGTGAGTGAGGCCATCAGCTGAGACTGAAAAAGGCAAACTACTTAAAAATCTGTTGCACCATGAACCTACAGAGCCCACCATTACAGGTGGGAATTAAGACAGAGCAAAGCCTTGAAGACAACAACATTAAAGCACAGTAAACATCCTGTTAGGTATGGAAGGGCTGGATCCTCACACTTCTCTGCACAGAGCCAATCCCCAGCTCTCAGAGAGCAGAGAGGAGCTTTTATGAGATGCTGCAGTGGAGGGTAGTGAGGGGAAAAAAAAAAGGAAATTACTGGCTTGCAATAACAAACCCATTGGAGTGCAAAACAGCCTCCCAGAGGAAGCCAAAAGCTCTAGTAGTAGATAAGAGGCAGGAATAAATCTCTTGTCCTTATACATTATCATCTCTGAAGGAATAATTGGACAAAAGGCAAAAAGCAAGACCATAATCCCCCTGAATAATACTAGTAAAGAAATACATTGAATTAAATTGTCTTCTGGCTAACAAAGCTACGAGTCACTAACACAGATAGTGGGTTTAAGTATTTAGAACAAAACAGAACCTTACCCAGACTTCTTATGCCATATTTGGGAATGCACAAGTGTAAATACAAAGCATTAAGTACTTTTCTTAGGAGATCCCACCTGGTAGTATTTGGGGTAATGTTGCTATAAACATGCCCTTCATTCATCTCAGGCAGGGTGGACAGAAATAACACAGTGCTTGGACTCAGGGGATTACTTAGTTATCTCCCAAATATTGAGCATGCCACTAACTTGGTTCAAGTCAGGTGGCTTTAACCCCTAGCTCTAAGTTACACTGGGCTTCAATGCCTCACCAAGCCAGGGTCATTACTTCTACAGCATCATAAACAGAATATTCCCTATAACAGAGCTTTAAGGAAAATTTGGACAAGTTGAGAGCAAATCAGACCACCAGTGGTTTTTAAACAGTGACCCAGAAGGAAGTTCTGCCTCAGGAAGGCCCAAAGGAGAAAGAAGGGAGGTATTCAAGGGAAAGGCTGGCATGCCTTCTTGCTTTAGCCTTTGCTGAGCATCTGCTACTTGGCAACACCAGGAGAGAGCTCTGACATTTCATTTCATCTGAATTAGGGAGCATTTCTGTGGCATCTCTGAAGAAACTCACAGTCTATGTACTCTGTCTCCCCATCTCACCACGATCAAAAACTCTCACAGAACCCAAGGATTTGTTTCAGCAGACTGGTATTTTCAACAGGATGGTCTGTTGAACGTGTGCTGACCTGCTCTGGCAGTGGAAGCAAAAAGTTGAAGCTCATCTTTCCTGAGTCACCCCCTGTACCAATGGTAGCAGGTGCCTCACCACAAATACAAGGAGGCAAACCAGAGTTCAACTAACAATAATCAGCAGGTAATAAAGACAAGCATCAGCTGCATTTGTAGACTTTGTACAAACAAAGAAGCAGCAAAAGGGAAAAGTTTCTCAGCAGTTGCCAAAAAAATATAAAAAAAATAACAAGCCTTTAGCCATGTGCCTGTATGGTGAAACACAGAAACATGACTCATTTTTTATTCTCTTTGCTACTGCCTAGAGATATTGGAAGCATAGCAGGTAGGGAACTCAAGGAAAAGGTGTGATCTGAAAACATAGCAGGTGGGGAATTCAAGGAAGAATTGTGATTTTTTTCCTTAGTATTTATATATGTTGATTCCTAACTCTAATAAATACTTATCTCTGCCTTGGCTACAGGGGAAAGAAAAAAGTCACTTGTTATTCCTCAGTGGAGTGCTTTTCAATTATTTCTGCACTTCTTTCTTTACTTGACCTCTGTTAAGTGAGGTGGATGCAAAGAAAGACTATTGTTGAATGGAATAAATTGACTATGGAAAAGAACTCGAATGTTAAAGCCTCTTATGTCATCCATTCAGTAACACCACAGGAATTAAAAGCAAGTTTAATTTTCTTCCCCCTTAAAAACTCCAATTAGGTATCTGTATTTTAAGTTTGTCCTTTCCCTCCATCTCCCATGGGCATTTCCCCTTCAGACTCCAGGAAACCTAGCTCACCCCCATTACACCAAAGCACAATGCAAATATAAAAACAGTAACTATATTCTGAGAAGAAAAAAAAAGGCATCATGAACAAACAAAAAAATCCCCACATTTTTATATTTAAAACTCTTGTGGTGTGCTTATAGCCACTAGCACAGGATACAGACACCCATGGGCTTGAGGAGCTGCAGCACCTTTGGAAACATCTCTGTGCATTTTTCCCTGCTGCCAGGAACAATTCTAGGACACAAAAACCAACCCAACCAGAAAGCTACTCTGTTCAAACCCCAACAGAACTTTGCCACTTGTCTCATGGGTCCTTCATATTCCCTGCATCAACACCAAACTGGCTCTTATGGACAGTTTAAAGCACGGAGTTTTTTAGCCTAAATTTATTTCACACATTTTACTCTCCCACTCTTAGCCCTCTTCTACTTCAAATGCTTCCCAGACAGCTGGCTGAGACACTCTATGTACACCCCCCTGCCCTAAACCCCTGTTCTGGTGCTCCTGTCCCCACCAGCACAGAGCATCTTCCTCTTGAGCTGTGGGGCATCTTCCAAGTTAGCTCAGCACAAGACAGGCAGTAGCAGAGCTTATCTTTGTCTCTGGGCAAATCTCTTTAGAGAGCTACTGAGAAATCACTGTTTTCTTGCCTTTTTGGTTTTAGTTCTGTTGCTGTGGTCCAGAGGAGCCTGGATGCTCAGGGATTTGTGCTGGCAGCTTCCACATGGAAGCACAGACACAAACACAGCTCAGCAGTGACAGCAAGTCCTCACCCCCAGCAGCTGTGCTGCCAGTCAGGCTTGCTGATACACGTCTGAATAAGCCTTTACAAGTGGTACCCAGGAGCATTTTTGCTGGTGGCCCCAGCCAGCCCAAGGAACTGGCAGCAGTCTGGTCCCATGGGAGGCCACCCCACAGGGCAGGGCTGAGCTGGTGCCTGGCTGTGGATTTAACAGGTGTCTTCAGAGCTGTCAGCAAACCACCTTTCAGCAGGGCTAAACCCACCGATATGCTACTTGAGTGCAGCAACTGAGAGCACGTCACAGGAAGGTGGATAAGGACTCCCTGGGGAATCCCCAGCCAACATTTCCTAGGGTGGGCTGAAAGCTAATCCCAGGAATCCCTGTCACAAGGAAGAGCAGCCCCAGTGCTGCTTTAAATTACAGAAGCTCCCACATCTGCAGACAGTGCATTTTTATTCGAATTCACCTCCTCTCCTCGTTCCTTTTTCTCAGACCTATTTTGGGAGACTCTCACAGAGGTGAATTAAAATGCATGAGCAGAAGGAGGTTCAACTCAAGCCTCGGCGGCTGCATGGTATTTATCATCTGCTTGCAGACAAGTCTCAGTTTGCCAGCCTGGAGCTCCCAAAATGCAGCACAAGTGTGCCAAAAAGAACAGAGACAAAGCATCACTTATTACTTAGATAGCTCTCCCTGGCTTTAATGGAGGGTGAATTATGGGCTGCACCTTCACATCACCCACTACAGAACCACATCAGCCACTCTTTACTGTGAGTATACTACAGACCTAAACCTACTGCCTGAGTCCCTTCACATCAACAAGGCAAGAATAATTTTAATTTGTGATGAGGAGTCACTCCAGTGCAAAGTAATTGCAGACAGGAGTAACATCATTTTTCTTTTTAACCTATACTATTAGGTTTAGAAATAGCATATTTTCTGGTGTCTTAGTCTTAACCACTAACTGATTTATAGAACTATTAATTAGTATTTATTAGAAAGTCTAATGGGTTAGTAGTTAAACTAATCTATTAGTAACAGCTTTATAAAAATCTGAATCACATAATCATCTTCTAATTTAAAGACCTTAACACACAACATTCCTGTACTACTTTATAGATGTAATTACAACATCACATTACCAAATTCTTAGAAATTGCCCTGTTTTCTCTCTTGAGGCAGAATTAATCATCCTGTGATTTCCTATCACTCAACAGCACAAGTGTCATGGGAAGCATTTTTATCTTCTTACACTACCTGAGAGGGTTCACAATTTCCCACTTCATCTCAGTAAATGATCTTGCCATTGACTATTACTTCCTTACCATGTCTGTTTCTAAAAACCCAATGATCTGTACCTGCCTGTGATGTCAAATGAACCTGCAGGGTAGACCATCCTTTCTCAGTCTTTCAGACCCCTCTGGCTTAGCAGCCTTCACATGACCCACATGAGCAGCAGCCTGGCTCTGGCTGGGATAGGAAAAAGGAAATCTGATGCAAACACCAAATGGAAGAGTTGACCCTCTCCCAGTTCCACAGGTAGTGAGCTCCATCTCAAACACACATAGCAATTCTAATACCAGTTTAAATAATTGCAGCAAGTAATTAAAGCCTGTTCTCATCCCTTTTACCCTGAAAGAATTCAACTGCTGCAGACCTCTAGAAAAGGAGCCACAGGATTCAGTGGCACAGAGTTCACTGAAGAAGCTTATGCTTTTTCCTTTCTCCCTCTCCACAAACTCATCCCACTCCAACTGCAGGTTCTTACTCCATGCTTCCTGTTCACTGCTCCCAAAACTAATAACCCAGCTCAAAAAGAAACCCCAAAGCCCTCAGATCTCTTTTACACTACAGTATCAAACTGTCACACTATTAAAAACCCCCTCAAGAGCTCAAGGACACCAGCAGGAACACTATGGACTCACTGCAGGTAGTTCTGTATCTGCACCCAAACAACCTGGCACCTCTTGGAACATTTCAGAACCCACCAGAGGTCAAGACCCACCCTTTGGGACACACCAGCTAAGGTTCAACAGTATTGTTGGGGCCATCCTTCTTCCCACCTCCACCCTTAAAGCACCCGAGGTCCTGACAAAGGTTATGCCAGACCCCTAAATATCTCTGAGGCATCATGACCCACCACTTGTGCTACACACCAGGACTAAGACCAGCATGGCAATGCTCTGGGATGCTCAGAACAGCACCACATCTGCTCACTGAATGCTTGTGCATTCCCTGGACACACATGCACACATCCATTCTTCTCCTGCTCACCATTTCCCCCCTATTTAGGCAGCAAAGAGCCACCTGACCACTTGTCATCTCTGCACAACACTTTCAGTAAGAGCACAGACTCTGTTTCCATAGGGATAACAAGAAATCACTGCCAGCCTGGAATTTGCTTCTAACTAAACCCTCCTGCAGCATGAAAACAGCTGAGTGCTGCTCTGGGGGAGCTGACACTTGCTTGGAAGCCCAATTCCCCCTGTGGGGAGGTGATCACAGGAGCTTCTTTCAAGTCAAGCAAGCTTTGGATCAGGCCCCTCATTCCCCACTGTAATTTCCACAGCAAGCTCCTGTTGCTGCCACAGAGAAACCAGTGTCTTTAACTGGCCTCAAGAATTAAACTGCATCTTGCCTGCTGAACTTCATAGCCATGGAAGTCTAAATCCAGGCATGCAGGCATTCAGCTTTACAGCAGTCAACAGCACCAGCAGAGTTACTACAGCAGATCTCTTGTGCTCTGACAAAGAGGACAAGAAGACTGACACACAACAAGATGCACTCCCATTTTCCCCTCCCGAGTGGATAAGCTCCTCTAGGTGTTCCACAAGCAGGAGATGGGACATGCAAAAGACAATATTCCTCACACTCCTGCAAGGAGACCACAGTGCCCCACGTGTTTGTTTTAGGTCTTCAAGCTCCAACTCATGTTTTTAGCAGGGCATTTAAAGCCTGAGACTTCCCTAGACCCTAGAAAAGCAGAAACACTTTCTCCACTTGAAGACGACTTGGAGGCTACAAGGGGTGGAGGATGACGACACACAGTCAAACACATCCATCACAGTCCACTGGTGTTTTAGGAAAGCAATATAACATCATAAAAGTATCTGTATGTGTTTTAATAAGGCTTCTTTTACACTGAAAAAATATTACTTCTTTTTCTTAAAATACAGAGTAATGTTTTAAGTGGTCCGAACTTACCAGGGAAACTGTTGACTTTGGGAGTTAACAGCTAATATAATATTAAGTACACATTTGCAGCTCATCAGGAGCAGCACACCCGCTGATCAGAAACCCCATGGAAAAGAAGAGTTGCTGATGAACTGTGGTCCTTTTCCTCCTCAAATTTCCCCACTGACGCACATCATCAGGGGCCCTGCAAGGACAGCCAAGGCTGTTTCCCCCTCAGTCAAATAGCAAGGGAGATTTTATTTGAGAAAGTTGACCAACTTGGGAGCATATGCCTTGCAGACTCTCCCTGGGTGGAATTCATATTTCCCACGCCTGAGCTTTGCACCCTGGGATCCCCATCATGGCTAGGACAGGGAATTAAGCCATCATTCCATCAGTTACACACTACTAAAAAATAGAGACACTGATCTTCCTCTTGGGAAAAAAAGCCAACTAGTAACTATTAAAGTACGAGTAATTTAACAAAAGACTTTATGTAAGAGTCAAATATGGTTTTCATACATGAAAGAAAAACGACCAAGTTCATTGAAAGGATCCCAGCTCTGGGGATCTGCTGGCAAAAGACACCTGTGAGGTTTATTCCACACGATGGTAAGTTTGGGCATTAAGAGCAGAGCCTGTAACGAGAACAGATCATGCTGGTTGTTACAGCTCTCAGTCTTGCACACACATTGCACTGAGACAAGTAACTTCAGGTAATAAATCCTCAAAAAGACCCCAAACACAACTGAATGAATGCTTTGAGCAAACACACAAATCATAGCCTGACATGGCAAATTACAGTTTCAGAGCTATTAGCAGAAGAGGGTTCTGAGCCATTCCCTACCATCCATCCATTCATCCTGCAATAAACAATCCTTCAAATCACAAGGATGTGTGAGCTGTGAAAAGGTTGCCTACCATTATGCATTCATGACATGTAGGTTGCTAATTTATTGCAACTGGGGAGGGGGGCACCATAAGCTGCTTAATGTTATCCAATATCTGTTTCTACAGCTGTTCCATTAAAAAAAAAATCTTAGTTTGATTTTTTTAAGTTGTTAGCTTAGTTTTTTAAGGAAATGAAGCTTAAGCAGCTTATTAACACATCCACACGTGTGGATGGGCATGCACACACACAGAGTCCCTCTCACCTTCCACAGCTTTTGAACCTACTGGCTGATTCAAATCAGGTTTCATAGAGCAGCTGAAATTAAGTTCAGTGCCCAGGCAGAGAAGGAAAGAGCAAAATTAGGGACTGAGGGGAAAACTACCATTATCAGTTGTCAGCAAACAAGCCTGGGGTACATGACAAGAACCAAAACTTTGATTCTGCCCTCATGTGTAAGTTATGACTGAGGATAAACTTGAGACATGATGAATTCCATGTAGACAGATAATTAAAGCACTCATTCAAGACTTTTCTTTTTGCATTTGTGGATCTTTGTACTTCTTCCAGTAGAAGAGCAAATCTGTTTAGGGCACTTAAGCATGATAATTATCTTATCATATTTCAGAAAAGGACTTGTGGATCCTCCAAAACTGATGTACCACAAGTCGTGAAATAATTCCTATCATGCTGATTTTTTTCTGCACTTTGGGGCTAAAAGTTTCAGGAACACCAAAGGAGACTTGCAGAATTTCCTGACTCTGGGTGAACTGGAAATACAGCTGAGTAACCTCTTGAATTGTGTTTCAGCATTTCTGATCATGACAGTAAAACTGACAGCAGGAAGTAACCTCAGCTCACATTCAGCATCATTTTTCAAGGCCACTTCTTCACAGGTATTTTTCATGAAAGCCATTTCCTATATCTTGACCAGACATCTTTAGTGCTCATTTGTGGGATAGCTTAAAGCAGGAGCTTAGATATTTGCCATTTCTTCCCCTACTCCCTATCCCAAAAAGGTCTGGAAACAGTGGGCTAAATAGTACATATTGTGGCCCAACTCCACACAGCAGCACATTTCTTCATCCACAGACAGCCCTGGTGATATTTGCTCCTGAAAAAGGTGAAAACCCTGTTTTAATTCATCATAGGTTTGTATATTCTTCTGGGTTTAGCTTAGCAGATTCTTTTGGGCAACATTTCTAAAGACTTGACATTGCTATTCATCAGATAATCTCAGATTTTCTTAATAAGGTTCTCTTGAAGAGAAATAACATTTCAAATGAAGATGAGCCTATTAACATTCAGAGGCATTACTTATTTGATAGCAGAATTGATGCTTCACTAATCAAGTGTTCATAGGGATCTGAAGAGAAGTCCACAAGAACATGACAAGAATAAGACAAGGGACACATGGCTTAGAATAATAGAATACCCTCTTGGACCTTCTCAGACTTTGCCAAGTTTGTATATTTTGGAAAAAGGTATTTTCAGTCATGTTACAAAAAGATCAACAAATTACTCATGTTATTCTTCTGTTCCATTTCTCATACACACACACTTCACTGGCATATTCCTTTCACTGGTTTCTGACCTACACATTTTTGGTGTCATTTTTCAGAAAGCAGACTGTTGATTAGGGAGAAAAAGCCTAATTATGCTCTGCCTTGAAAAAGAAAACTGCAAACTATACTTTATGACAGCATGTTGTCTAGTTACTGGGGGTTTTTTATAAAAAACCCAAAAGCCCACCAATTCTGAGGTGTATTAACAGGTTCTGGCTCTCAGATTCCTCAGCCTTAGAGCTTCTGCCACACCCCAACTCACTGACCAGGCTCCCCAAAAAGCCCCAAATCTACACTGCAGGTATTCATCCAGCACAGAAAGTCAGCAATAAGGTTCTTCCACCAATGCTCTGAGTAGCTCCATCTGCAGTCTGGTCTCCCACTGTCCCAGTTGCACTCTCCTAGGCATACCCCAGACCTGACTGACCATCTCCCCTTGCTTAGGTCTGTCAGTGGAGCTTGCCATAGTCACAGAACCATTTAGGCTGCAAAAGAGCTCCAAAGTCACCTAGTCCAACCTTTGGCTGAACACCACCTTGTCGACTAAGTCACAGTGCCACATCTAGTTGTGTCTGGAACACTGACAGTGACTTCACCACCTCCCTGGGCAGCCCATTCCAAAGCCTGACAACCCTTCCCACACAGAAATGTCCAGCCTGAATGTCCCCTGGTGCAGTTTGAGGCCATTTCCTCTTGTCCTGCCTTTGCTTGCCTGGGAGAAGAGGCCAACCTGTCACCAGGTAACTGCAAGCCTGGGCTCTGGGGAAAGAGGGTCCTGCATGGGCTGTGTGGGCATCACCCTTGGTCACAGCCCATCACCAGCAGGGCTGCTCCACTGCATTGGGTTGAGACAAAAAAACCCCAGAATTTGTATTGTGGCTTGAATAACAAGGTCATGTAGAACATCCAAAACATCTTTCCCCTTGACCTACTTGTATGGACACACATCCTGCCCAGCCACAGCTGCAGCAAGGAAAACACCTCTCATGGCAAACATGCAAGAGAAGAGGTCAAAGATTTCCTTCAGAGCATTGAACAGGTAGGACACAAACTATGAAAGTTCAGACCAGAATGTCACTGACTGCTGCCACTCCTTATGGATAAATGACCTGGACAACCCAAGATCTGCAAAAAGCCCACTGGAAAGTACCAAAATACACAGAATAAGGGAATAAAAAGGTTTTTAGAGTGGAGGGGAAAATAGAAGCTGATATCTCTAAATATCTGGAGATAGTCAATTATTCAGATGCACTAATGGAAAGGGAAAAGAGCAATATTTCCAGTTCAGCTTCAGTACATACATAAGGCACTGTGGAAAGCCACCAGAGGTGTGAAACAGCTGTCACTCGTGTTGTGAAAGGCCAAGATCAAACACCCCTCTCACCCAGCAGTCTAAGGATAGCAATCATGAATCAGTCACTCAAGCCCACAGAGGGCTTGTTCCAGGAAACAGCCCTTAGAAAGGGCCAGGATGGCTTGGAAAGACATACAGACAAAACCACAGGAACAATCTACCCACAAATGGATATTAATAACCTACAGACTATACATCCACAGCCAGACTTCTCCAAGCCACACTGGGTGTGGGGCTGGGAGCACATCCTCCCTTTCTGCCTTCCCCAAAGGGAGCAAATCACACTCACAGAGGAAATGGAGAGGAAGGAAATGTCCTCATACCTCCTCACAAAGGGCAACTCCGAGAAAAGTAGGGGTTTATTTACAGACTTCTAAAGCCCCTGCCTGCCAGATGGTCCTTTAGAGCTCCTTGGAGGAGCACAGTTTAGAGCTGTGTTAATGCTCCCCAGAGCTGGGATAAGCCCCACAGCAGGAAGGAACCAGGGAATTGTGCCAAGTGCCAACAAGACCAGACCACACTGCATCAGGTGCAGATGACCTCATTTTCTGTAGGAGAGGACATTAGAAGAGAAACCATGTGTGTTCAAGGTGTGAGCTAAGGAAGAAGGAGGTTATTGCTTATGAAAAAGAAAAAACACAACCAAACAACCCTGGGCAGTACCCCTGGAAGGTTATTCTAGATAGAAGGTTAGCTGACTGCCCTTTGTTCCTCTGGAAATACCTTCCTCTGCCTGTACCAAGCAAGCCAGGACCCCATAGTACCATTTTGAGTTAAACATGGGCTCTTATTGACTCTCCTGAGGCCAGGATTTAAACCTCTTTGTTTTTGTAAAGCAAAACATACACGCTTGCAGAAATCCCTCTTCTGATTCATTTCCTCTGGCATTGTACTGTTAAGTTGCTTAAACAAAATACTCAGTTTTCTCCTCTTCCTCTCCTTCAGGGCCACTTTTTCCCCCAGCTGGGAGAAAGTCTAACTTCCTAAATAAGCCATTACTAGAGCTAATAGCCTAGAGGGGAAAAAAGCCCCCTTGTGAACCCTGGGAACACTGTGTATTAGCTCTTGTAAAGTAGACAAATGAAAGCAGGAACACATGTTATACATTAGAGGTTCAGATTTTGATGGTAGGCTGCTGCAGCCTAATCTCCAATTAATTTCACCCCTGTTTCATTGGCTTCTTCGGTTTTCTGAACTCCAGCTGTTAAATCTGGGTTTGTATCACTCAGGTTCTGAAGGTTCTGATGGGAAAGAACTTCTGACCTCACCAAGCTCCACTCCAGTGATGGAATATATAGTATTTTAATGGGTAAGAGAACAATTGACTCAGTCTTAGGGACAGGCTGTAAAGAACTAGTTGAACATAATCATATAGCATTTGCTACCACAAAAAACCCAAACCTCACTCAGGTTCTGTAGCCACACGTCTGCTGAAAGAAGCCAATTACCTGATTGCTAGGCCCAGTTTTAAGAGAGGAACCTCTATTGTGCCTCTGTACCTTGTTAGACTCAATTGCAAATTGCTGTGGGCAAAAGGGTAGAAAGTGGGAAGGAAAAAAATGTAGCAGGAAATGTAGGATCACCTATACTTCTCAAGTCAAGACAAAAAGGTTCACTGAACCTACTGCTTCCCAAGGACCAAAACCACATTATTTTTAATGTCAAGCTGCTCAGATTGAACCTTTCAACTAATCACCTATGAAAGTCAGTAGTAGACTTTCCCCTCCAAGTAATGAAGATAGTCCTTAAAAATACTTTTATTCCCCATTCTGTGAAGCATTTCTTGCTTTTCAGAGCAAGGGATGGCTTATCACCACCCATGTGCCAGGCTAATCAGGCTTAACTTGATGTTTTCAAAGCTAATGGGATATTCTCTCACATATCTCCCATCATCTCTGTGCAGAGCTGCAGGCTACACACAAGTCCATGGTCTTCTTTCCACAATACATTGTGGTAACACACAAGGAAAAAAAACCAGAATTGAATTCAAAAGCAAAGATGTGGAAAAAAATTGAGAGTTTTCAGATAACCTTTTAACCCTGTCAAAGTGTCTTTGCTTATACAACAACACTAGGTATTAATACTCCAAGAATTCTCTCTTAGACAAGCTTCAACTACTTGTTTTACAAAGCAAAAGAATCTGTGCAGTACTTGTTGCTGAAGAACTGAAATCCCACTACCCCGAAGAGAACTTGTATCCATTATTATGACACACAAACACATATGATATGAATTACATCAAATAGCTGGGTGAGGTGAATCACTGCTCTCTTAGGTGCCTCAGAGCTTCAGCTGGGGCTTCAGTGCAGGCAATAGTTGAAGCTGCAGATGGAAACACTCTGCTGGAGTGAGAGCAAGCACTAGCAGAGATTCAGAGCCAGTCCGAGTGCTCTGGGCACAGTGTCAGAAGGTAATCCCAGCTCTGCAAGGAAAGGCTAAGGGGAAAAGAGCAGTCAGCCCTGGAGAGGGGGCATGCTTGGGCTGCTGAGATTCACAGAGCTCTGTAACATGTGCTGGGCAGTTACATCAGAGATGTGGTTCTGGTTCCAGCAGTCTGCTGAACGCATCAAGAGCTGCTGCAGGGGAAAGGAGGCACAAGAACAGCAAACTCCTCATCAGAGTGACCTCAGCTGATGCTGCAGCCAAGTCTGTGAGGTTTGGATCCAGGGCACCTCCCAGCATCCAGACCTGGACCATTAGTTACTGCCATTACAGAGCGAGGGGCCAAGAGAGGCAATAAATACATAAAACATAAAAATCAAGCTCTGCCCACGTCCCTTATGCACAAACCCCAGTGTGCTTTGATCTGTGTCC
The DNA here is from genome assembly GCA_035221455.1 of Xenops minutus. Lineage (NCBI taxonomy): Eukaryota > Metazoa > Chordata > Aves > Passeriformes > Furnariidae > Xenops > Xenops minutus. The sequence continues at coordinate 58,085,793 of JAWWEE010000040.1, read as the reverse complement.
ATCTCTCCCTGGTACAAGAACAGTCCAGCCAGCAGCAGAGGACTTCAGGAAGATTGGCAAGGATCTCTCCCTTCATGCCAAGGGAAACACTTCTTGCCTTTAGCATTTTCAGCCCACGCATTAATTCACCTCACTTCATGTTTGAAAACAAAAAGAAGAGGAAAACAAAACACCCATCATCATTCAATAACAGCAACATCAACTCACCAGGGGAAACAACAAAGGCAGGGGAACACAGGGAGGAAATGTTTACATATGCTTGGGAACAGCCAAGAAAACCAACTAATGAAGAGACAGAAAATAAGCAAATCCCACCCTGCCCTGCTCACCCCTCACCTCCAGCTGCAAACCAACCTGGTGCAGGTGCCAAAGCTTTACCCTGGCAACCCTCCAGGGGTTTTTGCTTCCCTGAGACAGAGGGAAAGCAGGCAGCTGCCCTGGGCAGCAGAACTGCAGGGATGGTTCAAACAGCCATGCCCTGCTCTTTGTTTTTCTGGTGGCCCACTGGGCTTGTCAATGGCCACAGAGCAACCAGTTGCAGTGCATGGGGCTGCTCCTCCTGGGCTGGGATGAGCAGGAGGCAGGGCAGGCAGTGGGAAAGGAAAGGGTGCTGTTGCCAGCCAGCATTCTGCCCTTCCACCCCAGCTGCAGGAAGAGGTCTGTGGCACCAAGCTCTCCCCCACCATCCCAGGGCTGCCCTCCTCCTCCTCTCCCCCCACCATCCCAGGGCTGCCCTCCTCCTCTCCCCCACCATCCCAGGGCTGCCCTCCTCCTCTCCCCCCACCATCCCAGGGCTGCCCTCCTCCTCTCCCCCCACCATCCCAGGGCTGCCCTCATCCTCACAGAAGGGGCAGCCAACTCACAGCATGCCCCTAAACAGGTTCCTCTAAAGCAGTTTTGTTTCTGTCCCAGGGAACCTTTCCTTTCTCATTGCTCCTCTGGAAGGGCTCTACCATGCTCTGTGGAGAGGAAGCACCTTAGATTTATTTATCCCCACGAGGCAATGCTGTCACAAAGCACTCGGTGTCCTTGTTGCCATCCATTCAGAGGTGGTGGCAACCCCTTCCCACAAGAGCAGCCACTAGCCCATAGCTGGTGACTGCTTTACAAACAGACCCAGAAACCAATTCTGGCTGAGCTAAAGCAACTCCCCAACTGCTGCAAGCCCACTTGAGCTGAGCACCTCACCCCCACCTGGGCTTTGGGATCTCCTGCATGCAGCCCCCCCAGCCCCACTACCCTGAATGCTTCCCCTGGGAAAGGATAAAACACCTGAACAGGTCACAGGCAGCAGACTGGCAGCTCACAATTACACTGCTGCCTCTACACAGAGTGACAGACACCAGAGACAGTGGCATGCTGCTGGTTTGGGTTCTAGTATACAAATGCCAGCAGAGATGGAGAGGTGGAACACTTTATGGAAACATGCCTGAGCCAGCTCTCACCTTGCCCCACAAAAACAAGGAGGAGGTGGGAGCAGGGGGGAAACAAGTCCAAAAAAGCCCCATTGAACACAATGTTTTCACGTTCTGCTTTGCTCTGGAAGCAGCCAGCCACACACATTTCACTGCAAAAGACCAGTCACGTTTTTATCTACCAGCTTGCAACATTAGAGTGCAAAGAGTCAGCTCTTCCTTTCAGAAGTGTTCCTTTTTCACTCTGCACACAGACTGAAGTCACATTCATATTGTTTCTACTCCTGAACATACCTGGAGTCAAACCAGTTACTCATTAGTGCAGAGTTTTGCCACACAAGATATGAAAGAGCAGAATGAAGGTGTGTTCAGACTAGCAGTGATTGCCCAGAAGCTTTGCAGGGCTATTTAGAGTTACACACAAAACACCACTGAGGGACAGAAGAGACTCATCCCACCTCCTCTGCCTGAAGGAACACTCCAGTAGCCTTCTGTTGCCTTCTTCATTGTATGTACCTTTAATAACATGGTGTTTGTACAAATTATTAAACCCAGCACTGCCTTTGCTGTTGCCATTCAGATCATTAACTTCAAGTGAACAACCCTCTTTTGGCACTAGCACATGCCCTGTGCCTCTGAGGGAAGATTGAAGCCTTCTTACTGTGCATTATTAGCTCCTTTGCAACATGCATACAGAAACCAGAGTCCTTTCTGGCCAATGCTAGAAAACAAGTTGCCTAATCAACATCAACAAGTTTAGCTCTCATCTCACCTTGAGCAATTTTAAGTGTTGTCCCACACAGAACAAACCACACACACAAAAGATCCCTGAGCAGTTCCTGACATGACTGCTGCACTGTTCCCATAGAGAGTCTCTTCCAGGGAATGGCTGTAAAAATGAAAATAAAAGGAAACAGTGCACAGACTCTGCAGAGTCAGCCTCAAAGGCAGGAACACTTGTTTTAAAATTAAAAATCCTCCCCTGATGCAAGAATATTCTTACATTTTCTTCCCAGCAGCCTCTTGTCCATCTACACAAGGAACCAAAGTGACAACCATTACCAGAGCATTCAAACACCTTTTCATTTTAACCAGCAACCCTTCAACACAGGGAATATCTCACTTTTAGGCAGAAAACATGGAAATAAGGCAAAACACAGGACACAAGCACTCACAGCCTGCCTGTCCTCTGCCTAAGTCAGTCTGTGCTAAACATCCAGGCAAAAGGATGGTTTAACAGCTGTTCCAGAAGAGACCATGGTGTTTAAAAACAGCTTACAAAGGACTCAAGTCAACACATGACCTTCATTTCTTGCACAAGCCATCAATATTCAGCTCCTAATGAGAACCCACTGCCTCACAAAGGGCTTTTCCTTACTCAGCTGTGCTCTAAAGCTGTTCCTGTCCAGGGATAAAGAGATGGGAAGAGACCCTCAGGTCTCTGGAATACAAAGCCAGAAACCCACACACAGAACCACTTTTCCTTTCTTTGGGCTTTCACTGTCAGTGTCCAGCACATCATTATGGATCAGCAAGGTGACTACCAAATCACACATAGGACTTTTTGCCTTGTGTCTTTGACATTCTCTCCAGTGTCTAATACAAATGCTAATTTATGCTTTGCTTGTTCTTTTTAAATCCCAGCACAGGAAAAATTTCTGGTGCCAAATTGTTATTTTAGAGGTTTAATCAGAAAAACATAAGCAGACTAAACAGACAAGTTAACCCTGAGGTTTCAGGTGGAAACCTGGAGAACCTGCAGCTTCACTTAGTGACATTTCAAGGACTTCTCATTTCCCTTTGACCTCAGGTTTTCATTCAAGAGTATATTTTCTTACTAAACCACCCCCAAACAAATGAAAAGCAATCCTACATTATCTCAATTCTCTTCTCCATCCTCTTCCATTGTTCCTCCATCACCAGCTCCAACCACAACCAGAAATCATCCTCTCAGTAAGGAAGAAGTTCTGCTCATTTCTAAGTTTGACAGAGACAGTCCCAGGACTAACAAGAGCTTAAACACCCCTCAGTCAGTCCAGGTGGGGTGAGAAATCATCAGTATAGGTGTAAATGTTCTCATAATGCTCACCAGGAACAAGATTTAATATTAGAATGCATTTTAACAATCTAAGTGCTGACAGACCCTTTAATGAAACAGCTCTAGCATTAAGTTTAGAGTAAATTAAATAATAATCTGGCCCTGAGAGCTTACAGCATAAGACCATGAGTAAGCTCTACAAATCTCAGGTAACTTCACAGAATTTTAAAACACTTAGCAAACACTAATTAAGCATCACATCCAAACTAAGTGATTGAACTCACCACAGTAACACAGTGGATTTTCCTACCTGCACTTCAGGTTGTTCCAATAATCTGTGTTTTCATTCTCCTCAGAGAGAGCAGCCACTCTCCCCTTAGCAACCAGAACAGCCAAACCCACTATGGATGCAGGGCCACTTAAGATATTTTGAGTTGAGTGGAAAAAGGGATCTTCACCTTTTTCAAGCTCAGTCACTGCAAAGTCCAGCATTATTTCCACCCCCCATCAACAGGTGGGTTCCAGGGAAGCAATACTGCATGCTGGCCATAAAGGTCAATCCATATCAGATGTTGGGAGAACAGCAAATATGCTCCTAAAAAAAGCAGGCTTCCCTTCACTCTTCTGGCTGTGCATTAGCTGACAACACAGAGAGGCTGAGAGCCCACAGAGAAGATTGCTTTCAAGCAAAGCTGAACAGAATGATCAGCTCCATTTGCTAATGGACACTCAGCCTGCTGGATGAAGCTAAGAGCAGCCCAAAATACATGTACTGTAGGTATCAGGCCCTAAACAACAGCTATTTTGTGCTACCAGTCAGTTCCTATAGGGCCACTCAATTTATCAAGAGAAAACCACAAACAACCTGCTCCTAAGAAGAAGAAAGTGCTGAGGCCCTTCAAATACACTTGTTAGCAGGGAAGGAACATCAGAATGGAAGTTCTAGTTTCTTCCTTTCAGACAGCAATTCTCAGAATAAGAAAAGTCTACTTAAATTCATAGAGCTGATTCTCTAGAGCAGCCAGGGGAACCATGGCTTCCTTAGCACTGTGAGAACTCCAGAAAACCACCTAAAGAAACACCCTTGGGTGAAAGGAGCTAGATCTATGAAATAGCTCTTTCCCAGACCTAACAATTTTTCTCCTTCCTGCAGGAAGAGCATCTATACCTTAACCAAAGCTGAATTCTACATAACACTTACTAAACCATCTTGAGCTATGTCTATTCAAAGCACATTCATTCCTCGTGTACAGAACCTGTAACAAGTCACCCATGAACAAAATTAAGAAGTAAAACAGAGCCAGAACATGAAACATAACACAAGGCAATACCCAGCATCACCTCACTGGACAAACAGCACAAGTGTTTGTCCGTAAGTAACTCCATAAAGTACAAAGTAGAGCAACTTTCTATTCAGGTAAAATCATTCAGTATATCATAAATATTAATAAAGCATGAAATACTCACAGGGAAAAGCTTTAAAAGAAGCAGCTTCACGTCACACACAGCCTGCAGAAAAAGAATCCCAACCTTCTCACTTGACCTAAAAGCCACCTCTGCCTGGCCAAATAAAAGGGGTGAGGGAAACCTCTCCCAGCTGTCACTGATCAGCAATTAGGCACAATAGCTTAATTGGGCTAATGAGCATCAGGTGTGGCTCATTGAGTCCTGGTACTGCAGAGCTGGAGCAAAACTGTGCCCTGGGAGGAGTGGCTGGTCCCTTCAGCAGGTAAGAGTGTGGCCATGGGAATGCTCTCGCAGTTCAGCTGTGTTAGTCTGTGCTCATCTGCTCTGGAAGGAGAGCCAGCCCTGTGACAACAACATAACCAAGGGGCACAGAAGATGCCTGTTTTAAGGGCAAGGTTACTTCTTGCACCTGTGAGCAATTTTGTCTTTGAACTTCCACCTGGTGCTGGAGTATCTGCTCCTGTCATTTCAGTCACTGGGAAAACTCTTTCACGTGCGTGATGTTCGGGGGTTGGAAAGGAGAAACAAACTGGTGTTGGTTTGGTTTGGTTTGGTTTTTTCCCAGGGAATCAATTCCAGTGAATATTGTGATAGCACAACTCACTAGCACTGGGAGCTGGGAGTGGAGATGGCATCGAAATGTTATGTGACCAGTGTTGCTTTGTCTCTCAGATACTCTAATGTGGGTCTGTTGGGTGGCAAGGGGCAGACTCAACAGGACAAACCCCTTCTCCATCCCCTTCCTTCATCCCTGCTTCTCCCAGTGCCTCTTCCATCGTGTGCTGCTGATGTTGGTGACAGCAAGGTGTCACTCAGCAAGGCTGTACAGAGCACACTCTGGGGAGCCTTTGTGGGGTCCATGCAGCCAGTGCAGGTCAGTTTGGATGATTTATAAAACAGAATCAACAGGAAAGCAGCAGGGTTCGCTGTTCTTTTAGAACGCACAGATTTGACCATGCAAAGAGACAAAGAGTGACCAACTGGTTGCAAACAGATCCTCCTTTGTTCCTGGACAAGTCTGGTGGAAGCATTGTTTGTCTGGGAGGGCAATTATTATTTGCATTAGGACCCTTTTAGTCATCGTTCCTTTGCTCATGAGCCATTGTTTTCCTCCTCTCTGAAACTGGTGCTGGGGGCCAGTTTTCCCAAAGTGACTCTACAGGAAGTTTTTGGCTTCCTGGCTCAGCTTTTGGTGAGCAAACTACTTGCTACAGGGTACCAGCCTAAAATTTCTGAAGGTAAGAAATGTAGTTACATCAGACCCTGATTCAGCAAGTACTGACTCAAGCTTTTCTTTCTGGGACTAGCAGAGAGACTGTCACTGTGCAAACAAGTCACTCATTGTCACTGAAGATTAAAACCTGCTGCTTGTTTAATTTTAATTTTAATGAGTGGAAACTTCAGGAGGGAAAAAAAAATAGGCTGTGTAAAACATTAGCCTGAGGATCACAGAATTTGGCCCAAGATCTTTCCCAGTTTCACTGGAATGGTTGAATACGCACTGCCAAAAGACAACTGTGCCATATAATGTAGCCCGGTGCTGTATAGAATATCTAACCAAAGGAATTATTGACATGCTGAAGGCACTACAGAGGCAAATAAAGTTCACTAGGTAGGGCTTGCTTAATTTCTTATTAATGCTTCTTTCTCTGAAGGGGTAAAAACTGTTTTCAAATAAGGAGACATTCCTCTCAGAAGCCATCTGGCTTCTTCAAACGCTTTTTGGGGAAAAAAAATCTCTGCTTTGTAATACATAATCATAATTTTTCTTCCATTGAGTGATGCTGTAGGAGAACTTGTTTCTAGCCTTGCTCTTGAATAGAATTTCTGTTATTTGTAACAATCTCTGTGTACCAAAATAAATTCTTGATTTTCCTGGTACCTCACTCTTAAAGTGCCTTGGTAGGATCATCACTGCTTATCCACTCTTTGGCTTGTCACAAAGCTTAAATGTCTTTGAAACTCTTTCAGGGTTTCTAGATGAAATGAAACATTGCCATTGTGAAAATAATTCTTTAAAACTGTTGCAGAGGGCTGTCTCGCAGTCACATTGCTGTTATTACACACAAACACCAGGGTGTCTTCACATGTGATGGCCCCAGGGAGTTCAGGCTGTGCAGAAATGCCTGGGGTTATGCTGATGCTGGATCCTTCAACATCCTGCTCAGTGTCCTCCAAGTCCCAGGACATTCAGCAAACCTGGAGGCAACTCTAGATGACTTCTTGGCAAGGAGAAGACTTATGAGCATCAGGAGGCTTCTGCTCTTTTATTTATTTTTCTTTTTTCAGTAAGTATGCAAGGAACAAAAAGCCAAGGTGAGAGGATTTCATATTTACCTCGAAAAGCACAATAATTCCAAGGCAACTCCCTGACAAAACTGCTGCTGCCCCAGCTCAGGCGATGGCCAGAGTCTCAAATGAGTGGCATTTTGTACCACACCAGCTCTGCTGAGTCCACAAGGACCTAAGCTGAGTCCTCCATGTGTCACTCAGACCAAATGCCCCCCTGACTCCAGAGCAAACCCTGCCTGATCAATGCCTGCAGGATGCAGCCCTGGAGCCTGTGGTTCACTGCTGCTGCCAATTAATGGAGAATAGCATTCCCCTCACTGACCAGGGATCGCTTCTGCTGGGTCCTTATTAACCTTTACAGGTTCTGCCAGTGCCCAGAAGGCTTAGCTGAGCTTGGAGAGACAATGGGTAGGTCTCAGTGAAGAGAGAGCATCTCTCTCCAGGAGTCAAAAGGCAATACCTCCAGGAGCAAGGGCGAAAAGTAATATGCAAGTGCTGTCACTCTGCCCTGGGCCCTATCCATCAAAATGTGTTATCTTCCCTTGAACTCAAAGAAAACAAGGTGACATCCCTCTGTTGCACATGGGAACTGCTAAGGTTATCAAAAGCCACTTGGCTACAATCACAAAGACACACTTTAGTTAGGCCAAGAAGGTAAAAATGCTTCTTTGCATTCCAGCTGAGAAAAGGCAGAAAGAAAGAAAGGAAAAAATCACAAAGAGAAGGGGAAATAGGGTGTAGTAAATTGCTATATTTCTAAAACCTAATTTTTCAGATTTTGCTTCCAGCCCTGGGGAGCTGCCAGATTGCTTTGCAATGCAGTGTTTTCCTTGGTGTTTTGCTTTCCTTATTACCAGGTGCTAAACTGGCCAGGCTTCCCACTTGCCTCTCACACAACACTCTTGGACCTTTGAAGCAATAATGTATGCTCTCAGATGTTGCACAAATAACCATGTCGTGTTTGCCAATTACACCCTACTTCTCTGTTGTTAACAAACCGTGCAATTTCGAGTTTCCTGTAATAAATTCAAGCGTAATTATCTTGCAATCTTACAGGTATAAATGTAATTAAACCAGGGAAACGTAGTAATAATTACCAGGTAGAGACCAAAGACACTGTGTTGATCCCGAATGCTTCTGTATGATGCTAATCATGTCACACGGTATCTGTAATTCTTTGATACTTTCCTTAATATCTCGGAGAACAGCCATGTGAAACTGATTATCTTGTACATTATTAACTGGGGCCTTCAAGTTAAATTGACTTTTCAGCTTGCAAGGCAATCACAAATCTTACAGAGGACAGAGATGTGACAATTTCATTCTTAGATAACAATGCAAATGTGAGACCCAGCTATGAATAACAACTGCAGTCCATCACACCAAAGTAGTTTCATGTTAAATTGCATTGCTGGGTAATATTTTTTTGAGATAACAGAGATTCCTATGCCCTGCATCAGCTTCCTGTCAGGAAACTTCATCTGCCAAACTTCCTGCTTGCCACAGTGGGGAAGAAGAAGACAATAAAAGAGTTTCTTTACCAGGATCATTGCATGGCATAGGACATCTGTGGGGGGAACTGCTTCCAGCTGGGCAGGAAAAACAGTGAACTAACAGCAAAAAGGCTTGACAAGAGACAAGCAGAGTGAAGAGGACGAGTTCAAAACATGTGGGACCTCTGAAAAAAAATACACCTGGGTATCTCTTCATTTTTCAACATGAGACCAGCATGATTTTGTGGGTGTTCTGTACTTTCTGAAGACATAGAGCAGTTCAACAAATTATTTGCTTTTTAAAGCCCACAGAAGTACTCATGTCTTACAGAGATAAAATGAGAAGTTCTCAAACATTGCCTAGGGTACAGTAGTAATATCTTCCCAGCAGGCAAAGCCAAAAGGTCAGAGCTGTTAGGTGACATGCACCTCTCTACAGAGGAAGCACAGAAGGTGAAGGCCCAGTGCATCAAAAAGCTATTGCTCATGCAAAGGCACACATGAAGGCAGCAGTTTTGCCTAATTGTTAACAGAAGTTCTGCTGGCTTTTCATCTCCCCGGGGCTCATTCCCACTTCATCTGCTAATACAGCAAGTTATACTGAATTGACTGTCGTCAAAGTTTGCTGATCAGGACCCAGTCTTTCAAGCTGGCAGCAAGCCTGGAGTATGGATTTGTCACAATAATGAGCAGGGCTGGGATATTTTGAATAAACATGGGCTCCCCTGGTGCAGGGCCAATTTGCCATCTGAATATGAGAAGTGTAGTTATGGGCATTAAATGCCAGAACACTAAAAGCTTGGAGACTCCTGAGAGCCCTACCATGAGCCAGCTCCCCTATCCTGTATGCCTAAGCAAAACACGAGAGATAAAAACCCTGGGTGGCATTTGTACTTCCAAAGCATTTACATTTAATTTAATAATATTTGTAATGCATTCAGTGGATAAGCCGTGGCGAATTTCAACACTCCTTTATACCTCAGCCAACCTGAGCTCCCCAAGGGGCTGCTGACTAGAATGAAAGGCTGGGGCAAAGCAGAGGATTACATGAGGCAGCATTTCTGGGGGCAGTGGCACAGTCCTACCACCCCCTGTCTGCAATGCCAGGCTGCTGCTGCCCACCAGGAAAGAGGATTCCAGCTGTAGGGGAAGCTGTAACTGGGGCTCTTCAGCTGCCCAGTGTTTCTTCTTCTGTTTCAGCACTGACAACCTTTGTTCCTACTGTCTTCGAGGTGTCCTGATGTCCCTGTTTTGCTGCCTAAGCTCTTTTCCTGGCAAGACCCAGCAGCAAAGAGGTTCCCCTTCAAGCTCTCAGCCTCCACAGGTTTTGTTCCTGCTGCCCTGAGAGTGGTTGCCAGAGCTCCAGTGCTGAACTCCTCCACCGTGTATAAGCACAAAATCCAGTTTAATCTAGTAATGGGCTGTGATTTCTCTCTTCTGTAGGACTACAGACATGTTACAGCCACGTTTAGCACCCCAGGGTGCCCCTTTGCCTTGCATGGTCATGGTCCTGGCATAGTTCGGGGATGACCTGCCCTCATCATTGCTCAGCTTAGCTGAGAGAAGAGACATCTCCTCAGGGGGAGGAAAGAAATCACCTCCTGTAGGAAAAAGGTGGTTTTCCCTCTCTAAAAGGCAGCAGAGAACAAACCTGGTTTGGCACATGATCTTCTCTGGGGGTTTGTTATTGCTGCTATTCCCTTTTCTCCCTTTGCACGGTAACTGTTTTGTGTCAGGGCTGACAAACACCTCATGTTGCTGATGGTGAGTGCTGGATGAAGGACCCACCTGCCTGGGCAAAGTGAGGATATGTGACCATTCATCAGTCCCAGAAGATCATGTAGCAGAGCTAAACTTCCACACCATCAGCTGCTGCCTTCACATGCTTGGCCCAGACATTCCTACACCCCATAATCCAAGAGTGCAGACTGGTCTGTCACCCTGGCTAAGGATGGCTCAGACACTTCTGTGGCACCCCCAAAGTGATCCACTCTTGTCAGATCCACGTGGGGAAAGGCTAACTTTCCCCAGCCCTTCCAAAGCTCATTTATTAAGCTCATTGCATAAGCACGGGGAAAAGCCTGCAGTATGAACTTTGACTAATATAATACAATTATATTCTAGCAGTAACTAGCCAGACCTAAAGCACATCATATTCCCCACAATCATCAAGCTAAGAACAGCTTTCTGCTGCAAGGTAGAGTCTTGTTTCCCTTTGAACAAAATCCTACCTCACTTCTAATATGAAACTCTCCAGAGGAAAGAAGGCAGAGCTTTTTCTGATGTAGAACACCTGCTCCAACCCATTGATTCACGTGGGACACCCAGAAACCCACACAATGGTGCTTTGTTACAGATGCTGGAACACAGATTGTTAAAAGCAGTCACAACCCAACATTAGCACCTCAAAGCTTTGGTAACCGGGGCAGTGTGGAGAGCAGGCTGGTGAAACACAGACCGAGAGAGAAACCCTTCTCTGAACAAACCACCAACTAAACTTGCAGGGCAGAGCATTGTGTGGAGTTATTTTCATGTTTAACTGGAGGACAACTGGGGCAGAGTGGAGAGAGGTTTTCCACAGGAAGGCACATAATAAATTTTGCTGCACGTACGTGGGTTTTCATTAATGTTCACCGATGCAGCTCTTGTGACTTAGACACAAGATGCAATCCTACTGTCACCTGAAAAAGAAGCATATGGAACAAAACCTGTGTTTTCCAGCACCTTTAGCGGGTGTTGCTACCCTGACATCCCTGACTTCAGTGCTACAGCAAGCACAGGCAGCTCACAAGGAGCTGGTGCCCTGCCTCGTGTATATGCAAAGAAGGTGAAATACACCCTCAAGCAGAAGGGTCTGGGTATCACATCTCACTTCAGCCTTCAAAAGACACTCCAGCTGATACAAGATATTAGAATAAAACATACCCCAAGACAGCAATGTGTCAATACCAACATCTTGACGTACCGACTTTGTTCCTCCAAAAGAACCCCAAACCCCCAAGAGTTCAAGAGGCAGCTTTTACTCTTGGCTAGGTGTAGCTGTGAGGATGAAAACATGATGACAAATCTAAATCCCGATGAAAAACTGCCAGGGGCCCACAAGGCTGCCAAAGTACAGTAGGTAGGCTTTCACATAATTGCAAGTCTTCCTTTCTCAAATGCCCAACCTGATTGACCAATTAAAGCGTTTAATTCTCTGAGAAAGAGTCTATCATTAACTGTAATTTGTTCTAGTCTCACCGGTCCTTTCATGACTGCCTCTGGTGAAAGAACCATTATGTATGATCTCAATCTCCGTATTATAATGTGGAATATTTGATAGTTTGCTATAAATAGGAATTGATTCATAAGGAAAATAATTAATTCATTGCTAGTCCTTTACCAACTACTTAATGACTGTCAAGATACATTAAACATTCTTAGCCCTACACTAGGGCCTGAGTTTATTCTTGGCTAACACATCTGACTGTATTATGCACTCAGTGAATTAATGCCAAGTGAAAAATAGTCTCAGTGACTACAAATAAATTTTAGAGTGCTTTATTTCATCATAAATATTGACACTGATCATTATAAATGCCTTCCAAAAGAGGTGATCTTATTCACTAGACAATCTATCATCATTAAAAAGAAAGAGAAAAAAAAACAAAACCAAAAAAAAAAGCCAAACAAAATGAATAAAACAAAACAAACAAACAAAAAAGCCAACCCAGTCCAGCATATCATGTTATTCTCATGCTTTCCTGCTTATTCTCAGCTGAAAGAGCTTGACACTGTGCAAGGCCCTGTACGAGTTACAGGTGCTTTTTAAGCTGTATTACTTGATAGGTGATTAGCAAGATAGGACAAATCCATTCATGTGTTCAATTTTATCAACCCTCACTTCCATGTCACGTCCATGTATCAGTGTAATTACCAGAGTGCATTATTTTTTGACTTCAAAGCACAGCAGGGTCACATCCCCTGCTCCCGTCCAGCCTCTCCTCACAGAACCAGCTGCAAAGATTGAGCCCAGGCTCTGAGAGCCCCTTATTTGCTGTGCCATTCAGGGCTTCCCTTATGGCAGGTTCCCAAGTCCCCAGGGGAAAGGTGCTGCAAAGGTGTCCAAAAAAAGCCTAAAATCTGGCCTGTGTGACAGGGAGGGCCCAGGGAACAGGAACAATATTTTGGAAGGCTGTGTGTCTCTTACACCAGGGTTCATTCCCAGCTCTTGCATTTCCAAGGCCCAAGGAGGAATATCTGTTATGCTACAAGAACACAAATCCACAGTTTGTATTTTCAAAGGAAACAAAGCAGAGCCAGGCACTGTGGTCTACAGGGAAGGTCTGTGATGTACAATTACACCACAGAACAGTCCCTTGCATGATGGATATTGGGACTGGGAACAACCTGGAGGCTTCTCCGGGAGTGTTTATGGATTCAGCATGAGAGCTCATTATTTGTGATCTGCTCTGGGTACATACAGAGTGTGAATTCAATAGCAAGTTTCCAGGGAATGCAGCAGGGATGGATGACTACAGTCCAGGTAAGTCCCTCAAAACCCCCCCAGGATTACTGAATTGCTACCTTTTCTATTTCCTTTCTCCAGTCACTTTAAATAGGCTGAGAAAGCACAGAGGAATGCCAAAGTCGGTGGATGCTTCAAAGACATTTCCTAAGAGAAAAGGGAATACACCCAAACTTTAGAGTCTACACCAGATAGGAAGTTAAAACCAGCTAAAGAAGCAATTTTCTGAAGGAGCTGAGGGGCTCAGGCACAAGTTACTAAAGCAGCTTGGTGTTTTCTGGTGGGAGTGACTGTTGTAGGCAGACAATTGCCCAGGAAACTTTGCTTGGGCCATGCCTGTCTGCTCTTGCAGGAGCAGTGCCAGCTCTGCCTGACCTGCCTCCTGTCTGCTCAGGCTCAAACAGGGCATCCTGAGCCACCTGGAAGTTCTTTGCTGCAAGCCAGCCACTTTCCCAAGTGGAACGTGGTTCCTCACCTTCCTTCTAAGGCCCCACCCCACCAGGTAATAACAGCATCAACCCTGGCCAAGGAACATCTATTTGTGACTTCCATAACCCCACGCTAATCCCTGCAACACATTTCCTGCCATGGTACTTGGTGTCCCACTGATCATATCACTGTCAAATTAAACCTATCCTTGCAATTTTTAAGGGAAGTCACCCATGACATTTGAACACAGTACAGACACTTGAAGCTTTGCTTTGTTTCAATAAACCAGGAAGAGATGGAATAACGAGCCTTGGAACCTGCAGGAAATGTGTAGACCTATCACCAATCCAAGAGAAAGGAAGGTCTTTAGTCAATATTCCTGAGGCAAAAGCCTTAAAATACATATATTGCCTTGTATATATCATATTATATAAAATAAGGAGCTGACATGTAACACTAAAAATGTATATATTATATATATATACACATTTTCTATATACACATTTTATATATACACATTTTATACACAGATACACACATATATATACACATTATATATACATTAAGAACTACTGTCTTGGTTTCCTCTTGGACCTTCCTCCAGATGCATTCACTAACTAGTGAAAATCCACAAACTGTAATCCTAGTAAATTAAAATCCTACTTTGCTAAATTCGAGATTATTATATTCAAAAATGCATTCCTTGCTAGCTACAACAGGCCTCGTGTCCTACAAAAGCTGCTTACACGTAACAGCAGCACAAATAGGAAGAAAAGACTGGCAATCCAATTATTTAAATCCTGATTCAAATGAGGCCGAGGAAGCCACAGTAATAAATCACCTCAGAGCACAAAATACACTTTTATGGAAAATCCAGGGCAGGTAAAGAAGCAGCAGATAGTGTGGAAATAGACCCTTCCTGGTGCCCCAAAAAGCAGAAATTTATACAATAGACAGATAGGGACTAATGTTTACCCAGGTACAGAAGCATGATGTATTCCAGCTCAGCCCAGCTGCTATTGGAAATGTTCCTGTGACAAAGACTCTGATTTCTGAGTGCCATTTATCTGACAGGGGACAGGAAGGCTTCATTTACATTTCCCTCTCCTCTGTAGCCCTTCTTCAAGGAACTGTTCAGCACACAGTAGCAGAAGGAAGACATATGGCCCTAAATAATATTCCTCACAGCCTCAATGCCTCAGTCTGCAGCAGAACCTTTCCAGAGGATGCTTAAATTCAAATAACAGCAGCATTATTCAGCAGACACGTTGTTATCAGGCTAGTCCTCTATTCTGGGAATAAAGACCATTCCCAATATTGGAGCTGTCTTGGGAGCACTGAGGATTGTCCTTCTTCCTGCAGAGGGCTGGGAATGGACAACAGTCACATTGATGTGAATGGATGTCAAGGAGCAGGACTCTTCTGGGCTCTGCCACCCAGGGCATGCATGGAAAATCACCTCATTACTCTGAGCCCCAGATGTGCTAATGATATGACAGAGACAGGAATTAGAGCTGCCTGAAAGCTTATGAAGCCAAAAAGTAGTTTTGGGTGGAACAGATGCTGGTTGCAAGAAAATTCCTATTTTTGTATAAATGTTTGGGCTGTTTGTAATAAAAAATTCACAAATGCCAGATTTTATGTATTTTTTATTTTATTTGACATTTTTGGCAAGGAAAACGCAAAGCTTTTCAATGATTTCCAAGGGAAAAACAAAAATTATCCTCTTTCCCTAAAACCTTCCTTTAGTTTTGTGGGGGGAAAAAAAAAAAAAAAAAGGCTGACAAAAATAAGAAAGTAAATCTTTGACCAGACTTAATGAATCTTGCTTATCATAGACAAATACTTTGGCTCCAAGGCAGCATATAAGAGCCAACTGCTGTTATAGATCAGCTCTCTCTTGATGGTCCAGTGATGCTGAAGTCATCGTCCAGCTGACAGCAGCCTGACTTCCACAGGCCAGGCTGGTCACGCAGGTGGAGACAAGGTCAAGTTGTGTTGAAAGGACATTTAAGTCCCATGCTGAACCATTTTGCTGCCACTTACATGGGCAAGATTAAAATGGGCTGTGTCAGGGTTAAATGACTATTTTGCTTGAGCCAGTGGCTCAGATATTAAATCAAATGGAGAGCTGGTGGTACCTAAGAAGCTTTTTTTGTGATGATCAAGGAAACCATGTCAGTGCTGTGCCTGTTAAATACTTGTTTAAGCAGCTCTCACCAGGTTCACTTTCAGGCACAGTGAAGGCTCTGAAAACCCAGGGCTGTCTCAACAGATCACTAAAAACAGACCAACATCAGCAGGTTTTAAACCACTTCCCTATGACAACACACGATATTTCATTCACTTTACTGAATGAAATATCACAGCAATGGCTGCAACTACACAATGTTTAAAAACATACAGTGTTTGTGTGTTGGGACACCCAGCAGCCCTGAAAATATATTAGCAGTGTTGGGAAGGAGAGACAAAGGGATCTTCACAACACAAACACATTTATTTCCTAGCACTTTCCCGAAATAGTTCTAATGGATGTGGTGGTTATACATTCTTCCCCCCAGGGCTTTCATTTGGATTGCCTGGGGTAAATGATTTTGATAACGTTGCCTCTGCTTTCTGTGGTTTGAAATAAAGCTATTATTTCCGAATGGACTTTCCAAATAACAGTGGAGATGAGAGGCCATCAAACAAACATCTGCTGTGAGCCTTGGGGATGCTGACTGGAAACGGTGGCAGAGGCATTGTTTGAATAGGCAGTCCAGAAAATGCCCATTTTGATTAATGTGTACAGGCATTAGTCTCAATCATCATTTCCTTCCAAAAGAAAGACCTTGGAAAGGCAGCACTTGAACCCAGCTGTATACACTGCTTTGGACATGTTCATAATGTCTCTTTCAAAACAGGGCTTGCTGGGCTACTTTCCTTGACCTGTGGGAAGAATAGACAATAATCTGAAGTATCCTAAATGCAGCTAATTGCTCTAAACTGCATCTGGGCACAAAACAGAAATAAAAGATATTTCTCTCTCCCAGTAAAAATCAGCTACAGGAACCATTTATGGAGGGGAGAAAAGAGTGTCGGTCATTTGACATAAATCAGTTCCCTTTGGTGTTTGCAAAACAGAGCAAGACCATGACATGTGAGCAGACTGAAATTACAGCTGAATAAATTTATAGGCTTGTTTTCATTCCTTTTAAAAAGAGACTGTAAAGTCTAAAGGCAATCAACTGACGGGTTTGGTCCACTTCTGTCTAATCAGTGCTTCAATTGATGCATCTCCTAAAAATACTTGAGACTGAAACTGTCAGATGTTAACAGTATCTCTTCTTGTGCCATTAGATAATATGCAATCAGTGATTATGGGCAGCAGTGAAGCTTCTTAATTCAATGACTATGCACCACCTATCTTTCCCATTTTGCTGACAGAAGATCCAGCTGTTTCTGGTTCCTATCAATGCACTTCAAAGATTGGCAAGTATAGCTACAAAGTTAAAAATAGGAACACTCTGCATCCCACATCAGTCACCCTCTTGTAGCAAAAAAGAATTTCAGAAAGTTCTTGAATAGGCCAGAAAGAATGGGATTTATTTTTAATAAACAGTAGACATTCACACTGGTAATGGTTGTGATCTATTTTCTCCATTAACAAAAAATGGCAATATCACTGGTGGATGAGTTGACTCTTGGGCCACTTTGCTTCCAAAAGAACTATGCTATGTAGGGAGACTCTTTTATGCTGCTGTATTAGTCTTCAAGTCGGTCCCTGCCTGCAAAGTGGGTTAATATTTGGTCCATGGAGACAAACAGTACAGCTGTTTGCTCTTCCACTGCTTCATGGCTTCTTCTGTGAGATTGCATTTGCTGTAAAAGTTTGAAGGAATAAAGTATTTGGGGAACTTGAATCAGAGAGAGTGGATTTGCCTTAACTGATGTCAGGATTTGTGTCTTTCTTGATGTGAAAGGTGGTGACATGTACCACATCAAAGCTCAGGCAATTACCTCTGTGACCAAAGAGTGATGTCACCCTCTGGATCTCACTGGTGGGGCTGCATAAAGATGAGTTAGTGCATGCAGGTGTCAAAATGGCTGTACAACAAAATCCACTCACAATTAAATAGGTCTGACTGAGGATAAAGAATATTATTAACTTAAAAATGTCATAAAGAAGTGTCTGACCACTGAATTCCTAGAGCGGGACTGTTTTATCCATGGCATGTGCATGACAGCCCTGGACACTGTGTTAACTCCAGGCAGTTTGGTTTAATCACTGCTATTTTCAGATGCCTGTAAATAGGGGCTCCTGGAAGCAGTGACTATGATTATTCTATGCATTTATTCAGGGTTTGTGCCATATGCCAAGCTCCACTGGCACGTGTACTCCTCAGTCACCAAGGCTTGGCCATGAATACCCACCACAGAATATTTGTGCTGGTACCTGAGTTCATGTGCAATGAATATGAAATGAATATGAGAGCCCCCTCAAAACAATTTTTGTCAGGTCTCTGAGGGCACTTCCAGCCATGACTGTCCCTGCACAGCCTCCCAATACCAGGGGCAATCCTCCCCATCACAGAAGGATCACAGCAGGCACGAGATCAGAGAGCACAAGGGCAGCAGTGACATCTCTCTTCCACTTCCCAGAGTAGATGTGCTCCTCTAGATGTGTCTGTAGGTCCAAGAAGCTGCTCTGCTCTATGGCACACTTGCCTGGCTGCTGTCAGCTTTTCTGGGGTACAGGTATTCAGTCTGCAGTGGGCCCAAGTCATTCCCTCTCCCTGCCCCAGCCCTCCCATGCTGCAGGGGCAGTGAGGGAGCAGGGTGGAAAGCTGGGCTGTGCTTTCCCATGGGGACATGCCCTCAGGTCCTCCCAGCCTCCTTTATGTGATGAACAGAGACCAAAAGGGCTGCAGTCTAGCCTGAGGTACTTTATCTGACTTGTCTCTAAGAAATACCACAGTCCCAATAGCAAATTTTTTGCAGAGAACTATTTATGGTCAATTCACAGCCTGAAGAATAAATGCCATTGCAGAATTAAAATACATTTGAATTACAAAGCTGAAGAAATTGTGTTCTGCTTTCAGGGAGACCACACACACAAATAACCAGAAGCTGCCCTCACTGCACAGCCTTTACTTCCAAACTTCTGCAAGGACTGGGAAGGAAAGCAACACCAGCACTGCCCTCAGGGATCTGCTCCAGGGTCTGCCAGGCCAGCAGGGTCCCTAAGACCCCCAGAGCCTGCCCAGGAACATTGTCCTTCCCAAAACTTGCTTCTCCCTGGACTGGCTTTGGTCACTTCTGTGCTCTTGTTTGTCTCTTGTGGCTGGTTTTCCTTCTTTCATCCCCGTTGGGTGTGGATTTGCTAGTGGGAGCAAGGAATGAACCCCAAAATAAAGAAGAATACATTCAGAATACATTTAAAATTATCTGAATGCAAGGCACGGGTATGGATTATATTTCCCTTTAAGTCTAGCATTTGTTTGCACTGTGGGTATTCATCTACCCCATTGGCACTCAGAGGGCTGACAGGATCTACCCACTGGTCTCTGACCCAAGGACAGAAACATGGGATCCAGAAAGATGGGGGAGAAGCCAGGCTGTCCAAAGCACAGCAGCTTCTGTTCACAGGGATTTGTCAGGCCCTTTTCCCTTTTGGCTCAAAACTAGGCTAAAAAAATAGAGCTGAAATAAGTGAATTTACCCAGTTTCCATGGCATGGCTGGAGGGCTGTCCCCATGGACAGGTTATATTTTAGGGACAAAGTTCCCCCATGTGAAGTAAAGCCACCCTTACTTGTGCTTGGAACAGACGAGTTCCCAGTATTAGGGCAACTAAATGGGAAATTGGTATTTTCTCAGTCAGATAGGAGGGTTGAAATTGCTTTAGCTCTGCCTGCTTCCTGGTGTATCTTTTACAGCTATATCCCTCCAGCCTAGTCTCAGGTTTTGCCTAGGTCTGGTTTGGATGCTGGATAGATAATCTAGATGTGCTAGACACAACTATTTTTCTCCCTTCCAGCCATATCTGGAACCTTTACACGGAACCACCAGAAGCTTCGTGTGCTCATCAATTAGCCTTTGCTCAAATGAGATTTTCCTCAATTATTAAATGTCCTTCCCTTTTCCCCTCCCCATTTGATTCTTTTCTATCTTTATGCTCTGTGGAGATTTTCAGAGGTCTGGTGGGAGGATTACAAAAGCAGTAAGCGGATTATGGAAAAGTAGCTTTTTGGTGTACCCAGCATAATACAAAGTAGGATTGTTTATAACTTTATTCCCTTATCAGTTATTGCTGCGTGTATGCTGATGTACTTGGAGGTCTCTAAATAAAATTAGAGGGCCAAAGGTAACGGAATTATTTTAATTGGCACATTAAGGAACACACTTGCCAAAGAAAAGATCATGTGTACAGTACTGCTAATAAGCAAAGTTTGTCATATTCATATTAAAAGAAACTCTGGAAAAAGGGGTAATCTCATGCAGAAGGACACAGGACTTCTGCAGGTCGAATTGATCTGTCTGTGAAAAGACGATTGTCCTTCATTTTGACGATTCTCTGGTTTCTTTATGTTTTTAACTCTTCAAAGCAAGGAGTGCCTTCTTACCTAGCCCAGCAGAGTGAGAACCTGAGCTAGATAAAGACCTCATTTATTGCTAATTAAGAATAAAATTGCTCAATATTTCTCCCTATATCTATGTTGGGAAATTTACTGCATATATTCACTTCAGAGTAAATCGTAAGGAAAATAAAAATTCATCATCCTATCACCAGAAAGTCCAAAGAATGCAAAACTGGGTGTTTCATATTAGGCTCTTCCACTTTCACCTTTGCCACTCCTCCTGTGTCCAGGAAGGATTTGGTACCCAGACCTACCAAATGATAGACCTGAGATGCTCAGATGCTCAGGTAGCAGTTCCTCTGACTTCAGGGGTTCCTGTAGCTTTCAGACAAAGCTGTGGAAAGAGAGGGGAGAAATTAAAAATTAATTGCTCTATCAATGAAATGAATATATGCTCTGGCATTTGATTGTCCAGCAGAAGCAGTCAGGCAGTTATTTATATTGCTGACAATGTCAATAGCAAGGTGCAGTGCACTGCAGTGTGGTTGTGTTAATGAATTAATGAAAATGGGGGTATTTTTAGATCGTGAACAGGTCTGAGAAATGAACTCTACAACTCTTCAGGGGAAAACAAAACAAAGCAAAGCAAAGCAAAGCAAAACAGAACAAAACAAAACAAAACAGAACAGAACAAAACAAAACAAAACACTGTGTTCAGGTTTACCCGTATTGAAAGCCATTCCCTTACCTCCTGACAAAGAATAAATGAGAGTAAATGTCAAGCCAAGGCAGTGATGACCCCTGATTTCTTGGAAAATGCCTCGATTCTTTAAAAAGAGCAGTAGGAGAACAGGCTGAATGACTAAGTGGTCGATTGTGCCCTCTGGAAAATCCCGACGATGGTGTTGAAATTGCTGAACTTCCCTAAAGGCAGGATGGGTTGTACTGGGCAGAGATGTTGGGATCTGCACTCCGACAGCTCTGCCTCCCTCCAGCACCACACCGGGCTCCTTCCCCACATCTGGCCGTAGGGGAGGAAAAGGAGGAATAGAAATCCTTCTCTTTGGCTTTTTCCTCCTTGAAACCTGAGCTGATTTCGAAGAGTATGCCCATATTTTCCCTTCTCTTCCTCTCCACCTCCTGTTCCCAAAGGCATAGGTGTTAGCACGGGGGCAGATGCTGAAACCCACGCTGCCCTGACCTAGGAAAACATTTGGGGTTGGGAGGGTCAGAATCCCTAATCCCTGTGCTGCCCCCCAGCCCCAGAGCCTGCTGCACTTTGCTTTAGTCCCTCTCCGTGGGAGGCAGCAACTGGTTCTCCTGGGATAAGGCTTCCAAGTGGATGTCATTCCATGTGCATTCCTGTGCTTGGCAATTGTGCAGCTTGTGCTGTCTCATTTCGCTGTGCTGTGTGGAGGCAGAAGGTGCTCCTAAGAGAGCCTGAAGGAGGTGCTGCACACACTTCAAGGACTACCTGGGTCAGGTATCGAGAGTCAGAGATGGTTTCTCTATTGAACAATTACATATAAAGCACACATACCTATAAACGTGCTGTAAATAGATATATATATAGAGAGAGAGAGAGAGAGATTTCCCCCTTTCAATGTGTTTTAAGGGTTTACATAACAAGCCAGCAATAATAACATTAAAATACTCTGTAATTCAGGCTATTAGAAAGGCTGACTGTGATACGTGCACTACTGCAGATTTTTCAACCAGAAGCAGCCTTGCTGTCCCTTTTAACACACCTACCTCCACAACTGAGACAGACACATCATGTTCATTACTTTCTAGGCTGACTTAGGATCTCCTTGTGCTCTTAGAGACAGTGACTGCGGTGCAGCCAAGCTGGGGGATTCTCCTATCCCACCCTGCAGACATTACTTAACACTTACTTTCTCTCTGAAAGCTCCTCCAGGTTAAGTTTTCCTGATGCCGGCAATTCCCAGCTGAACGTCAGCACAGCAATATCCATCCCTGTGGTGAACCCGGGCAGATTTGTTGTTGGTTGCTAAAGGCAACTAGTTCTCGATTGATGGTTTCCATGAATTTTCCACCAGCAGGGTGGATAGCCTGGGCTATCGTGTTTCCAGGGCTCTGCAGGCAGGCAGGGGCAGTAGGAATAGAACAGGGAAACTGGAAGACCTTCAAAGGTACCTGCCTTTGTGGTTCAGGTGCTTGTGAGTGGGTTGTAACCACAGCAGCACAGGGAGTCTGGAAGTGACACCAGTTGCACACTGTATAAAAGAGAGTAAAACAAACCAAAAAAGTTTGCAAAGCTCTTTGAGAGCCATTAATATTAAATCCCTGCTCTTTTCTCTTTCCCGTGCTAAAGTCATCTCGGTGAGGCAAATCTCTTTTAAAATATTTATCAGAAGAAAAGCAAAACGGTAGGAAAGAGATTTGCACAAGACCTGTTTATCAGTCCTGGGCGTGTGAGCCAATCCATCAGCCCCGCGGTGATTCTGGGTGTAGTTTTCTCTGCCTGGCTCGTATACTTCAGACGATATGAAAGGATTTCAATGTGCACTTGAAACATTTTTTTTCCCCAGATTTATCCTACCAGTATTTTTCTCTAACATGAGTATTTGTCTCTTTAAAGGTCTGGTTTACATTACATAGTCGCTTTGTATTCCATGCAGATGAAAAGCACATGAATCTCCACTCCTCTCCCATTATAATGCTCCTTTCTGAAGGAAAACATCTCATGTGTTCTAAAAAACCGCTGTTATTGCAAAGTTTTAAAAAACCTGTTGATGACTCATTGGGAAATGGTGAACAACATCACTTTAAGAGCTTTGCCTTATATCCATTCAGTCTTAGATATCTCTGCCAAAAGGGTGCAAACCACTTCTTGTAGGTGGGGCTGGCAGCCCTATTGTTAGTATTGCTTAAGGACATTTACCAAACATTAGATATTTTAGCTAAAATTTCCACGCTGAGTATTTACCTAAACTTGAATTACATGGGAAACTCTTAACCAGGAGTTACTCTTATCTCTAAGACCAGGCCTTGGTTATATTTTCCCTTGTCAAAACACTCCGGTAATCTTTCTCAGAGAGGCTTTAATGCCCTTAGCCTTTGAAAAAAGAACACGAAATTTCCCTTTGCGAAAGCCTGCCCCAAATGAACCACATTAGGAGGCTCTGAGAAACTGCAGGCACCATCTGACCAAATCCAGAGACTGCATCTCTCTGACCAGCTTGTCGAGGGAACAGAACGGGGAGGTCCCTGCCTGGCTCCTTCTCTTGGCCAGGGCATCTCAGCCCTCTCAGGGTCACTCTTATCAGGCTCCTTCACACACCTCACTAATCTCATCCAGAATGGCTCTGCCAGCAGTCAGAGGTAGGTCTGAGTGACAGAAGCACTGGGGAAAGATGAATGGTGACAGCAGGACCTCGGGAAGGGGAGCTAGGGAGGGACGAGGAGGTAGGGAGACCTCCCACTTGCTGGCAGTGAGCTCTGAGATCAGCACACGTGTTGTAAAACAGCCTCACAGCTTGATATTCTGAGGATTTACTGACGCACCTCTGCCCTATGCACCTGGCATCCTGGGGCAAGCAGGGCTTTCAGTTCAGTTCAGTTCTGGATTTGTGGCTGCCCCTGGATCCCTGGGAGTGTCCAAGGCCAGGTTGGATGGGGCTCTGAGCGACCTGGGATAGTGGAAGGTGTCCCTGCCCATGGCAGGGGGGTGGAAGGAGATGATCTTTAAGGTCCTTTCCAACCCAAACCATTCTAGGACTTTGGCTCCTTTAGCCTGTGGATAGGGCATCAAAGAAAAGAGCAGGCACTCCTTCCCCTCTTGCTTTCCCAGGATTTCCCTTTCCTGAACTGTACAGCAGTGTAGGGAGCAAGATGGGGAACAAGATAAGGAGACTGGATTATGAGACAGCACCTGATGCAGAGAACAGAGACTTGAGGTTTACAGAGGTTGGACGGGGTGCCTGGGGTAGGGAGAGGGGAGCTGGGCATAACACGGGGGGCAGGATGTGGGACTGGTCTGGCTGTCAAAGAGACTGAGATCTGGGGAGAAAAAAGCTGCTGAGGCTGGGTGAGAAGGCAAGGAAGGGTCAGCAGGGGTGAATGCTGAGGGCCTGGGGAGGGGGCTATGCCCACACTGAGCACATGGAGGAGCAGGATGGCTGAGTGAAAACTGGGGTGGGGAAGAGACAGAAATAGGTGTATGTATGAACTGCACACACTATTTCCACTGCCATTCCCACAGATGTACCAAACCCATCTTAAAAAAGTGTAGCTGTGGCCCCTGGGAGCTCCATGTGGAGCCAAGGTGGTGGGTGAACACACAGGCACCACTTTGCTGAGTAGCATCCCAAGAATGAAAAGGAGAGGCTGCAAAGGCCATGCTTCAAAAAGCCAAGTGGGCATTAAAGCACAGCCCTATCTGGAGGTTGGAAACCAAGAGTCCACTGTTTTTCTGCTCTCAGCAAATACCAAAGTGCATCCCAACTCTCCAGTGGCAAGTTCATAGCCATGACTGGCATTCCATAAGCCCAAAGAGCAGAAATGCTTCAGCAGAAAAGGGTGTCCCTCTCCTGCTGCTGTTCTCCCTGGTCAGCTGTAAAATGTTCTGTTAACAAGGCTTGGAGGGGCAGGGGAAATGTTAATCCAGTGTAAAAATAGGTACTTGAAATTCAGAAAACTCTGGTTCTCAATATAGATAATCCTGCTTCCTGTTCTTTATACACATGGCAGGGTTCACTAGAGTACTGCCTTTTTATTTCTGTCCTTGTGACCCTTAGCACGCAGAGAATGGGTGTGCAATGGGGACCAGTTTGGTCAGGTTCATTTAATGAGGCCATTGCTTTTCTACAGCAAAGTACAAGGTCAGGGAAGTAAGGACATGTTCAGAGTGGCTGTGAACAAGGGACCAGAGAAAGGGCTCAGGAGCCTTTGCTGACCCTTAAAAAACTCATCTTTTTCAGAGGAGAAGCAATTTTTTAATGGCTTGTTTAACATTTGTGCTCAGTCACACTGTTACGCCCTATAACCAATCCTGAAAGGTTTAGAAGCAAATTTGACCCCAAAACTGCCGTGTTGGCTGCAAATTCCCAAGATTTCCCTTCAGTTAGCAGCCATGAAAGGCTGTTTGAACTAAGCCATGGGACTAACCCCTGAAACAAATGAACAGATGAAATAAGCACTTAAATTCCTGCAGTTGTGCTGACGTTGCTACATTTCAGCTGCGAACACCTCAGCATGGCTGTGGACTAGAACCATTCCATCACTTTCAAAACTGGCCAAATTGGTGAAAATCAAAGGGCAGACCTCATCTGAGGAAACCAAGCTAACTAACTTCAGGGAGGCTACCAAGCATTTTACAAGAAGGAGCAAGTTTGGATTCTTCCTCATTTGGAGTCGAGTCTGAATTTGTGATTCAGAACGGAAAGTCTCTTTTTCATCGTGTTAATATCCTCAGATATTTAACATGGAGAAATCTGTTTTTCCAAACCACAACAATTAACAATTTCTTTCCAATGCCAAAATGTATCTCTAGGCTTGTCTTTCTGCCCACCCAACCAGCAAACCAACGCTGTAGCCACCCCAGTTAATATGTCCTCAGTTAAGGCTTTATTTAGAGGAACCAAACCAAAGTAAATAGAGTGACCCAAACCATTAGACAAACAGCCAGGTCAGGTTCTTCAGGTCAGGCACTGCCAACCCTTGGTGAGTGTAGGGCTGAGGGAGAAATCTGACTTGATACACAGAAGAACCTCCAGTTCTTTTGAGCCCTCCCTTCAGGCTGGATGTAGTTTAAACTAAACACCTAAACAACGTCCCTCACTTGATTCCCAGCCCTTACATGTCACCCTGTCTGTGAGAGAGCCTTGCTGCTTTCCCAAGTCCTTGAAATCCCATTGCAGTGTGTAAGGATGGTGACAGCACCTCTGCTGTGGCCAAGCTGCCCGTGGTGCAGTGACA
Organism: Xenops minutus; assembly: GCA_035221455.1. Lineage (NCBI taxonomy): Eukaryota > Metazoa > Chordata > Aves > Passeriformes > Furnariidae > Xenops > Xenops minutus. Next base: position 58,059,653 of record JAWWEE010000040.1, on the reverse strand, counting down.
ACCCTCAACCTGTCATTTCAGTCCCCGTTGTGTCCAGCTGGGTTTTACTGCCAGTTCCAAGGGATTTTTGTGGTGATCTGTCTCTTTGCATCACACAGCTCATCATCACTTCCATCTGCTGCTCTTTACAGTCCTGTGACAACTCTTAGGACCAGATCAAGCCCAGATCTTTCACTCCAAAGCTCCTCATCCATCGCCTCCAGTTCCCTGTCAGCCTAACTCCTTTTGCCTTTTCCCTGCACTGCCTCCCTTCATCACACAGCTCACCAAACCCCTCCTTCTCATTTTTCTCAGCAGCCCCTTGACTGCTCAGGGCACCGCCCAAAGCCTTTTCCATGCTGTGTTTTATTAGCTAATATGTCATGCTGTAGCTATAATATGCAGAGCAGCATTTCACTGCATAATTTCAGAACTGGACACATTCATCTTTTCCCCAGTCGCAGCTCAGAAAGCTCCTCTGAGTGGATGATTAGTGAGTCAAGAAGTTTATTAAAAGACAAACAACATACCAAGGTAAAAACTATGCAAAGGAAATCAATTATGGCCATTGTTCTTTCTGGTGCTGAAAGGAATATGACCTTTAAAACTGTGTTTGATGGCCTGTTCCTGGCTCTCATGGTTCTCCTCAGGTTCTCATTCTTGTAGGTTCCAACAGAGAGTAGAGATGAGTTCAGATTTGCTAGAACAGAGTCTGTCCCAGAAGACAGCACAGATCTGCACCCTAACTTTGCATGTGTTGCTCTATAATTCTATAATATTTGGTATTCTGGGAAGCTCTGATATTATCTTGATTATATATATATATATCACCTATATATATATATTCTGATGGTTCTGGACAGATTCTCTAAAGTATCCAGCAGGAAAAAAGTGTGGAGAGTATGTTCTTCTCCCCATATTCTAAGAGACAACTGTGGTTTTAATATCTGACTTATAATGCATAAAGGAACAACAGAAAGTATGTAATATCAGGAATACATCATTACCAACACAAAACATTCAAAAACTGTAAGCTAGAGCCCCCCAAAAAATCATTAAATTAATATTCAAATAAAAACTCAAATAGTAAATATTTTAAGTTTTTTCCTAACCATAAAAACTAGACTCTGCCCTTTGTATAACTGTTTGAATGACACCAGGACAAAGGGCTCTAGAGGAAACTATAAACATTTTCAGATATGTCAAAGTTAGAGTTTTTGATCTGCAATCTGTGTGTTCATAGGGTGTGTTTAAGGGGTCTGCAGAGGGTAACCAAGAAAAGGAAACCTATTTTCTGCAATATTAAATCACTATACAGGAACTGACACTTCCACTGGGGGGAAGGAAAAAAAATAAAAAAAAAGGAGAAAAAATGTTTTAAGGTGCTGCAAATTGTAAAAGGTTGAAAAACATGTTTCTGGTGATTCTGACTCAAGCTTTCAATTATTCAAGCATGCGAGGGCCCCAGTTCTACTGAAGTTAACTGGGATTTGTTCTAAATCCCACAGGTACTTCGGAAAGTTCAAACCAGAGTTTCTGGATGAGTGTTCCAACTGTGTACAATGTGCAGAGCTCCAGACTTTTTTTCCTCTTTTTAATTATTTTTTTTTCCCCTTGCAGAGGTGTAAATCCCTGTGTATAGAATTTAGGCCTATGTACAGCAAGCCAGACTTTTTTTGATTATGTCCCACAGACCCTTTGCTGACAGTCTGTGAGCCTTGGCATTTCCAGCTAAACAGGCTGGCTGAGCTTTTAGTGATTTGCTCCTGTCCTTCAGCTAATATTTCTGGGATGGATTTCAGGGATCTTTTTTGGCTTGGGAGTAGTTAGTTAAACTGTCAAGGAAATGATGAATGGAATCTGCACCCATGTGTTACCACAAAGATGCCTTGCAGACGTTTCCTTAGATTTTAAGGCATCTGGCTGGGACTTCCTTACGTCACCAAATACAATAGAAGAATAGTAATGATTAGCAGTTGTATAACAGTATCCTTCTCCAAGTTCTTTTTGCCTGGATGTTTATAAAGCTCTGCTGGAAGAAAAACAATAATCCAAAGAGGAAAACTAGGGAAGAGGTGAAGCTGAAGTTCCTTATTTAAGCCAGAAATCCATCTCAAGTCAGTGCCCAATACACAAGTCAGATTCTGTGCTCAGACCAAAACTCCACAGTCAAGGCTTTTTTTTTTTTCTAGAAATGAGGAAAAGAGATTTTAGTTTCAAACCCCCAAGGATTTCTTGAGAGTAACTCTGAAAAACACACATTCCTCTGAAAGCTGTCTTACAATTCAGAAACTCAGTATTAATTATTCTGTGTGTCTTAAAAGGTGCTAAATACCAGACGATGAGCATGTGGAAGAAATAACTCTCCTCCTTAAAAAAAGCAAATTAACCCCACGAACGTTGCGAAAGGAAAGCAAGTGATTCCTGAATTCAGCTGATTTCTTGGTGTTCCAGTTTTGCCTGAGGCTAAATCACTCCTTTCAAGGAAACATCCACAGGAAGGGCAAGGTTGTTGATGCTCTGAGTCAGGGGCTGTCAGTGTGTTGCTGCTGGAGAGCTGCCCAAATCCTGCCTCCCTGCTCCTCCCGCTCCCAGGCAGGGCAGGAGGGGGCTGTGTGTCACTCATGGTATGGGATCATGGAGCCTAGAGCAGAACTTGCACGAAAATACCTTTGTTCTGGCTTCTGCAACCTGCCTTTCGTGCCCCAAGGCACCCCGGCTTTCAGCTCTCAGCGCTGACTGTGATTTTGGGAAAAGCAGATGATATCAGAGCTTCTCAGACCCTCTCAGGGGTTAAAGGAGAGAACGTTTGGGGAAAAGGTTTGTGCTGATGGTGCCTGTTGGGAGCCAAAGATCTGGAAATGATTTGTGCTCTCGAAACAGACATGGAACGATGTCCATTCATCGTGGACATCAGGTGGGGCACTTAACGCTGAGCTTTGAGGGGGTTCTTTTTAAAATCTCGGGACTGCCTTGGAGCTGCGACAATTAACACCCCAATTTCAGCTCTGAGCGTGGGGCTTTTATCCTCCTGGCCCCAGCCCTCTGGCTGTAGCCTGGTTTGGCGTTCACAGAGGGAGGTTGTTGCCCACATCTCCCGTGCTCAGGAGCAGCGCAGCCCCGCAGTGCGATAGCATCCCTGCCAGGCTCCGCTCCCGGCGCTGGCAGCAGCGTCCCTGCTTACACAATCCTGCTGACACACGGGCCAAACCCAAGCCCAGGGCAGCTCCCAGGGCCTCTCCTCTCGTCAGCTTTGCCCTTTCCACCTCGCTCCGAGCCATAGGTTTTCCATCCCGCTTTGCGGGTCAGCATTGATTCCAGCAGGGATTTCCCCCCGTCCTCCCTCCTTCTCCCAGTTCGCAGCTCTGCTCCCGGAGCTTCCCGGCCACACCAGTGGCCCTGCAGGGGTAATCCCAGCACGGTGAGCGGGGTTGAGGACCAGCCTTGCCCCGGCTGACATCTGTCACCTTGTCCCTCCGCTGCCGCCGCTTTGCCCCGTGTGGTTCCCCAGCATCTCGCCCACCTCAGGCTCATCCTGTCTCGCCACTGCTGGAGCTCGTGTAGCCTTCGGGTCCCACTGGTGGGGGGAGCTTTGTCAGGAAGTATCATTCCATCTAAAAATGTGTATTTCAACACACTTTCTGTCAGTGCTCCTCAGGTGGGACATACTTAAAACCAGAGAACCCCAAAGAGAGCAAGAAGCTGAAGTGTGGGGATTCAGAAGAGGATTAAACCACCCTTCCTCAAAGGAAGAATTCAGGAATCATTTCTTTGCTGAAATGGTTGGTAAACATTGGAAGGGGCTGCCCAGAGAGGTGGTGGAGTCCCCATCCCTGGAGGTGTCCCAGGAATGATTGGATGTGGCACAACATTGTGGTTGGGAAAAAGCTCCTTCAGCGCAGGAGCTTTTTATTTGCACATGGCTGGGCAGCACTTGGCACACGCCGAGGGAAGGCAGCGCTCTGGGATGCCTTGCAATGTTCCCCGGTAAATAAGGCTTGATGGGTTTCCTTTCTCTCCATGCCCCCTTCCCAAGCGATTATTGCCGCCCACTGCACCCCTGATGAACAGGCAGCTCCATTAAAGCAGCTGTCTCACCGTGTGCTGTTATCAGCTTGATTCATCACAGCGAGACCTCTAAAGCCTCCCTGGAATTTCTGGCAGATCCTATCACTTCCTAGATATAATACATCACCTTTTAATAAATTAGTATGTGCCTAACTTTAATGACCCGGGAAAATGTAATCTTTAAGCTGATGGTATCCTTTTAAAAGAATTTAACCAAAGATAAGTCTCACACGCAAATTGTGCAGTGTGTTGTAGTTAGATCCACCTTGAAATGAGTGAACGATCTGCCTACAGTTCATAGGAGAACCACAGTTTTTAAAGATACAGCACAGGGAACAGCAGTTCCAACCTTCCCCTTTCCTTGTTTCACAGACAGCAAGGGGTGTTTGGGTTCACAAGCCCTCTCTGGGCTATTTTGATGCCACGCAATTAAAAAATGTAGTTTGGGAGTTATGTGCTGTAAATCCACTTAGTGCTGCACAAACAGAGCTGCCCATTCCAGGGCCATAAAACTGCCCTTGGTCACAGCGTGGGGACTCACGTGAGTCCCACTTTGGGCTGTGTTATGGCTTGCAGGAAATTCATTACAGATCCCCTTCCACGTATCAACGTGAATTTGTCAACCAGTAACTGGGATAATGGTGCTTGAGGAACATGCCATTCGTTTGCTACCTCTGTTTAGTTTGCTGGAGTCTGTGAAGGAGTTTAATTTTTCACGCCCTTCATTAAAAAAGACCACAGGGAGGACAAATGAGCAAGCAGATCCATAAATACATTGCAGATGTGCTCGGTTTTCTTTGTGGGCTCGAGTCAGAAATGATTTGGCTGGAGCTGTCTGACACTCACACTGTGTCGTAGCTGTTACATGGAAGGATTTCTCTATCACCCAGGGATGGGGGCACAAAGGGTGCAGGTACAAGGCAGATACCAAGGGCACCTGATTGTACCCACAGACTTTGCTAGTAGCAGAGGAAAACTGGTATTTTCTCTCAAAAGTGTTGAAAACTAATGCTGGTCTGGGGGATTTCTGTGTCTACACAAATTAGGAAGATGGAAAAATATAGAATCAGTCGGCAGAAAGCACAGGGGTTTGCTGACACTCTTGGAATTTCCACAGTACTGAGCAAAAAACATTTCCATCACCTCCCAAATGACTCCCTGCATTAGCCTGCCATGTAACAGAGCAAATCATGATGCTCTTGGGCTCTGGAACTACTGCCAAACCCTGAGGAAAGAGGAGAGAAGGTGAAATTGGTCCCTTCAGTTTCTGAATGCCAATGTGGCAATCACAGATTGCCCTCAGATAACCAGCCCTGTCAAGTGTGACACGTTGAAGAGGGGACTCACAGCACAGGCCACCTCTCCACATCCCTCAGCCCTTTGCCTCTTCTCCCATGTATTTACACCACGGGTCCCTGACCTCTCCTCTTCTTTGGGACCATGCCAGGCATAGCTCTTTGTCCTGTGGGCTCTACCTGGTCCAGGGGCCAAGAATCAGGGCAATGACCCACAGGACACTTAGCAAGGTTTCACAGGGCCAACAGCCCTGCCCCTCTGCTGGTCTATCTGGGCAGGCATCTCCCATGGGATGATCAATAACAGCACTCTTTCCCCCACTTGGAAGGGAAATGCTTCATGGCAGCATTTCTGAAATAAAACATTGATTTTTCAAAGCAATGCTTGGTATGGTAATTTTTGTTAAGGTCATTATTCCTTTGAAATCTATAAACACTTAATACTGGAAAAGAGAATAACATCCCTCATTTGTCCCAAAATTATTTAGATTCTTTTTTTCATGACGAATCTCTTTGGTATGACTTGTGAAAGATGAAATATTCACACAGCTCTGGGCATAAATACGAGTATGACTTTGAGAAACTTTCCCCAAAAGTTTGGTGTGAAACAGGGATGGGAACATTGTTTTAGAAAGTGTGCCTTTGGATGAAAGAAAATAAAAAACCCACAGAAAACAGAAGGAGTTTTACAGCAGGGTTTAACTGGCAAAAAACAAACAGGATCATCTTCTTAACCCTCCCACTACTGAGAATTAAAACTCTGTCTAAACCAAATTTTCCTTATACTCAGCTTGTTTCTCTTTACATGTTCCAAGTAACAAAGTCCTGTAATTGCTTTTTTGCATTTTTTCAGCCTACAGGAACTATTCTTACTTGTCCAATGTGCCTCTGATTTCACTGCCAACCTGTGTAAGGGAAGCTGAGCTGGAGCAGACATTCCTCAGCTCTTATTTTTAGAGGCAGCCAAGAAGGTATTGATCAACAGGAAAGACTGGGGGGGGCTTTGTCAGGAAATACCAGTCCATTTAAAAATGTGTATTTCAACACACCTTCTGTCAGTGCTCCTCAGGTGTGACATACTTAAGACCAGAGAACCCCAAAGAGAGCAAGAAGCTGAAGTGTGGGGATTCAGAAGAGGATTAAACCACCCTTCCTCAAAGGAAGAATTCAGGAATCATTTCTTTGCTGAAATGGTTGGTAAACATTGGAAGGGGCTGCCCAGAGAGGTGGAGTCCCCATCCCTGGAGGTGTTCCAGGAATGATTGGATGTGGCACTCAGCGCTCCGAGCTGGTTGCCAAGGTGGGGATGGTCACAGGTTGGGACTGAAGGATTTTGGAGCTCTTTTCCAAGCTCAGTGATTTGGTGAAAGCACAGCAGCAAACCAGGGCACCGTCACTGTTGTGACCCAGCCCACTGGCCTGGCAGGGACATGAAGGCAGGCTGAGGAGAGGTGAAACCATTGCACCCCACAGGCACAGGGAGGGTCACAGAGACCCCTTGTCCTGGGCGAGGAAGGGGGATGCACATCCCACTATTCACCTGCTGGACCTTTCATTAGACTGCGGGAGAAGGAATCGGTTGACACTCTAAAATATCCACCGAGCCATCTGGAAAGCCATTTCTCAGCTGAATTGTAGGCAAGGGCCTCTTTTGAAGTGGGAGATCTGCGCAGCATCTCGGAGAGGTGCCTGGATCAGCAGCCTTATCTGAGCGCACAGGGCTTATCATGACTTTACAAGGGGTGTTTGGACAGCCCAGATAAACAGAATGATTATCTTATAGCAGCTTGACTCTTCCTTTGTTTCTGTCTTCGGCTGAAAGGCTGGGTAATTAGCAGAGAAAGCCTCTTCTCCTACAATGCCTAAAAAGTCACTCTTATTCAAGACTTGGTTTTCAGCTTTCCATTTGCACACACAGGTCATAGAAACCAAATTAAAAGTGACCAAGAACAAAAGATCAGCCTGTCTTTTTATTTGGCCACGACACAAGCTGAATGACATGAAAAAGCAAACAAACAGCAGAAGAAGTCAGGGGCAGGTCAGAAAAACAGAGATTAGAGGTTGCTTGCTATTGCTTGAAAGAATAAAAATTGGCCTAAATCAATTTACTGAGTGTTTACTGCTTTCCTGCTTGGCACTTTGTTTGCCTCTACTTACTGACCAGACCCTTAAAAGCAGCTTGGAGCTTTGATTTTACAGCAGCGAAGAAAAATGCAGCCAGTCAGTGTCAGAGGGCTGTGCTTGAATCACTTACACCTCCCTTGCTTACATTTACACAGAAAGTTTTAGTGAACAAATTAAATTATGTCTTTGTGCTGGAAAATTGTACCTTGACTTTCTACCATGTCATGTTAACAGATTCCTTTTGCAGCCGAGTTCCTCAGGAAAACATCAGTAATTTAACAACACTGCTTTGCTGGGTTTAGACCAACTATACTTAATGCTGTTTTTTTTTTCTCTGCCATTTAACATTACAGCCAATATTCTGGGTTTGCACCACTTTCATTCTCCTCTGAGAAACTACACTGGTGGGCTGTCTGACATAGAAGATATAATAATAAAAAAGGGTACATCAATAATCAGATTTCAAGGAAATTCACTTACATAGCAGACTACCAGGCAAATGTAGGTACTTAAAAACACAAACAGAGCCATTCTCTCTAAAGCTATTACTTTCTCTCTTCCTCTGCTTCCTCTAATAAGAAATTAAAATCCATCATGTTCAGGACATTGGAATATTCATCATTCTGTTCACTGGAGAGTTGTGCTTCAGGAGCAGTGGGGAAAAGAAAAAATGAAACCAGTGCTCATTTTTACTTGGTATAGAAAATTGTAGACCAGATCCTTATTTAGTAAAAATTATTCTAGGTCTTTTTGAAGCAATTCTGAGAAAGCAGTTCTGGACCCAAAATGAAAATAACCCCTCTCCAGGCATTATCCTTACAAACATGGACATTTTCAGAGGTTTTGTAGCTGGATTTCCACATATGAGCATGGTATTTTCCCTGGGACAAAAATAGATTATTGTAGATCTGAGCTCTCTTGTGGACTTACAACCAGGAGGAGGTGCCACTTGCCTTTAACCACCAGCAGACATTTCTCAGAAAGAAAGTTCCCTCCTGCCAGGACTCTGCTGTTCCTTCTTCCAGGAATGCCCCAGGGTGTGCTCTGTAGGATGACTGTGCCCTCCTAGTCCTCACTGCAAAGGGACCCCAGGTATTAGACAACCACAACACCATGGAATACGAGTAGCAACAACCCCCCTTCTGATACTCCCCTGAAGCTCACCAGTCCTTCCCAGTGACAAGAGACATGGAGTGGCAAACTGGGAACTGGCTGGGCCAGAATGGGTTTGCTGTTCAACAGCAGAGCTGCAGCTTTAATTAACTGCTCTAAAATTACCCCCTAGTAAAGAAAAGAGTACACTGTGTTCTGCTTATTCCCAGGAAGGTAAATTGTCTTGCTCTGATCTCAGGTTGGGCCTGACCTTACTCCACCAAGATATTTAGCTTGGGCATCACTATACCATGATTTACTTGCTCCTGTGGACATATCCCTATCCCTATCCCTATCCCTATCCCTATCCCTATCCCTATCCCTATCCCTATCCCTATCCCTATCCCTATCCATATCCCCAGTCTTTAACCAGCCTGGATGAATCTCTCTTCATTGTATCAAGATGCTGGAAAATGCACCTTTGTTATGTTTTGTTATGAGACTGAGTGTTGGCTGGGCAGAAAAGAGCATATGGGAAGGGAAGTCAATTCCTGCTCTCTCCTGGGCCAGGAAACAGCTTGTGGGAATAAGTGCCAATCTCTGCTCTCTCCTGGGTCAGGAAACAACAGCCCAGATGTGGGATATGTGAACTGTATTTGGCATTAGGAAGGAGGGTGGCACCTCAGGGACCTTGCACCCCATCCTGGCACAGCCTCTTCTAGGCTGTGACTGTGCATGGCTGAGCAGATCCATCAGTGCTCCCAGTGTAGGGTGCCCCAAGAAAGACAAGGAATTTGGGTGTTGCACAACTAATTTGGAAGGCTTGTGGCTGGGGAAAGAACACAAGGCACGAACCAACATCTCCCACCATGATCCACCAGTGAACTCCCTACTTCCAACAGATATTAGAAGCCAAGACACATGACTGCAAAAGTTAAATACAGAAGACCCTAATCCAGCAAGGACATGCATGTGTGGTTGTGGATGGAGCCTCACACAGGCACACAAGCCTTTTGAAGATTTTGGCCTTAAAAAAGACACCACCTCAAAGGAAGGGAAGTGACAAGAAAAGCAGCAGGAAGGAAATATTAATGCCAGAAACAATGAGTTTATAGTGTAGGTATCTGAAACTTTCTCACAAACCTCCTTTTGCCATTCTCTTTGCTCTTTTTCAGCTGTGTCCAAAGCAGACAAAAAAACCCAGAAGCCTCTCGAAAACAAAGGGCTCCATGAGAGGCAAGGACAGGTAAGTCAGGAAAGATCTTTGCACAGCTCTGATTTCCAATACCTTACTTGTAAGGCATGGAACTACCCAATTATCCTAAAACAGTCATCCAATTTGTTTCTCTGTGGGGAAGCTGGGCTCGCTCAGGTCACCAGGATCAGGAAATTAGTTCTTTGTTGAAAGCAGGTATCCTGCCCTCTCATGTTTCCCATCCTATGGACCACAAAAGCAAAGAATGAGACTGAGAAAAAGACTTTACAAAACAACAGGGAAACTGTTCTCAACAAAGAAATGAATCTGCTGAACTCAATTTAAGTACAGACCTTGCAAAGCAGAGCACCAATTTTTGCTGTAACAGGTTTGCTAGGACAGCCTAAAATGCTATTACAAAGCTACAAAGATTGGTGTACAGTGAGGTTTTAGTGTTTATTCCAAAGCTTTTTTTTGAAAATCCCTGAGAAGTAAAAAACTCTTCTTTTTTTTTCCCATGCAAACTTCTTAATATGGAAACCTCAGCAGCAATACTTTAGTCTGGGGTGTTTTTTTTTTCCTTCTCCATTTTGATGTGTGTTTTGAAAGCCCTCTGGGCATCTATTTGCATTTTCCAAAAGCTTTGGAAATCTGGCCCCAACTTATGAAAATGGGGCTTAAGCTCTGGAATTACTGAGGTGTTTTTAAAATTTTGCACTCTTTGTATTTTAAAGTATATTAGACTTGATTTTGCTGCTTCAGGGGACAGGTAATTCCTATCATTTTCCATGGAGATGAAGTGCTGTGCAGGAGGAAAAACAGAAGGTTTAAAGTTTATTGACAAGGGCAAAATATGAAAGGGGTTCAGTAGTTCTTTTTATGTGCATGATAAATATCTGTGCATAATAAAAAAGTAGGCATGTCTTTTGGCATACTTTTGCCAGCTTTACAGAAGCATAACAAAACTGTGATTTATAAACTGGAAGTGAATATAGCTGCAAATGTATTTAAATAAATTGTACATAGAGCCATATCCTACAGTGGAAATGATAATTGTTCTAAATCACAAGCAATAATACCATGCCAGGTCCTTCAAATATTGCTGGTTTGTGAACTTCATGGAAGGACATTCTAGTATCTTATACCTTTGGATCACACGTAGATAGTGAGGGAAAAAAAACCCAACAAAATCCAAAACCAAACACCAAAACCAAGGAAACATTGGGATGATGAAGATTTTACAACTTTTCTGTGTATTATTAAAAAATATTCTTGTCTAAGTGTCCTTGATCAGAGAAGGGCACAGATATCCAGACATCTAGGCAAATTAACTCCTACATTAAATATTAGACCCATTTCAAGGGCACATTCCCAGGATCCTAAATTAAAATCTTCTTCTTGTCATTCCCTCCTAGTTAAGTCAACTATTTTTGTCCCTCTCATTGGATTTCTTCTAAGGTGTGATTTTTTTTTCTGTACTAAGCCAGCTCTTCAACAGAAGACTCCTTTTCGATAGTTTGATCTTCAGATGGTTTCTCAGCCCTTGGTCGGTGTCGTGGCACTGCCACCATTTAGCTCCTCTAGGGAAGCAAGAGGCAACAGATGCAAGTTCCCATGAGGATGTTCATTTGTTTTAACTGGTATCTTTCTCAGAGCTATAATATGTCTTTATCTCTCTTCTGGATTGCTTGAGATTTATACTGATATTTCTTCCCAGGATCTGGCAAAAAGACTATGCAAAGTGCTTGCATAAAACTCAATAGGCTAAGCATTCTGGTTGTTATTATGTTCAAATTAAATGCCTAAAGACTGGTCTTGGTAACCTCTCCCCCCATATCACACTACATTTAGATTTCCTCTTATTGGCATTTTTGGTTTTGGAAGTGCCAAGGTTCACATCTTTCTTGCTTTCCTTTGTAACCATGACAACAACAAACTTATTTATTTCTCTAATGGAAGCAAACACACTCTCTTGTGCAATGATCTATGGGAGACAAAACTTTTAGAAAAATATTTCAAAAATTACGCTTTACAATCGACCATGCCAGAGAACTATTGATTTAAACAGGCCTGTGAAACCTTTAAAACCTGCTTTATAGGTGTTCATCCCAACCTTATAATCTTATGGTTAATGCACAGGGGTGAAGTCTGCCAGCAATGTTTCAGTCCTCTGTAACCTTCCCCCACCTTCAATTTTCAACATATTCCTCTAACTCGAGTGAACTGATCTCTCTCTGAAGGAAGAAGACTTCCCATTAATCAAGGAAAATCAGGGGAGAAGAGCCAGTTGTTGATGAACAGATAGAACCAGCCTTGCCTGATTCCCATTCCTGTGCAATAAACAGAATAACCACACTCACGAGTAATGAGTGTCTTGCCTGCCTGTAATTATCTCTTAATATGTTCATGCTGTGCTCAGGCTGGACCCATGAGCTGGGGGAGTTACTTGGTATTACTGACAGTACTGACAACAAAAATAAGAGTATAAGATCACCCTGGTTGCTTATTCGAGGCTAGTTCCCTAGTTAAAGTGAGTTGACATACATGGCCAGGTCAGGGAGAAGGAGGAATTTGGACAGGACTATTTTGCCATTTTTTGGAGCTACTTTGGATTTCTTCCACAGAACTGAGTCTTGAAATCTGCAGCCTCTGGGAGTACCCAGAATCTGCTGTGTGACCTGGAAATAATACACATTTCACATCTTAAAATATCAGTCCTTTGAATTTCAACCATTTTAAGAGGGAGATTGTGTTTTTCAGTATATCTAGCACAGGACACCACTCACACTCAATACAGAGCAAGACAAGACCTCGAAAACACAGAGGAGAAACAACCAGGAATTATTGCTCTTCAGGCTCCAAGAAATAAATATTAACTGAAAAGAAAAACAAAACTAAGGTGAAAGAGCTTGAAGAATGCACTTAAATTCTAATCTGATGTTTGTTTTCTTCCCCTGAATATCAGAGAGCAGCTCTATTTAAAAAAACCCGCAAAACAGCCTCTTGAAATGTTCATTTTACAGTTAAGCAAATACACCACAAGACATAAATTAACCCCACTCCAAAATCAGCTTGTTTTTCTGCTTGGTGAGTATCAGTTCAGATTTATTTGCTGTGGACCAAATTCAGCAAAGCACTTTAGCCCGTGCACAGCTTTGATCATGCAAGCAGCCCCATTGAGACTATTCACATGCTTAAATATACGTACACACTCCAATAACCTGCTGAATCCACACCCACTTCTCCTCAAGAAAGCATTTGCAGAGACAGAGGTGCTCTATTCTGACCATGAAGAGCAGTAGGCAAACCCTTGATAGCAAAAGCTGCATTGAGCACTTGTCAGTGGTCACACAGAGCTGTTTCTGCTCTCAACGAGCCAGATTTTATAGGCTGGATTAAATTTACAGAGCCCACCAAGACACTGGGTTTCTCAAGGTTAAAATGACAGTGGAAAGGGCAGCAGTAGCTGAAGACAGATCAAGGAGAGGAGGGAATTAAGCAACCTCAGAAACATTCTCTTCCTGCTTTTGGTCAAAAAGGCATCATTCTTGGAAAACTTGCACAACCAAAAGGCATGTGGGTCTATTTTCTCCTTTTTGCCCTCATTAAGAACACATGTGTAGGACTCTGAGTGGGTGTGGGGTCAGGAATTCCCTGTGACACCCGGGGCACTGGAGTATTCTACCTCTTTCCCGGGATAATTTAGTCACCTCTTTGTCAAAAACACAGCAGGATCTTTAGGGGAAATCTGCCTCCCAAAATATCAACCTTAGTGATACAGATCTTCAAACTTCTCTGGCCAGATCCTCACAAATTCCACATAAATGCAAGGATGTGCTTCAATATTATACTGAATTAGAGTCCCTGCCCTTCTCCAGCAGCGTGGGAGGGAAGGACTGAGTGAAGGTGAACGTGACACAAATGATTTAAGATTATATGGAAAGTTAACAGCGTTAGGAAGCGATGGAGGGGGGTGCCAGGAGTGAAGAAGTGTCACAGCAGAGTCACCCTGTGCCAGCACAAAGTCGTGCCCTTGCCTGGTGCAATTTAGCATCACTCCATAATACCTTCCTAACCACTTTGCTGGGGAAACAAGGCATCCTGCTCTTTCCCTGCAGCTCAAAGAGCAGCTGGACTGCTCTGCTGCATAAGGGAGGTTTTGGACAATTTCAAGCCTATTTCATGGCTGGATTTGAGCTTCATTCCCCCCCTTTTTGTTTAAATGACCGTGGTCATCTTCCTTGACGTAGCCTTGGTGAAATTCTTGGTCAAAGTTGTGCAATCTCAGCAACACAGAAATTTGATTTTTTTCCTTTTGCCACCACCTCGTCTTCCCAAAGAGTTACATGTTTTATGTATAGAATCGCTCTTGAAAATGTATTTGATGCCCTCCCTGGACGTGCTGGCTTATTAACCTGTGCAAAGATTACCCTGTAAATCTCATAAACATTATTTTGAGGGAGTAGAAACGTGTTCTCTCCAATGCCTTCGTAAACTACATTAAAAAAGGGAAATAGGAAAAAGAGACATGAGAATATTAAAAATTCCAGTGCTCAGCCTGCGAGTGAAACACCACACCAACACTAAACATAATAAACATTTAATGCCTTGTTATGCATGTGCTGAACATCCAGAGATCTCTTAATTGTGGCCATTACTTCCTCCTCTTCAAAAGGGTGATTTTCATTCCACTTTCTAACAGGAAATTATATCAAGAGTATAAAAATTATTTGTTGGGCTTGAGAAACTAATTGGCCGGTGAGCTTTCAATAGAAAACCTGAGGTTTGATGTCGTGGCCCCCAGTTCTGCTGAACACCTGGAGGGGCAAACAATACAAACTCAATGACTTATCAAGTACTTGTTCTCAGTAAACCATTAACTCCCTGAAAAAGGCTTTTCTCCTCCTAACAATAATTTCCCAGGTCATATAGTTTCAATAGCTTCCCGGATCACTCACTTCAGAGGAGTGAAGCCTGGATTTTGAGAATAGGTTTTCCACGAGCTTCACAGCTCTTGTGTTTACAGACCTCATGAAAAAAAGGAAGCAGTGGTATATTCTGAGCAGAGCAGTCCACGGGAGCTTTACAACAATATTTGCTGAAATATCCTGCAACAAACAGTCTAACTGGAAAACACATCCTTTTTCCCCTGCGTTTAAGTTCTCTGCTAACACTCCGGAAAGTCATAGTAAGAAACACCCAGTGCAAACAAATCTCACCCAGTAGGGTGCAGAACTGCTCATCAGCACCATTCTTTTCTCCCATGGTTATCCCTCCAGTGTTGTTTTTAAAAGTTCCTTAAGCTGAAAGCGTGTTTGTGTGTAGCTGACCATGTGAAGCACATTCTGTCCCCAACAGAAACACCTCATCTTAACAATTTCTTTCTAACCACACCTAATTTCATGCTGTGCTTGAGGCCTTTCTCAAACAATGCTTAGCACTTCTTCCTGTCTAAAAGAGGGTAAAAAGGCCTAGACAGATAAAAACTAAAAGTGTCCTTTTGTGCCCTAAAGACCCTTTCAGCAAGAACTTTACACCTTGCCAGGTGTGCTCACAAAGAATACACTTAGCAGGTATGAAGCCATGAAGGAAAATGTGATCATAAACCAAGAACTACTGGAAATATTTTTAGAAACATCCCGAAACCTGCAAATATTTGCTTGCATTTCAATTGAAGACTGTGTTTGCTCTTGAAAAAACGTCCTCCATGTAGCATCAATGCAGAGCTGCACACAAGCAACTCTTTTTTAATTTTTTAGAAATGGCAATTTTTTTTTTAATTCCAAGTTCCGTGAAGACAAAACTGATGAAAACTTCATTCAAAACTTTTTTTCTGCCCCAAATCGCGTGTCTGCAGTTTTCGCTGCACTGAGGTTTATGCCTTTTTAAAATTATTATTATTATTATTATTTTTTCCTGGGAGAATTTTCCATCATCAAAATCCGAAAGCAGAAAACAATGGGGGAAAAAATAAACAACAAAAAGAAAAATAAACAACAAAAAGAAAAATAACCCCGGACTGCCGTCTTTCCTCTAGAACAAGCACCAAAAGCATTCTTGCTTCTCCTAGAAACAATAGGGGAAATCTCCGGGAGAACAAGAACCCTACACGACACCGGGGGGCGGCTGTATGCGGGGTGTGTGGTGTCTGTGTATGTGTACAGGTGTGTGCAGGTGTGTGTGGATGTATGTGGGTGTGTGTGGATGTGTGTGGTGTGTGTGGTGTGTGTGGATGTGTACAGGCGTGTGCAGGTGTGTGTGGATGTATGTGGGTGTGTGTGGATGTGTACAGGTGTGTGCAGGTGTGTGTGGATGTATGTGGGTGTGTGTGGATGTGTGCGGCTGTGCGTGGTGTGTGTGTGGATGTGTACAGGTGTGTGCAGGTCCATGTGGGTGTGTGCTGCTGTGTACAGGTGTATTGCAATGTACACATGCAGTGTATGTATGCGGGTCCATGCGGGTGTGTGTTGATGTGTGGGGGTGTGTTGTGGTGTATGTATGCAGGTCTATGTGGGTGTGTGTTGATGTGTGGGGGTGTCTTGTGGTGTATGTATGCGGGTCCGTGTGGGTGTGTGTTGATGTGTGGGGGTGTGTTGTGGTGTATGGATGTGGGTCCATGCGGGTGACCCCCACGCATCCTGCTGCGCCCCCACCGATTTCAGTCCCTGCCATCCCTCCTGCTATTCCCACAACCTGCGGGGCAGCGGCCAGCCCAGGGCACAGGGACAGGGACAGGGACAGGTCCCCCTGCCGAGTGGGGTGTGCGGGCTGTGCGGGGTGTGCAGGGTTGGTGTGCGGAGCATGCGGGGTGTGCAGGGTGGCTGTGCGGGCTGTGTGTGCGGGCTGTGTGTGCGGGGTTGGTGTGCGGGGTCAGTGTGCGGGCTGTGTGTGCGGGGTGTGTGTGCGGGGTTGCTGTGCGGGCTGTGTGTGCGGGGTGGCTGTGCGGGTTTGTGCGCGGGCTGTGTGTGCGGGGTGTGTGTGCGGGGTGTGTGTGCGGGCTGTGTGTGCGGGGTTGGTGTGCGGGCTGTGTGTGCGGGGCGGCTGTGCGGGGCCGGGCTGCGGCTTTAAGAGCTCCCACAATGCCGCTGGAGCCCCAGTTCCGTTACATGTCCCACGATCCCCGTTCCATGTTCCATGTTCCCTGCCCGCCCGCCGGGGCGGCACGGACGGGGCGGGGGACACCCAGCCCTCCAGCCCTCCCTCCCATCCCATCCCATCCCACCCCTCCATCCCTCCCTCCCACCCATCCCACCCCACCCACGCGGGGCTGAGCCCCCCGCGCCGCCCCCGCGGGCAGCGAGGCGGGGCCGGGGGAGCCGGAGAGGAACCGGAGCACGGAGAGAGGAGCCAGAGAACCGAGAGAGGAGCTACAGAGCCGAGAGAGCCGAGGGGAGAGCCGGGGAACCGAGGGAAGGAGCGGTGAGTGCGCGGCCGGACTCTCGCCTTCTTCCCCTTCTCCTCCTCCTTCTTCCCCTTCTCCTCCTCCTCCTTCTTCCCCTTCCCCTTCTCCTCCTCCTCCTCCTTCTTCCCCTTCTCCTCCTTCTCCTTCTTCCCCTTCTCCTTCTCCTCCTCCTCCTCCTCCTCCTTCTTTCCCTTCTCCTCCTCCTCCTCCTTCTTCCCCTTCCCCTTCTCCTCCTCCTCCTTCTTCCCCTTCTCCTCCTTCTCCTTCTTCCCCTTCTCCTTCTCCTCCTC
>JAWWEE010000040.1:58001408-58015810 GCA_035221455.1 Xenops minutus | reverse complement strand
GAGTGTCCAAGGGCAGGTTGGATGGGGCTCTGAGTGACCTGGGACAGTGGAAGGTGTCCCTGCCCATGGCAGGGGGTGGGAACTGGATGATCTTTAAGGTCCCTTCCAACCCAAACCAGTCTATGATACTGTGAATTAGATCTGTAATACCTTATTACAAAACATTTGCAATTTTGTGGACAACTAGATTTGAGGAGGGAGAGGGATTTTTATAAAACCACGTCTAGATGTAGTTGAAAAAAGAGCTTTGATTAAAAACAGATGAAAAAATGGCAAAGCCATCAAAGCAGACTTCTTGTCCTATATTGGCAGGACATGGACAGCCCATTCTTTGGCCACTTCCCTTCAGGTCTCCCTTGACTGGATGGTTCTCTTAGAACCACTGAGCACCTTCAGAGTCAGGAGTGGATGCTGGAAATTCCCTTTTGTGGTGGCCACATTTGGCACAGGAACATCCCAGCACGTCTGCACAGCCTCTTGGTCTCGTGTGTTCGCAGCTCTTTGGCTTTGAAGTGCAGAGGTTTGGGTGTCCCACGTGTTTTTACAGTGCCTGGTACCTTCTCACAGGGGGTTTGGGGAATTTGGCTGGCCAGTGCTCTAAATCAAGGGAGAGCTGTTGCCAAAGAAGCCTGAAAACAGCAGAACTGACACGATGGGCTTTGTTGCTGCTTTTGTCTTTGTCTTGGCTCTTGTTTGTTCTGCTAAGGGCAGAGGAAAACTTTCCATCTCCTCTGGCTTATGTTGAGCACCTCATTTGAGGGAATGAGTCTGATGGTCCCCTACCAAAACCAACCAACCACAACAAGTAAATGAGTAACTGATTGTTCAGCTGTAAGGAAGGGTCCTTGAGCAAAGGTGTTGACTTCTGCCTTGGCCTGGCTCTGCAGTTAATGCCAGGACTTGATTAGTCATTTAGGAAAAATTTTAAAAAGAAAGGATTTCCTGCCCTCAAGTTTTTGTGAAGGAAAGGCTTTGGGGAATATGAGGGTTGTGTCTCTTTCCATTGTCCCATTGCTTGGAGAGTCTGGTTATCATAGAATAGTTTGTGTTGGAAGGCACCTTTAAAGATCAACTGGTTTCAAGACCATCTAGTTCCAACCCCCCTGCCATGGGCAGGGATGACACTAAGCTTGTATATTTATTTTCACTTTGCTATACAACATACTTTTTAACCAACTCATTATCTTCATGACAAACCTTTTTGTGGTTACCTGCCTTTTTTTATCCCTCCTAGTGATCCTGAGCAATCATCTAGAAAAACAGCTTCTCTTTGTCTCCCATCCCATCGATTTACCCCCCAGAAAACCATCCCTTTTCCAGATAATTCCAATACTGAATGGTTTGTGTAAGGAAACTTGGGTTTGGTGTTCTCATTAGAGCCACAATTCTTTACTTGCATTGATTAACCACAGTGGTTGGAGATGTGAGGAGATGGATTGAGAAGTGGCAGCCCCAGGAGCTGAGCTGCAGAACCTCTCCCAGGAGAGCACAAGCAGTGAGCTAATAATGTGCCAGGGCAGTTTTATTTTTATTTAGTGATGTTATAATGACAAAAAATGTCGCAATTTATGATCCATCTTAAACTTGTGTTTAAGGCAATGTCATCTACATGCATTTGGAGTTTGTTTGGCTTCACAGAAATATCTTCAGGGTTGGGTTCTTCTCCTCCACTGTCGGCAGAATATCTTGAGATTTGTCTCTTCTTTTATTTTTTGCCTTTCTGAGATGAGCAGCCTGACATCTTCTGTAGCTGGTTACTGAAAACATCTGATTTTTCTGTACCTCTGAGTTAGGATCTTCAGGTTTAGCCCTGTGTGGTTTTGGGTTTGTGCGTTTCGTTGTTTTTCTGTTTTCCCCCTGAGTGAGTTCAGATGTTATTGTTATTCTAGGTGATTTAAAGACGTGGTCCTACTGTTGTTGTGAACTAGGAACTGAATTCCAGACATATTTTCATTAATTATAAACTTAATGTAATCTCAGGCTGTATAATGTTGCTTTCCCTTGGTTACTGGTGGCCTTTTACAGGTCGCCTTGTCACACAAATTAAGTTTTGTAGTAGGTAAAGCAAGAACTTGCTATTTATACTATCAAATAAATAAATATCAAAGACTTTAATGGCATAAATTGCCTCGGGGCTTTTCTTGGTAGCTGGTGCTTCATTGGCCCTTGTATCTCCCAGCTAATTAACAACCAGTTAGTGTCCAACTAGAGATCATAATTAGTGCTGAAACTCTTGTCTGGATCACTTTCCACAGGGTTTTTCTTAAGTTAATGTCTATTGAGACAAGCCATGAAATGAATAATATAGGCAGGGTTTTACCTCTTATTATCCACTGTGTGCTTTCACTTGGATAGAGGATGACTTTCTGCAGACACAAGTTACCCCAAAGAAATTATTACTTGAGAAACTTCCTATATTATTCTTGTACTGAAATTGGGCTCCTCTGAGGGTGTTTCAACATACACACCAAAATGGCACGTTGTGTTCTACTTTTTCATGTGCTTAAGCAAAAAAACCACCCTAAACTAGTGAGGTTTTTTCCCAAGACATCTTTTGAAATGAAGTTCTCAACATATTGATGATAATATAAAGTGTCTTTGACCCTTTGAGCCCTTTAACTCTCCCTTGTGTTCAAAGGCAGAACCAAGAGATGGACTTTTGATGTCTCTCGTGATGGGAAATGCTTTGTCAGCTGCAAGATGGCAATCACAAAAGAGAGCCCTTTAGGCCTTTGGAAAAGGGGCTGATTTCTGTCTCCCCCCAGCTTTTGCTGCTCCTGAGCACTGTTTTAAACCCTTTGTTTGTCCTGTGTGATTGTAGGAACACTGGAATTGGGGATGGTTATTAACAGGGGCTTATAATGCTTTTTGCCAAGCAAAAGGTGCTTGAAGTTAACCTTGAAACCCTCTGGAAAATCACTGGTTTGGATGAGAACTTTCTTGTGTAGAAAGTTGGGAATGCAGAGCAATGTTGAATGTTCTGCTGGTTTTAAAACCAAAACTGACTCGAAACTGAATTGTTTTTGTTGGTTTTGGGTTAATGCTAAACTGGAAACCAGTTTGAATTTAGAAATAATCTGCAGTGCTTAATCCTGGTATCTTAATTCTTTTATGCTCCTGATGTGGACTCTGCAAACTAAGGCACCTCAGTGCTCATACAAAGCCAGGCTCATGATCCTACAAAAGGGGGCTGGGGAAGCAGAAAGGCTGGCAAAGAGAGCAGCAATCTTTCCTGGCTTTGAAAAACAGAACAGGGCTCTCCAGAACTGCCTAGCAATGGCTATGATGTGGGAATGACAACTGTCTGGCAGTGCCTGGGAAGTGGGGAATTGTCTCCTGGAGGACTGGGATGTCTCTGGGCTGTCCCAAGCCCCTGAAGGGACTGCTGGGTTGGGCACCTTCAGCTCCTGCTCTGCCACCTCTGCAGTCATTCTGCTGCCTGGGACACGAGCTCAGTGCCAAAGGAGTCCTGGAATCACAGAATCATGGAAGGGACCTTAAAAATCCTCCCATCCCACCCCCTGCCATGGGCAGGGACACCTCCCACTGGTGACCTGCAGCCCAGGCAGGACAGTGGATGTGGGAATACATTCTGATTTCTGCTAAAAGCCACTTGACTCCGTCTCTTTCTCTTTAAATATGCTTTCTCATACATGCTTTTTGGAGAATCAGTGCAAAATATCTAGTCATATGTAGACGTGGCAAGAGTGTTTGAATAATGAATAATCAAGGGTAAGGTAGGAATGTAAAGTCCTTCTCTCTTTTCCCTACAACTGGAACTCTAAAGGCTTAGAACTGCATTAAATGAATTCGAACCTGTTGTTCCTGGAAAGCAAATGCCCTTGCAAGGAGAAAGATGACAGGCAGAACTCTGAAGATCACAGTCAAAATGCTTTTCTTTGATATCAAGCTGCTTTATAATTGTCCCTTCACTCTTTTTGGTCAATGTATCAACATGTTTTTTATGTAGGACTTATTTTTCAACCCTTCTCTAGAGCTTGAAGAACCAGGATACCATGTTTGTGAAGAGGGAGTAACTGAGGGTTGAATTTGAAGGTGGGGTATAAACTCCTTGGATCTTGCTGCCTTCTGCAGTCCAGTGAGGATAGGAAGGAGGGACTGCAGGCAGAGAAACATAAACTCTTTATATTCACCTCCTAACATGTCTTGCTTCCACTTTGGATCAGTTTTGTCCCCAGAGGTGAGAGCAGCAGCCAGAACAGGCTGGTACAGGTCCCCTGAATTTGGGAGCACGTGCTGTTATCAATAGGGGCAGAAGAGTGATGTGGCAGAGGGAAGAACCACCTTCTCCTCCCCACTGGTATACCCCTGAATTTTCTTGTCAATGTTTCCTGTATTCCATTTTGGTCTTTGATGCAGAGACACAACTTTGCACCTGCAGACCTTCATCCCACAGGCTTTTAAATGAGACTGAAGCAAGGATGCTGTGCTAACTCACTTGTGACAGGCAGGCGTTTTTCCTTGCTGGGAGCCAAACACCCCCCCCAGATTTACTTTTACACAGGTTATTCTTTAACTGCTGAAGGATGATTTCTGATTAACAGCAGTGAGAAGATAATTAGGACCCAGATGTGGTAAAAGGCATCCCTAACTCGCAGCCCCTGATACTCCTCAGTGCTCTGTCCAAGACAAACATACCTTTCCCCACTGCCTCAAGGCATTTCCAAATCCATCTGTGCCTTGGATGTGATGCTGTATCTCCTTCCATTGTGGCCTCGAAGCTAATGATTCATAGTGGTGTAGGCTCCCTGTGTGCCATCCTTTACCCAAAGGAACTGACTGAAATGTTCTGACCTTGTTCAAATTACAGATGTGTCTCCTTGGAGATAATGATTCAAACTCTGAAGGCTACTCTTTCCATCATTTTTCCCCCCCTTTGTGGATAATTGTTACTTAAGGGATTTAATCTCAAAGATTTCCTGCTTTTAATCAAGATGCTGCTTTCCTGTATTAAAAAAAAGGGAAAAGACAAACCCACCCAAACTTTTGAAAAAGCAAACTTCACTCCTTTATTTTTTTTTAATGCTCTTTCTCTGCAAGGTTTTTGTCAGTGTCATAAACTGCTTTGTGTTTCCTGAACTTCATTTAAACAGGGGTTTACTTTGGTTCACATGATTTGGGACACAGTTTTTGTTAATCCTGTAAGCTGTGGAACACCTGTGAAGAAAATAAAACATGATTTAAGGTAAAACCCCTTGTTACCATGCCAATCTTGTTTGCCTTCTTTGTGAGTGGAAGGGCCACAGTTGCCTTGGAAATGTGTGGCTGAAAGACAACACCTGAGTTTGAAAGTAATTTCTTTTTCTTCCCAGTGTTCCTCCTGCACTGCAGGCTGTTGATTTAATAAAAGTTTAGTCAAGGAGGTTTGGGAAATACCAGTGGGAACAGATGATCCAAACACATCACCCTGGTTCACTTTGGCTTTGTTGGTAGTGCCATCCCAGACTGGGATGGGAAATTGTGTCTTGGCTGTCCCTTGTCCCATCATCACTAACAAACCTTGGTTTGCTGGGTGGGCTCCAAGGGGTGAGCTGAGTGTTTGCTTGGGATAGGCAGGGATAGCACAGACTGCACATGTGCCTGAGTGAGATCTGAGAGGACAAGATTAATCCCATTTTTCAGTTGCAAAAAAGCTGTTGCAGGCCAGGGCAATTAGGGCTTGGTTTTACAAAGGGATTTTCCCACCACCAAGAGCTAGAAATCTTACTCTTCTCTCTGTTTGCTCCCTACCATAGAGTTCCTTGCATGTGCCATTTACATCCATGCATCTCTTCAGTGCCTTGTAGGAATAGACTTTTAATGCCTCTTTTGTTCTACCCATTTCTGTTAATTACAAATAAAAAAGTAGGTTTTATTGTATATTTTTTTACACAGTGTACTTGGCAGCCTAGGTAGCAATTTATACTGTATCCTTGCTAAATATTCAATAAGGCTGAACTCCTCTCTTGCTGGTTTGACTCTGTATTCCTGTATCTCTTTGCATTTTAATATGTGAGGATCTTCTTCTGCAAGTATGTGGTGGAGCTGGGGCTCTGGCTTGCAAGGCTTGCAGTATGAAAACAAAGACTACTTTAGTATTTTCCTTGGGACTTTCATGAAATAAAATACATAAAACATCTCCATTAAAATGTCTGGATTGATGAAGGGAAGGGGGGAGGAAAAAAAAAAAAGGCCTTTTCCTCCAGCAGTGCTTGATTAATGGATTTATTGTTTGTCCAGATTTTGTCAGGAAGCCATATGGCTTGAGGAAAACAAAGAGGAAGTGGCTGATGTTGGGAATCTGATTTAATAGGGGTCCCTAAGGACAGAATGTGGCTCTTATCCTCACTCCTTCCCACTCACTTTGCAGAGTGGTCTGGGCAGAGCTTTAGGGCTTCAGCAGGGCAGGAGATAAAGCAGCTGTGTTTGAGTGGAAGTGCTGGCTCAGCATCACAGCCCTCCCTTCTCAGGTTAGGAATCCACTGTGCTTTGGCTGCTGTGAGAAGGGTCCTGCAGTGATTAACAGGTAATTAACTGAAATGTTGACTGCTTGGGTTTGCAGTAGTTCAAGACAACTTTTTATCATCTCCAAGCTGAGCTTTCATAGTCTGGAGTGAGATGGTATTTCCCTCCTCTACTGCTCCCTCCCCCAGCAAAATTCAAGCCTATGTGCCTCTGGATTAACTAAGTCACCATCTGTATCCTAAAACCAGATTTATTTGCCTAATCTAACCTGTGTGTATGGGGCTTGATAAGTAACTGGGGCTCAAGCACTGGTGATGAAACCTGATATGGTGGGATAAATGAATGTTCTTTATTTTCTCTGAGTGTTTGACTCTAGTTATGACTACGTGGTGAATAAACCTAAAGCAATGATCTGTAATGGAACTGCAATCAAATACATTAAGGATGTGTAACAAGCATATCTTCCTTCTGTGAAATGGCAGCTTCTCAGCTGAAAGGCAGAAACTCACCACAAACTCTCCTGGTCCTTTCAGAGCTGAAGTAAAAGGCCCCTGTGATGAACCATTAGTAAATGTTAGTGGGTCCACAATGTGGAAAGCACAGAACATGACAAAAAGCATATTCTGACAACTCAGGAAATTAATTCATATTGGTTTGTGAATGCAAGCTACATATTCAGTGCTGGTGAAAATTATTTGATCTGTGCATGAGATTTTTGGAGCTGCTGAACATCTTACTGTGAAGTTTTTGGCTGTAATGAGAGAAGCAATTCCTCCTGTAGGGCTTTGATGCATAGTGTGCATGGTCTAGTGTTTTACAACAGGCAAGTCCTTTCCTTCCACATCTCTAAGAGGTTTTTGTTGTTTTCTGAACTCTTACAGCATTCTTATGCTGGAAACTGCATCTTGTTCTCGCAGATCCTGGGAGACAAACATTTTGTGTGGACAAAAGGTAGTGTGTGACACCAGTGGAAGAGGAGATGTTAAAACACTAGAGGCAGGTTTTTCTGATTTAGATCTATTCTTTCATGCTGAACTCTGAAGTTCCCATTTAGAGTTACACATAATAGATATATTCCTTTCAAACACTCTGCAGAAAGTCTTTGGGGATGACTGTTTAAAAATAACCACGTCTCACATGTTCTCCTTGGCTAAGGCACAGCATTAGGCAATGTTTGTAAGTGTGTCACAATGGTGTTGTTAAACATGCTTGTAGGAAGCATCCCTTCCAAGCTCATTAATACCAGTCTTAATCAGCAGGTTAGGATTTGTTAACCCTTCCCCTGGTTTGTTTGCCTGTTTGTGCTCTGGCTGTGATTTACTACTCCAGGGGAGTCAGGGTACGCAGCTCGAGAGCACTTGGAGGTTTTTATGTCTGGAACAACTCCAGTCTGAGGATTATTTTCCTTAAAAAGAAAATTGGGAAAGAAGATTATTTCACAATCTCCTATATTTGCAATTTAGCAGTGCTAGCTCGTGACCTCCTAATAATGTGCTTAATTTTTTTTTTCCTAATGTTGTGGAAAGCTGTTGAAATGTTGTTTACCACACTTAGTTATTTACAGCAGGACAGTGCCACACCAGGTATAAGAAGCTGCAAATTAAGTGCAGTATTGCACATTTCTTTTGAACTAACTTTTCAAAAATAAAACACTACTTGTATGTAGCAGGGTGTTGCAGGTCTACAGGTGCCAGGTGAACACTGTTTTTTCCCAAAGAATTAAAAGGGAGGAGTGGGAATAGGACTTTATCCTGAAGAAAAGGTAGTTTTACTGATGTTTAACAATATTTCCATTTCTTTCTTCCAGCAACTGACCTTATCAGCAGAGTTGACACCCATGCCTGGAGCAGCAGGTCGCTCTAAGCCCATTGCATAAGCAGAGATCTCTGTCTCTCTCTCTTCATCTGCAGGTAAGAAGTTGTGACCAAAACCCTTCCAGTTGGGGTTTTCCTTCTCTCCTCTGAAAGGACTTGCACATAAAGCCTGCCAAGAACACAGGAGCTTAAAGAGCTTCATAAGTATGTGTTCTTCACTCCCCCTCTCTCCCTAAGGTTACAAATCTGAGCAAGATGCCAGCCCTCCTGCTCTGGGCAGTGTGTTCTCTCTGAACAACAGCAGCCCTGCCAAGTTTCTCTCTCCTGTCACGTGTGATCCCCATGGAGATGCATTTTCCCACTGGGTACAAGGAGGAAGGGGAGTGTGGAATGAGGGGATACTCCTGTCCTTGGCTCCTTCAGTTGCCAGGTCTTCTTGGGCACCATGAGAATTTCTTCATGGTCAGGCATTGGAAGGGGCTGCCCAAGGAGCTGGGGGAGTCACCACCCCTGGAGTGTCCAGGGAAGGACTGGATGTGGCACTGAGTGCTGTGCTCTAGTTGACATGGTGATCATTGATTCGAGGTTGAATTTGATGGTCTTGGAGATCTTCTCCAACCTTCATGGTTCTGGGTAAGGAGTTGTGCTCAGCTCAGCAAGGCAGGCATTGCCAAGACTCCAGAACAGTCAACAGTAACAGGTAATGGTTTTCCAGACAATGTGATTAATTTTTGATAGAGAAGAAATATCAGAACTTGGAACTCACAGCTCTAAAAGTATATATGCTGTCAGGGTATGTGTTGGTATGACTTTCATACTGGTGTGATTTTTCGAGTCCCCTGTATTATGATGTAAATGAGGGAGTGAGAGAAACTCAGAATGCAGTTTCTTCTCCGGCTTGTCACCATTTCCAGGCCTTGCTTAGAGCAGATTTGCTTTATGTACACATGTCAGCTTTGCAGTGGTAGCCTTCTCTGTGAGTCACACCTCCTGTTCCAGTGCGTGGTTAGCATTCTGCAACTCCTCCCATTGCAAACTCACTGTTGTAGCACTCTACAAATACAGCATTGTAGTACTGTGCTGATAACTGGGGCAGGTGAGGGCACCAGTGTAACTAAAGAGAATAAAATGCTTTGGTCACTTGCCAAAATGATAGGTTGTCTCATGCTGGAGTTCTGTGTATCAGAAGTACAGACAAGGATAAATGTACCACAGCTTTATCTTACTGCAGGAAAAGCTGAAGCAAACAATCACTGCTGATCCTTCCAGCTGTGAAAGAATAGATAGTAATATTGCATGACTGAGAGGGTTTGCTTTTCTTGCCTTTATTGTAACGTAGAACTAGTAGAAATACATGTGCACATCTATAAAATGCACTCTGTGTGCTGTGCAGGAGCTTTGCCAGAGTGCAGCACATGTGTGTGTGTGCATGCACAGCATAAAAACTGCTGTTTGCTTGGAATTTGCTTTTAGACACTCTCTTAAGTTGTCCTGTATTTGAGAAGGGTTTTTTTTTGTTATTAAAGTCCTCTGAGTCTCACCTTGTAGGTATATTATGTGTCTCTTTAATACACATTGGTTGATTTCTAAAGCAAACATTTCCTGAGTGTGAGCTGTTGCCTGCAACCAACATCATGTCTTTGCTAAAGACTGTGGTGGTTCTGAATGGTGGAGTGGTGCTCCTGCTGCCTGAAATAACATGCAGAATTTCCACAGGCATTGGTCTCTCATTTTTCCTTTTTGGTGGCATTTAGCCAGAGCACATATGTGTTAACCTGCACCTCCAGGAAATGTGGAATGTGGTGGGGTTGAGCCAGGTTTTCCTCTGCCAAGTTACAATATTTAAGAATTTGTTGTTGACTGCATTTGAATAAATTCCTTTCAGTGGAGCAAGTTTGTGGCTGTCTGCCAGGTGACTGCAGTGTCACTCCTTTATTTGTCACTTTGAAACAAGTGATGTGAGTTACAGTCTTTGAATGATTTTATTGTGTGAGAACAGAAGGTATGTGCCTGCTGAAAATCCATCAGGGTGGTGCTTGCCCATCCCCACGTGGGGACACTTGCTTATTTACCTTTCCTTGTTTGGAATAAACCAATTTGATTTTTTGCCATAAGCATCCCTAATTTGTTATTATTATGTGACTTGCTTTTTCATAATAGATTTTTGTACTTAAAAAAAAAAAAAAAAGGGAAATCAATCCACTTCCATTCAGCGTTAATCAACAAATAAAATTATGAAGAAAAGCACCATTATGCCCCTGTAATAAAATCAGTGGTTCCTACATGTTTTTGAGAGTCTTTGCAGCCTGGTTCCCTCCTCTTGGAGAGGAGGCAGTAGAACAGAAGAGTACTTGGAGGAAGAGAGTAAAGATGAGAGGTGTGAGCAGTGTAGGCATTTCCAGTCCAGCTTAACATGGGAGGGAAGCCTCTGAAATGCTGAATGAGATGAAGGCAAACAGAACCTCTTCTATTCAGCACAAGAAGCAGGGGGTGTCAAATAAAGCTGGTAAGAACCTGTGTCAGAACAAACAAACAAAAGCAGGTCATTTCATACCCAAAGAATGAGATGTGCAGAACTCCTTGCCATGGAGCTGTGGGGACTGAAGAGGGGAAAACATCTCCTGGGGATGGTATAAATGCCATAAATGCAAGTCACACCTTTGGTCCTGGTGCACTACGCTGCCTCTCACACTCTTTGGGTGCTGTAGGGCCTCTGGAGCTGTCCCTGTGGCTTTGGAAAGGGGATTTTTCAGGATTTTGGGGGCCAGCAGGAGGTGGTTCAGGGCCCTTGCAGTTCTTCATGGAGCTGTCAGTCGATAAGTTAGAATTGCAGTCGTGTCTCTACTTGATTTCGAAAGAGAGGAGTGACTTTGGCAAATGTTGTTCTTTAAATGTGAGAAGTGGACAAAACTCAACTTATTCCTTGCAGCTCAGTGTAGGTCTAGTGACTCTCTAAATTGAATTAACTCACACAAAGTCTTGTCAACTTGTATTTAAAAGTTGTTTTTTCAGAGGCATTCACTAGTAGCACACTATTTCATGTTTTGTTTTGCATAAATATTATCTGGGATGTCTCTGAGCTGGGGAGGTGCTTCTGCTGCTGTCTGGACTTAGAAAACCTGAGTGTGCTCCTTTCCAGACCCACATTTCTGCCATGCAAGCGCCGTGGGATTTCTCTGAACGTGCCACATCATGAATCAGGAAATCTCTCCTGATTTTTCCCTCCCCTTCCTCTTTGCTGCTGGTATCTACTGAAGGGAAGGAATGGCTGGGACGAGGTCCTGGGTGCTCTCTGAAAGGATCTGGGGTTCAAGGAGAGTTTTTCTCTGAGTTGCCAGCGAGTTCTGGTTGAGTTGAGAAGTGATCTCAGAGGGAAAGTGCTGCCTCTCACGTTTGCATTGCTCCCCCTGCACGTTTCACTGCACTCTGGGCACACCTTTTGCTGTCTGGATTGAGTCAGAACAGAGGAAAAAAAAATACCCCTCAGGATTCCTTTGACAGTGGGATCCTTGACTCTTTCTGCATTCTTTGGATTGCAAGAGATACTTTTCATCTCTGGTCTCTCTTGAGCTGAGCCCTGCACAATGCTGCTCTTGTTCCCTTGCTGTCTGTGTTGCACTTGTTCAGACTGGTGGGATGGCAGAGCTGCAATTGAGGATTCCATGGGGTGTACATCCATTTCTTTCCCTTTCCTCCCTTGCTCACATTTGGATTGCATGTAGGTTCTTGCTCATTTAAGGCTTCTTTTGCCTCACTTTCTTCCTGTCCTGTGTAAATCTGACCTTACATAAAGCTTGGGGCTTACATCCACATCTAAGTGGTCTGTTCACATTTGGAGCACCAGCACTTCAAATTTTTGCCATGCATTTCGAGTGGAAAGCTGTGCCTGCATTTCTGAGGGAATATACTTGTCTAATGGTTAAAAAAATGAAATTAAATTAAAATTCTGCCAGTGGGTTTTTTTTTTCAGAGTTGATATTCATCTTTTTCTTGCCAGGGAAGGGCAAGCTGAAAATGGAATGCAAGTGGAGACAGTGTGTCTGGAAAGAAGGACAGAAGTATTGATAATGAATGGCAGGGAGGGTGGTGTGTGGAAATGCCACTTACATGAAGAGACAGGAATCCCTGGCTGTTCTGCTTCAAAAATATTTGATTCTTGAGACATGGGTTGCCGTGTCCAAGCCCTGGCTGTTGCAGGCAAGCCATTTCATCCTTTTTTTACCCTCTTAATTTATTGAGCATTGGCAAAGTTTGCACCCTCTCACTGCTCTGCTTGCTGGGTGGGTTGCTGTAGAGCAGGGAAAAGAATGGGATCATGTATTTCTTGTGGGCTCTTAACTTTTGAAAGTTAACCTGACTTAGTGTGGGTTTTATTAATTTATAGATCACTAGGGAATCCCGCAATATTCTAATCTTTGTGGTAGCAAGATGTAGAAGACCTCACCTGAGGGGTGTTTAATGACTCACTGTCACTAAATATTGGAGAGGAAAACTGTACCCAACTTCTAAGAGTAGCTCAAAGTTTTCCCACTTTGTTTACTGCCCTGTAAACATCAAAATGTAGTTTTCCCAGCCTGCAGCTGCAGAGATAGCATTGTTCTTTTGCAGTAATTGCAATACACATTAGTCATTTCTTTCTCTGGCAGGAAAGAAACTCAGCTTTTTGGAGGCATGTCGTTCTGATACAATCTCTTCTCTTTGTTCCATGGAGGTTTGGCAGGTCTGGAGGCTGCTTCCTACAAAGGATAGCTGCACAATGTTTAAAACCCAGAATTTCTAGGCTTTAAAGACAGAAAAGTTTACCTTTTGACTTTTAGTTAAGGAAGCCTGCTTTAATAATTGATACCTTGGAGTGAGGAAGAAAAAATAGCAGCTAAATGAAGTCCAATTTAAATGCATCTAATTTGTCAAATCTGAAAAAAACCCTCACAAATGCCTCCAAATTAATATTCAGATCATTCATCACTAAATAGGGAGAGAAATGTGAATGCCTGTCTTACTTCACTCTGTGAGTCTTTGTGCTTTCAAGAGTGATTTCAGATTTCTTTCAGCCAACCTTTCCTAGGTGTGAGGAGATTTCTAATGGAGGTCTCGAAGCTTCTGCAGGAGGCAGAGGAACCACAGCTTGTCTCAGAGCTGGCCAAGCCTCACACCTGGCACCTGCAACAGGGTTATTGCCTTTGGGACAAAGCATCCCTTTGAATTCCATAGAGCAAGGCTTTGTTTCTTCACAAAAAACCCCCCAAAGAAATAAAAAAAACACTCCAAACCCGAACCTGAAGGCCCCTGTGCTTTCAGAGAAAAGCAAAAAGTTAAAATTCCAGATTCCTTCTAAAACTGAATATCCAGTGGTTCGGGGTGCCTTTTCGTCCTAAGTGAAAGTATTATTATTTTTAGAGTGGTCTTTTTCAGTTCACCAGCAAAGCCCTTTTCAATATACAAAAATTAAGGAGTTCTTTTACACACACCCTGCTCTTTCCCCCTCCCCCCTTCAGCTCCCTGTTTCGTGCCCATCAATTTGGATTATTGGGAAGGAAGGGAAGCAAAGTGCTAGACTGCCAGAACTCACTGCGCTGTATTTTTCCTTAACAGAGCAGTGGGGAGCACATTTCTAAGTCAGGTTCAGGGCTCTCCCTTGCCAGACAGCCCTTGAATTGGCATTCCTACCCCAACCAGACTGCAGGATTTTCCAAACTGGGTCTCCTCGGTTGGGTGCATTGAGACATTGAGCTCCTCTCCCTCTTCAGGGCTCTATTTCTGGTTAATTCAGGGCACACCTTAGTGGTGCATGTGAAATGGGAGATGGTCTGGAGAGGCTTTCCTCAGAATTCTGTAGCCTGATGGTTGGCACAGTGTCTTAGGGCATGGGAGATCCTCATTTCCTGCTTTTTGGGATAAAGATCTCTTAAACCAGGGTGTTGGTGAGGGACTGGTCTGTACATCTGTGCACTTGGGCTATTTCCCCGAGGAAAACTCTGTAGTTGTGCTGCAAGTGCTCAGTCTGAAGTCAGAACACAGTTGAGTGGTTTATAACTTTATTTTACTTTCCTGCCCCTCTGCCCAGCCCTGGGAGGCACATCTGGAGTGCCGTGCCCAGTTGTGGCTCCTCAGGACAAGAGGGAC
>JAWWEE010000040.1:57989934-58001308 GCA_035221455.1 Xenops minutus | reverse complement strand
GACACAACCCTGTGCCAGGAGCTCTGGGATGGCCCTGCTGGAGCAGAGGTGGCACCAGATGCCCCACTGTGGGCCCTGCCAACCTGGTCCATCCTGTGGTTCTGCTCTGATTTGCAAAAAGGCTGGGTTTTTAGGATGTTTGGAGCCAGATCCCTGCTCTCAAGAGGTGTGATGTGCATGCTCTGTTTTCCCATGAATCCATCAGCATGGATGAAGTGAAGCACTTGTTCCAGCCTCCTTAGGCTTGGGCTTCCCTCCTTGTGGTGGAGGGGAAAATAGGATCTTGCAAACTGTGACAGGTGAAGATTGGCAGTGTCTTCTCCTGCCATGTCCAGGAACTTCACGTGCAAAGTACAGACTCCAGCACTGCTGCACTAAATTGATATCATAAAATACATCACCAGCAGTTTGCTGTTGTCAATTGAAACAGAGAGATCTTATTCTGGAGCACTCCTAGGCAGTGTCTGCTTAATTTTGTTGGCAACCTTTATCATGTGGAAAGGAAAAAGGGTTAACTAAACCACAGCTACCGTGTGTATGCCCACTCCTCCATGCTGGAAGAAGATTTTATTTAGATGTTTTTAGAACATCCAGACAGGAAGATGGATAATTAATTACTGTGCTCAAACAGAGGGTTTTCAGTAAGGGGGGGAGAAGTGACTGTATATGGTGATGGTCATTTGTGGATAACTTTGAGGTTTTTCCCTTTGGAAACAATGCTCTTGTAAATGTTTTAACCTGGTTTAGAGAGGCTCAGGCAGTGTCAGGTAGCTGTAATGCCACTTGAAGGGAAAATGCTGTTGGTGCCCTTTGTGAAATGCAAACAGATTGTTTTGGTGTCTCTGCTCAAACCATTGTATAAATATTAGAAGACTTGCATCTGAGCTGGGTGCGTAGTCAGGAAGCTGAAAATTGTTGTTCTGCTCATGCTCTTGTAAGGATTGAAGCTTATTTACCATTCTAAAATATTTCCAAGTATAATCTTAAGTAGATGGAAGAAGTTCTAGCTCAGCTCCTGATTCTGCCTATGCATGGGCAGTGCAAGGGAGGCACAGATAAATGTATGTGGCAGTGCAGATTCCCAAGTGGAAACGTGGCAAAAAAGTGTTCTTTTGCAAATTTTTTGGGTGTATTTACATGCTTTACGTGCCTTTTCCCATGGTTCTTTCAGCATACAAGAGGCACCTTTGCCAAACACAGTGTTATCAGAGATTTTCAGGAGGGTTTGTGTAATTCATTGATTGTGAAACATGACGCAGTGTGGGAGTCCTTGTCAGATAAAGCCATAAATCTCTGCCCACTATTCAGAAGATGCAATTCCCTCTCTCCTGTATGTACTTTTATCACCTTTTTCACAGAGTCATAAAGTATTGGCTGGAATGCCTTAAAAAAAAAATAAATATATATATATATATACACTACTACGTGTAATATTATATAATCCCACAAAAATAGTAGAAATAGTACTGATAACTTACCTCCTGATGAACATATCTAATGAAAGCTTTTTGGTAGTATTTGAGACTATTTCACATCTTGGTATTGAAACCTACTTCAGAATTTGGTGAGGAAAAGAAACATCCTTCTTTCTTGTTTGTTTTGTGCCTGAAAGCCTAACCTTGTGGGACGAGTACAGTGGTGTTATTAGAAGAAAACAAAGGAAAAGAACATGTGTGTGGTGTAGTTGACAGTCCAAGCTCTTCAATATTCCCTTAAAGAGTTTCTTTAGGGGACTGAGTTTTTGGATGGGGTGGGTAAAGGGTGGGCAGTGAATCTTTGCCATCTTCATAGCTAAAGAACCTCGTATTTTCTTCAGTGTACAAAGCACAAAAATGAAATGTGAACTCGGGGAATCCCTAGACAAATAAGTTGTAGGTAGCAGCTTGTGTGGTCTGAGATAGGAGAAAATATAGATTTTCTGTGAGTAACATAATAAACTTTCCATTTTCAGTGCCAAGTGGGGATATAAATCTTGCCCTACATGCAGCTGATGCAAAAGCTGTGGCTGAACAGAAAAGAGAACTTCATCCAGAAAATATATAGGTAGTGATGCAGTTTTACAGTGGAATCTCAAACACCTTTACTTTCCTGGAAGATGTGTCAAAAGTACCTACAGAATTACTTAAATCACCAACTTCTCTTTACTGTCTCAGTGCTCGTAACTTCCATGGTATGGAAGTGCTTTTCAGGTAAAGCAAAATAGAGATTTTTAAAGTAACATGCAAAGGGACCTGTATGTCAGAGCCTGTCAGATTCTTTTTACTGTGACATGTGAGATCTGCTGTGTCAGGGATTCTGAATTGAACCCATCACTTCTGATATTTAAAAAAAGAAAATCTGAGATATGCATGGCAGTGGCAAAATATACTGTTGAGCCTCAGCAGACCCTTTAGCAGGGGTATAAAATGGGTATAAAAGCACCCAGGGCAATAGCACCGTCTTTTCATAGCTATGCCAGCAAGGCTTTATGAACTAAGTTTGCACAAAAATTCAGGAATAATGAGATCAAGTGCTTACTTAGTCACATGGGTATGGCATCCACTCATTTCAAAGCTTGCTGGAATGTATAAGATGGTGAGGGGTTTTTGAGGGGGTAAGGCATTTTTTAAACAAAAATGAAGTGGCAAAAGTTCCTCCTGGAGACTGAAAACTAAACTAAAGCTGCCCTACGTGGTGCATGTATGCCTTGATAAGCTTGGACAGGGGGTTGTGGTGCTGAATTCCCTGCTTGTAAGGCAGGAGGATTGGAGTGGTGTGGTGTTCCCTCAGCAGTTGTGTTTGCTTTCCTTTACATTCACTCTTTAACAAAGCTCCTGCCTCAATCCTCTTCCACCTGGCTCCTGTCCTGCTTGCATGGATTCCTCCATGGAGTGGGAGGCTGTGCCTGCCTGACAGTTTTAGGTGACAAGCTCCACTGGCAGCGATTTGTGCTGGGCTGGGTTGGAATTGAATGAAGGCTTCCTATTTTTAATTAGGCTTTACACTGTGTTTTAGTGCTTCACATTTTCTTCAGCTTTCCCTTGCTGCAGTGAGTGAATACCTGAGTGTAATTAGCCAGTATGGCCTGTGAGCTGATTTTTAGGGTCTCTTGGGATCACGCAGGGGATTTGGAGTGTGGGGTTTGGGGATTTTTTGAGTGCCAGTGCTGGCTAAATATTGAGACTGTAGATTGACCTGTGCAAGGGGTTTGCTGTAGTCCCTGCACAGGTATTGCCCAAGGCCAGTTTAAGGATCTGGGAGCCTGGAGCTCAGGCTACACCTTTGCTGGTGCAATTTTAGCCTCTTCCCCCGTGTTCTTGCAGTGAGCTGGCACTAACACCACAGGACATAAGCAGGTTAAGGGTTTGTGCAGCTCTCATGAGGGCTGTGCTCAGAGAAGTTTCCTCATGCTGGACTATTTCAAAAATTTTAGGGGGAATCTCTTGTCTTTTCAGTGAGAGTAGAAATAATGTTGCTCAGTGGTGGACTCCTCCATTTGGGAAAATGATTTTTCCTTTTTTTTAGCCTTGTGTTTGGGCCAAGGCAACATCCTTGGCACTTCTGTCTGACAGAGACAACTTCAAGGTTAAAACTAAGCATAGATTAGATAACTAGAGCTGGGCTTCAAGGTGAAATCTTGTTTCATAAAGCACTTGAAGGGCGACTTGACCTCTGCAAGAGAGTTTAAAAGAAGGAGAGACAAAAATACTGGAGTCTGAACATTATCCATGGATTACATCGTACTGCACTCTGCATTTGTCCTCATTGCAACATCACAAGGAGCATTAGCAGAAGCAAGAAATCCTGATAGTTCTCTTTTAGCATAGTAGGACTGAAAGTTGAAGTGATCCCACTGCTCCCTGGATGCTGAAATTGCAGCTTAATAACCCTTTGTGGTGCTGATTCATTGGAACAGTCTGGCTTGATCCACAGCTCAGAAGTTGCTTCAGGTAAGCTGAACAGTGGTTTAAACACTGGTTTAACTTCCCATGTTTGTAGTAACCTGTTCTTGTATGTTGACAGGCAATAGGAATCACAGAACCATTTAGAGAGTGGGCTGAGATGATCCAGCACTTGTCCAAAGTGTGTCCTGAAATGAACCTGATCCACTCCTTGCTTTGGAGTGCTTTCTTCAAGACTCACTGTCCCTGTGGTATATTAAAATACTGACAATCTAAAAGGTTCTCAGTGAATTATATGTTGAGTTTATTCAGTGGGATGGTGTGTCTTCAGTTTTCCCCCCCTCCTTTGGCTTAATGCTTTGAGAATAATGAAATGATTGAGGTTTGCTTCATGCAGAGGTTTCAGTTTGTTGTCCTGTTACTGAATAACTGATGCAGGGATGTGCATCTGCTCTTGGGGTTAGTCCCTGTTGGTCTTTCAGGGTGTTTGGGAGAGAGTTTTTGTGCTTTCCCCTCTGGAAGTTAATGTGACACGCACCCAAGTGCTGCCCTGCAGGTCCTGGTGCCTGCTTTTCTCCCTGTGCCATGGGAAACCCACAGTGTGAGCTTCCCATGTTCCAGTCTTTGCTGCCAGGGTTGTGCAAGCATTTCTGTGAAAGGGTTTTGTTTTTTTAATCCAAAGTCTGTAAGCAGTATTAAGAACTGAACATTCTTCCATACCATAAGAATGCCTTTAATTACTGGATTTGTAGAGCTGAAATCCCTCTTGCTTTCCATTTTTTTCGCAGCCTAATGTACATTGTGGGTATTCTTGGCTTCATGACAAGAGGAATCATACATGCCATCAGCTAAGATAATACTTAGCTGAAAGTAAAAGGTGGGATTTGAGGCTCTTCAAACAAAGAAAAGCCTAGAACCCTGCTCCCCCACTGCAGGGATAAATGCTCTGAGCTGCCACACACAGTCTCCTCCTTGGCCCCAGGTCTGGGCATTCAAATCCAAAGGGAAGAATTAGGTACTCAAGTTCCTGAGAAGAACATTCTCCATCTTCACCCAGCCTGCCTGAAGAGCCTGAGCCAACCAGAGGTGCATTTGCAGGTTGCCTCTGTCCCTGGGCATGCTGATGCTCAGTGACCATCCCCAAATCTTTACCTCTCTCCTTTTGCTGCTCTGAGTAGGGAGCTCTGGCCCTGCAGGCTGGGTTGAAATCCACTCCTGAATCCCAGAAAGGTTGTAGCCATGTCCAGAAGGACTGTGAGAGAGTCTTCCTCCTGGTCTGTCTGTACCAGAGGATGTGACCCTACAGAGCTGCTTCCAGAAATCATCCTTGGGCGTTGCCCAAAATACCTCTTTCTAAAGCTTTCCTTTCCCTTCTGGATGCTCAGGGGCCATCAGCTGGAATTGGGTTTTGAGCCTGAATCCGTGCTGCTCAGAGATCTGTCCTGGCACTGTTCTTCTGAATAACACACTGCTGCAGGAGCACTTGGAAGCACAAGTGTTCTGCTGGCAGGCAGGAACTCGTCCCCCCAGTGCTGTTTGAGGGGCAAGGGCATGTGGAAGAAAGCATTAGCACTTGGGCAGGGCTGGAGTTGGAGCTGCAGGTTTTCTTGGCATGTTTGTCCTTAAAAGTATGTTTGGAGAGAGCAGCAGTTTCTGTGAAGCCGGTGGTGGATTACAGAATTGTTTATTTAGGCTTCAGAACCCTTGTATTAGGTTGCTGCCTGTCAGCAAAGTGCAGGATACACCACATGGTGCTTGCACATGGAAACAGTATGACCCCAGCTCTGGCAGTGGAATTCAGATAAAGTGATCCTGTTTTCTAGCCGTTTATTATTATTATTTCTCTGGTAAAAGGCACAAGTATAGCTTTATGTTGCAGTTGAATCTGCCTTGACTTTGTGAAAGCAAATATCTCAGAAATAGCTCGGAGGTGTTAAATTCTATCTCAGGATAAACCAGGTGTTAAAGCACTACTAAAGCAAGAAAGTGCATTGAAAGCTCTCAAGTTTGGTTAGTTCAGCCTAAACATTTCGGCTTCCTATTTTTAGGAGCTTTTGGAAGTGGAGGAACTGCAAATAGTTGAACAAGCAGGACTTGAGCTCCCAAGTTGTTTTTAATTAAAGGCTCTCTCTTCTGCAGACTACTCCCACATAGAGGGTTGGAAACTCCTAAGTCTCCATGCATGGAATTTTTCTTTATTCCCCTGGGAGGACAATGGACTTGACCACCTACAAAGAGTGCAGATCTTGCAGTGAAAGCAAAGGGCTTCCTCTCCAGGCAGACATGGGCTGGGAATGAAAATAAGAATTGGAAGGTTTTGGTTGGGCTTTTCTTCTTGCAATCCACATGCAACACGGGTTTGTTTTACAGAGAAATCCAGACTCTTTGGTCTTGCCTGTGCTGGTTGCAAACACACAGAGGAATTCTCAGGCAGTGATAGTAGCTGTTTCAGGTCAAAGTTTGGGGTGATCAGTATGGCCAGGAGGGAATTGCACTCAAATTCAGGTTGTGGTAAAAATGCATTAAAAGTGACCTCATTGTGATCTTTCATCAGAGGACCAGATTGCTTCCACTGAGAGCAGGTTTATTCCCTTTTTTTTTTTATCTTTTCAAGATGTTGCTGAACTATATTGTTTCTAAAAGCAAAAAGAGGAAACCAATCAAAACTCTGTGATTGAAACATTGTGATGGGCTTATCTATGTCAGTGTGTGGCTGTCATGGTTCATTGGGATCCCTCAAATTTATAGGGCAACATCCTCTGTAAATTAAGCTTTATTTTATGAGCTCATTAGGAAAGAATACAAGCAAACATGATAAACAATCCCGTCTCTCTCAGTGCCTTCCCTGCACAGGAGTGCTGCTGTATTTCTGCAGAACAAGGCTGCTTGTGAATATTGACACCTTTCAGCATGGGGAACCTTGAGGTGCACAGTTTACACGAGAACATTCCAGTCTAAAAGGGCAAAGGTTTGGGCAATCCAGTTCTCCTGGGTTTGACTGGATTTGGGGTCCACCAAGAAGCAGGACCATGAAATGCAAATCCCGTGACAATGCCCTGTTTTCCGTGGTTGGTTTCTAGCAGATGACCATTAAATTATTGTAAACCTTCCCTCTGTGGTTTATTAATGGACCCTGGTGTAAAGTCAGTCATGACAAGTGTGTGTTTGCTGTACACCCACTGGGCTGCAGGATATGGTTTCAATTATTGCCTTATTCTGCTGGTGGGGAGGCTGCTCATCCCTGTCCGTGCCAATC
Organism: Xenops minutus; assembly: GCA_035221455.1. NCBI lineage: Eukaryota > Metazoa > Chordata > Aves > Passeriformes > Furnariidae > Xenops > Xenops minutus. The sequence continues at coordinate 57,994,171 of JAWWEE010000040.1, read as the reverse complement.
ACTTCACTGTTTGCACAGCAGAAGGAAAGGAGAAGGGAGAAGATCAGGAAGGCTTCAATAAGTGTTGATTCCCAAGCTTTCCCTTTGCCTGTTGGTCTTTGATGCAGTGAAGAGAGTGACACTAGAAGCTCTTTCTGTGACTGAGATGAGGAGGAAGGTTCTTTAGGTGACTGAATTGCCTTGGAGAACCTGAAGTTCACTCAACACGGGTTGTTTGCCCTTAAAATGAAAGCATGCAGTGAAAAGCTGAAGCAAAAAAACCCCCAAACCCAGAAGATGGGAATCTGTAGCAGATGAGACCCGAATTTTGAGTCACTGGAGCACATCTGTTTTGGGCCACTCCATCTGAGGTGCTGGACTTGACTGAAGTTGCAGGGCTTGAGGCCCCAGCCCTTTGTGGAAATTAAAGCCCCTTGAACTCCTGAAACACACCAAAACACGTGTTACATGAATAATCTGAAATTAGCTGCTATTGAAAGTGCATGCCTTTATTGTCACCTCTTCAGTAGTGCAGGTGTCCCCAGGACCTGAATGATGTTCTCCCTCCTCTTTTAAATACAGACCTGCATTACAGTCAGCTCATGTCAAACTCTCTTGTACTCTGTGCTGAAGTGTCCAAGCCACAGATTGCTGAACTGGGTGTTCCCCAGGATTGCTCCTGCCTAATAAATACCTTCTGTAGGAGAAGGGATCCCTTCCTCTTGATAAAGACACTGAGGAGCAAAGCACGGGGGCCATTTGGACATGGATGTTTGCTGGGGCTTTTCAATTTGCTCGGTCGAAAAAACCCAGCCAACCAAACTTTAATTCTCTTTTCTGATACTTATGTAATTGTTTTTTGGTGTTGGGGTTTTTTTTTGGTTTGTTTGTTTGGCTTGTTTTTTTAGCTTAAGTGTCACGTTTTGGATGTCTGGACTCACGAATGGTTTGTATTTTGGATAATTTTAGTGTTTATTTGCTCACAGACTTTCTATGGGCACTTCCCCTTGAATTCTTTCCAGAATTTACATTGCTTGCTAGGTAACTGTGCTTAATAAGCCCTTCTGGCCTCCTAATGTTACCTGGTATTTTATACTTCCATAGCTGCATATCAGTAAAGACTAGAAATCCCAGCAACCACTTCTCATTTCAAAAAAGCCTGATCCAGCTAAATCCAGTTCTAAATCCTTAACCCTGCCTTTCAACTCATTCACTGCTCCTACAGGCCCTCCAGACTGTTTCCTTCAGTACCAGTGTCTGGCATCCCAAGTATCTCTTTAAGTTCAGGAACATAAGGTGAAGATCCACCATAATAAGAGGAATAATGGTAAAATTCCTTCTGGAGGGACAAACTTACTTCCTGAAGGCTCGATTAGGTTGCCCATCTTCTGGATGCTTTGCAGCTCTTTCAAGCAGATCTGTGTTGGCAGCAGACCCCCCAAAAAGAAGGGCTGTCCTGCCCAAGGTGTGTAGAGCCCCTGGAGATGGGTAGAAGCAGTAGGGGCACACCATGCTGCCTGCTGATCCTTTGTGTTTGGGCAGGCACTCCACAGAAGTGGGATAAGGGAGGATTGGAAGGAGGACACTGAGACTTAACCAGAGTTTCTCCTCCTCTATGTCTGTGCCTGAGGTGAATTTTGCAAATTAACCGTGTATTGTTAGAGTTCACTTGGGAAAATGCACGTGACATGAGCGTGGAAGGACCTCCTGAATGGAAATAGGTGGGTGTACTAAAGAAAGGGGGGGGCTGCTCTGTGATCCCTGCCTTTGGCAAGCCTGCTGACCCCAGGAATCTGTCCTGAGGTCGTGGCTCTGGGTGAGGTTGCTGAGGGTGCAGCGAGGAGGAGGATGTAGAGATGAAAGGCTGTATCTCACCAAGGTACAAAATAGATGCTGTCTGAAAGCACAGAGGGGAATCAGTAAGTCTGAAAGTCATGCTGGTTTAAAAATTGTTGCAGCAGAGACAGAAGGTAGGAATAGGTAAAGGAAAACCCCTTTTCCCCCCTTGCTGTGTTGGATTTGACCTGACATCCATTTTCCATTGGCATTGCAGACTGTGACTTCTGTTTAATTGCTGTCAGATTTTTGGCATATAATCCTGGTTTTCCTGAAGAGCTCTTTGCTGGGTCGTTCTGAGTGCCTGATGTGATGGTTGTAAGACTTACAAGGGGAGGGAGATGTGTTTATAGGGATGTTACTCCTATCTACACTTGCTTCTCCCAATGAGTTTTGGACCTCTTAGGTGAGTTTTAGCCAAACTTAAAAGAGAACTCTTTGTTTAGAAAATATGAAATTCTTAAGTTTCCCCAAAATTATCAGCTGAACAGAGTGCCTAAGCATACTCAGCTCCTGGTGGTAATTGAGCTCCACATCCATTTCGAGGCAGTGTGGCCAAAGATGTGTAGACTTAGCTTGGAGCTGATTCTTGCACTGCCACAGCACTGTGAGAATTCAGACTGAAAACTATGGGAGTTTCAGACTGAAAGAGGGGAAATGTACGTTAGATATATGGAATAAATTCTTCCCTGGGAGGATGATGATGCCCTGGCATAGGCTGCCCCATCCCTGGAAGTGTCCAAGGCCAGGTTGGATGGGGCTCAGAGGGGATGATCTTCAAGGTCCCTTCCAACCCAGGCCATTCCATGATTCCATGAAGATTACCTCAGATTTGACTCTAATAAAATTAGCCAAGCTCACAATTGTCTAGAGAGGGGAAATACTTAAGTGGTCCAGCTGAGCCCTATAAACAGAGATCAGAAGAAGGAAAGAAGTCCTTTTGTGCCTGAGGAAACATGGAAGTAAGCATAGCCAAGTGGAAATTTTAGAAAGTGATGGGTTGCCCCCACTCATTTATCTTAACAATTTAAAGACTCCTTGTAGAAATATGCTCTGTTCTGTCTTGCAGCCTTTCCTAGGTTGCCAAGAGAGTGGCTTGAAAGTTCTTGAGTAATGTTTAGTGAATAATGCAGCTGCTCACTGCATAAAGCTTTGAGATGATAATGTTTTGACACAGTTATGTTGGTTCAGTGCAAAGTGCCTCACCTTCTTTCTGTTTCAGGAATTGCATTTGATTACAGTGAGGTTTCAGCAGTCTTGTAGTACCATGGCTTTAAACCATGTTAATTGACTTCTAAAACTTCATTTAATTCAAATTTTAGTAGATATAGCAGTTGTAAGATGTAATTTATTTCCTGCATCCCTCAGTGTGAGCATGGAAGTGAAGGAGTGGGCTTATTTGCATGCAACATTCCCCAAAATACCATGTGGGAAGGTGTTGTGTTTGGGTCCAAATCTTGAAGGAAGTGTAGTAAGTTTTCAGTATGTTTTTCTGAAATTTGCCCTTGGTTCCCATTTGAGTCCAGGGAACATCTCTCCCTCACAGCTGAGGCTCAGTGGGGCTGTAGGAAAATGGCAAAGCATGGCAAGTGCTGCTCGTGGTCTTGACTGAAGTGCCCAAGAGCAGATTCAGCCCTACAAACCCCAGGGTTGGGGCAGGTCTTGCCCAAACAGAGCAGATGATCTTCCTGCCATCAGTGTCAGTGTTGGGAATTGCACACTGGTGCCTCCAGTCCCTCAGCTGGGTGTTTGTGGGCAGAGGTGAGGGGAGAGGGGACAAGTGGAATGGGTGGAGCTGTGTCTTCTTCCTTGGAGCCAGCTGGGAGGAAGAAGTGTCTCCTTTGAAGGGAGGGCATCTCAAGGTGCAAGGCGACTTTGAAGTTGTGTGTATTGTAGCTTTTGTGTAAATATTTCCCCTACAATGCAATAGCTTGCTTATTCCTCTGCTTTTTGTTTTCTTTCACTCCCACACAGCTATTTAGACCGTATTAGAGATGTATAGATGTAACTTGCACTTAATGTTGCTGTTTATTAATAAAGTGGTGTGTAATAAAGCTGCTTTCTCAAATGCTCTATATGTTTCATACTAATGAGGAACAAATACTTACAGGGCTTTGGAAGACATTACAGTGCAGTAAATGTATGCCTGGTGACTGAGATGATGAATCATGAGATGTTTATTTAATGCACATGACTTTTTTCGAGCTATTTGTCTCAGCATTTATATGCAGTGCAGTCTCCTTTGCATGTGGGGAAGGATATTCCTCTGCCACAAAATAAAGTGCTTTCCAGCTGCTGCCTTAACCTCTGCAGTGCTGCCTCCAGGTATCCTGTTGGATGTGACTCCAGAGCAGGGACACCAAGGGGGGCAGAGGGATGGAGCAGCTCTGCTGGCAGGAAAGGCTGGCACAGCTGGCATTGT
>JAWWEE010000040.1:57954163-57971524 GCA_035221455.1 Xenops minutus | reverse complement strand
TGGTGACATGCACCCAGTTTGCACACTCTTTACCCATCCCACATCCCCCCATCCCACATCCCCCTCCAAATCCCCGCTGACGCTGTGCTCCCTCCCACGCAGGGCGCACGGGGCGGTACACGCTCATCGAGAAGTGGCGGGACACGGAGCGGCACCTGGCGCCGCACGAGAACCCCATCGTGTCCCTCAACAAGTGGGGCCAGTACGCCAGCGACGTGCAGCTGATCCTGCGGCGCACGGGGCCGTCCCTGAGCGAGCGGCCCACGTCGGACGGCGTGGCGCGCATCCCCGAGAGGACGCTGTACAGGCAGAGCCTGCCGCCCCTGGCCAAGCTCCGGCCGCCCGGGGACAAGGCCATGAAGAGGAGGGAGCCCAAGAGGAAATCCCTCACCTTCACCGGCGGCGCCAAGGGGCTGATGGACATCTTCGGCAAGAGCAAGGAGTCCGAGTTCAAGCAGAAGGTGCTCAACAACTGTAAGACGACGGCGGAGGAGCTGAAGAAGCTGATCCAGCTGCAGACGGAGAAGCTGCAGTGCATCGAGAAGCAGCTGGAGTCCAACGAGGCCGAGATCCGCTACTGGGAGCAGAGGTACAGCGCCAGCATGGAGGAGGAGATCCTCAAGCTGGAGCAGAAGATCAAGCGCAACGAGGTGGAGATCGAGGAGGAGGAGTTCTGGGAGAACGAGCTGCAGATCGAGCAGGAGAACGAGAAGCAGCTGAAGGAGCAGCTGCAGGAGATGAGGCAGAGGATCCTGGAGTGCGAGAACAAGCTGAAGGACTACGTGTCCCAGATCCACAGCATGGAGAGCGGCCTCGAGGCGGAGAAGCTGCAGAGGGAAGTTCAGGAGTCCCAGGTGAACGAAGAAGAGGTCAAGGAAAAGATCGAGAAGGTCAAGGGTGAAATTGATATTCAGGGCCAGCAGAGCCTGAGACTGGAAAATGGCATTAAAGCTGTAGAAAGGTCTTTGGGCCAAGCTACCAAGCGGTTACAGGTAAGACTCTTTTTATCTATGGCTAAAGAGAAGTCAAAGACATGACCATGAGAAATTCGTCTCAGGCAGATTTGGAGCCTATTAGAGAAAACATGACAAAGTTTCCACAGAGAATTGGAGTAAAAGGAGGAAAGTATTTCATTTTTGAGTTGCATTTCAAATATTTTTGGTTTTTGAAGGGCAGACAGTTTTCTTTCCACCTCTGTGTAATTTGTTCATTCAAACCATCAGTGAAGAAAAACAGTAATTTACACCATGTAGCCATTTCTGAGGCTAAGCTTCTGTTCCTTGCTAGGTTTGTGTGCCACCAAAAGAGATGAATTACAAGAACAATCCAAAAGCAGCACCTGGATAGATGGATGTAGGGCTAAAGTAGCTGTTACCTTGCAGGGCTTTTGTTTTAAAGAACATCCCCCCTCTTTGCTTTAAAGAACAGCAGCCCCCCTTTCCTGGCTGATGTGCTGGTGCTCAGGGTTTTGTTTTATTTTATTTTCTCTACACCTCAGCTGTGTGTGGCACTGGTGTCAAAAGAGAATCCAGTCCCTGCTTCCTTGCTAAAGGTAATGATATCACCTGGAGCTCGATAGAGCATGAAAGAATAAATGGAAATCCAGCTGGCAGCTGGATAAGGTAAAAGATTGAGGCTCCTGGGATTTTTATGTGGCACATGAGGTGGGACTGAGGCACCCCAGATCAGCTGGAGTTGTGGTTCTTGCTGATTCCCAGGATTCACAGTGTGTTCCACAGTACTTGCCATTGCATTAAGGTGATTCTGCTGTGAATAAGGGATTTTGCATCCTTACTCCTGAGCACCCACAACCATGTCAGTGTAAGCTGGTTTTACCAAATTATTAGGGGGGGGAAAAAAGTGACCTTTTCATCCAACCAAAATGGGTGAAAACTGTAAGCAGTGTTGGCTGTGTTAATCAATCTGAAGTTTCCAGACACGCTGTACCTAAGGATTTGCACTGATGGAGAGCAGCAAGTCCTCTTCATGTGTTTTACCTTTCCTTAGTAATGTTGACTTGAGGCTGTGATGGACTTCAAAATATTTCTGGCTTGGTTCCTTTAATAGGCTAGGTTTCACTTTCTTGGGCAAGTCCCTGTTAAGTTCAGATCTTCCAAGCTTGCTCTAAACCTAAAGGTGCACAAATCTGAAAAATCCAGGAGAAAATAAACTGATGTCTGTATTATGGAGTTTTGGGGGAATTAAATACAGAAATACTTTCTTGCATGCAGGAAGTTAAAGATTAATATTCACAGAACTGCTGTTTTGAAACAGGAAAGTTGAGCATGGGTGTCTTTTATAGAGCTTTCAGTAAGGAAGGCAAGAAAATTTTGATTCACTGGATTTCCTGTGATAAGAGCAGGAAGGTGGCATTTTTCAGTGAGAAGTTCCTAGTAATTTGGACTGTGTGTTTCATCCCTTTTCTGTTGCCACCTCAGTAATTTTCCAGCCATCTGAGGTTATGTTCAGTTAAGGGTCAGATCAGCTCTCTGGTCTTCCAGATTGTAGAAAAAGATTTTAAGTGCAAAAAAACCACCCCGAGCCCCACTAAAACAAACAAACAAACAAAAAAATCACAGCTTTTCAGGTAAAAGATCTCAATAAAGTTTCCCCATTAGATACTAAACTTAAGGCCTCAAACCATACACAGAATTTTAACCTTACTTTCAGTGAAAGTTGAGAAATGCCAAGAACGAGGTATTTATCATGTTAGTTCTACTAACCTGTGTATTTCAGTAATTTCAAAAAAAAAATAACCCCCCCCTGAATTTCTTTCAGTGACAACTTTGTTGTAATCTCATAAAACACGGAGCTGCAGAATTAACATTGTAGTAAGTAAAGACAGTTGAGAATTTCCTGTGTCCCAGTTGTGGGGCTTAAAGGACCTAAAATAAATTGAAGAATTTTTCATAGAATACTCTTAAAATCAGGAGGTGGCCTGGTTTCCTTTTCCCCATCCAGTTTCTCCAGAAGCTCGTAGCAAATGAATGATCTGCTCCTGGAAGGGATCCACAAAACTCTTCTTCCCAGTCCACGTGGGGTCACCTAAAATTCTGCTTACGCAAGATAATTAGGGAAAAGGTGGCCAACCCCCGCCTCTGTCTCTTGCCAAAATGAAGGTGTAGCAGTACCTGCTGTGTGGGAATGCCTGTGGATCTGCAGCCTGGCATCAGAGCAGCCCATTCCCTTGTGGCCAGACAGTAGGAATTCCATCCTGGCTGTGGAAAAGAGTACCAGATGCAGTTCTCTGGTAATGAAGCTAAATCTGTGTGGAGGGAAATAATTGCGAGTCTAAAAGTGCCATAACCTCTCTGAGCTGTAAGTTTGGCATACCTTGCCAGAACTACAGAGCCTTGAGGAAGATCCTGTATTATCTGCTGTGCTCTGAAGGGCTGCTGAACCAGCCAGGATTTGGCCACGTTGCACAAAACACTCGCAGAGTGAGAAAATTCTGTCCTTAAAAATCTAAGTAGAAAACATGAGGAACAAGAAGAGAATGAAATTACACTCTTTTTAGGATCAGAGGAGCTAAATGAGCTGTCAGGCAGAACTAAGATTTGGTGCCAGACTGCTGCTCAGTTGATTATTTTTTCAGAGGGCACACTATTACCTCTATTTGCTTACATCTGATGTGCCAGATTTTTTTCTCAGGTGATATGAGAAACATCTACTAGTTGTCCCAGTAGCCATATTAAAATATAATGTATAAAAAGCCCCAGTGGTCACCTCTACTTAGCATCATAGGTTGGATTTGATGATCTCAGAGGTCTTTTCCAACCTAATTGATTCTGTGCTTCTAGTAAGTCATAGTGCGTGTTGACTTGCTTTTTAAACTACAACATTAAAATACCCTTTGATTGTTCAGTTTGTGTTTGAATTTAAAGATGATTTGAGGCTTTCTCACGTGGTTTGTGTGCTCAGCAGGCGTTTTCTCCTTCCTGGCAGGACAAGGAACAAGAACTGGAGCAGCTGACGAAGGAGCTGCGGCAGGTGAACCTGCAGCAGTTCATCCAGCAGACGGGAACGAAGGTGACGGTGCTGCCAGCAGACCCTGTTGAGGTGGAAGCCCCACACGTGGAGCTCGAGAGAGGTGCAGCCCTGGGAGTGCTTTGGGTGGGCAGGGGAAGGGGCTGGCACTGCCTTTACCTGCTGCCTGATGCCAGCACTGGTCTGGGAAGGGAGTGCTTTGTTAGGGATAGACCTAAACAACACACCAGGAAAGCACATTGTCAAGTATTTTCTTTCCATTCCGAGGATTTAGCAGGCTATAAATAAAGAGCAGAGTGTGGATAACTTCTCTCCAGCTGTGCCTGGGCATGAGTTTGTCCCATCAGCACCCCATTAAGCCAGTGGCTTTGGAGAGAGGCTGCCATGGCTGCAGGCATGCAAAGCTGGCACACAGCGTGATTGAGCTTCTAACATTGCTGCTCATCTGGGTTCTTCCCCTTCTGGTGGGGGGTGTTGTCAGAGCAGAAAAAGGAATGTGGCTGGATCTCTGAAATCCCAGACAGCAGGCGCCCGGGAATAGGAGCTAACCCAGCTGGGCTGCCAGCCATCCAGAAGTCCTGCACAGATGGCTGGGATGGCTTGTGCAAATTGTCTTTGCCCCTGGTGAGATCAGTGCAACCTGCACGTGCCCACATCTGGGTGCAGAATTTCCTGGCCAGAAGCGTGGGATGCTTCTCAGAGCTGTGGCACAAGCACAGCTGTGTGCTTTGACAGTACTCTGCTTGCAAAGGGGCTGTTTGTCTCATCGTTCTCATTTTAAAAAACTTTCCAACCAAAGGGCACTGGGAGGAGAAGGGGAGTGGGGAAGGAAGAAAAGACAACCAGGCCTTAAAATATAAGCATTTGTATGAACTGTCCCTTTAAAGTGGGCAGGAAGCTGAAGCTTTGAGTTACCTATAGGTACAGTCCCTTTCTTACATTGCCATATAAATGTATTGCACATGTCCATGTTTGTCATGGGAGAGTAATTGTTTTGGATAGGTAGATATTCCTGTTTTGAAATGAGTAGGAAGTGTGCTGCTTATGTCTTAGCCCTTCCTAGCCAGGCATTTCAACTGTTTGTTATATGTGGCCTTAGTTTTTTCTCTATCACACTCAGCAGAAAAGGGGAGGTGTTTCATGGATGTCACCCCCAATGATGACTTTTCTACCTGCCTTTTCCCCTCATGCAGAGCCAACCTTTCAGTCTGGGTCACTGAAGCGCCCCGGCTCATCGAGGCAACTCCCCAGCAACCTCCGGATCCTACAGAACCCCCTGTCGTCTGGGTTTAACCCCGAGGGCATTTATGTATGACAGTACATACCTCTTCTGGAGAGGACCTAGCAAGGTACCCTGGACAAGAAACACTTTATTTTATTCTGCCAATGATGAATGGAAGAAGTTTTTCTTGGTTTGTTTTGGTTTTTTGTTACACCACCGTGTTAGTTTTTCTTCTTCCTCCAACACACCACTCGGAGCCATACCCTGTGCACTGATGCTAAAGAGACAGGAACTGTCTCGATTGCTAATGAGCAAGGATGACCTTGCTATCAACACAGCTAGAGTGCAAAAACCTCCATTGTTTTTGCCACTTCAGAAGTGTTTGGGAAAGTATTGTTCCTTGTATAGGCATAAATGGAAGACTGAGGGTGAAGGAAACCATGTATGCAACTTACCTGAGGTTTAATTTATTCCCATTAATCAATGGACCTGTGAATGTTGACCTTTTATATTTTTATTTTTAACTTGTGAATAATCACGTATGGCTGTGCGTCAGTCTGACAAGGTGACTTTAATTTGTGTGTACAAACACCCCCCGTTTGATCAAATACAGCAACCTGCAATGCAGAGTTCTGTGGGGTGCTGAACCATTACAGTGGTTTCTCACCACTAGCTTTGTTCATTTCTGTTCATGATATGTCACGTTCCATCCATTGCTACCCTTTAAGGCTTGAAAAGTGAGCTTGTGGGATTTACTTGCTGTTGAGTCTGCCTTGAATGAAGCACCTAGTGTTCAAAAGATTTATGGATTTTAAACCTTGGCTTGGTAAAAATATTTCCAGCATATGATTGAGGATGCACTAGTTAGAGGATATTTTATTATATAGAATGTATATTTGAAATATTTTGCCACATTGTATATGCCTTTGGAGAAAAGAACAATGTAAGAAGTTGTTTTCATATATCTTACCAAAAGAGAGTAGAAGGCTTTCACTGTGTGTGATTTTGTACTTTATTTTTCCCACTAGCTATTACAGTGTTCTTGTTTTGCGGTAAAATCTTGCTGTTGGAGGAGAAGAAAGACACAAACCAAACGAGCATCCTCTTCCAGCCTTCCAGAATTCACTCAAGTTTTGTGGAGGGAAGAGACCTGGCAGAGTCCCATGGAGTCAATAGCAGAGCTTTTACTGATGTGAGTGGGGCCAGGATTTCATTCAGCCTTTGAAAGATGCGTTGCTGCTCAGTCACTTTACAGAATGTAAAAGCTTACAAGCAGGAAATTCACACCTTTGGTGGTCACTTTTTACCAAACGTGTAAAGAGAACATTATTGTATCTTGATGTTGCTCTAATGCAGTCAGAGCTGAGCAAGGTAGGCAAAGTGAAAGTTAAGACAATCCCAAGGAGCTCCTTGGCCACAGGCCTTGCTGTCAGATTGCTGAAGTGGACACCAGGTTTGTGCAGAAAGTGAGTGGCACCAGTGGGACGCTTTGGAAGCCCTGGAGGCTGGTCTCATGGATGAGTTAGAGAAGGGAAGGGCCTTCCCTAGCTGTGTTTGGATTTTCTGTTCTAACAGCAACTCCCAGCACCGTCCCCACCTTGGAGATCCCCTGGGCACGAGAGGGGGACATCACGCTCTCACTGCAGTACTGAAAACTTGGGCTTAGGCAGTGGCAAAGTGACACAACTCCTGATGTCTTTAGTGGGGTCAGGAGTTTACCACTTGCAGGAAACTCCAAGCTTTTTGCCATAGAAAAATACTTAATGCCTAGCATCCTCTTGTGTTGATTTACTGATGTGCAGATAAATGTTAATTTAAATCTCCTTTTTTTCTAAAAAGGAGCTTCCTGACAAATGGAAGTTTTAAAAGATATAGTAGAAGATGAAGGACTCTTGAGTGTGTTTAATACATTTTTTTCCCCCATTTCCACTTATTAATGGCATCATATATTCTAAAAATGCTGCTGTATTTAGTCTAACAGCAACAGATAAGGCTGTGAATATATAAAGGACCTTTCCAAATGGACTCTGTTTAACTTATCAGGTTTTTGTTTTTTTTTTCATCTTCCCTTGTGAGCAAACTGGAAAATTCTATGTTCCTACCTGAGGAATCTTTGCAGTGCTCACAGATTTTATTGTTAGTTTATCACAATTCTCTGCTCATGTTTACTGTGCCCGTAACTTTGTATTAAACAAAAAAAGAATGTGTGTACATATATATATATATTAAAAACCAGTGTAAAATATACATAGTTTGGGGACAATATCTGTCCAAGGTACTTGAGCATATATGCCTTACATTCTGGGTTCAATTTACAGAAATGAAATGGTCCTCTCCAGTGGATATCTTGCATCTTCAGCACCTCTTGATGTTAGAGAACTGAGGCACTCAGCACCTTGCAAAGTCTGGCCCAAATTATGCTGCATGGGGGTAGGGGGGAAACAGTCTTGTCCTGACATGAAGTATTTTTAAGGCAGATCAGCATACTTAGCCCAGATAATGTTTTTGCCATATTTTGTGACTGGTCCATCTCCCACAGATGTCAGTTCGAGCTGAATTGGGCTCTTGCACCATAAAAACTGCTCTCTTTCTCTGCCAGGTTATTCTTTAGGATGGAGGGAGGAGGAAAAGGATTAAAAGGAAGTGTAAGAGCAGCTTTGGAGGGCTTTAATTACAGCTTTGTAATAGAATCAAAGGAGGAATTTGCCATTTAAGTTAAAAACGTGGTGCCTGCTGATTGCAGCAGCTGCTTGACAGAGGGGCCAGCCTGGAGCTGGCTCAGAGTGGCCACTGCACCATCCCTGAGTGGACCCTCCTCGTCAGGGCTTTGGCACATGTCAAGGTGATCTGAAAAACATTCACAGCTTCAAGGAGAGGCTTCGCTATCCAGACCTGCCATTTGTGAGACACTGACAAATTCCCCTGCTCCCATCATACTCCTCTTGCTTATTGAATTTCACCCAGGCTGAAGTTCTGTAGCATTCTCACCCTCTCTGTAAATAAACCAAAAAGAAATGGCATGCCCTTGCATTAAATGTGACTTGAACAACGTGTAACAGTTAGAACAATTCCTCACTCTACAGCGTTTAGAATTTTGCTTCTGATCAACTGCAGAACCTCACTCTTTCTTTACAATTGTAGGAAAAATTCATTTTCAGAAATGTTCCAAACCTACTTCTGGGGCATTAGCAGAAAGGAAGCTACACATGCTAGTTTTAACAAGTGCCATATTATTTACTGGGCAGCATGATAAAAATGGGGTTTTTTGCTTGCATTAAATAGTTGAACACACAAGCACTATTTTCCAGTGCACGGGGAATTTATATGGAGAACTCCTGTAATTTGTTACTAATGGAAATTAACTGTGTTATCTCTCTCATCCATGAGGATACAGTTTATTTTTGCTGGAGATGCTGTGTTGTTAGGGGAAAAGGAGGGGGTGACCATTTGAAAAGCCAGTAGGTTAAGGTGAAGGTGAACAATCCGAATACCCGAGCGAGGGAGAAACCCAAGTCCCACTCTGAGAAGTCACCTAGGAACACACCTCCCAGTATCTTGTAGTGGGACTGAGGTTCCCAAGTGCCTGAACTGCTTCTGGAAATGGAATGGTAGCTTTGAGATTACTTGCTTTTCTGGACCCTAGCAAGTTGGGAGGAAGTTCTTGAAGAAGAGAACTACCTCTTCTAGCATTAGCAATATGCAAACGTGTGAGGGAAGAGGGAAAAGATCCTTCAGTGAAATAAAAATCTCCTCTTGGGGCAGTAATTGCCTTGTTTTTAGCGTGAAGAGTATTGCATTATTTTAGTGAACTGGGATCATATGAGTATGATCAAGAAACAGTTGATCTTGTAATTTTTAGTGAGTTACCTTGAAGCATATAAATTCCTGATGTGCATTAACTTGAGTGAATTGGGCCTTAATGATCCATGTAAATAACAAAACTGTATTCAGATATTTTTTTCAGAAAATAGTCTCTAATGGTCTGTACTGTATTAAAATAAGTGTCAAAGTGTTACTTTTATATTACACCTTTTTTGTTTTGGTTTGGTTTTTTTTAGAACATTGAAACATGCATGTTTATTCTATTTGCTACAGTATTTTAATGTTTTGGATGAAGGCCATCGGTTGTATGGAGATGACAAAACAATCATTCTGTCTATTTATTCAGTATTGCTGCTTAAAGTTTTCAAAATAAAGCTTTCAATGCCGATATAGTGACTGATTGAAAGCTGTTCTAGCTCTCTTCAGGTGTTTTTTTCTATGTTTATAGAAAACTAAATAAGTGAAACTTGGTATATAAGCTGTTATACCAGCAAAGAATTATTGCAATAATACTGGGGGGTGGTTGGGGGGAAGTGTGTGTAGTATATACATAAATGTATGCATGCAGTGAATGCCTTTAGGTCCCAAGGAAATGGAGTGCTGAAGAATGTGAAATCCTTTGTGGTCTTGCAAGCACTTTACACACGTGATCAAGTACCCCTTAGTGCTTCATGGTGCTTGTGAGGGCAGAACAAGGTGGTCACAAAGGATCAGCCCGGAGCCCTTTGAACCAGAGAGGATTTAAGCACATTCTTGAGTGTTCCATAGAAGTGTTTCTGACTTGGGCCTAAAATCCTGTTCTGATACAAAAGTCTTTCAGTTGCAGCAAGGATGCCTCAAGCATAGCTGGTACCTCTGAAAATTTTAGTAGCTCTGACGTGGATCAAGTGTGACTGCTCTACTTGTAAAGGGGTATCAGAATGCAGAGAGCATTCACCCTCTCGACCATCCTGTGAAACTACTAACTAGGGGTTCTCACTGAGAGATTTGAGTTGCCGGCGCTTTAACCTAGGGAAGCAAACTAACTGTGAAAACACGAGTGAGCATTCTATTACTGCTCTGCTTCAATGCAAGATGAAAATCTGTATTATATGTAACTATATTTTTTTGTCATTTAAAAAGCTTCTATTTTTTATTATTCTCATGAATGGTTGACGAAAAGATATTGGATATGCTCCCATACAATAAATTCCCCTCTGAAACTCTGGGTCTTTCCAGTTCGTGGTTTGCTGGAGTTGCACCGTTCACCTCGCGCACATCTCATGGTACAGCTGCTGGGACTCTCAGGGGACACTGGGCCTGAAAGCTTGCTGTGTCTACAGCTCAGACACCTTCAGAAAGGGCCCTGTGTCCAGCATTAGGATGCTGAGCAATCCTAAATGGCAATTTCCTTGGCAGTGTGGGATACACAGCTGGTTGGTGTGGGGTGTCTGTGGCAGACGGGAGAGGTCCTCTGCCATAAGCATGCACATGCTGTAATCCCAATCAGATAAAGCCCAGGCACTACAGGAGAGTAGAATATCTTATTTGCAGATGAGGAACTGTTACTAAGATTAATATTAACCCCGAAAAGACAGAATTGGTCAGCGACTCAGAAGTGTAACTTAAGAGGTAGAGCTTCACTTGGAAGTGATCAGGGAGAGGAACTGAACACACAGAATCTTCACCCAACAAATGCAGGGTGCCCTGATGCTTCAGAGAGCTTTGAGGAACAAACTGAAGGCCTGATCCAGGTGTAGTTATTGTGCTGAGGACCAGAGCAGGTGTGAAGATTGCCCGAGATCATTTGAGTTAATCAAGGCAGAGAACTTGCTACAGCTGGACACTTGTGATTTAAGCCATCCAAATGCAGTCCTTAGTCTAATATGCCAACAAATGGATTTTCCTAAGGTAACTGGAGCCTGATCTCATTAAAGGTGAGGAGCAATGAGCTAACAGGAGTAGCACTGTTGACTGGTGATGAGACAATGTCCTGAACTCCACTGGAACCCTAGCACGTGGCATTCGTGTTGTCAGGACCGTGGAAGTTGTGCCAGCCCTCTGCTCCTGAAAGGTGCCCTTTCCTGCCCCTGTACAAGTCAGCTGGCTGGGTTTTTGGTAACTGAGGTTTCCCTGCGAGCTCAGCAGAGCCAGGGGTACCAGCTGATGGTTTTGATCTTTTGCTTTGCCTTTAAAGAACAAAGTGGTGTATTTGTATGTGGCTGCTGCAGCACTAACTAGCCCAATGTAACTGGGCCACTAATGAGTTGCAAAAGCAGACCAGATTAATGGCCTATAACGTTCAGAAGCTGTACTGAATTCTTCTGCCTGTCACAGCTGTGTCAGCTAGGTAGTGTTTCTTTATAATCCGAATTTTTAATGATTGTTTCAGCAAGGATGTCTAGTGTGTGAAGTAGGGCACAATGAGCAACAGTCCCCATTACTGCCTTTCTTGAAAATGATATATTTGCTACCTTTGGTATTGTAGCTAGTGTTAATGAGTATTTTCTAGGTCAGCCACTGCTTCATCATTAACTTTGTCCAGAAACACTGGATGGAGGCAATCTCAACTGGTCTGTTCTGTTCCACTTTCCCAGGTGGGTATGCAGTGTACTTTTTTTCCCATCCTTTGCAGTAAGCTCCCTGTTCCGTGTGCTGTCAGGTCAGCAAACTGCAGGATTGATGTGTTAAACATGGGCTGCTGTCCACAGGGTGACTTGAAAAATGCCTCTTTGGCATGTGCTAGTGCAACAAGGAACTGATGCAAATGGAGATGATAAACTCAACTGAGCAACCTCAGCACTTTTCTGATCAACTCAGGCACTGCCAGTGTCCTCATGTCACTTCTGCTGGGTCTGTCTGTGCCTCCCTCAGGCAGGAAACCTCCTTGCTGTCACACAACACAGACAGCCCTGGAGTTTCTTTCCTGTGAATGTGGGTTTGCTCTGCACTGACTCCTGTCCTGCCTGGCACAGATGTTCATCCCTTGTGCAACCTGAAGGTTGATTTCTGGGGGTTTTTCAGATCAGAATTCCTGGCTATGGAAAAGCTGCAGGGATCTCTGCTGTCTCTGACAGAGTGAAAGAGTATCATCACATTTCTGTTCAGTCATCTAGAAGCTGACAGAGGTCAAACACTGCTGCACCAGACTGGGTTTTTGGCTGTGAGAGCTGGAGGTTGTGTGTTTATCTCCAGTTATTTGGGGTGGGTCCGCACAGGTTAAGTAAGTTTTGTTCCTGAAAAACACAGACACAGAATGATGCTCTTGTTCAAGTTACAGTTTTCCCTTCCTCCCCATCATTGTTGCATAAGCTATTTTTGCCTCTTGTTTCAGCTACACACTTTGTCTTGCTCTACCCCTCTGCAAAAGGAGGAAGGCAGTAAGAAATTGGAAGACTTAGTGAGGAAATATAGTATAAAAGATGTAATATTTAGTCCTGGGTCAAGTTGTAGGGAAGAAAAGTTTTCTATGGTTTATTTTTAATGAGCAAAAATTTGGAGAAAAAATATTCAGAAGAGCTCCAGCTGGGCTTTTGCCCCTCCATTTCCTCACAAGGGGACTGATCTCTCTGGTGACCAGTGACAGGACCCAAAGGAACTGTATCAGGGGAGGTTTAGGTTGGATATCAGGAAAAGGTTCCTCCCCCAGAGGGTGGCCTGGCACTAGAACAGGTTCCCCAGGACAGTGGGCACAGCCTCAAACCTGCCAGAGTTCAAGTGTTTGGACAGGGCCAGGAGTTGGGCTCGATGATCCTTGTGGGTCCCTTCCAGCTGTGATTCTGGAAAGTCCACTTAAAGCAAACCTTACCCCGTGTAACACAAATGAGTGCAAATAATTACCTGCCTAGATATTTTGAAAAGGAGGGCTTCTGGTTAGAACAAAAAGGGCAGGGTGGTGGAAGGAGGGAAGTGAGGTGTAGCCCAAATGAAACACCTTTAAACTCTTTCATATTTACCCTGAAGTCCCTTTGCCTACTGGTGTGATGGACAGTGAATCATCCAGCTTCAGGGCTGGGGACATGGTGACATCACAGCACACCATCAGGAGCTATTGCTAAAATGAAATTCAGGCCAGCCCTTAAGTGGGGAATAACTGGAATTTCTTTGTGGGTACCCGTGGAGCTTCTCCTAAATTACTGCCTGGCACAGCTTGGAATAGCATATCCCTCTGATCAGGTGTACCAAACTGCTACTCCTGAAATGTTATGTGCCTGGAAAAGGTGATTTGGCTTTAGCAGTCACAAGCAGCCTGAGGTGAACTTTGGTTGATGAGGTAGAACTGACCCTTCTGGCAAGCTGAAGGGAAACCTGAGAGCACCAGGTGACCTTTAACTACTCTTTGTCACTGCAAAGTTGTCTGAAGTGTTCCCTTGACCTGGCGAATGCACAGCCAAGAGTGTGACCCAGATTGTCCTTTGTGGTGTGGCTCATGTCATGTCCCAAATGAGCAGGGACGAGACAGTGACACAGTAAATGAGAAAGGCAACAGCACCCATTTGCTGTTGAAGGCTTGCTGGATGCAGGTCAGCTGACGATGCTGTCCCCTGGTCTGTGACAATGCTGCAGTTCCCAGCAGGCCCCCACGAGAGAGCAGCAGCAGCAGCAGCAGCAGCACACACAGTGCCAGGAGAAAACAGGATTTCTAGGAACACACAGCCCGTGCTGGAGGATCACGTGAGATGCACAGCATTCCGCCTGGGAACGGGCTCTTTCAGGAAGGACACAGTGATGCTTACAGAGAACCTCTGCCCAGGGGCAGTGTGTGTGTGCAGCTGACACACAAATGATGGTTTGGATGGTTTTTCCTGTGGTTTCTGTGCAGGCCTGGAAGTTTTGTGAAACCTGTACAGACGTGGGTCAAAACATTCCATTTTAGAGGTTATCCCATGCCTGGCATATTTACCCGTGCCTGGGAAGCTCTTGTTTCATTCCCCAGATTTCCTCTGTGTGACCTTGGGCAAGCTACTGTAATCCCTCTGGATTGGAGTCCCCCAGCTGTAAGCTTGAGATAATACTGCCTCATCCCCTTTGACTTTGTCTATACATACAGAAGGCCCTGTGGGGAACAGCATCTCCTTTCCTATTTGTTTGGCAAAGAGCACTTAGCACAATGTGGTCCTGAACTTGGCTGTGCCATCCAGATCCTGCTGCACGAAAGAGGATGACAAGAAGTCACTCTGAGTTAGTTTTACCTCGCAGTGATTGCAAGATGCAGACATGCAGAGGGAAGCCGGGGGTTTCTGAAGGTGAATTCTTGTTTAGCTTTAAGCAGATTTCTTTTTCTAAATGGGCAAAAAGGAAAGGCAAGTAAAGGAATAAAACCTCATTTCAACTGCTCAGTTTTCTTTTTGCAAAGTGATGCTATTATTAGAGGCAGCCTAAATCCTTCTGCAAGTGCTGCTTGGGAGAGTGTTGCACCTAATCAATAGAAATGATTGACTGAACAGGCTGAGATTTGCTTGGTGGCCCTACATGTTCCTGTGCTCCCCCAAGTGTGATGATGTTCTAACAGGGTGCATGTAACCAGTGATGCACCATGACAGGTCTCCATGTCACAGTTTTCTGTAGATACCCAAGTGCCCTTTGGTATTAGGGGCTGAAGAGATGAAGGGCACCAGAGTTAGAATTGTAGGAGGGTGCCCTTTTTAAAGTTGTTTTCCCGATTCCAAAGTGTTTTCTACGTGCTCCAAATAAATTTAATTAACTAACAAACACTTCAGCTGCACTTACTCCAGAGTCCTGCACAGAATGAACACTCTTCAGCATGGCTTAGCACAGACTCAACTGTGCTGCATGAAAGATCACTTGAAGATGTTGCCATCTGAACCTATTTCAGCAATAATCAATGCAGCTGCTGGCATTTGGCAAGGCAATGAATAATCAGTCCTGCCCCATCTTATCTCATGTCCTGCTCGATAAAGTTCTTGCTGCTACCTTTGTCTGCCATCTGATGAACTGTACAGCAGGAGGCACCTACTTCTAGGAATATACATCTCCTTTGGTAGGAAAAATGGACTTGGCCTGCTCCCAGCATGTAGTCACACTGGACAAGTTGCTCTGGGCAACCACAGAACCAGGCTCAGTAGCCTGGGAAGTGTGAGCCAAAATTAACAACAGTTATAACAAGCTATTCTATGTTAAAGTGTCAGGTTTGTGTTTTCTTGTGCACATCATCAAGACTCTGCTTACTGCCACCAGTTTTTCACCTTCAAGATATAAAATATTATTAGAACCTGACCTAAGAATAAAGGAAATCCTTATGGCATTGTTCTGTTTCATTTGGCTATAGAGGTGCACACATGCTGTAATGCATTGGAGGTGGGATCACTGCATTTCCCTATCTCCATGTCTGATTAAAACCAGAAAGTGAAAAGGTAACTGAGGCTTTTTATTAAAAGGAACTCCATCTGAAAGATGGAATTCTGGGGTGGCTGGTTTGGGGTTAAAAGTTTGAGTCTGTCCAGGTGACCGTACTTGGCTTGTTGCTTCTCTTGTCAGCCAGAAGCTTGAGACCCTCCTGCATCGTGGAGGTGCCTTCACTCACAGGGTTGGGCTTGCCTCTTGAAGACACTGCTGTGCAGATGGACCGGGAATGTCTGGGAAAAGGAGGAGATCCCCTCTTTACAGGCTTGTCCTTTGACTGTACCCACTAGGGAAAATGCTGAGTTAGCCCTGAACTAAAGCCCCAGCCCAACCAGCTTGGCTCCTGAAGGTGCAGGTGATCTCCAAGGAAAAGAAAAGGAAGGGATGTGCAGTCCCTTCTCACTGATTTTGACAGGCAGCTGAATTGCCCTCTACCCCTTCGAGCGCACTGCCCTGGGGTTACTGAACTCGGGCAATCCTGTGACACTGCTGTGTACTTTTAAAAGCAGCTATTGCAGGCTCGGCATGTTCAGCAATCACAGCAAACAGCTGGATTCCTGGAAATACCTTAGGGTATGGCAGGACACCGGTGGGAGTGTGCTTCCCATGGCTGGCTCCTGGGGCATGGCACACAGATTGCTCTCAAAGGTCATTTTGAATAACTGCACTTCCCCTGTCATTTACAACACCGGAGTTAGCCCCGTGACCAGCTGCATTAGGCACTTTGCAGACCTGGGTATAGCCTTAGGTTCTTATTTATCTGCTCTGTAGAACAAACTGCAGCCCAAACACACAGCCTTCTCTCTGCTGTGCCAAGGAGCAGGAACAAGTGCAGCCTGGGTTCACACAGATCTGTTTTTCCTTACAGACAGACTAGGAGTGCCCATGAGGATTGTCTCGTGGTGGCAGCTTGTTAAGCAAAGGTAGCACCTTCCCTCTCAGGTATCAGGAGGTGTTAAAGGATACACAGCAGCCTTAACTGTGACTCTTGTCCACACACATTCCTGTTGTCTTCAGTTACCTTGGTAGCACCTGTAATAAGGAGTTCTTGTCTATTCTATATCCTTTCTGGTTTTTTTTAAGCAGTGTTATTAAACAGTTTTTTCCTACTCCTGTTGGTCCACATGCCTCTACACATGTCTCCTTCCTGATTTCACTCTGGAAAATGAAGTCCCGATTGAGTGCATTCAGCAAAACTCTGTGTGTCCAAACCAAGCATCTGTAGGAGTCAGCAGTAGTGGAAAAAACAAACCCACCGTGGTTTCAATTCCCTGACTCCCAGCAGCTTCTCCCTGCAACAACAGAGGGCACCACTCCTCACACAAAAAAGCTGAAGCCGGAAAAGGAGCAGTCCTGCCTTTGAGGCGTAGTTCAGTAACTAGAACATTTATCTCAGAGTAGGTGATTGGGATTGAATATCCTTCCTCCAGCGAGGTTCACCTCTGCATCTCCTGCTCCCTGTGCCAGAAGCTGGTCTCAGAGATGTGTGTGCTGTGTCTCTGGTAGATCTTGCCCTAGTTTGCACAGAATGATTAAGCAGTCACTGAGAAATAGCTTTAGCCTGTTCGATTTGAGTTTTCACCTGGGGGAAGAGGAAACCAGGGTGCCATTCCTACCCCAGCTCCTGTGAAGACCTGGTTTTATTCCAGTGGGTTTGCAACATGAAAGTGCTGCAAAGCAGGGCTGGAGCCTGGGTTTCTCCTCTTAGGTGACTGTGTTACCTCATCTGATCATGTGTGCTGTCCTACAGGTGCCACCACATCAGTGCTGCCAGTGCCAACTGTTCTGCACTAAAGGCAGCAAATCTAGTTGAAAAAACACTGATTTAGAGGGTGGAGATGTGTCCTGGTAACTAATTTGTACAGCTCCCTCCTGCTCCCACGGGCTGTGCTGAGTGTGTGTCCTGGGCAGCCGTCCATCCATCCATCCATCCATCCATCCATCCATCCATCCATCCATCCATCCATCCATCCATCCATCCATCCATC
>JAWWEE010000040.1:57934719-57946713 GCA_035221455.1 Xenops minutus | reverse complement strand
GCAGCCTTGGGGCTGTGCCCACTGCCCTGGGGAGCCTGGGCAGTGCCCACCACCCTCTGGGGGAAGAAGAACCTTTTTCTAATATCCAGCCTCACCCTCTCCTGTCACAACTTCAGGCCATTGCCCCATGTTCTGTCACTGGTCACCTCTAGAACAGTTCTGTTGGTGTGCTGTCCCCAAACACCAGCATGAGCCAGCTCATGGATGAAGTGCAGTGGCCACATGTCCACAACGAGACATCCCACTGTCTTTTAGCTAACATAAACAATCTCCCGGGTATGGATAACTTGCAGCCCTGGAAACACACCCTGTGGTTGTTCAGCTCCATGCTCTGCCACTACCTGCACAGCAACACCAGTCCTCACTGCTGCTCCTTGCCTGCCCCATCACAAAACACACCTCCAAAAAGCGCTTTTGCAACTTTGGGGAAGAGACAGGATTCCTTTCAGCCCTGCAGGACATTAATTTGAATTTTTATTTGTGTTAATTTCATACTCTCCATTCTTGCAGTGAGCTCCCTCCCACTGAAGGTGCACCTCTCTGGTCTGATTCAGAGGGTGTACGAGGCATGCACGGTGCAGCATGGGCTCCCCTCGTTATGCTCTGCCTGCCAGCAATCCCCCCAGGAGCCACGGCATGATGAGCTCCTACCTGTGCTCCCTGCACAGACACCTGATTGCACATTTCCCTCCTGTCCTTCAGCTGGCAAGGTGGAATTTCTGCCTGCTGTTTGCCTGGCCAGCTCCTCCACGAGCACACACACGAACAACACACGTGTGTGCTCACACCTCTGCAGCCATGGCCATTCACACGCCCGGCCCTGTGCACTCATCCAGCCCGGCGCCTGCATGTTGGCAGTTCACTACCCCCCTTGAATCCCCCTCTTCTCTGGGCTATATGTGGCATTTCGAGGCTCTGACAATCTGCTCCAAATGTTTTCCATATTTGTTCAGCCTCCTTGATTCAAATACCAGGAACAACTCAGCCAGCGCAAAGCGAAGCTTTGGAGGGGGCCAAAAAAGAAATAAAATAAACTAACCCACCCGCCCCCATCGGCGTGCACACACACACACACACACACACACACACACACGCACGTGAGATCCTAAAGTTCCTCGGCATGGGAAAGCGGGAGAAGAAAGCCCAGCACGGCACGTCCCCGAATAACCAGAGCCAGCCAGGGAAGGCAGCCGAAGGCGAGAGGAGCACCGACTCCAGCAAGGCGCAGGAGCCCGCGATGAAGAAGAAGAAGAAGCAGAAGAAAGCCAAGGGGGATCCCAAATCTGGCCAGGAGGAGGAATCCCACACTTGTTGTGGCTGCCGCTTCCCGCTGCTGTTCGCTTTGTTGCAGTTGGCATTAGGCACCTCTGTAACAGTGCTGGGCTTCCTTATGGCAGGCATCAGCTCTTCTCTGCTAGTCAGAGACACTCCATATTGGGCTGGGATAATTGTAAGCATAAAGTCTGTTTCTCCATAAAGTGCCTTTGCCAGCATTAATGCAAGCTGCATGACGCTCCACTTTAGACTAACCCACTGCATGCACAACACCATTTGAGTTATGCTAACTATAAATATTCCTGGGATTAAAAGCCTGGGTATACTTTCCCAAGGAAACTGCTCCTGCAGAATAACACGATCTTTCGTATCCTTCCCTGCAATACCCAACAGACCTGAAATAAAACACAGGGTTGCTGTTCACTAGGTTGTATGTACTCGCTTGTGCTTTGCGGTGAAACCCTGCCTGGTGATGCTGAAAAACAAATGTTAATTACTTGCTCTGCCTTCCCTCTTTCCCCACCAAACCATAACCACCAGGTTTTGGGAGTGAGAGCTTAACTCTGCAACTTTTAGTTGGGGCAGGGAGAGAAATGGCTGTCTCTTGAGCTTCCTGGCTGTGCTGCGTTGGAGAACTGCCGGGATTTAACCCCCTCCCTGCCTGCTGCTCCTGAATTCTCCCCCATGGGTGGGACAGGCGGAATCCAGGTGGGGAGGGGTGGGTGGTGCCATACGTGGTGTGACCCTGCTGGCTGTGTGTGCTCGGGGACATGTGTTTTTGCCTGTGGACAGACACGGTTGTGGGTGATGATGAGCCTGGGATATACCATGGATGTGATTTAATATGCAGGGGTTATTTTTTCTCTGGGCAGCAGGCTTCAGGAAAATATATCCTAGAAATTAATCCTGATGTCTTAGCACAGTTCTGGGTGTTGTTAGACTGTAAGAATTCCCAGCAAATAAATTCGTGTTTAGGTACTTAAAATTCCTCAAAGTGCTAAATGGCTATGGGAGCATCTCCCATGAATGTAATTCCTTGCTATCTGGAGATTACCTGATCACCTGAACCGATTGGGCTTTGCTGTATTAATCCTGCTGGGTGACCCTTCGGAGAGTGGAATGAGCAGAGCCTGAGCTCCCTAAGGAAAAGCTCCTTCTTACTCATCTTGCTCTTCATATTTCTCTTCTGATTGAAGCGATGTTTTGTGGGCTGAGAGCCTGTCCCTGCTTTCTCCAGAGGTTTTCATAGTTACAAACCAGGGGGGATACAGATGATAAAACAGCAGTATGTGACATGCTCACTCCTCTTGTTTATTTTGGGGATTCTGGAGGTCAGATTATTCCAGGACACACTAGTAGTATCCCAGGTTTGAAACAGCTTTTTCACTAGAAAAAGCTGGGCAAAGAGTGTGCTGGACTGAACTAGGGATGTGAGAAAAGCCATGGAAGCAGCCCCTGGCCTATGTGAATGTCATCAGTGCCCAAGCAGCATCAATCTGAGACATCTACATATGCCTGATCTCCCCTGAGGAGGCCTGAAAACCCACCAAAGTCACTGCTTTCTGAAAACAGAGCTCTAACCCCTCTCTGTCTCAGCAGCAGCTGCCAGCAGGAGTGACATTTAGATGCCCACACAAGGCAAAGACCAGTTTTTTTCAGCGTTTCCCCTCTGAAAATTGGGCAGAAGGTGCTGTGTGCGTTCCTGAGCCAAACCCAGCTCTCAGCTGGGTGGTGGTCATGTTGTGCACCCCCAGCCAGCCAGGACAAGCCCTGGGGAGCCCATCTCCTGGGTCTGTGCTGGCTGTGGGGCTCAGGGCTTCGTTTGGGTCGTGTTGTGGGGTGCCCTGGCAGAGCCCCGTGGGGAAGGGTGACTGCACCTACGCTTTGAGTCACACGGTGACTCTCACCTTGGGGACTCTGGTGTGATGTTGAGTCACCAGCACATTCAAGCGTGCTTTGATCCCTCCCTGGCCCAAAATGGCTTTTGGTGCCCCCCTGTTTACCCTCCGGGTGATGACAGGGACCGGCTGGTGGGCAGCCACACTGCTCTCCTGCACCCTCAGCCCAGAGCAGAAGGGAGAGAGGGGGGTGAAAGGGAAACTTGGTGCTCAAAGGGAGAGGATGGGGTGGTGGTGCAGCCCCAGGAAGAGAGCCCATGTGGAGCACTGGTTGTGGCCAATGCACCACGGGAGAGTGCAGAGCACATCTCTGGGGGGCGAGAGGCAGGAGGCACAATGTGGTGCTGCATTCAGCTTGCTCCTGTGCTGTGGTGCCTCCATGGAGATGCTGGTGCCCACTGGGGTGTCGGGGGGAGATGGTCAGGAGCTGCTGAGCTGGAGTTTCTGGGTGTGTGGGTCACAGGGTGCTGCTGGTGAGCTGTGCTGTGGGCTCTGGAGAACTGGGGGAAACTGGTCCATGGAGGAGGACCCTTGGCTAGGACCTGTATGTGGCTGGATGTCCTATGGGCTGGCTCTTGGGCTGCATGAGGGCATACAGGTACTGATGGATGAACCGTGTGCTGCTCGAGATCAAACCTCATGGCAAAAAGTGGCTTTCCCAAAACTCATATATTCACACAGAAATGAGCAACAGAGC
The DNA here is from genome assembly GCA_035221455.1 of Xenops minutus. Lineage (NCBI taxonomy): Eukaryota > Metazoa > Chordata > Aves > Passeriformes > Furnariidae > Xenops > Xenops minutus. The sequence goes on along the minus strand of JAWWEE010000040.1, from coordinate 57,942,843 downwards.
ACAACGATGTGGTGTAAAATACCAGAGCATATTTGTTTTAGTAGCATCCCACTCAAGTGCTCTTTTTAAAGGACTTGATTAGTATTCAGAATCAAGAACTTAAAAAACCCCCCTATTATTGAGACCTTTTTAGCAACATTAGAGATAATGGGTGAAGCTCATTCCTAGTGTTGCTCCTTTGGAATTACACCAGGATGGGATTTGACCCCACGTCTGTTAATGCAGGATGACAGAAAAGTGAAGGAAAATTGCTAATGTGTTAAATAGACCCTGATTGATTGAAAGCTAATTTTTTTCCTTCTTTATTAGTGGCAAAATGGTGGCACCGTTCCTTGCTGAAAATCAAGTGGTTTAGTGCATTACCATGAATGAAAAGGAACTTTATTTAGTGAAGCAGCCAGAGTAAAATGCTGCTGGGGAAAACCAGGCCAGGCAGTCTGAATTAAACAGGTTCAAAATCTGACTGTCTCAGTTGGTGAGGATGGCTCAGGCCAGGGGTTGGATTCACCATCCTATGGAATAAGTGTGGCCAGTGATCTGCTGACAGGGACTCCAGGAGGGCTCCAAGACCATGGGGCTCTCCTCCCAGGGGATCTCTGGCATCCCCTGAGCTCCTGCAGAAGAAAAGGATGCAGCTTGCATTGCACCAGGAGCATTTCACTCTGAAACCCAGTTAATACCTACTAGTTTAGTCCAGAATCTGTGGGGCATTAGTCAGAAACCAAAGGAAAGGTTTATGGACAGGAACCATGGAGCCTACATGATCTATCACTTCTGCTTGAGCAGCCTGTTCCCTGTGAAACATCTCTGCCCCACTGCTAGGGACAGGCAAATCAATGCAATTAAAACAGTGAGGGTGCCATTTCCCCCCCCTCTCCCCCCTCACCTGTAGCTATTTACAATAAAGGTGCCCAGGTCTGAAGTAATTACCCAGCTCCTCCCTGCTGCCTGTCCTGATCCTAAAACTAAAGGCTGCACCACCCTGGAAGTCTCTTCCTTCTTGCTGTATTCCAGAAGCTTGGCTTGGACAAACTCTTCACAAACCCACCCATGAGTGCAAGGCTTTAGTTTTTTTTTTTTCCCCAGTCCTTGCCACTGACCTGCTGCACAGCTTTGGGCAAGTTACTTAACCTTGCTAAGACTTTGTTATTTCCCCTGCAAAGTGGGGTTAATAGTGGCCATCCGTCACCCCTTGCTCTGAGATCCTGGGATGAAAAGTGTGGCAGAAACAGTGGATACTAATGGTGTCCTTCTCATTCCTTTTCATTAGCTTGTGGCCTTTTGACACCCAGGAGAAGAAACGATGTATTTCTCCTTGAAAAATCTGCTCTTAGATTATTTCCAGTGTGATCAAAAGTGGAGAGTATCAGAGTTTTCATGGGCAAGCTCCCTTTCTGCCCTGCTTTGCAGACTCAGGCAGTTAAGAAAGTTACAGAAGTGCTCATCAGAAATGATTATTCAGGGTGTTTATTCTTTTCTGCCAGAAAGTTATTTTAAATATATATATATATATAGAGAGAGAGATGTATAGATGTTTATAAAATTGTGGCTTTTAAAAACACATTAAAAAAATCTCTTTCTTAAGTAGCTAAAGGTAGCAACTGTGACTCCAGCTGTCACTGATTTTATTGCAAAAAGGGTTTCAAAAGATCTGCCATGGGCTGAGCCCCCAGCCCAGGAGCTCTGATGATGTTTCTCCCTGCTCTGGCCCTTTTCCATCTCCCCATGTATTTCCCCAGGCCAGAGGGGCCCCAAACTTTACTCCAGGGGTGGTCATGGCTTGTTGTTTTTTGGCATCAGCATTCAAGCATTGGCTTCTCTGCCCTGGTGGAGTAAGGCTGGTGAGGGGCTTTGTGCTGCAAAAGGCAGGCAGACTTTTAGCTGAAAAAGCAGTTTAATCAATCTTCATTTAGCTGGAGTCAGAAATGTTTATGTCTCTGTAAATTATTATAGTTTTGTTTTTTTTTTAAGAACTCTAAAAATACTTAAGGCAAAGCCTTCACCAAAGGAGACAAATTCTTTTGTTTGAGAATCTCACAGACAAGGATAGGTGAGGTGCAGATGCCACGATGGCTGGAAAATCCAATTTTGAGAGACAGTTTGCAGGAGACAAGGAGAGAGAGAGATGGATCAGGGAATGGTGCAAGACATTTGAACTTTGAAATGGTAGAAGATGGCAACAGGGAGAAACCAGGGGCTGGGATTTTCATCCTGAATACAGACACAGTGATGTGTATAAATGTGAAGCTTTGAGAATGTAGCTGTGAGACAGATGCTGAAAGGATGAAGTGCTGTATACAGGCACCTGGGGGGAAAAAAAAAAGGGATAATACCATGCTATAAAGTGATACAAGTTAGAAATTGAGGGAAAATGTGTCCTGATGATTAGCTGGGGTGGGTTAGACCTGTGCTCCTCTTGGGCAGAAGGGATTTGCTGTGCCTGTCAATAATAGGGAAGCGTCCCCAGCTGGAGCAAGAGGCAGCTGATCCCTTTCCATATTGATACGGGCGATGACTGACTATTTAAGCCACCCTGAAATGTGTTCTCTTTTAAAGCCTGAAAGTAGAGAGACACTTTCTTGTTAGCCCTGGCCCCTTGCTGGTTTTTTTTTGTTGTTGCTTTTGACACCTTTTCCTGCAGCAATTGTGGAGGTGGCTTTCAGTCAGGCTTAACTTCCTATACAGCCTTGCTGGGTTTTTAACTTTTACTTGCTATTAGGGAAACCGATTTTTAATAAAAGGTGACACTTAAAACCTGGTGCCATCAAAGCAGGTAGTGGAAATTACAGTCATTCATGCATCCATTTTTTATACAGGCTAGTTTCAATTAGCCATGGGCACACTTCAAAAGGTTTGAGGGAGGACTGCCTTGAAGAAGAGCCTGCAAATTTAGGTATTTAATTGAACCTCCTCCAAAGCATATGAAGCTCTGGATGGTATCCAGTGAGGTATGCAGCCCAAAATATGCAGTGGTGAGGTTCCCAGTGCTTGTTTATAGCTATATATGCATGTAGCACCAGAGCTATATTCTTCAGAGCCCTCTGCCTTTGAATCTCACCATCTTCTGAGAGGAGCTCTGCACCGATTAACTCAAGTCCATGTTTTTGTTTTGATCAGGCACAGAGTGGAAAACTTGGATGGGAAAAAAGGTTGAAATGTTGTGAAAGAATGGTTCTGAGATGGCAACTGCATACCTGGGGTCTGTGTGATACCTGGCCAAGGGCTTGTCTGACCCTGGACAGCTCTGTGGTTTAGCCCCTGCTCTAGCTGCAGACTCCAGGGGAAAGAGGGTGGGAATCAGAATTCCTGGCCAGACTACGTAATCCAGCAATGTGCAAAATGGGTAAAAATCCTAGGTAAAATTTGGAATGGGGGAACCAAATGGTTTTTCCCAGCCTGGGTATCCTCATGACTACAGAGATGATGGCTTTCCATAGCTTTGTGGGCATGGACACTCCTCACACCACACGTGGTGTTCGAGTAGCACTCCCAGCCATGCTGCACTTCCCAGGCTGGAAATCCCTGCTGTCCCTGGGAACTCTGAATTTTATTTTATTTTTTTGTTCCCTCAGGCATTTGTTCACCCAGGACTGTATTTCTGATTTAGCAGCAGTAATGGACTGGAGCTGCAGCTCCTGGCTGTGTAAGCCATTGTAGCCTTTGCTGTGGGAATTAAATCTTGCCTTAGCACAAGTGATGAGCCATTTTCACTGCTGAGCAACTGACCCAAACAGCAAAGATCATTATGGAAAAAAGATTATTTCATTTGATTATGAACATTCTTGCAGGGGTTTGATGACTTTAAAGGATTTAAAAGAAAGTTGTGCATCTGCCACGGTGTGTTATTGCATGGCTTGAAGTAAAGACATCATTATTTTATTCTGTAGGAGGGGCAGGGATGGACAGTTATTGTGGATTTTATGGCTGTTAAGAGAATGATTTCCTACAGGATGATGGCCTTTGCCTGTAACCACAATATACATGATTTTGTTATTATTACAGCTATTATTTCTGGAAGTAATTTATATGCAACTAGACTGTACTTAAATTTAACAAGAAGTCTATAAGGGCAAAAAAACCCCATTAATGCACAACACCTCAGTGTGGCAGACTGGCTTCTTTTACATGTGGTAGTGAGACCCAGGCTGACCTGAGGCTGATCAAAGCTGGCAGTGAGAGCTGCCTGCAGCACCCACTTACATCTCAGCTTCCTCAAACCTCCTAAAGCCACTGAACTTCAGTGCTGCTCTCTGCAAGAGCCTGTGCAGCTGGCTGGCACCTGAGGTGATCCAGGTTTATAGTCACAAAGCCTGCAGTGACATGTTATTTCCTGCATCAAAGTCTGTGTCCAGTGGGAGTGTTAGATTCAGTGGATACCCTGGCTTTTCCCAAGGTGCAGATGGGAGCTAAGCCTTGCTATATCTGATCAAGTGGGTGAGCCATCGAGCCAAGTATCACCTCTGAGGGTGAGCCAGAGACTCCAAAGGCAGCTAAAAGACATCATTCTTTACCCTTGTCCCTGCAAACAGAAAGATCCATGGTGTCTTGCAGTGAGCAGCTATAGCTAGTCCATAATGGAATTATTCCCTAGTTCTATTAATAGCAGTTTTCCCCCTGAAGTTTGAGTTTACATTCTTATTAAGTAAGAAGAGTCTCCCTGTGGGTCTCAGCGATGCTGTGTGGCTTTGCACTTTGTTATTTGAGAGATATTGTCCTCCAAAGGGTTTGCTTTCTGTCCCCTGAGGTTGTTCCAGGAGTTCTTGATGACAAGCCCCAATATAAAGAGCAGATGAGCTATGCTGTGTCTTTGTGAGTGTTTGCAGCATCTGTCTGGTGAGGTGGCTTAGACCCAAGATGCTCCTTTGAAGCAAGTTTTTGTCTCCTTCTTTCCTTCCTTTCTTGATAGATGTTTCCAACTGTCCTGCTTTACCAGCCCCATGTGCCCAAGTTTTCAAGATGCTCTGGGGAGGAGGTATTTTGCTACAGAAAACCACCTATTCTACATTTTGGGCCAAACCTGCAGCAATAACAAAAGGAAAACCAGTTTCACAAGTGTGCAAGGGAGAGATGGAGGCAGATTAGAGCAATCTGTGGTTTTGAAATCTGTCGGAATAGAAGGAAACCACATCAATCTGTCACTGGGCAAAGATAATGAATGCAGACCACAGAGGAAATTTGTGCCCTCCGTGTTGGTATTTCCCCCAATTACACACAATACCATCTTCATCACTGCCACGTGGTGTCCTTGTGCTGCTCATACACCTTGTGCTCAGTCCTTGCAGGGATTCTCCCAGGCAAATCCACTGGGACCCACTCCAAAATGCATTTGGGAGCTGGTCCCCATCCTGGTGAATCTGCAGGAACTCAATTCAGTTCTCATGACAACAGGCTCTTGCCCCCTTTGGGGTAGGAGCAACCTGGAAAATTTCTAACCCTGTTTTGATTGTGGGCTAAAAATCAGTAATTCTTAAGTCAGTTTTGAGCCCTGAGGTGTTCCTGCCCCATGGAAGGAATATCTACTGCTTCCTGCAAAAAAAAAGAAATAGTATTAAACATTTTGTGCAGCATAAACTTTCAAGTTTGTCAGCCAGCACTAGTAAATAGCTATTTTCCCTGAATTGTGAGCAGGGGGATTTCACAGGGTGTGCCTTAAGCAAAATTAAATCTTTACCTTTCCTAAATTCTTCTGTATCACTTTTGGCTCCTTTTCTAGACAGCACTGTCCTAAAATTAAATTCTTTCCTTGGATAACCTTTCCCGTCACTACCCATTCAGCAAAGGGTGTGTTAGTCCATATGGAAATTCTGAAACAGGATCTTGAAATAAACCTGAGTGAAATTTGCTCAGCATAGAAATGCAGATTTCTAGATAACACTTCGCCAGAGCGGATCTAATTAACTGCAGTCCTGCGGGTCTCACAGAATCTATTTCATTTGTGTAACAAATGCACATCGATTGGTGGCGAGCACGTGCTAAAACCAGCTCAATTGCATTTTATGTTGTGTGCTTAGTCAATAAGGCGTAGGAAATGTGGGCTTCACACTGGGATATTGCAGTGGCTATTGAAGCACTAGGACGCAGGATTACCTAATGCTACTTAGCAATCAGCATCAAATGCATCCCTAACGTGCTTGCAGCTGTTTTAGTCACTTAGCAGGTCCTAAAAAATATTTACCATGAGGATTTTTATAGTTATTCCGTTGCATTTCGCAGGTATATTTCAAAACTGATCTATTAATAATGTATAAAACAGAAGCATAAAGCTATTTCCTATATAAATGCTCCATACTTTAGTTTCCTCCAAGGAGAGAATTTACCTTTAAAGAAGCGAAATGTAAAACATATGTGAGTCATAATTCTCAACAACATTATTTTTTACCATCACTTAGGAAAACACACATCTATGGTTTTAAAAAAATACATTACTATATTGTAACAAAAGAAGTACTTAAGCTTTCTGAATTATCCTGGCCAAGACTTGCCGGAATCCTGGCCCAGTGTAATCTTTTATAAATACCTCCCTACAAATGTGCCCTGAGTATGTTATTTAAATCCCAGAGGAACTTTAGAAAGCACGTGCAGGGCTGGAAATCCTTTTAAACGGGACGGGAAGCTTTCTGAAGAGGGAGGTCTGATCCTGCCACGCTGAGAGCTGGAGCAGGTTTTGCAAGAGCTGTACAAGGCAGAGAGATAATTCCCCCACTGGTGTCTGGCTCTGGAATAAGAGCAGCTCTGTTGGCTTGGTGTGGTTTAAGGGGAACAGGAGTGAGGGAGGGAACAGTCCCATGATGTCTCACGGGAGGAACCTGGAGGCAAATCTGGCCCTCGGTCCACACAAGTGTAAATGCCCACTAGTGTAGCTGAAGCAAAGCAAATCTGATTTATTGCTCATAACAAGACCCTTCAGCATCAGGTCCTGAAAATACGTAGCTCCAGCTCTGACGTGAGAAGCCCCTTTGAGTTCTCATGCATTTGGGGGATGTGACATTAAGCCAGTGTGTTCAAGCATTATTTATTTTAGTTCTTGCTGCAGGTTCCTCCCTTCAGCCACTACTGCCACTGGGGGAGTTTATCATTTGGATATTACTAGAGATATGATCTCCTTAAGATTTAAGTGTTATGGGCATGTTAATTGAATTAAAAGATTAATATACAGCGCAAAGGACCAAGGACATGGGCGATTAATCCTGAGAAATAAAACATGGTTGAGTCAGATAGAACCACTACAGGGCAAAATAAAAAAAAAAGAAAACCACAACCCAGCACTGAAGGACCTTTGACAAGAAAGGTTGTTTTTCCCCCTGACAACCCTGTCAGCCACAGCTGTCAACAACAAAAAGAAAGAAACAAATAAATTGGAGGCAATGTGTAAGTCACAGGACCAGAATATAAATACACATGACATGGAAAGGAGTAAATAATACTGATGCTTTCTTTAGAAATGTTCTCGGGCAATACTTCCTATTCATGTCCTACTGAAATGACATGAAATAAAACTTTATGGGGAAGAGTGTTATTAATCACACAGGTTCTTGAGGGAAGGGCTCTCTGTTACTCTTCCTTTGCAGGGCTGCTGTCTTGGGTCTTACACCAGCAATCCAGACACAAAGTTTGGTATTTCATACATCAGATTACAAAAGAAACGTGCATAGCTGTTGCTGTCTGCAAGGACAGCTGTGCATTTTTCACTGCAGGTCAAGCAGTCCCCTGTGGAGCTGGAAATCTGGATGTGAACAGCACAGGCAGGGAGCAGGTGGGGATGGGGCTGATGCCCTCCTACCCTTGCAAAGGGGCTGGCCCAAGAGGGCAAATCCCACTGCTCTCAGAAAGCAGAAAGCCTCAAATTAATAAGACTTCCAAACTCCCAATATAAAATGAAGGGGGTAAAAAAATACAGAATTATGCTGTAGTCACTGAAAATTTAATAGCATTTATAACCGAGATGCTCCCAGCATCACAGAATCACAGGTTCTGCTGAGCTGGAAGGGACTCACAAGGATCATCCAGTCCAATGCCTGGTCCTGCCCAGGACCATCCCCAAGAGTCACCCCCTGTGCCCCAGAGCATCCTCCAAACCCTCCTGCAGCTCTGGCAGCCTTGGGGCTGTGCCCACTGCCCTGGGCA
>JAWWEE010000040.1:57922679-57934541 GCA_035221455.1 Xenops minutus | reverse complement strand
CTGGCAGCCTTGGGGCTGTGCCCACTGCCCTGGGCAGCCTGGGCAGTGCCCACCACCCTCTGGGGGAAGAACCTTTTTCTAATACCTGACCTAAACCTGACACAACTCCAGGCCACTTGACTGGAGTGCTTAGCACAGTGGGGGTTACACAGTGTTCCCCCATTTTAAGCAGTGTTAAAAAACTAAATCATATTTGTTGGGCTAACTCCTCAGAGCAGCATCTTCCCTCCTTACCTGGCTGGAAAATGCCTACCCATGAACATCTGCTCCTGCAAATAAATCCAGAATTAATAATAAAGCAGCTAAATGAATAATAAAGTGCATAAATACTTTTCCATTACTGTTAGCCTTCAGCAATTACTGCCACTGGGCTAAAACACACTTTGAGAGTGCAGGGGAGATAGATGTCTTGTAAGCAAGGTGTCCACTCTAGGAGAGGGTGAAAGTCTCTGCTATAAACTGCTGCTTCTTATCCAGCAGCATCTTTGGTTAGTGATTTCTGACTTGCACTGCTGACACAAAAACCCTTTCAGCACCCAGGTGCTCTTTGGGCTTGCAAGCTCAACTTCATAAGCCTTTTGCTCTTTTTTGATAGTTAGGTGTATGGACACAAACTGGACACACACCCTAGAGGCTATTGCTGGGCTGTGCCTTTGAGGACTTGGCTTCCACACTGCTTCTTGAGTTATGGCCCTGCTGCACAGAAAGGTGTTTTGGCTCAGAGAAAAAAAATATGGCATTTTTGTGTTTTGTACGTTTCTTTTTTAACCTTGACACGTTTTACATCTCTTCCCTTGCAGGTCTGTCTGGTGTCCTTAGTGGGATTTGTTATGCTGTGCATTTCGTACCAACCCGATGAGAAGACGTGTGTGCAGTTCACAGTAAAGGTACCTTGACTTTGTCTTGAACCTTTTTTTGTTTCTTATGTCATTAAATATAACCAGAACAGTTGGTACAGGGCATATTTTTAAGACCACAGGAAATGAAGTGAAAATGCACCTGAAATGCAAGAATAGTTTTCTGTTACTTTCCAGGCAGCCAAGGAAGAAACTGTAGCCTATAAAGGGGAAACTCTAGTAACAAACATTTCAAATCAGAACAAGATACCATTTTATTTGCCATGGTTTAGGACTTTCAAAGAGATTCAGGTAGATAAAGCTGGAATAATTTTAGAAGTGTTCAGTGAAAGACTGAGAGTTTAAGTAGATCAAGTAGAGGTAGTGAGCAGAGTAAAAAGCAGAGTGGCATAAAATGTGTCCACTTCAACAAAGTTTTATTTTTTAATGGCAAAGTATTAGGAGAGCGTGGGGACATGCATTCTCCCAAAAAGCAAATTCCCATCTGAGCATTGCCAGAGAGGTGCAGAAACTTCGCACCACACCCCACCTTTGCCTCCAAAACTGCTTTGCCGGCGCTGGTAAAGTGACTTAGAAGAGCATGGTTGAGAATGCCTGTTTTTAACACCGTTTTTTTCCTTATTATTGTAATTTTCAGGGCTCTTAATATTTCGCAGACACATAATAACCGAGAAAAATACCGACGCAAGCAGCACAAAATAACAGTGATTATTAACTGAGAAAGGCAGAAAGGAGCAGCTTTTAGAATCCTGGCATGTGTCCTCCCTTAGAAATCAGCCCCCGGTGTGTCTTCTGTGACTTTCTCAGGCTTCTCCCATCCTTACATAAGGAAAGGGAGCAGAAGAACAATCGCTCCTGCCCTTTGACTGCCTTTGCATCCTCGCCCCGTCACCTCTGCGCCCCAAAGCTCCGTGTCAGAGCTGTCCAGGGAGCTGCTGGGCTGGGCGGGGGCTGCCGCGCCAGGCTTTTTATTGCAGTATTAATCTGAACTTGGCATCCAGGCAGGAAGGGAGGCATCCCTGGTGTCGGGCTGGGCGGCTTGGATGTCCCTGCCACCCTTAGCAACACCACCCACCCTGACAGTGAGGAATGTGAGCCATCGCTCCCTCCTAAGGAAATGTTCAAATTGCTCCCCAGGTGATGTAAAGTGGGTCATTCCTCATCATCTGGCAGAATTAGAGCTAAAATCTGCCTTGAAAGACCTCTGGCTGAGTCAATAACCTCACAAAGCACCCTCCTCCTCGGAATCCCCCTTCCCAGCACTTCCTATTGCTGCATGGCACAGAACTCCATCACTGCCAGGCTGTTCACCTCTCCTGTCCCATGTTCCTTCCCTCTGGGAGCTGTTATCCCACGGTGCCTCTCAGGACAAATGGTTTCTGGCTGCAGGGCATGTACATATTTTAACAAAATAGGAGCTAAAAGTCTCCTCCGGGGGTTTTGGTCACACATCTCCAGTATCACTTTTCAAATCTTCAAATGTGAGTTAAAGGTGCTCTCTGAATTTAGAAATGAACATTAGCTATTCCTCCATTCCTCCACAAGGCTGCAAGATTACAATCAGGAGACAAAGCAGATTGTTCCATGGTTTGTTCTCTCCTCCTTGGAGGCCTGATGCTTCATCCAGCACCAAATTCAGCCTTGTCTGCTCTGGCTGTCCTTCTGGGGACTTGTTGCTGGAAGGTGGCTGGTTCCCACCAAGGCTGCACTTGGCTGCCAAGCATCATCCTTCAAGGAAATCTTGGCTGGGCTTCCCTGGAGTGCAGTAAGCACCCCGAGATCCCTTGCATAGCCCAAGGATCACTTGGGAAGAGGATCCCACTATATATTGGCCTGGGGATTTTAGGCAACCCCCACGGTGACCCTGTGGCCACCTTGGGGTGGAAAACAGGAGAAGACCCATACAGTCCTCTGTGCCTTCCTCCCTCCCTCCCTCTTGGCAGCTGCTTCTTTCATTTCACACTTGCCCAAGCCCTGGATCCTGTTAGAGAAGGAGGTGTGAGAACTGCTTGCAGCAGAAGTCCCTTCCTGAGACTGCTGTGGGTACCCAGAGCAAGGGAGACCACCCAGAGGGAGGGTGGATTTGCCCTTCATGGGGGGACAACAGCCAGTCCCAGGCTCACACAGGAAAATCTTGGGACATCCCGTGGACTCCCTGGGCTGTGTGCTGATATCTGGTTGTGGTGCTCATCATGGCACGTCCCACAGCAGCGTGACAGCCTCTCCTGCTGCCCACCCAGCCCCAGCAGCCCCCGCCGTGACACACCACGGTTCCTGCTCCCTGCACAGGCTTGTGCCTCAGCCACCACCCCTTCCAAAAGGGGTGATGCACGTCCACAAACCCTCCTGCTTTCGCCTCGGGGAACTATGAGAAGCCTTTTCCACAAGGACCTCAATCCATTAGTTATTTCCTTTAGCCACGGAACACAGCTATTGCCAGTAACTATTGCTAAAATGCCTCTTCCCCGTAAGAGGAACCTGAAGGAGGATGAGCTGCCCTGCTCTGACCTCACCACACTGGCTGTCCCCACTTCCCTTTTCCCCTTCTATTTAAGCAGCTATCACAGTGCCTATCTCTCTGAGGCTCTTGAAAACCAGTTTTCCAGTGGCAAGTCCTGGTTCCTGGGCAGAGCCCACCACGCAGTAGTATTTGTGATGTTGAAGTTGCCTCCAGGTCTGGCATGTGATTAATCTGCTGATGGGATCTCAGCACTCGCTATCTTGTGCTCCCTCGCAGGCAGTGTTTGCATTTGCCTCACCTTTGGTATTTGGAAATGTGTTCATTTTCAGCAGCTCACAGAGAGATTCCTCTGCAAACACCTTGTGAGGGTAATAAGCTATTTGGAAATTGCCCTGTGACCCCCACGCAGCTCCGTTTGCCTCCAAGGATTACTGTAAGGGCTGCCTGTGTGTTTGGATGCTGAGATTTCCTTCTTTTTAGGAACACAACAGGCAGATTCTTGCTGACTGTAGCTGGAGCATGTCTTAGGCCGTGGATTTCATGCTGTTGTGTCCTGACTTCATATAGAAGCTGGCAGCTAAATAAAATACCTGCCAAGGGAGAATCAGGCACATTGTGTAGTCTTGGCTTAGTACCTCATTTATTAGGGAGGCCTGATTCTGTCTTCTGCTGGGCTGGATCCAGGGACTTCCAGCCAGTCCACCAGGACTTCTGCATCACAGAACAACCAACATGTTTGCCTGTTTTCTTTTTGCCCCATCAAACACATTTCCACCATCTTTTAAATGCCATCAGCTTCTGAATTACCACATCTTTGTTTGGAGGGAGTCCATCAGTCAGTGGCACTCCATCTTCTGTGGGCTTTACACAAAGAGGTGGCCTCATTTTCCGGCTTCACCTTTCCCGTGGACCTTTGCCTTGAAAGCTGCAGGGGTAAAGTAATTGCATTTAAGAAGAGCCACCCTCATTTTGAAGCTGCCCTTGGTTTAAGGCTGCAGGGGAAGTCATTAAATTGAATAGTAACCAAGTTTTGGAAACTAAGATCTTTCTGTAACAATTCAGTGATATGAGGAGAAAAATGTATATAGTGCTTCAGGACCTGCAATAAGCCCAAATATTTTTATTTTTTTCAACCTGGCAACTGAATAGAAGATTGATTCACACTGTAGATGTAAGACAAATACACCAGGAGTGTGAATTTTATCAAGGCATACATACTTGGAGTTTCAAGGTCATAAAAAATGCTTTTATATTGATATTTTGCTTGAGGTATTGAGGTTAAGAGAGAGAGAGAAGCTGCTGTTTAAAATAACAGATTCCCAACCATGCCATGTGTCTGACAGATAAGACGCCAAGAAAAATAAATGTTTTTACAGTGCTGAACAGAACCAAAAATGCTATTTTGGCTCAACACAGAATATGATTTTAACATATATTCACACATATTTTGCATGGAGCGCAGCAACTGCCAGTTCCAGCTATCAAAAGCAAGGGAAGTCCATATGTGCTGGTATCCAAAGCTCTCAGGTGCATCCCCGAGTGTCAAAGGCTCTGAGTTGCTGCCAGTTCCCATGCCTTTGTGGGGGTGGACTCTGCAGAGCTGGCCTTGATAAAAGCCACCCTATTTCAGGCTGCCACTGTTGTAAGGAGCAGCGGAGGTCACGAGCAGAGCCTTGTCCTTCCCACACCACAGCACTGGGAAAAGGTTTCTCCACGTTTATGGGGTGACTTTTGGGAGGAGGTTGAGTACAGCATGCACTTTGTCGTGGAGATTTGCATTCCTGCCCCACAGAAGGGTCTGGGAAGCAAGGAGGTTGGCTGCCTTCACAGGGCCACGAGTGGGAGATCAGCCACCTCACTGCCTGATTTGCAAGTGTAAATCAGATTTGTTTGGGCATGCAAACCAGGAGCTGGGAATAACACAGGAGCAGAGTATCAGAAACACCCACAGCTCAGCACAGACTGGGATAAGAAGTCAGCCCAAGCCCCAGTCTGCACTAATTTATCTCAGCTAATGACTGTGTGTCTTGCCAATGCAGGTACAATGTTAGGGGATGATGTTCCCTCTCTCTCTCTATAAAGCTTCTGGCTGTGTAGAGACACTGATTTCTTGGCAGTCCCACCAGGTCTCAAGGTTTTGAGGCAACACTCATATAAAATATGCAAGGCAGAAGTATCAGTTCTTGAGATGACCTGCTGAACTCTGCATCCTAAGCTGTCTGGCAGCTGTTGAAGCACCCAATCTCCAGACAGGACATGGGGTGCATGCATTCCCTGAGAAGTACCCGTGCATGCATTCCTGGTGTGTCCCTCAACTTCTGTGCAGCTGGAAAAAGCTCTTTCATCTTCTTTTCCCTTCCTTTCAGCTGATGTATTTTGTCCTGAGCGCCCTGGGGCTGGTTGCCTGTGTTCTGGCCGTGGCTTTTGCTGCACACCACTATTTGCAGATGACAAAATTTACCTGCGACACCGTCCTCGAGTCCTGCCAGTGCAAACTGGACACTGAAGATCCCCTGGGCAGGACCTTCACCTACCAGGATGCCTCTGACTGTGACAGCCTCACCAGCATGCTCAACCTGTACCTGCTTCTGCAGATGGCTCTCAACCTGGTGGCAGCCCTGGTGTGCCTGTTGACGTGCTTCGTGATGTGGAAACACAGATACCAGGTCTTCTACGTGGGCGTCCGGTTCCACCCTCTCGCTGCTGCTGAAGGCCAGAAACAGCAAGTGTAGGGTGGCAGGGGGTGCAGGCAGGGACTGGGAGGTGTCAGCACGTTGCCATCATAGACACTGGGGAGGGATGAGTGTTCATAAGGTTTCTGACAGGGGAAAACGTTCATGCGGTTTTAATGAATACATTTTTTTCAATCATTTTAGGAGCATTTCATACGGCTGCTCTGGAGAAAGGTCACTTGTGAGATTATGTAGAGGTCACAAAGTCCTAAAGGCGCAGCTGTACAAATAATCACCAAAGAGGATCTGTAATAGCCATAGATAAAATCATTAGGAACTCACCTGCAGGGCTACAGCCATTGCAAAATAGGATCCATTTCCCTCCTGCCTTCAGAGGAGCTACACCAATTTCTGCCAGATAAGGATCTGATCCAAACTGCTTAATTATAACCATGCTTATCTTGCTTAGGGAATACATCATATCTTGATGCTCTGGGTATAATCCACACTAATGTGATGGGAATTTAGCATTTGGAAAAGTAATACAGGAGGTCAAGACCCCTTCAAATGCAGGTTGAGACCAACAACAAAGTGAATATATTGGTGGCTGCTATATAAAACACACACAAGACTTTTCAGTGTGACTAATTATATAGGTTACCTAACCCAATTACTAATAAACAACAATATGGGTGAATTGACTAATGGTGGTTTAATGGGCCCTGTTTGAGATCCTGGGCATATTTCTGAAGTTTGGGAGAAGAGTTCATTTTAATGAACCTTGTGTTGCACTCCTAAATTGGAGGACCTTGAATCACTGATCATGTTGAAAACTACGTTAATGTTGCTGTAATTGCAGGCTCACAAACCCGGATTTTAGCCAGTTCCACCAATTATACTCCAGGCACAAAAGGCCAAATGCATTTTTGGTGTAACTCCTCTGAAGACAATCAGCCTTATACACCAGCAGTGGAGTTGGGCCAACAGCTCTGAAAGATATATCCCTGCAACAATGAATGTTTTTAAAATGGGGTGGAGGGAGGGAAGCAAGAAGAGACTGCCAGTCTCCCAAAGACATCATTTATAATGATGAGGGCAAAAGAATAATGATTTCTTAATGAGTATAGAAAAACAGAGCACCTTCAAATAGTGCTTTTTCACCCTGAAAGTGCAGCTCTAGAAGTGTTTTACATCTTACTAGCCTTATACCAAGACAACTATATTGGTTTGTCCCTTGAACTGTCATTTCCACTTGCACAGCATGGATGTCTAATTTAGGAGCAATTCTGAATTGGCAGCATTTTGCACTGCCTGCTGATATATATCCATGCAAGAGCAAGACAGCTGGTGCTCACATCCTGCCATGATTAGGGATTTCCCGATCCTGGCCAGAGCGAGGGTGTCTCTGAGGTGGGGCAGAGCAATCACATGCCAGAAAAACTGTGCCATAATCATCAGCAAGGAGGAAGAAAATGAGCACTACAAAAGAAGAGGAAAACCTTCTATCTCTGCAGCAAAAACAGCCATCAGGAAGTCAAAGCCCCAGTCTGGCTAAACCTAGTTGTGTAAGGAGCTCTAATCCCACCCAAAAACTGTTGTCCAAATGGTGATCACACATCGGCCCAGGGCTAAACCAGCATGCCTCCAGGAGCAGAAGATCACAGTGTAGTTAAGCCTCCAGTGGCTCCCCTGGAATGCTGTTGGGTGTGTGGGCTCTAGTTTTTGTCATGGAAAGTGCTCCTAGACACAGAATCACCAAGGTCCTCTGTGCCAAGCAGCAAAGGGAGGAGCTTCAGAAGATGAAGGTTCTCGAGATCAGCTTTTAAATGGCCTTTTTATTTAGTGCAGCTAAAACTAACAACCACTCCTAAGCCTGACTGCAGGGCACATCTTGCCTACACATCACCACCCATCTGAAGTCCTCAGCCTGGCTCCCAGGGGTGCTCAGGGTGAGCCCGGAGGTGGGTTGATGATGCAAGGTTCGTGTGCCAGCATGCCATGGCCATCCCTGCAGGATAACCCAGGACCCAGCCCATCTGCCATGGCTCTGCTGGAACACACTGCAAGCACAGCGCTGGTGGACCTGTGCCAGGACCATCCTCCCTGAGATGGGGGCACAGGGCTGGCTCTCACCTGCTGCTTGTCCTCAGGTGTTGGCTTGTCCCCCATCCCTCACACAACTCCTGGGGGAGTGCAGGGCAGAGGATGCACCCTTGGTGCCCCTGCCCCTGCCTCCAGCCAAAGATGTGGATGCTTCTCATCACCAGGAAGATGACAATGCCAGCTCAGCTCTGGAGCTTCCTCCCACCCTCCCCATCGCTGCTCCCCGATGGCTGGCAAAGCAAGAGGAAGGCTCTGCTGGCAGAGCAGGGTGTGCTTCCCACCCTGCCCATCCCCAGTGTCCCTGCTTGGCTTGCAGCACTCCAGCCTGGGCTGTGCTGAGTGCGGGCTGTTGTGGCAGACAGCTGACCTGCCCTGGCTGAGCAGCATTGTCCCCTCAATCCTTCCACCTCTGTGTCACCCACAGGTTTGCCCTCCCCGTCTCGGGTCAGCTCCCAGGTGCTGAACTCCCAGAGAGGCTGGCTCGCATTGCCTGATCTTTGCCTGCTCGCCCCTGGGCTTAAATTTGCCAGGACTGCTCTGGAGCACAGAAGACACGGTGGGGATGATCTCTGGGCCACTGCAAATGCCTTCAGCATGTGGATGGGGAAGAGAAGGGAGATGGGGATAGCAGAGCCTGCTCCACTTAACAGGCTGAGCAACTCCACATCAGCACACCCTCCCCTTCCAGCCACCACGGGATCACTAATCAGCACGATGCAACTTAACCCTTTGCTCTGGAAGAAAAGCAATATTCATCATGTATTCTGTTAGAGTTTTATATGCTTAATGAATAAATATGGGGCATTTTGACCTAGCAAAGGTTAGCTTCTTTATTTCCTCTTTATGTATCTCAGGAGCATAAAATCAAAACAGGAGGGATGGGGAAGCAGACACGGAAGCTTTTGGAACTGGTTTTCCCCTGGGTATTGTTTTACAGCAGGTGTTTTGCTCTGATCAAGTATTTCAGAAAGTACTAATTAAAGGATTTTCACCTGCCACAGCATATCCAGACACCTCCCAGCCTTTTCCCTATGTCAGAGTCCACATGGACTGCACCAGGGGAAAGAGTGGGACTAAAAGGCTTGGAAAGGACAGAGGTATTGAAGAAGAAAACATTTTTTTTAAGCCTTGGAAATTTATTTTCTCAGTAAATTCTGAAGAAAGGGGTAGGATTAAACCTCTATGGACACACAGAATTTGTGAAGGGCTTGATGTAATTTACTCTCACAAACCCAGGTGTGATTCTCATTTGCACCCTGGCCACTTTACACTGTTTTCCCAGTGTAAAGGGGTTGTAAAGATGGCATCAATCATTTTTACACCTACTTTATGGTCATTTTACACAGCAAAAAGGGCCTTTTGTGTAAATGGGAACTCAAGCCCTAGAGAATTTAATAGAGAGGAGCTCTTTTCTATAGACTGCGCTAGACCCTCTAATAGGGTCTATTACTGGGATATAACTCTCTGCTGATTTTATAGCTTGGCTTAAAGATCATCAGTCCCGATTAAATTCAGTTCTGCAAAACTTTTCCAAAGGCCATAACCCCCGGCTGTCATGCCTTCCCCTCCACCCCGAGAGTGATGGTGCTGCATGGATAACTGCTTGCTTTTTTAAAAGGAGAAGCAGCAGCTACCACTTTCCTCTGGCTCTGAGGCGTTTTGCTGTCGTGCTATGCAAATGCTGGAGCAGCAGCAAAAAGGGAACCGAGATGTGCAGAGCTGAAATGTCACATCCTCAGCCCCGCCAGGGTTTGCTCCCCTCTTCCCTTCCTGCTGCCAGTGGAAAGGGCAGGGGCTGGTGGGCGAAGGGGAAGCGCCACCAGGTCCTGGCCCCGCACTGGGGCTGCCCACTGGTCCCACTGGTCCCACTGGTCCCACTGGTCCCACCACTGCCTTCTTCACGTGATGGCCATCTGCTCCTCGCTGGCCGGCCAGCTCTGCGTGGGCACCGCCTGGAGCTCTGCCCGAAAAACAACTCTGCACCAGAGCGCTGGGAACTGCAATCAGCTCGCAGGGCTCATTATTTCTCTAGTTCTTTCTTTTTTTTTTGTTTTCTTCTCGACACCACCAGCCAGCACAGTCCTTGCTCTGGGGGGCCTTTCGAAAGAGAACGCCCGCTGCGAGCTGTGAGAGGAGCCACAGCTCAGGTCCTCTATATTTAGAGAGCCAGGATGTCATACCTCCCCTTGAAATTTTCATAGTGCCCTGCACCCCACCCACCCACACACGTACACATGCCTGCGTCTGGAACATGTTTGTCGGTGTGAGCGAAGGGTGTTGGCTTTGGGGGGATTCGAGGGAGGTGCAGAGCAACAACAGCAGCTCAGTCCCGGAATGAGCCTCGAAGCCTCCTTAAGGCACAGGCTGGGCAGCTGAAGGTGAGGATCTCTGGCCTGTAACACAAGTGCCAAGGCAGGGCCAGGTTGTTCTGAGGCACATGGACACCCTGCCCTGTGTCACGTCAGGCAGTGCCGGACACTGAGCTGGCAGCAACTTCCCGAGTTCACCCGTGCAGGGACTGGAGAACCTGCAGGAAGGGCTCCAGGAAGGTGAATTTGGGGCTAGCCCATCCCAGATCTCTGCAGTTCTCCACTCCCCAGAGATTTTTGTCTTCTGCTCTGCTGCTGCCTCCCGTAATCACTTCTCAGTAGCATTTATCCTCTGCTAAATTGCCTCTGTGGTTAAATATTATAAAAAATAATTGCCTCTACAAAGAGTGGGGCACATTTTTGTTTTGGTTCTGGTACTCAGCTTCCATGCCTTTGTCCCAGCAAACAGTTGAAAGGCTTAACTAAACTTCAAACTGGGGATTTTCTTTTTCCTTTCTTTTTAAAGAAGATACAGGCAATGCCTATTTAGTTTGTTACTGTAATGCTTCCCACTCCACAAAGCCATCTTCACATCAGAACACAGCCACTAGGGCCAGCTTGCAGTGATGGCTGCACAGAGAATGTGGAGCTGAGACCCACCAAAGCTCACAAATGACCCCCTGCCTCAGCCAGGTGTGCCCAGGTATTCCTGCCTGGCATGGGCTCTGAGAGCCAGACACTGAACATGAGTG
Organism: Xenops minutus; assembly: GCA_035221455.1. NCBI lineage: Eukaryota > Metazoa > Chordata > Aves > Passeriformes > Furnariidae > Xenops > Xenops minutus. The sequence continues at coordinate 57,923,387 of JAWWEE010000040.1, read as the reverse complement.
GGAGCCCAGCCTGAGCTGGGAGAATAACCTGCAGAGGGTGGTTTGAATGCACACCTCTCCTCCAGGGAGATGGATTATGAATGACAAGCACTGGGCTGACCTCAAGTTACAGGGGATATAGAGAGCAACACTGATTAAGGCAGCTCTTGGCTTCAAGAAATGAGATGTTTGAGCAAGGCAGGTTTTTTAACCCCGTTCCACTTCCATGGCTGTGTAAAGAGAACTATTTTTAATTGGCCCAAAGCTGACTGAAGAGGGATTTCTCCTCACTTCAGTGTGGGATTTCTCTTTTACCAAAACTGTGATGAAAAGCTTTTCCCTGATCTGTCCTCCATCAGGCTGGCTGGGAGCATCACTACTGGAGCTGGAGCTGCATGCATGCATGAGGGGTGTGAAAGCCACCCTTGTGTCTTTTTTGGGACATTTTCTTCTAGCTCCACAGCTGCCAGTGCTGACACAGGGAGAGCAGGGGAAGCTGGTGGCCCAGATCCATAATGAACCCAAGTCAACCAAGCCCTGCAGCTATCCCCATTTATACTGACTATACTGGTCACCAGGGATTTGGTGGGATAGTCTAGGGAGCAATCACACTGAAAAGAAAAAGAGAGGAGAGGAGAGGAGAGGAGAGGAGAGGAGAGGAGAGGAGAGGAGAGGAGAGGAGCGGAGACAAGGAAAGTGAAGGAAAGGACAGGAAAGGACAGGAAAGGA
>JAWWEE010000040.1:57909479-57922579 GCA_035221455.1 Xenops minutus | reverse complement strand
GAAAAGAAAAGAAAAGAAAAGAAAAGAAAAGAAAAGAAAAGAAAAGAAAAGAAAAGAAAAGAAAAGAAAAAAAGAAAAGAAAGAAAACAGACATTTGCACTTTCTCTTCCACCTTGAAATCGAGGCAGGTGAGCAGGTGAGGGAACCAAGGGAACCTGATGGAAAACAAAAGCCTCCCATCCCATTTTTCTGCCAAAACAGTGAAACAGTGCAGAAAATAAACCACCATAAATCAGGCACTCTAAGCATTTCGGGGTTTTATGACCCAAGGTGTTGCTAGGTCAGGAACATGAAAATTAGTGTATTTGCCCATGGGCTCCTCCTGGCTGGTCCAGGTCTCCTGGATTGCATCAGGTGGGGACCCAGCCAGCCAGGTTTCTTGTGACAGACTTTGTTGTCACCAAAGGAGTCGAATTTTGCACCCTGACTGGACTGGGGTGTGGGGAAGGGCAGTTCATGTGCTGTACTCATGTATCCGTACCCATTTTGTTAAGGTCACTGTTTGCAGATTCCACCAAGGGAAATTTTAGGATCTCAGCCAGCAAGTCTGCTCTCCTGAATTAGCAGGAGCTGCATCTCCACTTCATTTCTAATAAAACTTTTCTCACTCGCTCCACCCACGTTTCAGTGATTCTCTTGCTTCTCCATCTTCCAGAGAGATGGGACTTTCCCTGGCACATCCTCCAGCAGTGCTGCAAAGGGCACTGGGTCTGTGGGGTCTGTGTGAGCAGCTCCTGCTGGGCCAGGGCAGGGGAGGCACAATTTGCAAACTGGCTCCTGAGACTCCTCCGGGGTTCTCTAGTCACTGATTACACTGTTGTTCACAGCAAATTGTCAAAAACTTGAGGAGAGCCAGTGCTTCAAAATGCCACAGGCTGATTGCTTGCTAATAGACACCAAGGGCATTTCATTAGCCAGGGCAGCCAAGGGGCACAGTGGGAACAGGCAGGGGCTGGCCTTGCCACCACCAAAGGCCCAGGAAACTACACCTGAACAAGGGAAAATTCAGGACCTGCAGCAAGCAGGGAGCCCTCTGTGCTCAGGTGTTGCACTGAGCTGTACCTGTGTCCATGCTGGCACACACACACGTGTGCCCTTGCTGAGGGACATGAGGAGGTGCTGCAAAGCATGAAGTCTACACATGAACTAATATTAAATGACACCAAAACCTGATGTGGATGGAACAATCCTAGCTTTGTGCAGGTGTATGACCTCGTGTGAATGCAACCAAAGGCCTGAATCACAGCATGGCTTCACCTGAGCAGCTGTGTGTCAAAACATGGAACCTGGGGGCATGTTCCATTTAGCACTCACCTCCTCATGAATTTACTGCAATATTCCATGTTTCCAAACAGCTTCAAAAACCTTGTGTACTCTTTAAAGTCATCCTGCTGGGGGTGTGTTCTCTCCCTCATGCCCTCTCTAAGTATGGGAATGCCATTCACTCCAGCTGGGGCTCCACTCCTTATCCTGGGACATCTTCAGGCTCACAAATCCTCACCCCCAGAGGAAAAAAGCAGGTTGAAGAGCAGAAGAATAAAGATTTTATTTGATTTGTCTTTGTCTAAGCATGGCTCATATTCCTCTAAGGCTTTTCCACTAAAAGGAATGTGTTGATTTGGGCTGGTTTGGAGTTTGATGGGGTTTTTCTTTTGGTGGCTGTGTAAGAAACTGATTCAAGACCTCCAAAATGGATGAAAAACTTTGGGCTCAGTTCAGTGGTGGGTCAGCCCATGTAGGAAATACATTCTCACTTGCTTCTAGCTGTGGGCTAACAAACATTTCCCATCCCTAATAGAAAGCATGATTAGCCCTGCTGCAGCACACTAGAGTCAAAACTAGCTATTACAGAAAGTGGATTGATTAAGGAGCAGCCTCAAAGACTAAAAATAATCAGGGAAATAAGAGTCAATGGCATATGAAAGCAAACACACAGGCAGTTGTTATCACAGAGCTTTTCACGTGATGGTCACTGATCTCACCCCAGCGTGTTTGGTTTGGACAATCTTGAAGAGATTGGCAGCAACACATAAGGACTGATTCAAGAGCACAGGCCTGACACAAAGCTGATGGATGTCAATGCATTGACTTCTCTGAGCACATCCCATAGGAATCACTCTGGGTTTGGAAAGATACGTTGCAGTTAAATACATTGGTCTGGGCTTGGGGAAAATGTGCTGACATTGTCACTGTCAAATCCACATGGAGACAAGAGAGAACTGGGGTGTTGTTGCTAATAAGAGTAACACACAATAAAGTGGCTGAAGAAAAACTTGAGCAGTCAAAAGGAAATGCATCCAGCTCAAATGAACTCCCTCAGCCCAGACACATTTCATATGCAGTGAGTTGAAGAGGAAGAGAAGAAGGATGGCAGGAACTCAGCATCTCACTTTTTCACAAGCCTCAAAAACATTGCAGGCAATGTGAGAAGAAAAAAATATGTGGCTTTAGTCCTGTCTGCAAACATGTGGCACAAACTGAGGCAGAGGAGATTAAGCTTGGCTTCACCCTATTTTCCCCCTCTTTTTTTCCCTGCCCTGCTCTTTGCTGGTATTATCTGGGTTGCTTGGTCCTCAGCAAACATCCAAGTAGCCAAAATATGGGCAGGATCCGTGCCATAACCAAACGGGCCAATGAATGAAATGAGGCACTTGTTTCCTGGAGCAGAGGGAGGGGAAGTGGAGGGATTTGAACATTTCTGTGTGGTGTTGGAAACCCACCTTGAGCAGAAGCAGTCCCTGAGCTCACACAAACCACCAGCACTCCTCTGACGTCAATTGGCAGCCGGGCTGGTTTGCACCATCCCAGGGCTGGCTGAGCAAACAGCTCGACCCAGCAGCCAGAGAGACAGCGAGAGGCAAGCTGAAGTCCTGCACTCCTTCCCTCTGGCTGGCTGCTTTTCACCATCACTTTGCAGCTTTGTTTTCAGAGGCAAAAGGGCACAGACCACTTATTGTGATCGTTCTTTGGGTGAGTGGCACATCGGGTGGTGATGCGTGCCTGGGGATGGTGGTGGCCAGAAACCTGGACTCGATGATCCTTGTGGGTCCCTTCCATCTCAGAATATTCTGTGAAACTCTGTGGGTGCACTGGGAAAGAAGCTCTCCACCGAGACCCCTGGGACTCAGAGCCATCCCTGAGCTGTGGCAGTGCCTGGGGAGCACAGGGGAGCGTGGCTAATTTTACTGGAGACAGCCAAAGGCCATGGAAGGTGATGGGGGCTGCTGGCAGAGCTTTTCCCTTATGTACCATGCCATGATTGCATCCCAGCAGATCACCTTGCACCTGGGCATCCCAGCTGGCTGGAGGGATTCTGCTTGCTTTCCCAGGGGCAGTCATAGAATCATAGAATCAGCTGGTTGGAAGAGACCTCTGAGATCATCAAGTCCGACCCTTGATCCAAACACTGTGATTACCACATCATGGCACTACCCTAGATCCAACACCACTGTCATTACTAGATCATGGCACTGAGTGCCACATCCAGTCCCATCTTAAAAACCTCCAGGGATGGTGAATCCACCACCTCTCTGGGCAGCCCATTCCAATGCCTGATTATTCTGTCAAAAATTTCTTCCTAATATCTAACCTAAGGGTACAAGTGCTTGTGCAAAGCAGCACCCCCAGGGCCAAGAACTTTCCAAAAACACAGCCCCAAGACATTGTGCAATAGGGGGAATGTGTGGCTTTGGGGAAACCTGCCTCTTCTGGAGCAAGCTGTGGCAGCACAACCCCAAGCCATGCATTCCAGGGTATGGAATTTGGGACTCGTCCACTCCTCCTTCCCCTACAAGCACCTGTCCCGTGCTGTGGGACATCAGTAACCTGGGAGCCACACGCAGCCCAAGCCTACTTTCTGCTCCAGTGAATGCCTGAGCATTGCCTTGTCATCTACAGGGAGTGTGTTTAGCCCAGTTTTCTGGCCTTTCCTGCTTGAAACTGGTGGGATTATCCCAGATTTTGTGGGGCACGCACGTTGTGTTTCTCCATCTTAAGAAATCAGAACAAGTAAAACAAAAAAACCTACAGGAAAAGTGAAAAAAAGTGGAAATGCTTTTCTTCTCCCTTCTCTTCTTCCCTAAAACACGCTACAGCCTACATCCAAAATCCCCCTGTGCCCCCACAAGCAGCACCGTGGCACTCAGCCACACCACTAGGTGCTGATGGGAGGACCACCCTGCCTGAGAATGAACCTGAAGGTCATCCTCTGGGATTAGGAGATTCACTGCTACTTGCTCCCATCATGAGTATTTGCTTCTACAATCAGAGCAAATGGCCTGTGTGGCCCTGAGCACCACAAGAAGTGAAGCTCATGTGTGAAAACCAACCCCAGTTGGAGAGGAAAGAGAGAGGATGACTCTGCCCATTGTGGACCGAGCTCTCAGGCGTGAGAAATGCCCGTGCTGGGATGCAGACCCTGAGCAGGCTGTCACAGCTCAGGACCACCAGCTGTCATTTGGGTCATTTGGAGCTGGCAGCACCATGCTGTGTGTGCTCAGAGTGGAGCACAAGTCTGGGAAACACAAACCTGGGTCTGCCCCTGACCTCCTGTATGGTCCCAGAAAGCCTTGCCACCTCTGTGCTCCTGCTTCCAGCCATTTCCTTCCCTAAGCTACAAACCTTTTGGCTGGGGACCTTGGTTTCATGTTTGTAAACAAGAGTGTGAATCATGTGGGGTAGACCCTCTGGGGTCAGGGCAGCATTTCTGATTTACACCAATTTTTTAAATTACTGCCTCTGCTTTAAAAAAAATGTTGTTGTTTTGTTGGACAAGGGAATGAAGGGAATGGGAGAAGTTCTTGTAGATGAACATATTTATCAGGGACTATCATGCAACCTCTTCACTTGTGCTCCACACAAAGGGTGACAGAGGACTCGAGTGACCTGCAGCTGGTTTGATGTAACCAGCTGCCACCAGGGCTGTGCAGCAAACCAGGCATGGAGCAAATGGAGACTCAGCTTCTGCTCCAGGCTGGCAAAAAAACCTCGTCCTGAGCATCCTGGGGCAGGGCCATGTGGGAAAGCAGAGCAGGGGATATCCAGCAACTCAGCTCTGCTCTCTGGGTAAGTAAGGAGAGGGCTGCTCTGTGGTGCTGTCCATTAGTTGCTGCTCTTCAACCTCCAAAACAAGCTGGGCATCTTGGCTCATTCTCCTCCTTGAGCAGCCACATGGAGCTGCTTGAAAAAGCTTCGGCAAAAAGACTAATCCAGGGTTTTGTGTGTGATAATATTTGAGATGTCTATAGCTCACAAGCCAAAAAAGACAACATCCCTACCAGGAATAGTGTCTCCAGAGCACTTGGTGTTGTACAAACAAGGAATAAGTTGGGTGCTTCCAGCTGAGAAGAAGCTCACAAGGTCATCTTACACCAGCACAAGAGACAGATGGAAGAAGTAAAAGGAGAGCCAGGACAGGTCACCCCTAAAACATACATTTTGACCTCAGGTATTCATTCCTCCTTCTAGCAGTAGGTCCAGTGACAGTCCCTTTGACTGACAAAGAAAACTTTCCAAACAGATTAGGTGTCAAATAAGATGGTGAGACAGGAAAATACTCAGGCTGTGTGGAGGATGAGGAGGGAAGAAGGAGAAGAAGAAGACTCTTGGAGGGGCAGGTTGCTGTGAGCAGTGCTGGTGAATGAGCATGTACAGGCATCTAAGGAGCATCCAGGGATGTGGCAGCCACCTTGGAGCATCACAGATGTGCATCAGGCAGGATGGCTCTGGAAGAGAGGCCACAGCCCCACAGGGTGACTCTTCTGCTGGGGCTGTCAGAGCTGCCAGGAAGGTTCTGATTGCTTCTCCTTGCAAGAATTCATTTATGCATGGGTAAAAATTAGTACCTAGTCTCCATCAATTGGCCATCTCTCGTTCTTGGTTAATTCACTTCAAGTGGTCTGAAAAAAATAACATATATAGATATATATAAAAAGACTTTTCCTTATTAGTCACCTTTCAATGATATATAAATGCTCTGACAGATAATTATCGGTGATATTGATTCTAACTAGGATAGAAAATGAACAGGTGAGTGCGAAATAGAAAGTTATTTATAAAGATGCAATTGGAACAAAATCTATCCTGCAGGCTTGAGAGTTTAAGAAGGAAAAAAAAAAAGTCTTAGCTGCATGTCTTTGCTCTCTCTGCTGGTGTTTGGATGCTTCCTCAGGATCAGGAAGGCCACGTCCCTGGAAACAGCAGGCTGAAATAAATAGGCAGCATGGCAACAGCTGAAAATAGGCACGAAAAGCAGCCAGAGAAAGAGACCCTCAGCCCAAGGCAGGAAGGTCTGGTGCAAGGTCCATCAGCCCAAGTCGGTGCTTGCTCAACAGGACATCAATAGCAAGATGCATGTTAAAATGGAAACCAAGTTCTTGCTGCAGTAAATGTGGCTCTAAGTGTTCCTTGCAGTGCCACCACCACCCGTGAGTCTCCTCGGGGCAGTGGCCTCTCCCTGGCTGGAGAACTGGCCCCTGTCCGTGCTGTGCTTCTGTGTCCTGCAGCTGAGGAGCTGCAAGGCTCACCACTGCAGTGCTGGAGCCCTCCTGCAGACACAGCCCTGTGCCAGAGTGCCATGGGAGGCTGAGCTGTGGCTGCTGGACCCCAGTGCCAGGCTCGCTGTCCCTGCTGCACATCCTCAGCTCGGCCAGGACCGAATTCCTTGGCCACAGACAGGCGGTGACTTTCCCCGGGGAGAGAAGGCTTTAGCCAATGTGTTATTTAATCACAGTGCTATTGATGCCAGCACAGGGCTGTCTGGGGCTGAATGCCCAGGAGAAGTTCCATACCCACGTTCTGCCAGGCAGCTCGAGGCGGGGGTGATGCAGGGAGAGGTGAATCTTTGGGCAGGGCTCTCTTCTTGTGGCTGACTCGCATCCTCAGCCTGCTCAGCCTCTGTTGCTCATGGCTTTATGGCTCCCACCCCGCAGGTACTGGAGGGAGGGAAGACCTCTGGGGCTGCACCTTTGGAAGTAGCAGAGCAGGAACCACTGCAATGCTGAAAGTCCTTTTGCTGCTTTATCCCTTGGTGTCCAAATGGCTCGTCCTTGCCCCACCTGGAGCAATCACTTCTGGCAAAGCTGTGACAGCAGAGAACTACATATAAAATAGGCAACTGGTCCCAGTTTGGTTCCCAGAAAGCCCCCAAGCTTCTGGGCTGTGAGAGGTGAGCAGGTCACCTCCCTTGCCCCAGTGATGATGGTGAGGATGTCTCCCTGGAGCCACGTCCTCCAGCAGTGGTGGTGTACCTGCCTTTGCAGAGAAAGAGTTCCTTCGGGGCCACCAGCCTTTCAGGAGTGGTTAAAATAAAACAGGATGGCTCACAAGCAGCTGTGGCTCCTGCAGCACTCCTGCCAAGGCTCTGCTCTGCAGACATCAGCTGTGGGGAGGTGTTTAAGCCGAGCTGCAGCGCCGTGTGCCTGGCGTGCACACAGAAACAGCTCCTAAAAGCAGCAGAGGGGGAGTGTGTGGCTCTTTCAGGGCCGACCGGATGGTTCTCTTGCTTGACATGTTCTCGTCTTGAAACAACATCACTTTGTTGAATTTTGTGGCTTTTTATGTGGAACAACATTAGCTCATCCAAGCCTGTGGTTTATTTGAAAAAGTGATTCCGGTAAGCTTTTGTACCATCTGGCAGTGTCCAACTGAAGCGGGTTTAGCAAGAAACCACTGCACACGTGTGCACAAACACATACACACCAGAAACACTGTAATCACCATAATCAGTAGCTGCAGCATGCTTGGCACCACCACGGCAAGGGAAGAGGGAGAAAATCAGTGCCCGACTCACCTCCCGGCAAACAGCCTTCCATGGGGCTTGGCTCCCTCCAGCAGAGGGCATTTTCCAAGCCGTCCCTCCTGCGCCACTTCTACCCCTTCCTTCCTTTGACGTGAGCTTCCAAACAGATCCAGATGTGAATCAAACACAGCTGGGGGAGCTGCACGATGTGTCTAACTCACCACTGCTGCAGGTCACTGCACTGGGTTCAAAGGACAGACTGATCTTTGCGAACTGACAACCTGGCCAGGCGTGTTGAGGAAGGACTGAAGCATATAGGAGAGGTTTGGGGCCAAGGCAATGGCCTCTTGGTTGCTCCATGCAACAGCTGAAGTGGTTCATTAGGTGGGACCAGCCCTGAATTCCTTCCTAGCTCTCTGGTCCAGGCAGGTGATGGGACACATGGCAGATTCTTGATGTCTTGTCCATCTATTTTACCCTTTCTCTTCTCCTCTCACAACTCTGCACACAGAGACCTGAGACTGGCAAAGCTGAGAGAAAATGTGGCATCACCCAGGTACACAGGAGACCACCAAGCATCCATCTGTCATCTTCTCCTCTGCAAAGAGGTTTTGGTGAGCTCTTCTCCCTGGTAACCAGTGACAGGACCCATGGGAATGGTTCAAAGCTGTGCCAGGGGAGGTTTAGATTGGACATTAAGAAACATTTCTTTACTGAGAAGATGGCCAGCCATCAGAACAGGCTTTCTAGAGGGGTGAACAATGCCTGGAGCCTGTCAGTGTTTCAGAGCCATTTGGACAATGCCCTTAACAACACACCCTTAACCTTTGGTCAGCCCTGAAGTGCTCAGACAGTTGGACTGCATGGTCACTCTGAGTTCCTTCCAGATGAAATATTCTCTTTGCATTTTGTCCTGTTCTGTTCTACCCTATTCAACTTGCCTAATTTCATTCAGGCTTCTCCCTTCTTCCACCTTCAGCTGCTCATGGATGTGTATTAAATGTGTGAGACGGGTGGGGAAGGGAAAAGAAATGTCAGGGGACATGAGGTGATAGGATATATAGGACAGCTTAGTGTAAGCACCAAACACAAAGTCCACTGCAGCCAATTGCCAGGTTTCCACTGACTCCAGCAAGTGTTCCATTCCATTCCATTCCATTCCATTCCATTCCATTCCATTCCATTCCATTCCATTCCATTCCATGTGTCTACACACATACTATAATCTCGAGGTTGGGGGAAGTATATATATATAGTCTTTAAAATAACCTTAAAAATATAGCAGAGATGTGCTTTTGAGAACCAGCAATTGAAATCTGATGGATGAGCTCTGATGATGAAATCAGCACCACTGAAAGAACTTCAGATCCATGGAGGCCACACTCCAAGGGGACATTTTCCAGCAGCAGCTCTGGTTTTGTCTCACAGTTTATAACTCCACGAGCAGGACTTTTGATGGAAATCATTGTGGATACCTCCACTCAGAACCGGCACTGCTGGGTTTCAGTCTGCATCGCACACATTTAAAATGTGTGTGTTTACACCCAACAGTGCTTTTCCCCCTGAGCTGGACATGAGGACAAACCAGTGACCCCCAGGTGGGTTGAGGACAGCAGAAGGCGAGATGCCCTCAGCCCCAGCCTGACAGGGGCTGCTTTTGCCTGATGCTGAGTCCTGGCTCCTTTCTCCACACCAGGTCACCGACACCACCTCATGCCCTGCCCAGCCCATAGCTGCTAATAAAAGCAGAAATTTGGATCACTTGAGAACACCTCCTACATCTTGACTGGAGAAATTAAATGAAATCAATCCCAGCTGCAAGGCATATGCTTTAAACTGAAGGAGTGTTTCTAAAAAGGTGGCCCTAGTGAGGTGCTGCACTGGGTGGGCTGCGGATGGGAGGCTGGCACACTGTGATAATCCTACTCTAATTCTTCTTTTTTTTTTATTACAAGGATTTTTTTTAAACATATATATAGTTTTGCCTCCGGCATATGCTGTACTAGCGTAGCAGCTCTTCAAGTACCATGTTTTCCAGTGAATGTGTGAGTGACAGCACCTAAAAACAGCAGCTGTTACATAAATAAGGCTGGCGCTTCCTCTGCGAGTGCTGGGATGGCAGTGGGGGGAGCAGGGTGGGGGGACAACCTTCCTGCCCGGTGACAAAGCAGGGGACAACCCCTGGGCCACCACCAACCTCTGCTCTATATCATGCCATCCATGGCAGACTGTCACCTCCCTGGTGCTGCATCCGTGCTGCTCATCCCCATCACTGCCCTCCTGTAACACGGGGTGGGAAGAACAGCCCGTCCAAAATTCGGATTTGTGGCACCTTGCAGCTGTTTTGCTGGTGCTGGGATTAAAGTGGCCATTGTTTCAGAGTGATGTATATTGTATCTTAATGAGCAGCTTAATTATTTTACTTAGTGGGAGATGGCCAATAAGGTATTAAGAAGCTGAATTTGGCACTGAGTTTCCCTTCATAAGATGCAAAAGTCTGATTTGTACTGCCTGTGAATTTGCTGTATCTCAGCATGCAAATGCTCCTGAATAATTTAGGCTTTCTTTAAGAAAGCCTGCAATATACCCAGAAAATATTAATATGCAACAGACGTCCATCATCTAAGTAAACATTTTTTTTTCCCTAAAACTGTATTGAGTTCTCATAAATTCCCTTAATGGGACAGAAACCCTCCTGGTTCTCCTTCATAAAGTTTGTCTCTTTGCCTTGGTTTGTGTATGTGGCAGGAAAACTTTGCCTGCATGCAGCTTAAAAATGCTTGATTGCTTGGAACAATTTTTCAACCACTTACCCAGGCCCAAAAGGAGACAACAAAGAGGACAGCAGGAGAAAAGCTTGGATCTGAGGTCATGTTTGAGTTTGTGGGAAGAAGAGGTGGCAGCACCACATGGTCACCCCTGGATGGATGTGGCTTTGCTCACATTTAATGTGGCAGCCAGGAACTGGGACTCCCACGGTTCCATTTTGACAGTGAAATTCACTGAGATGTAAGAAAGAGCTGAAATGTACTGTGCTTTAGGCTCAGGTATCAGCAACAAAACTTGTTTCTCTCTGACACACCTACATCTCATACACCTGGAAGTGGTGTGAGATGGCATCAGCAAAGGTGTGTGATTCACCCATGACTGGACTGGCATTATAAAATAAGCATCAGCCTTGAAATGCATGTGGCTATTTATAAAACGAGAACTTCTGGTAGGAAACAACCTGAGAAAAGTAAAAATGGGCCTCAGTTATGAATTTTGGCAGAAGCTCGAGTTTCCTCAAAGTCTGAGGTGGTCTCAGGTAGCTCAGCCTCCTGGCAGGTGAGAACCACCTTTGTGTTTTGGACCTGGAGCTCGACTTTCTGCAGGTCCAGGTGCATTTGGGTACCAGCCTTTGGCTCAGACACTTTTTGGGTTTGCAGCAGCCCTGGAGAAGGATGGATTTCAGGTGTGTAGTTGTGGAGTTAGACATCAAGTCGCAGCAGGGAAGAATTGCTCTCTGAAAACTATTATCCTAAAACTAAATGCCTGAGACATTGATCATTAGGGAGGGTAACCGTAAAGGCTGGAGAGAATGAATTGCTTATTACTATATAGTCACAGAGAGGAATTCCAGGCAAGTAGTTCTGGTACAAATGATGCTGCTCAGCATTTTTTGGAGAAGCAGCCAAGTTTCCTTAACTACAGGCTGACCCTCAGAGCATCTTCAGCCTTTGTGCTTCTTGGGACAGACCTTGTGGACACAGTGCCTGTATGGAAGATCCAAACATCCATGTAAAAACCCCCTGCCTCACCTGATCAACCCTTTAATTAGATACTCTTGCCCAATTAGAGACTCATGACCCTGCAGGTACGGCAAGTCCCTCCTGCCCAGTGTCCCCTGGTCTTGGTGGGAGAGGCCAACCTGGCAGGAGGTTCAGCTGGGTGGGAATTAGGAAAGGCTTGAAATGAGGGATCAGAGAGAGTCTGCAATGTGCCAAACAACTGCTACTCTGTTTTTGGAGAACACTCGCTTTCATTTGGACATAAAACTGGTTGTGAGATAAGAGTATTCAGACCAAAGTGGTGCTGAGGAGTTTGTTTTCTCTCCCTTAGGCAGTGATTGTGAACATTCTGCAGCTGTGGAAGGGTAATTTGAGAGCCTTATCACTGAAGGAAAGAGGCTGCACAAAAATCACGCTTCCCAGAAGTGCTCCATCAGAACCCTGTTGCTCCCATTGGTCCATCCTCTCCAAGAAGTGGAGGCACCTTGTTCCCACCAACCCTGACAGCTGCCAGGAGCCCCAGAGCCCCTGGGGATGCAGGTCCCACTCCCAGCTCTGGGACACATGGGGCTGGGATGCCTCAGTTTCCCTCAGGGCCACAGGGGTCACCACACCTGGACAGCCCGTGGGGAAGGTGATGTCCAAGAACACATGCTCTTCTACCTATCTTGGCTCCTTTTAATCACGGGATAAAACAACCATGAGTGTTTCTCCAACCTGTATCCCTTGCCTTGACATTCCCATATGATACAAACCTGCTTAAAGCACTTGAGTCTTTCTGGATGCTGAGGCATTGCTATTTTTCTTGGCTTTGGATATGATGGGAAATTCTCCATGAGCTACCACTGAAGCGGGTTTAGGGAAAGAAGAATATCTGGGAGCATTTTGGAAACCAGGGCTTGGTATTTTATTGAAGTGCTGCACCTGACAGGATGGATATAAACACAGGCATAAAAAGAGTTCCCAATGTTTAGTCTTTTCATTTAAAATTGCAAAGTTAGGTAAGACTATTTATTTCAATAAATAGTTAAGGAAGTGTCTTCAATCAAGTGACAGCTCGTTCCCATACTGTAATTAAATTTGAAACTCAATTACTATTGTATAAGTCAATGGCATAGAGAGGATTATTACAGGAAAATCTCCAGGGATGCAAGGCTGGTACAGAGAGGTGGAAGGGAGAGTTCAGTGTAGGCTTTTGCAGCTGTGCCATAAAGCTGAGTGCAGATCCTGCTGCTGGGCTCTGCTGGTCCCAGGCTGCACCCCTGGAGGGGCACATCAAGCACCAGTCATGCAATTCCAAAACATCCTGTGTCCTCTCTGCAGAGGGAGGTGCAAAGGGGCTTGCAAGCAGGTGTTATCCCTGGAAAATCAATGCAGGCTGGACATCAGCTTGTGGAGCTGGATGAGCCAGCAATGTGTGTCTGCAGCCCAGAAACCCCCCGTGCCCTGGGCTGCCCCCAAAGCAGCGTGGGCAGCAGGGCAGGGGGGATTCTGCCCCTCTGCCCCCTCTGCTCCCTCTGGGCAGACCCCCCTGCAGAGCTGCCCCCAGCCCGGGGGTCCCAGCACAGCAAGGACAGGGAGCTGTGGGAGCG
>JAWWEE010000040.1:57889846-57909379 GCA_035221455.1 Xenops minutus | reverse complement strand
CTGTTTGGGGTTCAAGGGTCACTGTGGTCGCTTTTTGGGGTGCAGGGGTCCCTGTTTGGGGTTCTGGGGTCCCTGTATGGGGTGTGGGGCTGACTGCCGTCCCTGTATGGGGTTCAGGGGTCCCTGCCATTCTGGTATGGGGTGAGAGGGTCCCTGCTGTCCTGGTGCGGGGTTCAGGGGTCCCTGTGGTCTCTATACAAGGTGGGGGGATCCCTGTGGTCTTTATACAGGGTTCGGGGGTCCCTGCTGTCCCTGTACAGGGTTCGGGGGTCCCTGCGGTCTCTGTACAGGGTTTGGGGGTCCCCGTGGTCCCTGTACAGGGTTTGGGGGTCCCTGTACAGGGTTCGGGGGTCCCTGCTGTCTCTCTACAGGATTCAGGGGTCCCTGTACAGGGTTCTGGGGTCCCTGTGGTCCCTGTACGGGGCTCGGGGGTCCCTGCGGTCTCTATACAGGGTTTGGGGGTCCCTGTACAGGGTTCAAAGGTCCCTGTAGTCTCTCTACAGGGTTCAGAGATCCCTGCAGTCTCTCTACAGGGTCGGGGGTCCCTGCTGTCCCTGTACGGGGTTCGGGGGTCCCTGTACGGGGTTCGGGGGTCCCTGCGGTCCCTGTACGGGGTTCGGGGGTCCCTGCGGTCTCTATACAGGGTTCGGGGGTCCCTGTACAGGGTTCAGGGGTCCCTGTAGGGGGCTCGGGGGTCCCTGCGGTGCCGGGGCGGGGCGGTGCGGGGCGGGGGCGGTGCGGAGGGCGGTGCGGGGCGATCCGCACACACCGCGCTCCTGTCAGCCCGCACCGCGCTCCGCTCCCGGCGCCCGCCGCCGGCTCAGCTCCTCATTTATTTCCACTGCCTTGCCTTTCTACTTTTTAATTATTATTATTATTTTTATTTTTTTAAATTTTCTCTTTTTTTTCCTTTTTTTTTTTTTTTCCGGGGAGGGGAGGAGCGCCGGGCTGGAAGGGAAAAAAAAAAAAAAAAGAAAAAAGAAAATATACAAACCCAACAACAACAACAAACGACAAAAAGATGATCCAGGATGTCTGAGAAAATGTCCAGCTTTCTGTACATCGGGGACATCGTGTCCCTGTACGCCGAGGGCTCCGTGAACGGGTTCATCAGCACGCTGGGGTGAGCGGGGCCGGGATGGAGGCGCAGGAAGGGGCGGCAGCGCGTCCTGCTCGGCCGGCCGGGCACGGGAGGAAGTGCTGGGGACGGGAAGGGATGGCAGAAGGGATGGGACAGGGGACAGCGCTGCCCCCCGAGCGCAGGGACCCCCGGCTCGGCTGCGGGACCAGCCGGGCTCGGCAGGGCTGAGCCGGCCATCGCCTACAGCCGGCCTTGGGGGATTGATTTCAGCTCTATTTCAGCTCTGGGAGGCTGGGGAAGAGGCGGAAAGGGAGAAGGACTGCGCTGGCTGCTCGCCCCCCTCGCACGCTGGGCTGTGCCCGCCGGGGGTCCCATCGATGAGCAGATATTTGTGATCGGATCATTAAACTCAAGGGCTCTCCCCGGGAGCTCTTCCTGCTCCCCGCAGCGTGGGGAGATGTGGCTCAGCCGGGGCTGCTAACGCTGGATTTATCGTCTGCTTCGGGGTTTTTATTCACCTGGGCCACTCCGCATCACCTCTCTGGGATGCAGGAGGGAAAGCCTGGATGGCAGGGATACCTTGATGTGGCAGGGATACCCTGATGTGGCAGGGATACTTCGATGTGGCAGGGATACCTCGATGTGGCAGGGATACCCCGATGTGGCAGGGATACCCCGATGTGGCAGGGATACCCCGATGTGGCAGGGATACCCTGATGTGGCAGGGATACCCCGATGTGGCAGGGATACCCCGATGTGGCAGGGATACCCCGATGTGGCAGGGATACATTGAGGTGGCAGGGATACCTCGATGTGGCAGGGATACATTGAGGTGTTCTTTAAACAGTAGCCCGGTTTGGTGGTAGCGGGTCCCTCTGATGTTCCCTCTAGTTTCAGTAACTTTGTGGCATGCCCAAAGGAAGAGTGTCCTGAAACTTTGTCACTGGAAGCGTCCTCGTGGATTGTAGCGATGGGATGGCCGAGGCAGCTCAAACTCTCCTTAAATACCGGCGTCATTTGCTGCTTAAATGTTTATGGCACCCTTGGAACAGCAGTTCGCGTTGCCAGGGCCGGTGAACACGGGTGCCACTCCTGCATGTGTGTCAGGCTCCCTGTGTTCTGTGATCCCTGCCATGGGGCACAGAAAGGCATTAAAATACAAACAATGACCGTCTAAGTTCCTTGGTGTGGTGCTGTCATTGGAAAAGAGCTGGTGTTCAGGGTCTTCTATATTTTTTCTATGTTATTGCATCCAGGCCATGCTGTTGGCTCTTTTAATCTGTTGACAAGTGTTTTTCAATGGTTTGTTCCTCTATTTGTTAATTTGGCGCCTCCTTTCACGGACTGTTGTCTCACATCTCCTTTTGTTTTGCTGGCTCTTGCAATTTTCAGTCCTGTCTGAAAACATTTACTTTCTGCCCCTGTTAATTGCTGGACTTTGTTTCTTCTTCTTGTAACCCCAGCCCTTGTGTTGTTGGTATATTTCGTTGTTGGTTTGTTGTGTTGTTCTGTCTCATCTCCGCGTTCTGTTACGTGGAGGAAGCTACATTTGTTGTGCTTTGCTTTTCATTGTGCTCTTCCTTTCTGAGAACACCTGCTTGTCCACGGTCACAGATGTTTCTGCTGCCACTGGTGCTTGCACAGCTTGAACGTGTGCTTTGGCACTGCCCTGGCACAGTCTCCAGGCTGCTGATCCTCCCCTTATCCCTTGCAGTTAAGGCAGGACATTCACCCCCAGTTTTATAGATGTGAAGCCAAGATCAAAGCTTGTCTGAGGCACATGGGAGCTCTTTACTAGAAGAAATAACTGAGTTCAAGCCAATGCTCCATCCAGGCTCTCTTTTAGCCCAGCTCAAGAGAACTGCCTGGGATGAGACAGGACTCCTGTGTGCATCTCTCCTTCAGCCACAGGCCAGGAGTTCAGGAATGCTGCTGATGTGCCTCTGTTGGCTTTTTAGTCCAGCTTTTCTGTGCCCTGCTCCCTGGCATGGTAAAAGCAGCCACAGAGCCAGGAGGCTGGAGTGGAGGAGCTGCAGGAAACTTGAAGTCACCAGTGGAAAAACTCCAGTGTGTGCTGAATGGGAATGCTGACCCCTCTGCTGGTGGTACAAGAGCTTGGGCTGACATTTCGAGCTGTGATGCCAGGTTACCATGTCTGTGCCAAGGGCTGCCTTTGGACTGGTTGCAGCAACACAAGAGGCACAAACCCCCTCTTATGTCCAGGGGGAAAGCTTGCCCAGCTGCACTTTGCAAACACCTGGGCAGAGGAAGCCTCGTCTTCCACAGGTGCCTGGAGTTGGTGAGGGCAGGGTGGGGCAGCACTGGCCAGGATTGCTTGCCCTCTTCATTTGACAGCTGTGGGTCCTTTTCTAATTGCTCCTGCCATTCTATAAATTAAGTGAAAAAGCACCTGCCCCCTCTCCAAACAGAGGGGGTCTGCCATGGCAGCAGACCTCGCTCCTTGAAGGGTTGAACCAGCTCAACAGGTAGGTTTTGAGGGAGATTTTTATGTATTTTGGAGTATTTTTTCCTCACTGGCTAGTGCAGAAATTTTCACATGCTCAGTTTTCCTGGAAAACTTAAAGCCAAGAGAAAGATGTAGCTGAGCTATTCAGCTCATGTGCTGTGTCAGGTTAATCTCTCCTATAACCTGAGTGTGGAAATCCTCCTCTCGGGCAGTTCAGGAGGCCCAAAGTGCCTTTTTTAGGAGGCAGGGGATCCATGCCCTTGGTCCTTTGTCCAGGTGACTGTGCTGAATGGTGCTGGGTGAGGGCAGGAGGGCCTTTCCACACCTCCCTCTACACAGAGGGCTTGGGAATTGCTGGAGCCCAAAGGGTTGAGGCCCTTTGAGCTGGAAGAAACCTGTATTCTTGCCCTCCTTGTCTCTGAACTGTTTCATTGCCATAAACAGCTGCTGGGTGTCAGTGTGAGGGCTCTGCTTTCACAGTCGATCCCTCTTAGTCAGAAGAGGAAACTGAACCTCTCTTCCGCATCTGGGGTTGGCCCTGTAGGGTCGGATGGGGGCAGGGAAGTCAGGCAGTGCTGCTCCAAATTCTTCCTCCTGTGTCTGTTTTAAGAGGCAGAGGTTGTGCTCAGGTTTTTGGAGGGAGAGGTGTAACCACCAGTCTCCAGGAGGATGTTCCAGGCTGTGGATCCCACATGGAGAGGGGCATCCCTGGCTAATGGCCCAGGAAAGGGTTTCAGGGCTCAGCAGTCTCTGTTGGCTGCTGCAGGCTGCTGGAGGTGCTGAGTCCAAACAATCCCCTGCTGCCTTTTCTGCTTGGCTGTGGCCTTATTCTGCCTTTGGCCAGAGGTGCTGCTGGTGTCATCTGGCTTTTCCAATCTCCCACCTCCCCTCCTTCCTTTTTAAATAGGAGAATGCTTTGGGATCTGTAAGCTGATAGTCTTGCAGTTTAGTCCAGGAAAGGAAACGTTTGGGAGAAGGAATTCACATCCAGTGACAGGTTTCTCCCAGTGCAAGCTGTGTTTTGTACTGGATTATTGAGCTGTGCTAGGGCTGGGGTTTTACACAGTAAAACTCTTGCACAGTTGGAGGCTCCATGTCCCACAGGGGTGTGTGGCAGAACCAGGCAATGAAACCAGCTTTTTTAAGATGTCTTAGACTGGTGTGTGAACTTCAAGGCCACCTTTCCCAGTATTTTGGCTGTGAATGCTGTCAGTGATGCCTGCTGGGAATTAAAACTGCATTAACCACCTATCAGTACAAGGAGAGGGGAAAAGAGTATTCCTGATCAGAGGGGCGGAAGGAAGAAAGTAAATAAGGACAATGGCCAGAATCAGCTGTGGGCAGGTTTGAGGATGGGCTGTTAGTCACCATGGGGAGCTGCACTCCTGTCTCACCTCCACAAATTGGCTGCTGTGCCCTGGTAGGGAGAGATCTCATGGAACAGAATCACTGGAGCATGAAGTAGGACCCACCTGGCCATGGGTGACGAGGGGGGCTGAGATGTATTTCTTATTAGCAGCAAAAAGGGTGTTGTATTTTTACTAATTTTCTGCAGTCTGATGTTGATTTTTCTTGAATATTTTTCTCTTAATTTTTCAAAGCGTTTCCTGGAGCTTTCTTGCTTGAAATATCACAGGTTCATTCACTGGGTTTTTGTAGTTGTCTTACTAAAATTGGACTTCACACACGGATTGAGTCAATCATACTTTGTCAAGAGACAAGATTACGCAGAATGTGCTTTAGAAATAGCACAAATCAAAATATTCCAAATGCAACAAAGGCTAACATGTGTCATCTTGGCTTCAGGAGTGATGCTAAGAGGAAAGATGCAGTGACTGGTGATGCTTCCAACACATCAGTGCAGTGCTTGCATCAGAGCACTTACTTTTTAAACCCTCTTCTTCTGCTGTCTGAAGATGTAAGCTATGGTTAAGGAGCAGAGTATCCATCCTTTAATTAATAGCAAATTTTTCTTTCATGTCCCAGCTGAGAAAAGGTAATAATCAGGAAAGAATAAAAAAGTCTGAAGAAAGTGAGAGTGGCATAACTGGAATTACTCACAATTTAATTCTGTTATATATAGAATCAAATAATACCTAGAAGAGGGGAGGGAAGATGCATTTCATATTTTCTGTGGGCAAAAGTCCTAGTATGTTCTATTTCCTAGGTACTTGATCCTCCAGACTAACAGCACTAATGAGATTTTACAGTTTTGACTGTGTATCTTTCTAAAATACCGAGTAGCATTGGCATTTTCAGAAATCTGTTCTTTTGGTTGTCTTTCTAAGGCAAGAGCCCTGCTCTGAATCCTGCTTTGGATATATGCTAATGTCCACCTTTCAGCTGCGTGGGGTGTTGCTTTCCTGGGCTAAGTTCCTAAAGCATAAGCTATGTTAGATGCATTATTAAACACTTCCATTGATCTTGCAATAAATGCCATGTAAGTGGAGATGTAGACACACAAACACAACTGCATCTCCCCCACCTTGCCACGCAGTATCAAAGCCTGTATGCTCTGTAATTACCCACTCTCACTAGCAATTAGGCACGGCTCCAGCTTTGCTCTTTAGAACAGCCCCGTTCTGGTGCTCCTTTGGAGTGTTGGAACAAGGGTGCCATCGCTAACTAAACACGGAGACAAAGCTTCCCACAGAGCAGCCTTAGGGGAATGCAGTGAAGAACGAGCCCTGGAGGGCTCACACTCCTTTCTGAAGTTCTCCTTGTGCACAGAGCACCTTTTGGGTGTGTGTGGGGGGGTAAAAAAAGCACCAGACTTTAGAGTATTGTGATTTCTGGGACTGTGTGCTAAAGGGGAACACCCTTGGTTCAGAGAGCTCGTCTTGGAGCAGAATTGGAGAGAAAGCTGGGTTTAGGGAAAGAACTGACTGGAGTTTACCTGTAAGCTGGGTGGTAGTGATGGAAATAAGAGAGGAGGTTTGAATTGAGACAAAACATGCTCCAGCTTCTCAGGTGGGCTGTGGGCAAGGGAAGAGAGGGGAGATTGTTTGACCTGCGTGACTTAAAGTCTGTCTTAACTCCCTACCCAGTGAGAGCTCTGACTAAACTGAACCTGTCTTTGTGTGGTTCTTGGTGTCACCCGAAATCACCCTGTATTTTTTAAAAATCCCACAAAGAGTCAGGTTGTTCTTTGCCTGCCCCAGCCTGGAATGTTATTTCCCAGGAGGCTCATGAACCCTTTGCCCAGCTGGAGTTTGGAGCTCTTTGCTGCTCCTGGTGCAGGTGCTGGCTGGAGCCTGGGCTGCTGGTTGGGCAGTAATAGCACAGAGCTGTGTCCTCTGCACGTGGATCTGCTGCTCTCAAAGGGCTGCTCTTTGCTGGCTTTGAAGGGTCTGCTCCTTCTGGGATGATGTGCTTGGTAAGGGGCATTTATGGGAAACCTGGAGAAAGGGAAATGAAAGGTCATTGGTGATTTTGCTTTTTTGCCTCGTCTGTGTCGTGTTTTGTCACTTGAGCAGAGATGCATATTTTAATTATATTAAGGACATTATTCCCTTATGACTGATTCTTTTCAGCTTTCATTTGTTATTTTTAAGTCTAGTTCCATCTCATTACTTGTGTCAGTGGTTCCACCACTGTGTAGATGTGTAGACACTTCCTGACACAGGTCCTGGTCTCAGCTGTTCATGAGGCTAAATAAACCTTGCTGGTTGTCACCTGCAGCTGTGTGGGAGGTGAATCCCAATTCCCAGGATTTCCAGCTTCCTTTCCTGGGCAGGGTCACAGGGAAGCCTCAGTTGTCCAGCTGCTTTGTGTTCCCTACCTCTGGAAAAAAACAACTTCTGTTTTCACTGCCTGAGTTCACTTCAAATACCAAACCAACTTAAACCAAATCTTAGCAAGGTAAGGTTTGGATTGCAAAACTGGGAAGAGAGTTAAACAAGGAAATCAAAGACAAAACACGGGATTAGAAGGTTAAGATGTCCTGTGTTGGGTCCTGCTGGGGGTTTTGAGGGGCTGTTTTTGGCTGGGGTAGCCAAAAGGTGGTGTCAGGAGAGGTCTGGTTGCTCTAGTGCTGGTTTTGTGACTCTGGGTACTGTGATACTTCAGAAGGTTGAGGCTGGTATGGTCTCAAACACTGGAGATTTGTTGGGTTTTTTTGTTCCAGGGGTTTTTGGAGTTGCTTAGGAAAATGCATAATTATATCACCTTCTCCAAGGGAATGTCTGAGTGAAGTTTCACTTCCTCAGAAAGAAACAGCAGCTTTAAGGTTCTGATGGATTGTAGTGCTTGGTAATTCCCATATAATAAAATTTTGGCAATTCTTTTGAAATGTCCCTTTAGGTTGTTGCGTGAGTGAAGGTGCAGAGCTGAAATTCCTGTGGAATCATTTGATGGAAGGAGGCTGGAAGGGGCATATCCAGCTGTGGCTGTTACCTCCTGACACTGAGCTTTGCTCCAGCTCTTCTCTGTACAAAGAGTTGATATTAAAACCCCGAGTCAGGTTTTTATTCTTTGACCTCTGGCAGATAAAAATCAATGTCATTGAAAAGAAAATCAACAAACAAACGCTGAAAGGAGGCTTTTTATATGAATCTCACAATACAGAAACTTGTGGTGACCCGATGCCTGGAGTTCTTATCTCGATTCTCTTTTAGGAGCTTGTTTGAATTTCAAACAGCTTTTTTATTCCCTGCACTTGACACCCACAAGTTAATCAGTGTTGCAGGGGCAGCTGAAAACTCCCTCGTGGAGCAAAGCTTGAAAACCAGAATGGGCACAAACTAAATGTAACTATTGCTCTGAGTTTAGGAGCAATTTTCTTCCATTAACTTAAAATCAGAGCATATGCTCTGCAGGTAGGGGGGACTAGCTAGTGGGTGATATTGCCTCATAAATGCCTAACTAGTGGTATATTGAGCCCCCCAGCAGTGCTTTTTGCATGGCCTTGTTGATTTTGGTTTAAAGGCAGCTGGGCTCACGTTTCTGACAGGCTCCCCAGGTAACAGAAGCAGTGCTGTGCTTTGCTACAATGCCCTCAGCCACCTTTTCAGGCTGGCTCGTGTCTTTTTATTGATCAGAAACAACTAATACAGAGAGGGAACAAAAATGAGCGTCTTGGGAAGGACTGGATATGGCTTTGGAAAAGGGAGAGCAGGTCTTTGTGCAGTTATGGATGCTGAACAATGTTCAAATGCATCACTGAGCAAGTTCCCTTCTTCTCACCAAAGAATAAAAGTTTTAAGGCTGCCTAGAAAGTTGTGTTTTGTTTGGTTTTTTTTTAATAGTTAAAAAAAAGCAAAAAAACTGCACACAGTGGAAAAGGTTAAGTGCCTGTTTGCAGATTTTCTTTGCTATCTTGGACAGGTTTTGAAGTTACCACCTTTTGCTAAGGTGGACTCAGTGCCATCCTGAGGGTGCCAATCCATGGGCTTAACTCCTGATCCAGGATTGCCAGGGCTCAGTGAGCTTGGCTCTTTACAAGAGGATGGAAAGTCAGGCTTAGGAGGAGAGTTCTGTGGGATTTGGATGTTCTACAATGAGCTTTTCCATCAGGCTTGCTGATAGAAAAATCAGGGCAGTATCTGTAGTGCTTCTGTGGCTGCAGGCAGGACTTAGGAAGGCAAGCCTTACTGTCAAACAGTTCCAGAAGTAATGAAATGGTGTAGAATTATTTTGGATTTTAGGTTGATTTAAGAACACTAAACCTGTTGCAGTAAATACAGGAAGTCCCAGTCTCAAATGAAGATTCTCAGATATCTTTGTAGATATCCTTACCTTTCATCATAGCATGTTATTTGTAAAAAATATTAGAATACAGGAAAAAACCCAAACCCTTGCCTTTAAGTGATAAAAATACAAAATAACATACAGAAAATCTAGTGGATTTTTTTTTCCTTTGGTGGTGAGGAGGTAACAATGTACATGTGTCAGGCTGGCCAGGTTAATCAGAGGGATGGAGCAGCTCTGCTGGCAGGAAAGGCTGGCACAGCTGGCATTGTCCAGCCTGCAGAAGGGAAGGCTTTGGGGGGACCTCACTGCTGCTTTTCAGTACTTGAAGGGGACAAACATTTTAGCAGGGCCTGTTGTGATAGGACAAGGGGTAATGGTTTTAAACTAAAAGAGGATCAATTTAGATTAGATATAAGGAAGAAGTATTTCACAATGAGGGTGGTAAAAGGCAGGAAGAGACTGCACAGAGAAGCTGTGGCTGCCCCATCCCTGGAAACATGCAAGGCCAGGATGGATGGGGCTCTGAGCAGCCTGATCTAGTTGAAGATGTCCCTGCTCATTGCAGGGGGGTTGAACTGGATGACCATTATTAGTCCCTTTCAACCCAAACTATTCTACCATTCTACCTCTCTGCGGGCTGGGCACTGCCAGGCAGCTGGAGCCGTGTGTGGAAACTCCAGCACAAACACGCTTTTGCATGCTATTAGCTCATTAGCTCATTAGCTCCTTAGCCTGCCCAGCATCCCTTCACCCCCCAGCTCCCGTTCCGCAGGGAGGACACTGTGCAGCTGTGGCAGAAGAGCACAGGCACTGCGGGCTGTGCTGCAGGGACACAAATCCCCAGCCCAGCAGGGCTGAGACCTCCGGAGGTGAAGGACCAGCCCTCCCCAGGGCTCCCTGAGGACAGCATTGGACACGTCTGCTGCTGTCCAGCTTGCAGCTGTTTTCCCCCGGCTCAGCTCTAGTTACTGCCCAAGAGCTCCTCTTCATCCTTGCAGCTTCCAAGTCCCTCAGCTGCTCCTCCTGTTTGTACTGAAGGCAGAGAAAAGGGACCAAAGCCTAAACTGTGTGTTCCAGCTCCAAGGGACAAACAAGAAGAATATCATCACATTTACTTGGCTTGCATTTCGTGAAATAATTAAAAAAATATCTGTAGTTTCGGAGAACCTGGGTGGTAATCCTAAGCACAGGGGTTCAGACGTCACGCTGCTGGGACAGTGCTGCAGCTTGGATCCTCAGTGCAGCTTAAGCTCAGGGCACTTTTGACCATGGTGGACTTATTGGAAAGTGGGGATGGGGTTTTTTCACCCCATTTGAATTTGCTCACAAAATTCAAAAGGAAACGGTGCCTCTGAGCTGCCAATACATGTCTCATATATTAATATGACTTACCACCAAAAAAAATTGCACTGATGGAGTTACTGTGCATACACACAACAACCCCTGTTATAATGCAATCCAGAAATTACATGATAATTTTATTTCTTAAAAAAAAATGTTATTTTTCCTTTATCTCTCCTTGCCAAGTTATGTTCTGTTATGAAGAAGTTTCTTGCTCTTTCTAGCAGCCTGTTCGTGTTCCAGGTGTCCCGGCTTCACACTCGAATTTCCTTCCAGCTCTGCATGACTGCAGAGAGCAACAGCTTTTCATAAGCCCCTTACCCTCCTGCTGTGAGTTTCCACCATGGGACACTGCAGAGAGCCTGATGGTGAGGGTTCCAGTGGGACTCAGGGATTTGACCAGCTGCCCATGACCAGTCAACGTGACCACCAGCTTTACCAGCCCCCCACCACTGGTGCTCAGTGGGCAGCAGCACCACGTGCTCCCTGCCCTGCTTTCCCTCCCTCCACATGTCCTGGGGGGCATGCCATAGTGTCTGCTGCTGCTGGGCACACATCCTATGGATGTGGACTTACACTCCAAAAGCCTTTTCTTCTCTGAGAGGAGCAGTCACTGCGGCTTCCCCTTGCTGTGCTCTCACTGCTGGGGATCACCTCCAGGCACGAGAGACCAGCCCAGGCCCCATTGTCTCCTCCACACTTCATCCACCGCCAAGGAAAGTGCCAATTAGTGCCAGCTGTCCTGGGCTGCTTGTTGTAGGGCTGAGAGGGGGCCTGGATCTGGCCCCTTTCTCCTGTTTTCTCTCTGTGGCATCTGACTCGCTCAGTCTGCCCATTGATGTCCAGGGATTTCCTAAAAACAAAACAAGAAAATATATATATCTCCTTATTCAGACAGCTTGATGTTCCGTACCCTGCTTTGTTTCATACATTTGAAATATAATAGATTATTATAAAAATAGAGTAATGTGGTAATAACTCCCCATGCTGTGAGGATGCTCAGAAGCCAGAGCAGCCTGGCTGAAGGGATTTGCAGCCCTTTTTGCCTCTTCCCGGTTCCGTGGCTGCTTTCTGAGTCCTGCACAACCAGCAAGAGGAAACCAAGAGGTATCTCCAACAAGGAAACACTTCTGGGTTTCATATGGTTGCCAGCATCAGGGTGCCTCCAGAATAAGCTGAAATGTCACCAAACAGCAGCAGCACATTTCCCAGCACAGAATAGCTTGTTTAGCCATCATTCCCAAATGAGGAGGACTTTTGCTGGGGTTTAAGCCAACCCACAGCACTGGTTGATATATGCCCATCCTCTCACCACTGGTGTGCTGGTGAAAGGTGTGCATTTGTGTTTAAGCCTGATGTGGGACATGTGTCCTCCTGTAAGATGTCACTCTCAGCCTTGAGGTGCATCAGGGGCCCTTTGGCCTCCTCGGGCCATCCTGCCCTGCTGAGGTTTGCAGGGCTCAGGCAATGGCTTTGTGACCTGGGACGGTTTGAGCTGAGACAGTACAGACTAGTCCTAGTGCCAACAAGAGGTGACTCACCTTCAGAGTCACAGTGCAGGACCCTGCAGGGAGTCAGGCACGAAAGGTGGAGGTGGAAAGGTTTTACTACAGAGCAGGGGGCAAAGCAAATGAATTTATTTTTTAAAAAAATTGAAGCCATTGCTTCATCAAACGACTCACTTTCCCCACGCTGCCAGTAACTCCCAGATTCATAAATGGCACGTGGAAAACACCCTCGCCAGTCATTCAGCCATAGCGTGTTTGCAATTTATAGCCTTCTTCCTCAGAGCCCTGCTAAGTCATTAAGCAGCCTTGCAGTCTGAGCAAAGGTTTAGGAGCCAGGAAAATCTGGGATGAGTCATTTGCTCACGCACCGGTGACCTGAGCACATCAGCTGACCTCCTTGTGCCCAGGCTGTGAGAGCTGCCCCGCACAAGTCAAGGGTGTGTCCCAGAGCCAGGATCCAGCAGAGCTGCAGCCCTTTGGGTTCCCTCAGTGCCCTTTGAAAGCCAGGGCAAGACTTTCAGGGATTTCAGTGTGTTGCAGCTCAGGACTCACTCGCTTCCCCTCCAACATCTGCCTGGCTTTGGAATAGCTTGTATAATAAGTTATAAATGACAATTGAAACATAAAATGAAGAGGGAACCAAATGGCTTCAGGCGACATTTAAAAATACCGAGACTATTTCTAAATGCAGATCACCAGATCCAAAACAGCCCTGGGCAGACTTAGCTGAAGGTTATTTGCTGGCCTGACTGAAAGGACATGTGTGGTCTCTATCAGTACTCAGAAGATGCTGTTAACAGGACCTTTGCAGGAGGGGGCACCCAGGGCACGGACAGTGCTGAGGACACAGACCTTCCCTCCTGTCTTTTGAGAGGGTTGCAGTGACAAGGGCAGGTTGGTTCGTGTCCCTGTTTCACCCCGAGGAAGGTGAAGTGCTGTGCTGGAGGCTGGAGCAGGGCAGAGGAGCTGTGCAGTGTCCTAAATTCCCAGCCATCTTCTTCTAAAGATGTGGCTGCTCGTACCATGGGCATTATTGCTGTGGATATCCATGAGGACTTCCAAGCCAGACTTTTCCATCTCAATGCCACAGCTTACAGAGAAGCAGATGGATAAAACTCTACAGCCTGCACTATACAAGATGTTTGAGTAGATGATCACAATGGCCCCTTCGATCATTTTCATTAATAGTTTGATTTTGCCATGTTAGAAATGAGCTTGACTATAATTTGCTCTTGCTCTTCTTTTCCCTCTTGAACACGCTTCCACCTCCTGCTTTCAGCTGAGCCCGGAAGCAGAAGTATCACATTACTATGAGAGAAGCTAGTTTTGTGGTATTTCCATCCCATCCAGAGCCAGGAAACACAGGCAATTTTGCAAGACAGCTTGTACTCAGTAAATTTCCAGCTCGGTTTATATTTCTGTATTTATTTAGATCTGTGCTAGCCATGTAAAAGAGCACTCATCCCTAAGTGAGGTGCTGTGGACAGAGTTGCAAAAACCCCAGATTTCACAGACCAAGGACCCTGAGCAATAGACTTTTCACTGGACCAGCAGCTTCCTGCTAAATCCTCTTTTCTGAAAAGACATCCAAGGTTGACAAAGATGTAGACAGCCAACTTCTGCTAACGCTAACTCTTCACAATAACTCAAAGTTTAAAACTTTTAGTAAACCCCACCAGTAAAATCATCACATCTGACAGCATTTGTGACTTTCCTTTGAACTTTCCTTCCTTCCTTCCCTTTCTTTTTCTGCACAATAACTTGTGTCTGTAACATGTAGGTGCATGAGCATGTGAGCTTCTTCCCACATCCCAGCTGAGGATCCCAGGGACCTAGGCAGATGTCTATGCTTGCATTAGAAGAGCACGGCAGGTCCAGGGACCAAACTCTCCTCTTTTTCATCAGCAAAGTCCTTTCCACAGGCAGAAAAATCTGCATTTCACATGGGACAGCGTCGCTCACACCAGCTCTGCTTGTTTAGGGCTGCAGCCAACCCGCCTGTATTCCTGCAAGCCAGTGTTCCCAAATACCCTCGGATTGAGTTGCGTGTGTGCAAACCACACACGGTCACACAGAACACAAACGCCCTCGGCTCCTAAAGCAGAGACACCAAGTGTTTGGGAGGGTTTTTTGGAGGCTTTATCAAATTAGGGTGAAAACTCTCGTGCCAGTTAAAGCTGCAGTTGCAGCTCCCTGGTGTGCCACAAATGGGCCAGAACCAACCTCAGAGCCAGCAAAAGCTGGCTTGGAAAAAAAGGGGCACAAACTCTGAGCCAGCTTCTGTCACCCAGCACCAACTCAGGACTGGAAAGGGATGTTTTCAAGCCCTGTCCCCGAGTTGCCCTGTGCTCTGCTGGACACCACTGTGGGTGTCTACAAACTGTGCCTGAGTTCAGAACAACAGAGAAGAGCAAGGGAATATACCCTTTGGGAAAGGGGCAAGGGCTCCCAGGAGGTGGTTGTGGAATTCAGGTTGACATATCCCAGCTGAAGGCCACTACAAGAAATGCTGATGAGGTGCCAGAGTCCATGGTTTTCCAGGCAGCCGGGTTGGGAACAAAGCCTATAGAGCTCAGTGGAGACTCTGGGGGCCAGAAGGGAGTGTTTTATGAAGGGAATCGGAGCCTTTGGGCTGTAACTGGATCCCCACAGGGCTCTTGCCACTCGGATGGAATTGCAGGGTTTGGAACGGGAGGGTGACAGGCCCCACGCAAAGCAATGGCTCAGTTGACCCCAGAGCCTTGCACATGGGCATGCATTGCCTTGGCAAAGGCCACATGGCTGCTCCCTGCTGCTGGCCATGGCAGCATGCCTGATCCCTTCTTCCCAAGGCCAGGGGTGGCTGTGACAGTGCCCTTGCCCACCGCAAGCCACCACAGGGCTGGGGCTCAGCCAGTGGATGTCAGCTGGCTCCCACCACCAGGGCACAGTTTTATTCCAGCAGACTCAGTTAAAAGTTGGAAAAAAAAGACATTCATCTCTGCGTATCAGCCTTGCCATCCCTGCAGTTAGTTTAACAGGCTATAGATGGCTTCAAACTCCAGCCAAGGGGGAGAAGATTGTGCAATAATTTCCCACGAGAAGGGCTGTAAGAAAAGCCTCCTGCTTGTAGCAAGTCAGATATTGGATGTTGATGATCTACAGAGTTATTAAGTCATAAGGATGAGAAACTGCCAGTTTGACCATGCTCCTACACAATCAGCTTATTGATTTGGCTTCTCAGGTGGTTCTGGACATGTCCAGGTCTCACCTCACCTGAGTGGCAGCACATGAAGGTGGAGACATGGAGACGGGTGTCACGGAGTAAGAAACCTACTGTACAAAAAAAAAAGGCTAAGTGTTGGCTGTTACAGCAAGAGAAACACGTTGAAATAGCAGAGTTATAAAGGCTATTTGTTTTGTAGCTTTCTGCATCTTGGACTAAAAAAGTGCAGCATATAAATGTAGCTGGCAAGTGTGAGCTGATGATAGCAATACACTGCTGCACATTTAAAATCCCTACAGCTCCAGGTTTCTTTTGAGTAATTGTGAGGGATTTTGTGCAAATATGGGGCGTTCAGCCAAACATGGGCACCTGAAATGGGAGTCAGGCTGCCATCACTCCTGCGGGCGTCTCAGGACAGCAGCGAGTGTTCTCCCCTTAAAAATAAACTTGGACACTTTCCCCCCAAAAAAACCCAAGCATGCCCTTTCCAAAGGAAACATCCTTGTCTACAGATGCCTTTGTCACAGCAGTGGCAATGGAGGAGCTGAATTCACTCACAGGCCACACCGTGAGCCTGCTGATGTCTGCACAGACAGTGCCCAGGGAGATGTTTCCTCCCTGAAATGCCTCTTGAATTAAAATGCACCTTTGGGGAAAACATGGTGAAAAAGAAGAGCCTTGGCATTTTTTTGTAAAACTGCTCCCATTTGGGCTTAGGAGCTTAATGCTGGTTTGGGGGCTTTTTGTTTTTAAATATGACTATAATCTTAGGTTGAAAGCTCCCTGCATGAAACCCCCTTTGCTCTTAGGATATCCTTTTTGCAGCACCATCTAATTAACCTATAGCAAACAAGCTCCTTTTTGTTCAACCCTAAACTCATATCAGAGAAAAGTTAATTCTACTCAAAGCCACAGCAAGTTGGTATAACAAGCACACAGAAGAAACAGCACGCACTATTTAATAGGATTTTTCTTATTAATTAATTAGCAGGCTTTTTCTCACTAAGAAGAGGCCTCATTCTCATCCTCACAGATATGGACTTTTTGTAATAAACACAGCTGGGGAAAAAAGAAGAAAAGGACTTGTATGTTGTAGTCTACCTGGCACAGGTTTCTAGAGCACTTTCTTTTTTTCACAAGACCACAGAATTCCTCAGCCTGAGTTGTCTCAATTGAGAGAGACAGTGATTTTAGGCTGTTTGCCTTCCTCAACCCTTTCACCTAGGAGAGAGGGGAAAGTCCTCAGTCTCTCATTGTGCTACTTGAGAGTTACACTGAAAGCATGGAAAAAAAATGCAAAAACTGGCAATGCAACCAATCATCCTGAACAGAACAATTTGTGCCTGAAATAAAAGACATCCTTGTTTTTGTTACTGGGTTCAACCTCCATCCATTTCCATTCAGGACTGTAGTGATGCCATCTGAAGAAAGGGATGCACCACCATGGCCCGGTCCCCCACCCAAGACCACCAGCCTGGGTTTCCCAGCAGTCTTCAATTCAGAACACACATTTCCCCACACTTCAGCACCAAAAATAAGGGAGACAGACATATATAAAATGACACACTTTATTAAAAGTTACATTCAGCAGCAATGGACATATTTACTTAAGTAGATTTTAACTGCCAAGGAGCTTATCATTATAAATCCCTCTAAGGCTTTAAAAGCTCTTAGATGTTTTAACTTCTTTGCAATCATTTCATATAAATAGGAAAGGTAAATGATGCTTGCCTAAGAAGAGGATACCCCAGCTGCATTAAACAAAGATATACATATAAATATATGTATAAAACAAAGGGTTTTGTTATAAACTCATTGATGGGAATATTTCACAATTTTTAAGGTTTGGATCTGGCCCTGCAACTATTCCCCACACCAGCAGCCTCTAAAGTGACCATGTGTGAGCGCACAGATGGCTCACATGGATGAGAGCAGGGCAGGGCCTAAGTTTTGACAGAAACAGCAAAAATGTCAAAATGTTTGGTGAAATATATTTACAGCCTGTGCAGGTAGCATCACCAGCTACTACTGTTCACAGGGGTCTCTTCCAGAAAGCCATGGACACCAGGAAGGCACCGTGGCAGAGGCAAACCAGCATCTGTTAGCTCTGCTGTTGATGCTGTAGCTCTCCCTCCGGAGGGGCAGCCCTTGGCTCTGGAGCCTTGGGGATGTTGTTTGGGGTGTGAGACAGAGAGAGCACCAGCAGCTCCCACCTGCAGGCCTGAGCTCAGGGCACAAATGCATCGAGTCCCAAGTTTTCCCAGCTCCAAGAGCAGAAACCTCCCCTGATGATGTGCAGCTGCTTTTTCTGAGCGTAAACAAGGAAAGTGCCAACCAATTCCAGTATTAGCCAGCCACCCACCCCCCTCAATAAATAATGATAGTTTAATTTATCTTATAATTGAACTGTGCTTTACACCTCTAAGAACCACATGTGTGAGGAAGAGGAAATTGCTGTTGCAACAGAAGCTGTGACTAGATCTGGTGAGCTGCATACATTAATCTGAATTAATACAGCTGCAGGGTCTGAGTCTCTGCCAACTTAGTGCTGACTTTACATCTGTGGGCAACTCCTTTGGAGTTGTGACGTTCAGCAGGTCTAGTCAGGGGCAAGTAGGGCTTTGCCTTATACCAGTGGCTGGTTGCAGTGTGTGGCTGATGCAAAGCCCCAGAATTAGTTCATGGCAAGTCCCTGGGTGCCAAGCACACAAAGCCCCATCCTCACTGACTGGCAAGGCTCATGGAAGGGTTTTTCACCACCACAGCGATGCTGGAGCAGTAGCATCAAGGCTTCATACACAGCAAGCGTGGAGGAAAGGCACATTCCAAGATTCATTCCTAAAATATTGGAGACGGCTGCTCTTCTGTGCTCTGCTTTGACCTCGCAGCATCCCTACCACCAGCCACATCTACTCCAGCCTCAGAGGCAAAGCCGTGGCACTGACCAGCTCCACCCAGCTCCTGCTGTCTCCACACACTCCCCCTGGCCTGGGGAGCAGCTGATGTCTGGCGGCAGCCAGGCTGTGAGCCCACCAGCAGAGGAGCAGGAGAAAATTCAGGCTCCCACCACTCGCTTTTGCTGGCCTTGTGCCACTTTTGATATCCACCACTTGCTCCTTGCCTTAGCACAGGGAGGCAGATTGCTGGCTGGATTTGGGGGGGTTTCTTACAGGAGGAATAGAGCCTTAGGCTGGAAATGGCCATCATCTCTCACAGCTGGGATGCTCCATGCACTGAAGTCAACAGAAAGAGACTTTCTTTCTGTAAAAGGCACAGAGCCCTGCTTTCCACCCACTATTTTTGAAGGACACAATTGAAACTAATCAGACCCTGTAGTGTATTACTTTTATCTCAGCCATATCACTGCCAAAAAAAAAAAAAGCTTCAAGAATAGGTGTGAATTTGGGATAAAGAGAGTGAAATGCCCCTTCCTTCCCTTTATATCTGTGCGTTTGAATTGTGCCTTAAATAAGACAACAGCATTTCTCCAGGGAGAAACTGGGAATATTGGAGCCAATAATGTTTTCACCTTCATCAAAATGGCTTTTATAACAAAATGAAAATGTTACAGGGGAAAAATCACTGCAAAACCATTTTGGTTTAAATAGAGACTCCATGTAACAGAGGCACGTTTTCAAATGCACCGAGACAATCTGGTAACCAAAACCCACTGAAAATGAAAGGGAATTGAGAACACGACACCCATTTGTGCCCCAAAAGTCTTCTCCTAGAAAACAGAAGAGCCCTCTAGGGCTCTGTGGAAACCCTGTAACTTTGCTTTTAAGCCATCTCAAGCAATGCAGGATACAGCAGAAACCTGCACAGGTGACTTGGCTGCTGCCTTTTGCAGGGCAGAGAACTGGAGCAGGAGCTCCTCTGACATTGTCCCCCTGTCCCCCACCAGCCAGGCCAGGCCTGCAAGCCCCTGGAAGCAGAGAGGGCAAGCAAAAGCATAAGCCCATGATCTTTAGCTCAGAAGAAAGCTGGCTTATTTACTCAAGTCAGCTCTCACCGAAGATGAGTTTATGGAAGGTAATGACACCATTACAGCTCTGTACAGAAAGACATTTCTAAGCTCTTTTAAAAAAATAAAATCCCATACACGCTTCAAGCTACAGGTATAGTTTTTTTTTTCTTTTTTTTCTTTTTTTTTTTCTGTTTCATTTTGGTTTTTAACCTAGCCCTTTTTCCATATTTCAGCTATTTCATTTGAAGTTTATTCATTTGCTGGACAGAGTTA
>JAWWEE010000040.1:57843473-57889746 GCA_035221455.1 Xenops minutus | reverse complement strand
GTATAGTTTTTTTTTTCTTTTTTTCTTTTTTTTTTTTTCTGTCCTGAATCCTCCATTGGAAATTTGAATTTAAGACACAGTTTAACTCCTCCATATGTGAAACCTCATGGCCACGTTAATCGAGAACATGTGAAGCCAGGAGAAAGAAATCACTTCCAGTTATGTTGTCAGTGTTATGTGCATAACGTTCCCACAGCTGTAGATCCATTGTGCTCCGTGTTATAAATAAGAAATTGCATGGTGACAGCTAAAATTCAAAAGCGTTAATGTTTCTCTTTGCAACTCTTTTTCTATTTCTTTTTTAATTTTTTTTTCCCCCTCTCTCCAGTCTTTTGAGGTTTCTCCCCTTTCCCTCCAAGCAGAAGTTACTTGAAGCAACATTATCGCTTACCCGACTGACACATCTACGGTAATTAAAAAATAGTAAATGCCAAGCAAATATGACTAATGTTGGCTATTTGGCAAACAAGCCAGAGACGACCTATTGATTCCGATCCAGGCTGTCGTATCTGTGTTAATAAACATCTCTCCTTCCTCTGCTCAGCCCCGTTCCCCCAGTGCTTTAGGGAGGAATCAGCTCTCAGGACGCTGCCCGAGCTCCGTCGCCGCCACCGAAGCCGTCGAGTTGAAGAATACAAACGAGCTCCCTTGTATCTCCCACATTCTAGGTTGTGGTCCCTTTCCACCATGAAAAACAGCTACAAATTGTTCCCAGAGCTAAACCACTTAACATCTTGGCACTTGGTTGTTTTTAACTTTGCAACAATAGGCACTGTTCACTCCTCTCAATCTCAGGGTTTTTTTATTCTATAATAAAGCAGGAATACTGATGAAAGGCTAGTCACGGCTTCTCCCCGTGGTATCAGGGTGGTGGCATGTGATGATTCACATGGGGTGTGTTTGATCCAAGAAAGCCCAGCCTCTGCTTATTCTTCCTTTGTTCTGTCATCTAAGGTGGAAAGGCAAAGAGAGACAAGTTGAGACTTTTTTTTTTCTTTTTACTATTATTTAGCAGTCACAGAGCAAGATACATATAAGCAAAACAACAGGGAGTGCAATTCTTTTCTTCAGCATTGAAAATTACAACTAAGAGATGTCTTTGAAGTGGGAGATCTGTTTCCTGCAAAGTATGGACATTTTATTCTCATTTGTACATTATTCTTATCCCCCTGTGGTCTTACAGTGTATTATTTGCACTGCTATTGTGCTCTGTAGCCCTGCAGAGGGTCAGCATTTGCACTTGGTGCTGTACAATCACAGAATTAAAAGATGATCCCAGCCACACAGAGCTTAAATTTAAGGCAGGAGAGAACAGGTTCAGCCAGAGGGGGATGAAAAAACCCCACCAGGATGGTGTGGGTAAGCACAATAAGCAATGGTCTCAGCACATCCAGCCTAAACCTTTGTCAGCTTTTTCACAGGGAAAAAGTTTTAAGGAGGGATTTGAAGAGGGATAATTAGAGAACTCTGTTGATGCCACTGAAGTGCTTCCCATAAAGAAAACACAGAGATGCTTTTCTGAAACTATAATGAGCAAACCAGAGGTGACCAGCATCTGCAGCAAAATAAAAAGGAGCTAGCCCTTTGATGCTGAAGGGAGAGCAAACACCTCGGGTGGTTTAGGAAGGAGCAGGGCTTTAAGCGGGGCCAGCAGCTCGTGCTCCACGATGGAGAGAAGGGGGAGTCCCAGGAGGGGCACCAAGACAAGGGTGACACAAGCAAAGCAAGAGGCTGGGCAAATTGTTTTCACAACAGCACTGTTGATATTCTTAGCGGGGGAAAAAATCCAAGCGTGGGACACAGAGGGCTTTTCTCCCGGCTCCCATCAGTATGCAGCTATTTCTGACACTGTGCTGTTCTCACTGCCAGGCTCTGCAGCACCTCCACAGGCAAAGCCCATCCTCACCCGGGCAGTTCTCCCTCTGTCCTCGCACACCCACCGGCAGGATTTCATAACTAATTCCCCCTCGGCTTTTCTCCTTACCCGTTCTCTGTTGTTGCTAAGAGAGTACAGTTTCACTCCAAACCCCTCTCAGTGTACCTAGTCAGAAAGCTCACTGCAGGGACAGATAAAACTTCTCCAAGACAAAAGTCTCTTTTGTAACACTGTCCTGACTGTGACCTGATGAAAGTTCACCCACGCGTGCTCACGTTGCTACCCATGGCAAGGCACTTACCTGTTCCTTGAGCTCAGCGAGCTGGCTGGAAAGCTGTTTCACAAGGCTCATGGTTGACTCCAGCCTCTCTTGCAGGTTCCTGATTTCATTTTGCTCACTGTCTCCTTCATTGCTAACCAGGGACATGGCTCTCATCCGAGGGAACCAGTCCAAATTCTTCTCCTACATGGGTATTAGAAAAATGAGCCACGTTAGTAGGGGTTTATGCAGTGCTGCTAAGCTGAGACTAGAGAACTCAGGACTTTGACTCAGTGGATGACACAGAAAATTCAGGAAGTATGTCACACAGGCATTTTTATTCTTGGTTGTCCTTAGCTACAAAGCAGGCACCAACTGGAAAACCTTGGTTCCCCAGAGCTGCACCTGTAGGGCAGCGTTGGCACGTTCATCTGCGGTCCTGGCATGCAGAAATGCCCGCTGGGTCAGCTCTGGGAAGACTTCTTTGGCACACCAGCACTAGGAAAGCCCTGAGTGCTCCCCGTGCTTTGCTCTTAAGTGTATGCAGGGACACATTTCCCCGCTGTCTCTTCAGCTTGGCTGGTCTCCACCTATTTCGGCTGTCCTTGCAGCAATGTCAGCGAGCCAACACCAGCAAAACAAGATGAGTCCTCTCCAGACCGGCCTCGAGCATGGATAATGCAAGAGCAGAGGAACCTGGATTCAGCTGCCCACAAGGGAAGATTTGGGGTCCTGGGAATGGCTCAGGCTTCAGCATGCTATTCAGACCATGTATCTTAGGGAAATGCAAGCACAACCCCAGGGCCAAGGGTTAACCTGCTAAGGAGCAAGCACCACATGGAACAGCACTGAATTGGGTGTTTCTCAATCCATGGACTCGGGCTATGAATTCAGTCACAATGAAACCCCTGTAAACAGATGACATGAGTCAGGAAGGTGCTGTGCATCTGCATGAGCCCGAACTGTCTCCATAGCTCAGGGGCACGGATATTTGTGTGTAGAGCTCAACAGATGGAGGAGACAGAAGGGTGCAAGACTAGGAGGAGTGGCAACCACGTGGCAAGCAACCCGCTCTGCCCTGAGGCACGAGACAAAGGGAACGGGTCCTGCAGCTGGCCATGCGTCACATCAGCACACCTCTGGCCTCCACCTTGGGGGCAGTGGGAGGATGTGGTTGGGTCATATGCACGGTGTTTTGCAACGGGCCTCCACGGACACGTGCACTTGATAACTTGAGAAGAGAAACAGAAGGAGTGGAAAGAGCTTTTCTTCCAGGCCCTGCACAAATAGCGCCGAATCGGGAGGAATGCGAGGGAGTTCTTTCCCAAAGTCCACCCAAAAAACTCCTGGAGGGCAACTTAACATTGCTGCTTCAGTTGTCCAGGTACTTGATACAATTTTAAGTGCATTGAACTTTCTGTAGCATTAGACTTTGCCTGTAGCTTTTTTCTATGACAATACAAAAGCCAGCGGTGCTTCTGCAGTATGAACATCTGGGCAGCTGCAGATGGGCAGGGTCCAGGCAGGCCTGCCCTGGCCGAGCTGTGAGCCCAGGGACACAACGAGTGAACACACGGCTTTATTGTGCCTCCAGAAAGATTTCCTTTCAACTCCATAGTGCTCTGCCCTGATCACCAGACCGCCCCCTCCTACAGCAACATGATTTAGAAACAACCTAGCTATGCCTTGGTAAACATGGGAGCACTCATGCTATTCATGTTTCTGCACTATTTGCATTAGCCCAGTCCCCTCTGCCAGCCAGGATAACACTAAATCCAAAGCCATGCGAATGTTAGCTTTTTTCCTTCTTTTTTAGCTCAAAACTTGTAACAGGTTTCTGTCTGGCTGTGCAACCTCTGGTGCTGTCACTGACCCGACGAGCTGCCCAGGGAGCAGGACAGAGCCCCTCTGCTGCAGTTTGCAGCCCAGGGCTGCCAGCCGTGCACGCTGGTGGAGCGAGGCCTCTCTCCTCGCTGCTCACTTCTCAAAGCCTCGTGATCTCATTATGACAATTTACTGTGGTTACGCATGATGCCATTTTCAATGGGTCATAACTCATTCAAATCAAAACCTGTTTTCACCAGCTCTGCTGGTGAGCCCGAGAGGAGTGCACGTGACCTTCCCTGCTGGATATCCCCAGCTGACACGCCGAGAGGGAGGCTCCTATTTCTGCTGCATGCATTCCTGCTTACAAGACCGGCATTCATTTTCCACGAGTACGCTGAGATATTTATTTTACATTTATTTTGGCCAGGATCTAGCAGAGCATTCATCACGTGCCTCGCGTCAAGCACAGGTGTACTCATTTATACTAAGCTTAGTTTGTGCACAGTGACTTTCTGGATCAATGCCTTTTTTTTTTTTTTTTTTTTCTTTTCAAAATGTTTGCCAGCAAATTTGTCTGCCACTACAGGCACAGAACGTTAATTCAGGGCAGCTACAGTGAACAGAGCTGCACTTGTACCTGAGTGTTTCCTGGAAAGCTCTGGTATCTGCACCCATTGCAGCTCCTCTTGCTTGAAGCACCTGAAGATACCAAATTCGAAGCCACAGGAGCCAGCTGAAGGACCAGGAGCCCTTTCAAGGCTCACAACAACACCAGTTTCCAAAGCCAGGCTGCACAGGGAGAGCAATCTGAGACTCCATCATCGTGGATTCTCTGTTTGCTGAGTACTGCTGCCAGGACTGTGAAATGCACTTTGCTGGTTTTGTTTTCCATCTGCTGCTCCCTCACTCCTCCAGGACACAAGGCAGAGACCGACAACTGCTTTGGAAAGACTTGTGGACTGATCCCCCCACCACCACACTGCAGCATCCAGAGGAATACCACACAAATCCGTGAGGATGCAAGACATCCTGGCTCAGTGGGCTCGCCTCTCTTGAGGCACCCAGTGTCACCTGCTTGCCTCCTCCTCCTCCTGGGCACAAAATTACACTTCCTGGAAAGAGGGATGACCACGGGCAGGTGGAGATAGGAGGAAGCCCACAGCACCTCGCCCACTGCCAGGCGACGCTGTGGTGGGCACGGAGCAGATGTGGCTGCAGCTGGAACCACCCTGCACCACGTGCCAGCTCATCTTGGCCACCACGAGCCCCAGAGTCACGGGAGATCAGCCACAGACTCCACTCGCTCACGTGTGCCCAGCTTTGCCTTCCTAGAAATGCTGTGATAATCTCTTCCAGGAAAGAAACCCAGGTGCAGTTTTGTTACAGACCAAGAGGATCTGCGCCTTTTCCCCCCAAAGTATTGCGGAGCATCAAGCGAGGACTTGGCCCAAGTTCTAAGAGAAGCTGATGGGTTTGCATGGACCAGAGACCTCATGGAAAGATGCTACTGACTCCTCCAGGTTTTCCTTACAGCAGAGAGGCAAGAGGTCAAACACCTGCCCGCTGGTCTCACTGGGTAGTCCCAAGTGCTGTGCTGGGGGCAGGCAGGACTTTGCTTCTCAGTTCTCAGCTGCAGTACACATCTAATGAAGTCAGTCCAGCTGTGTCTCTTTGCCAGGCAAAATGCCAGAAAGGTTCAAAATTCAGTAGGAGACACATTCTAGCCTTCCAACACATCTTCAGGTTGAAAATACTTATCTAGCTCTCACCAAAAGTTCCATTACAGTGCATGCAGCGGGTACATTCCCTTGCTGAACTCCATGTTTTTGCCAGTCAATCTTATTTCTTCACTGCCTTACGAACTGCAGAACTTTATTAAAGGGCAGCATGAAAATTAGCTCTGGCACACAGCCCTGTTTGCTGAGTCTATGCCACAAACAAACAGCAATTGCTGCTGGGGACAAAAAACTTTTGATCACAAACCCGCCAGGATCCACAAGGCAAATTGGACAAGGCTCCTCAGCCGAAAACTTTAGTGATGTGTTCACGGGGGCACACACACTCTGCGACTGCTCAGCAGTGGGAAAGCTATTTTTACTTCAAGGTAATTGCTTGCCAATTAACCGGAGGTCATTAACATGTTTGTACAACCCCAAACATTTGTTCTGGGACTTAAATGTTTATGGGCTCGGTCCAGGGTTCACCTTGACCGACTAACACCTCGAAGCTGTGCACGTGCCTCCCCCACGCTGCAGGTGCACTCCTGGGGCTTTGCAGGATGTTATCCGTCACGCCTCGGCCATTCCTCTCAGAAACCCAGCCGGTTTGCCCAGGAGAGAGTCCACTCAGACATTTCTGAGGCCCGTCTGGAAGCGGGAGGCAATCTGGAGGAGGAAGGCAGGCTGCTGGCAGGGAGCAGGGCAAACCTCTGCAAACAGATGTCATGGGACTCAATCAGCAGCCGCCAGGTTAGCGCGAGGTGACACAACTCCAGCATTAATGAGCTCACAGAGGGCGAGGTATGCGGGCGGGAGGCTTTAAAACCAAGTATCTGCCTGGGCAAATAATTGTTAAATGTACTGAGGTTTTCTCTCTAAACAACCCAGTATGCTGTTGGTTGTTAGTGTTATTTCATTCTTGCACAGGACAGCAGCTTCTCGCAGCCCAACCACAGCAGCCCACCTACAGATCACAGCATCTTCCCGCGAGCACGACTTGTGCCTTGCAGAACCCATATTTAAACACACATCTGTGTCCAGGGCACAGAGTCAGCCAGACAGGAAGGCTGCAGGGACAGAAAGGAGCTGCAGCCTCCTCTCCCTGCCAGTTCAGCTGGGGGAAGATTGAAAAAAAAAAAAAAGGCCAAAAAAAAAAGGCAGGTGGGTCTTGCCAAGAGGCTGCGAGCCAAAAAGACTGCACACGAGCAGAGCAGACATTTCGTGTGCATGCTCTCTCCATCCTCCCCCTGGGCTGGCAGACCTGCAGCAGGAGCCTCAGCTCACCCAGGGTGAGACCTCTCTGCAGGGTGCTCTGGGCACACGTAGCCCTGAGGAGCCCACGGCGAGGGCACATGCCTGAGAAATCACAGGGCTTAGGGGATCTGCCACTTGTGTTTGCTCAGGAGCCTCGAATGCTCCTTCTCGGGGAAGGAGAAGTCTGCGCCTGCCTCCTGCAGTTCTCTGTGCAACTCTCTCCTTTCCCTTCTTGGGCTTTGCAGCGGGATGGCAGGGCTGTGGGCTAATTCCTCCCTTTGGGAAAACACTGCCTTTTTTTCTGACTTTGCCAGCTCCGGTTGAGCATGGATGGAGAAAAGCCTGAAGAAATTCATTTCGAGTTTCTGTACGTTGTATGAAGCCTCTCCTGAGCCATCCCTGTCCTGTTGGCACAGCCAACTGGCTTCAATCGAGCTCTCACACTGAGCTGACTCCATGCCTCTGGAGTAATTGGCACAGGGATGTTTCTTTAGGAGGTGCTGGTTTCACAGGCTGGCGGTGAGATGGATCAGCTGCAACCAGCAGGAGAGGCTGGGCTGAGCCTTTAAAAAATAGATTACTAGATAACAGCAAGAGAAAATAGGTCAAAGAGTAGGACAAGGGGGATGAAGTAGAGGAGAAAAGGCAGCCTAATGCATTCCTTCAGCCAGTGTCACTGCCATGGGCTCCGAGAGCCACAGCACCATCAGCTTTGCCAGACTTTCATTTCTCCAGCAGGCTCCAATGCAGCGACTCTCAGCCCCTTCCACCCCGTGACCCCTTGTTGCAACATGAAAACAAGCCATTTCAAGACTTCCCTCCTATCTATTCCACTAAGAAAAGCAGCAATGATGGCTCATGACTCCTCCTGGGTTGTGACCTCCCTTGCTGCAAGGCATGAGGGCAGGAGACCTCTGTGTGCTCCAGCCCACCATTCCCTGCCTCACATGGATCATTCACTGCTTGGTGACTCAGCAAGACGGTCAGCAGTGGGGTTGTTACCTAACAGCACGGCTGAGAAAATGGGTGTGCTCAAAGCCCTCTTTGGTCCTCAGCTAGATGGTCACTGAAGGGTGCAGAAGAGGAGCAGGGACATCAATCACCATGGGGCAGGGTGGGTATCAGGGAAAAGCTTTTCACCCAGAGGGTGGCTGGACACTGAGCAGGCTCCCCAGGGAAGTGGTCACAGCACCAAGACTGCCTGAGTTCAAGAAGTGTTTGGACACCCTCAGGCACATGGTGGGGTTCTTGGGGCGTCCTGCATAGGGCCAGGAGTTGAATTTGATGACCCTGATAGGTGCCTTGCAACTCAGCACACTGTATGGTTCTGTGGTCACCGCAGGGTGCAGAAGAGGAGCACGGACATGGATCACCAGGAAGGTTGGCTGCCAGCACCTCGGTGTGCCATGCTGGGCTGTTCCTGGTGCTCCCCCCTGCAACACACACTCAGGATCACACAGCGAGCAGCAGCCACCAGAGCAGCCCAAGAAGGGGCTCCGAGAGCTTTAGGAAGACTGTAGCCTCTCCAGAGAGGCTGTGACCCCTCAAAGTGCCCAGTGGGTTGGTAAAACCCTGCTGCACTGGTGCTGAGGAGAGACAGTGCTGGCCACCCCGTGCCCTCCATGGGCGAGGAGCGGCTCTGCTGGGAGGGTGGGCATGGTTTAACCCCCTGCCACTCCACTGTGCCCTCGGCACGAAGGCAAACACACCCCTGGCATTGCTGCTCTCCAGCAGGCAGCCCCTGTGCCCTTCCAGGCACGGGAACCAACAGGCCACTCACTCCCTTCTTTTCTGAGCCAGCACCTTGAATAAATACTTGAGCACTGTGTACAAAGAGATCTGTTTACTGAGAATTATTCCGTATGTCTGAAATGTAAATAAGTCCATCCATTCCCTGTTCATATAAGCAGAGAGGAATCAGTCCAAAGGACCTTTTGCAAGCTATTATTTTTCTGCCCAGGGACAGAGCCTGGTCCTAAAAGTCTGAAGTTATGTAGCTCCTATAGCCACCTTAAAAAGGGATTTTAAAGATTTAAGCTATCGTGTGCTTTAGATGACACAAGGCAATAACCACTTTGTGATTTAATCACAGACAATAATAATTTGGTTCAGTGCATGATTCAGCTAATCCACAATTTGATAAACGTTCATCCTAAACTACAAACCCAAATAGCTTTCTGCAAATCCTGTTTGACACTTTAATGTTAAGACTGTATTTGATAAGCAATCTGTGCTGTACAAGAATATAGGGAGGGAAATTAGGAATTGTTATGCATCTATATGCATCCACAACAGTAATTCAAAGAAAATAAAAATAAGCCTTGGCAATTACAGATAAATCTTTCTGCAACAAGAAAACTAATAGGTCTGGCTGGGTCTGTACTGGATTGATACACGCTACAGCCCACAGGAAAACAGAGAGACCTGTTTCCCCCTGAAAAAGGG
Source organism: Xenops minutus (assembly GCA_035221455.1). Lineage (NCBI taxonomy): Eukaryota > Metazoa > Chordata > Aves > Passeriformes > Furnariidae > Xenops > Xenops minutus. The sequence continues at coordinate 57,880,367 of JAWWEE010000040.1, read as the reverse complement.
TTGAAACCACAACACTGACCAACCTGCCTTAACAGTGTCACTGATGCATGTACTTTCATCTTAACTTGGCTGACTGTTTTTGAGGGCTGCAACAGAATCTATCACTGTAGTTCTGAGTAATTGTGAGCTCTTCAAGACTGATATCCAGGCCAGGCAGTTATAAATGTCTCAGTGTTTCTGTATCAGCGTTCCCACTTATGATACCCCTGAAAAAACTACAGTGAGGAATGACAATAAACCACAAATTGCAAAGACTTTTGATGCTCTATGGGGCACTTTCAACACTCAGCTTGAATTTCTCTAAAGAACAAGCACCCCAATACTTCTGCTTATCAAACACACCTAAGGGACTTGCCATTTACCTCCAAAAGATGGAAACAATCATGAAAATAATTTTTCCCAGTCAAGGCCATAAGCTGGAATGTGCTCTTGCATCCCTGTTGTGGGCAAGCACATGTTCATTTATCACAGGTTACTTTCTTCTGCTGTTTCAATTGCTCTCTGCCACCTCATCTCTATCACAACCCCAATAATTGATATTCTCCTCCACAAATCTTCAAGTATCCCAACACCAGCATCTAAAGCTAGGAGGTGGTCCTTAATATTTGTGCCCTGAATATAGATATAATTACAGATTTGTGCAAAACATGAGTTTATTTTTCCACATTCTTATGTTTTCGTGTTGTTAATGGTTACGAGACATGCTTTAGGAAAAACACTTCGGATTATTCATTTAAAATAATTAAATTATTTCTGATATAATCCCTGGATCTTGTGCATAACGAAACATCTGGTACAGAGATTAGAAAATAAATGTTCTTGGCTTTTTTTCCCCCCTCTTTTGTTAAACAGATGTTGTTGATACAAAACACAGAACTGTAAATCATAGCCTGCATGTGGACACAGACTGTCACTACTGAGCAGAAATTTACTGTGGCTAGATAGAGGTTTGAAACAGCAATGAATCACTGGCTCACTAACTTTATTCACGTGGGTATGGTTTCAATATTTTGACATTAAGGGCACATGCCCTTAAAAAAAGAACCTACTAATGGCAGCATGGGAGGCTCTGGTTTAGTTCCAGCTGTCTCGGTGGGGGAAGCACAGCAGAGGAACCTGGCAGGTCTCTGTCCCTTCCTTCACAGCTGGTTCAGTGTCTGCTGGTGCTGCTGTTGAACCCCTCAGGCTCTGCTCCTCTGGTGCCCAGAGCAGCCCCTCTGAGTGCCACAGTGTCCCGGGCAGCCCTGCCACAGGAGAGGGGCTGAGCTGCCCACGCAGCCCCACCACTGCCACCAAAATCACGGCATGTGCTGAGCTGGGAGGGACCCACAAGGACCATCCAGTCCAGCCCTCAGCCCTGCACAGGACCATCCCCAAGAATCCCACCATTCTGACAGCATCATCCAAACCCTCCTGCAGCTCTGGCAGCCTCGGGGCCGTGCCCACTGCCCTGGGGAGCCTGGGCAGTGCCCACCACCCTCTGGGGAAAGAAGAACCTTTCCCTGAGATCCCCCCTGACCCTGCCCTGACACAGCTCCAGCCATTCCCTGGGTGGTGTCCCTGGTCCCCACAGAGCAGAGATCAGTGCCTGCCCCTCCCAGGGAAATTATCCTTGCAATGAGGTCTCCCCTCAGTCTCTTCTCCAGCTGGACACCCCAGGTGCCCTCAGTGTCCTCACACACTTCCCTTCCAGGCCCTGAACCATCTCTGTTGCCTCCTTTGGACACTCTCCAATGAATTAATGTCTTTCTAACACTGTGGTGCCCAAAACTGCCCCAATATTGCAGGTGAGGCTGCCCCAGTGCAGGGCACAGCAGGACAATCCCCTCCCAGCTCTAACTTCTTTCCCCTTCTCCTTCCCCTGCTGCTCCTGCCATCACTGCAGGGAATCCACCACCTCTGGCTTGCTGGACACGCTCCCACCAAGCTGAATGGCAATGGCATTTCTGCTTCCCCCAACTGTGTTTAAAATGACCGGAATTCTGATGCCTCTCCGGCCCCTGGCCATTCCTACCCCACATCCCACAGCAGGCTGAAGGTCCCCCTTCTCCTCCTGTGCCTCTTTTAATACTGATTTTCCTTCCCCAAACATGCTGGCAGGGGCGCTCCAGACGCTGACCTCCAGCCAAAGGCACAGGGCACGAATCCCACTGCAGTGTAAGGGTCCCCTCCAGCACCAGGACTGGTGGGGACACACATGATGTCTGCTCCTTAGGGACACACAGCTGGGCAGGGCACCACAAAGTCTGACCTGTTTCTGTCACTGTTCCTGCTGGTTTGATCCAGGGAAACCACAATTAGACCCCAAACCATGACCTCTATCTGTTGTAGCGCAGGATTCAGGATCATACTTGTTGAAATTTATTGTGGGGTTTCTTTTTTGGGTTTTATTTATTTTCTTTTACATTTAGCTTTAATTCTCCAGTTCTGTCACCTTGTACTTTGCAAGTACTGTCCCTTTCCTAGCTTTAGCTTCAATTTGGTGTAACAGAATCTTTGGGAAATACAAAGACTCAGCTGGAGACTCGTTTTTCAGAGGCTCAGGACTTGACCTTGTTCTCAGCTTTCCACAGGCAGAGCTTTGCTGATTGCAGCACGATTGTTCTGGTTTAGGATACTGCCAGAGCCAAGGCATTTTGAATCCTGATCTGATGTTCCTGCTCGAGGCCCATTTTGACTCTGATGTATTTTGCACGTGGGGCTGTATGAAAGGACAACTGAAAGAACAACACTTTCTTTTAAAATTAGTAAGAATTATCACCTATCACCACTCAGTAGTGTTTTTTGGTATGTGCAATCATGCACAAACCTCACACGTGCAAAGAATCACAGAATTGTCAAGGTTGGAAAAGACCTGTAAGATCATAAATGCACATCCTCAAGTATCACTCAGAGGAGAGGAAAAAACCCTGAGTTTCTCTGTGAAGCATCTCTTGACAAAAGAACACCAAACAAGAGCCACTTTCCAGCCTTACAGGAACACCATCAACCTACCATCAACCTGCTCTCCAATCCCTAGGTGGAAACCAGCAAAACTGGGCCCTCCAGGTGAAACATCTCATTGCTCAGGTTTGTGTCTACCACGTGCTGTTTTCAGAGGCTGCAGGCATAGATCAATACAAGAAAAAACCACCACGCTACTTTGTGACCCTTTATCTGCCAATTCTACATTTTCATTTAGTGCTCTTGCTTGCATTGCTAGGAAAATATTAAAATGGATTCTCTCTACAAATCTGCTGCTGCTTCTTTTTTTTTTTTTTCCCTCTTTTTTTCAGCCCAGCATTTAAACATGGTTTGCTCTGTTCAATTAAACTGCATTTTCTCTTGAGAACAAGCAGATGATCTGTTCACAAACCCAGCATTACAGTTTTCCTTCAGCAGCACCCAGCAAAACGAAAAACAGAAACAAAACATTTAAATCACATGTGTATAACATACACAGGGTTCATTAAATATGATTTAAAGTTGCCTGTTTGTTTTGGAGACTCTTTAAAGCTCCTGCTACCCCAAACTCACAGAAGTGTAATGTGATTCCTGATCTATTGAATTTGGGAGGATGGCTGCAGTGGGTTCCATTATATATAAATTGGATGCAGCCAATTTACAATCCCCGATATATACTTTTATCTCAAAATGCCCTGTGAGGCAATTGCGTAAAGTACTTTATCAGGGATTGTTGTTGGTAATATTGCAAGATTTCATGATGTAAAAAATACATCAATGTCATTTAAATTGAACAAAATGGTTCCCAGGGTTTTTTTTCCTCCATAGAGCATTTTTAACCATCTTCTCAACAAATTTGTTCAATAAATACTGCATGATACAAACATTTTGCACTTTGTCCCATAGATGCAATTTGCCAACCTGATTGATTTCTTTCTCTACAGCTAATCTGATTTCTTTAGGCTATATATCTTCTCTTTTATTAAAGATGATGCAATCGTAGCTTTTTATCATACACACATCCACCACGCTAAAAAGAGAGAAGACTCCATGAACTAGCCTTGCAACCAAATAGAAAAAACCTGCCACAAATCTCATAAAGCTGATCCCAAAAGATAAATGGCACGACAAGACCAAAGTTACACAAATTCAGAAACTTATCCATGCAGAGTAATATGGGCCCGTGGATTTTTCTTCCCATGACAGATATAGAAAACAAGTAACTTCATCATGTCTGTAGCACCTTGTAAATCAAGCTCATGCTAACGTTGCACCCAATCCCCCCAAATCTTGCTGTGTCTGCACTGTGAGAGCTGCATTTTTTGCAGGCTCTCCCTGGTTTACATCTTGCAGAATCTCACCACTGTGCTTTGAGTCCAACCAAAGTCACATCAATTTACTTTTAAATGGTGTTCCTGGGAAGGTGATGACCTCAAACTCATCCCCCTGTTCTTCTACTGACTGCCCTCATGCCTTTGGGGAAAGCCTCAGTCCTTCCCTTCCTCAGCATCTGCACTTATCTGCCTTGGCTGGGGACAGTTTTTCAGCCTCTCTCCCATTCAAGCAGCCAGAAGCTTAGCACCACTGTAATACAAAGAGCAATAATTGTTTTCAAATGTTGCAATAATATTCTCGAACGGCGCTGGAGTGTTTTGTGTCTTTGCTTCTCCCATAGGGCAAAATCAAATGAATTCAGCTGACACGTTTCGGGATCTGCTCATCACGTCGTTCCTCTGGGGGCTCAACTTCTTATCACTCTCTGTGATCCCAGCTAAGGCCCAGTTTTCACTAGGCAAAGCCCAATCCCAGGAGAACTGGGGCTCTGTTACTGCTGCCAGCATTTTAAGCACAACAGTAGGTGCCCCTCCAGCGCCTTGGAGAGCCTTTCCATCATTTGGAATCGCAGCCTAAAGGTCTGCCCACACACAGCTCCATCTCAAGCCACATGCTTCTTTAACAAAGGGATAAAAGATGGCTTTTGCAGGCTGCCTGGAAAGTTAACAGCTCCAGTCTCTGGCAGGTCAAGGCGAGAGAGGATTCCAGCAGGGAACCGCAGCCCGTGTCCTGCCAGCAGCGCTGCTCGGCTCCGGGGCGCTCCAGCTGGAACACCTCCACCCCGTGCTCGTGGGGATGGGTGAGCTTCAAGGAACACAGCCTCCTGTCCAGACCCCCTCCCCGAGGTTTTAAGGACAGCAGCAAGCAAACAAACAGGAACCCAGCACGGCTCACTTATTTTCATTTGCAAGTGGAATGAGCTGAAGTTGGAAGGAGGACAAGGGGGCTGTGGCTGCACTGTATCATAGGCAGAACTCATCCCTGTAGGAAAATAAGTCTTGGAAGCCTAAATACTGGTCAGCAGACAGGTAGCCAAATCCTTCAAACACTGGTGAAATCAAGCTAAGCTTACCACTGAGACACAACACCACAGGGGACAAAAAGACTAGTGCTGGGTAGTACCAAACCACTGATTTTGGACCTCAGAGGGGTAAAAAGAAGCCCAAATCTCAATGAATATACCTTCAGGGAGTTTCAGGCTCCACTTTGTAACTCGAAATTCCATTACAGCTTTGTGTTCAGAACAGATTTCAAAGGAAAGAGGATAAAACCCAGGGTTGTGTCGGTGCTGGGTCCTGTCCCTTTAGGAGTTAACAAGAACACAAGGGGCTGAGCAGAGGCAGGGGGTCTGTGAATAACACCAGCCAGCGGGGGGATGAAGGTTATCACCACAGCCTCACTGCACACAGCAGACCTGCCCTGGATACCAATCTTCCCCCCACCCCCAGCTAATGGCATCACTTCTAGGGAGGCAGCATCGGATCTGCCGTACCCTGTTCAAGCACCAACAGGATCATTCATTTTGGTTGCCTGAAAAGGATGTCTATAAACTTAAACCCACTAAAACCTGAAGCTTGTAGAAGGAGGTACCAAATGAAGCCCACCTTTCCCTTTATTTACCCACACCTCACACATCACCTGGCTAAGCAGGTCAACTGGATCATTTATGGCAGACCAAAGAGCCCATGTCTGGAAGATGCAGAGCCCTCCAGGTAGAAAAGAAGATGCTCAGTTGTCTTGTTGAATAACAGGAGCTTTGTGCAAAGATGCAAAGTCCTCACGTGATGCTAACTTTTCATGCTTTGAGAAACACACAAATGAGCAGGAAAGCAGCTAATTAGGCACGTTAGTGTGATTACTTATTTTATGAAGTGCAGAGGGAGGTGCTCAGCACTTTCATGAGATAATAGTGTAGAGGCAAAATTGTACAGAGAAGCAAAAATAGCAACGGACTACCCAGAGAAATTAACATTATTTTTGAACTACAGGAAAAGCAACAACAGAAAAATAACTCACAGCAGAAAGAATAACAGTGCCTGGATATATTCTGTGCATGCAAATCTGGATAACACTTGGATATATGAGTAGAGGGACCTTCCATCCTATACCCAAGCAGTGGTTGGACCTGTGCAAAGCACAGTTTCAGCTCTATTTTAGTGACTGCATCACCACTTGATAGCTCTGAGGTCCTCTGTGAACTCGAGCCAGGCCTTGATGCAGGAAAAGGACTTTCTCTGGGACATGGCACACCTAAACTGAAGCCACAGGGCCTGTCCTGTGCCCACATGGGAGGACAGAGAGAGCTGCATTCTCCCCTGCTCTGTCTCGAGCACAACAAGAAAAATGGGAGCAGTAAATCATCTATTTAGGCATATTTCTTTAATTGCTTATTTTATGAAAACCCAACTGCAGACAAAACCAACGTTGTAGTTCCCAGGAAATTAGCCTGTCTGCAAGCCCTCAGATCTTATTTAGCAGCCAGCTTTTGTGCTCTTGGTATTACTGCCATGGTAAGTAATTACTCATAACGTGACACGCATCGTATCAGCCTTTTAAAAGTAATTAAGAAAAAGTTTCATTGCTTAATGATATGTACATACATCTCATCCGCGCAAGTTTTGCTTTGATAACATCTGCTAGTTTTTGGAGGGAAGCCAGTCTTCAAAAGTAAAACAACTCAGCCCTGACAAAGGGAGCATTATGAGCTTCCCCAAAGTTATAAGCTCCGTGCCCTGCTCCAGCACAGCACTTGTGTGCACAAGTCCTGCAAGGCTTTTCAAGCCTGTGAGCTGCCAGATCAGTAACCCCACGTCGAATCAGGATTTATGATAATGAAGCAGCCTTAAAAATGCAGTTTCTTTGGAGGGAGCCGCAGCACCCCATCCCTGGCAGATTTAGCCGTGGCTAAAATCATCTATATCAGCTGTGTGCTGGTATCATCCTACCTCCAGAGAGGCAGCAGCAGTGCCGTGTCCTCTCCTCAACCAGCGCAGTCCCCACTGGTGTGACATCAATTTTAGCACATTAGTACCCGGGGCTGCGAACTGCGGCAGCTCAGGGGCCAACAAACACTCTGCTTGTCCTCCCCCCTCTGCTATTGTTGTGGTTAATTGCGACACAAGGGTATGGTGGACAGATGGGGGAGGAAACTTCTCAACTTGTCTGGGATGAATCACCAGAGTGCACGTGAAAAGCACCCCGAGCGTCTTGCTGGCATCCCAAGTGTATGTTCTGCACCTTGGATTGACATGGTTTAGGTCATTCTCTCTACCTGTCCAGTGTTTAGTGATCCTTGGGTGTAAGAAGAATATCTCCAGACTAGAGATAAAAACTAGCAGGGAAATCTTTCACCTCCAAAACTCAAAAAGATGATGGATAACAGAACAGAAGAAAACCTGGATGTCAGAACTTTTTTTTTTCCTTCTCTAAAGAAGTTATATTTTAAGAGCAGAGGTCAACAGCCCTCTTAGTACATATTATTTTATTACATTCTTTGACAAAAATCGACAGCAGTTAAGAACAGCTTGTTCCACAAACCCTGCTCCTCCCCTCCCTGCTGTCAGCATGCTCTTCTCCTTCCCATACATCACTTTTTCACTGCTTCCACCTCTCCCCTCCGAATTCCCTTTGGACCTGCCTCCTCTAGAACCTCGGTGTGGTTTGCCTGGGGATGGCCACTGATCCTGTTGGGCATCAGGGGAGCCCGCCAGGGTTTGGCACCACTGAGATGAGCTGACGTCCACTGACCAACCCTGGAGCAACCTTTCCCAAGGTGTGGGAGGACGGGCAGCCAGACGCCTGCCCCGCAGCTGCCGGGCTCTGTAGGCACCACCTGGCTCACACTTGGGCTGTTTTGACAGTCAATTACTCCTGAGGTTGGTTAAAATGGGGAAAAACAAAACCCCTTTGCGTGCCACACACGGGGACTGTACGCAAGCAGCTCTGGCTCCAGGAGCGAGCTTGCCCCCCTTTCCTTGCCCCTGTGCTAGGGGGTCACGGCCTCATGGAGCAATTCCAGCCAGGATCTGAACCCTGGGAGCTTGGTACTGTCATGGCTCACATCACACCTCCGCTCCCGAGGTGGGAACACGCAGAGCAGGAGGCAGGAGAGAGGGGGATGCCAAGGGGAAAGGGCTGGCGCTGCCCAGCACACAGCACAGGCACGATGACAACTGTTGTGGGGCTTCTCAGTGGCTCATTTGGCATCCTTCCCAGTGCTGCTTTTGAATTGAACACCCACTTCTGGGTATCTAATAGAAAAAGAAGGCAAAAACATGAGGCTGGAGGTAGGAAGGATAGAAACACAACAGCAGTCGCTCAAAGGAGCTCTAAACTCAGCTCAATTTTCAAACTTCAGCATCTAAAAACAACCAACAAAACAACTAGAATGTTTCAAATGGAGAATGCATGCTGCTTTGTGACATGGAAATGGCCATAATATATGCTTTATACTTATTTTATTTAATAATTTAAAACAAACAAACAAACAAAAAGAGAGGACACCTTCAAAATATTTAAAATAAAGCAGTTAAGATATTTTGTCACAATGGCAGGTCACTGCTGTGCCACAGAAGTGCTTTTAAAAGACCTGAATAATGAGTCCACTGTTCAGAATTCCAGGCTGGTGGTGCTCAACCTGCTGCTTCATCCTTGTAGTGCTGATGGGAGTAAAAGGTTCATGGTCCCAATGACCACAATGGAGAACAGAACCTTTAATTTCCCACTGCCTTGCTTTAAAGAGATAGTCTAATTCATGGCAGTATCCTTTACTCTTAGGAGCATAGGCTGGGTTTAGAGCAGTTTTCTCCACTGAGGAGTTATGTAATTGCACCAATTACAGCCAATTACGTAATTAGAGTAAATAAGTAATATTATAATTAGGAGCTGTAATTACATAGTTATGACAGGTAGCACTAATACTGATAAAAGCCATTATGAAACTTGCTAAGAACTGTGGACAGAGCAGGCGAGAACAAAACTTTGAGGGCTTCATTTGCTCAAGTCTTTCAGTCTTCCAATGAGAAAAACCATTCATTTAATTACTATGCCAATAGCCTTTTGGTTTTGCAAATGAATGGAGGCACAAAGAACAGGCCAATTCATATATGTTTTGCTGCAAAAATTCAGTAACTAATCATCTACATTTTCTTTTTACCTTCATTTATCTATTTACAGCTACCAAAGCTTAGGAGAAATCTGTGTGTGCAAATTACACCTCTGAAAAGTGAAGTCCAAAAATTTGGACATTAACCTTCATTGTTCCAGTTATGGCATTAAACTGTCTCCTCTGACAAATGGACACAAGGAACATTCCAAGATTGCTGTACTGATGTAATACAAGTTATGTGCATCTCTCTAGGTTTGCTAGGGATGGTGTTCCTGGTCAAATGGGTCAGATAAGCAGGATTTTTTTTCTGCAGGAATGAAAATTCAACAGGGGAATTGTTCCTGCAAGTTCTCAGTGCAAATGCAAGGCATGTAGCCAGCCTTTCAAAGTTTCTGTCCTTTTGGATATTGTATAATACCTGTCTGGCTTCATAAAAAGCGCCTGGAGAACAAACAAATAATAAAGCCTCTTGCCCTGATTTAATATTCATTGATATTTCACCCGATAACTGATAGAAGATAGTGTGCAAGAAGAATGGGCATCGCTGCAAGAGCTGCAGTGCTTTATTCCCACGACATCTCCATAAAGTAACTGCCTGAAAAGCTTGAGGTGTATAAACTGCCTGTTGCTTTACAATACAGTTTATGCCTGATGCTTCTTTTTTTTTCCTGAAAAGAAAAATTAATACCTTTCTTTATGAAAGCTGAACAGCTACTGGCTAATTCTATCCCTGCTCAGAGAGTATGCTAAGCACTGAGGCAAATACAGAGCTGCTGGGAAAACTGAAATCACAGAGGACACGAGGAGTTTGCAGACAATGTCCACAGTCCAGAGGAAGAAAGCAAAAGAAACCCTCTGCCCCAAGGTCTTTTGAGGCCAAAGATTTTCAAGATGATGGGAATGCCCCAAAACAAACCACCCTTGGAACAGAATTAGGAACTTGGGAACCTGCAAAATCATTGCTTTTGAGTGAGGGGTGTGTACAATATCCCCTACATGTTTCATTCCCTTTCTTCAACTGGAAAACTGGAGAAATGAACTATGGTATATAAGAAACTCCCTTTCATTTTGACACTCAGCCTTTCAAACAATATTCCAAAAACAGAAAACCATAATATTCCTACTTTTAATCAGTTATGCTATCAGCAAGCCTTCAAACCAGATGCCTCACTGTCTGCTGGACAAATGACACATAGAAAAGACTGAGAGCCAGAAACAGGACAGTCATATTTTTGGGTTCTGACAAGGCTGGGCAATGGAGAAAAGATGCTTTCTCTGGTGCTTAGTTAATACTGATTATCATTCCAATGGTACCTTTTGCAGTACTTTGTGAGACAGCAGAAGACAAGTGCAAATAATAATTGGTTCCTAACCACAGTTGCAGGGCTAGTGAGGATGACATTGGAGCTTAAATCTACTTTCTATTAAAGGAGATACTGCAACATGCTCCAAAATTCTACATTTAAGGATAGACCTGAGCCTTGAAGATTTGATTTGGGTAGAAATTCTCTCTAAATCTTCTGGCTGTGAAAACACAGAATTGAGGCTTGATCCATTAAAGCTACAGAAGCAGCCACAGAAGGCTTTCCTAATCATAACAAAAACTACTAGAGTTAAGAGAGCTTTTCCAGGAGTCTGAATCACAGGGGGTTTTCAGCCATATCCTAGTACAGTATGAAATATGAAATCTCATTCTGGTCCCCTTCAAAGAGGTGCTGACACTTCTCTGTTTTTCCAACGACCTTATATTCATAAATATTTCTTGCAATTCCATAAGCCTTATTCAGCAATGAGTCAGTTCCACTGGCAAGCCCCCTAGGAAAGGTTAATTTGAAGTCTGCTCTTTTCTGCCAGATCCGAACCAGAACCTGATCTCTTAGCAGGGACTTGGTCTCCTCTCCCAGCTCACAAGGGTGGTCACTCAGCTTTCAGTCTCTCACAAACTCTGAATTAGCTACTCTTTGTGTCTTCTGGACAAAAACCACACTCAGGCTTAATTTCTGCATGGAATGTAGTACATCTCACATGCCTGTCATGTAATTTCAGCACTGCCATTCTGTGTCTGAAACACAACAAACAGCTGCAAAAGCACCTCTGAGAGTTTTCCTTTTGACCCTACTTTTGGTCCTGAGCAAAACCATATCTCTAAATCTCTTCTTCCAGTCAGATATCATATTCCACTCTTCCAGTCAGGTTATTGCCTCTAATTTCTTAGTATCCCTTGTACCATGTGATAGACACTAAAGTCTCTGGCTCCAAAACAAAATGCCCTTTTCTGTTCATTTAAGCACTTCCAATTGCTCCTGCTGTGCAGCACCAGTATTTCTTCAGCACATCTTCCCTAGATTTTGTACTGGGAATTTAAACTACACGAAGGTACAATTATTAATCACACACCAGCCACACGTAGGTTGTTCTAACATTTCTCTCTTTTTTTTTCCATTCTCACTCCTCCATTCCTACTTCCATTCCATGTAAGCTTTACACTTCCAGGTCCATACATGCCTTTCCCCTCATCCAGAACAACCTTTAACTTTATAGATACCCATGTTAAAAAAAAAAAAAGAAAAAAAAAGTCTTCCTTCAGAGAGTTTAATAATCCCAAAATCTGGTTTACATCATCATTCTGCCACAGAGGAAGAGGGGCTTTGAGAAATCAATTCAATGCTTGAGGTCACACGAGTTTCTGGTGCTTCTCTGTTAATATTTTAGATATTCAAACAGGAGTTCCCACCATTAATGTAAAAGTAAAATACATTAGTGAATTACATTAGAAAAGTCAAACCACTGCTGCCACAGGATGAATACACTTACTATGAATATTAATGCATGATTAAACATTAATACTTAACATACACACCACAAAATTTAAAATCATACAAACACAGCAGAGAGAGGAAGAGGATTAGAGAAGGACTAAACAAATGAGACAAGCCCCAGAGTCTGGAGATGTTATTGATTTCACAAATGAAAGTGCATTTCTGAGATAAGCTAAAATATTTTCAAGTATAACAGGACAACTTGCCACTCTGGATGATTTCTTGCAATAGAATAGAGGCTGCAAGGATTGATTGTAAGTTTTGTTTTAGGTTTTCTCTCTCTCCCATCACACTGCAGAAGTATAGATCCATTACTGGCTACAGCACAAATGCCCTGAGCTGGGCAATGAGATGGATGGTTCCAAACTGATGGACACGGGCTGTTCCTCTTCACCTGAGCCCTGAATTCCCATCACCTGCCACCCCACCTTCCCATGCAGGGATAACAGCACTTGCAGAAGCTCCAAGCAGTCCAACACACACTCCTGTCCAAACAGGAGCCATTCCTCTAATGTGAGTTTCTCAAGGTAAGCCTGCACAGTGCTTGGGAGTCATCTCTAATTTTAGCCAGACCCCAATTAGGCATCTTGTCTAAACGAACCACTTAGGCCCTCAGTGGAGTGAGAAAGGTGAGTCAGCCCAGCTCTGCCAGCCATCCCTGTGAAGGCAGGATGAATAACCCAGCTCTCTGCACTGACAAGGCAGGGAGCTGCCATCGATCGAAAGCAGGCGCCTGACTTGAAGACAGCTGAAGTTCAAGGAGAAGAATCCTCCCCTTGGCTAAAGTGAGGACTAAAAGGGCACCCAGCATCTCAATAATGAGGCTGGGCAGTATGTCCAGGCAAAGGCCTGAGGAGGGATAACACAGCAGGTGCCCTCCACAAGAAATGTGGCTCCAGAAATGCACACAACAGCAAAGCCTGAGGCACATTTGGTTACACCCTCCTCTGGGATTCAGACACATGCCAGCTCTGCAACCACAGACCCTGGGCACTGCAATACCTGCCAGGAGGGAAGAAAATGCTGAAGAGTTCCTCAGAAAGGAAGCCCCAAGGCAGGCAGCCTTGATGAGCCATGCCTCTCACTCACCAGGATGACCCCTCCTGGGTAGCAGGCTGGAAACAGAACGTAATTGAACATCCCTCTTGCCCCAGTGTCATCACAGTTCTCTCTGAGTCCAAGCCATACTCTCTCCCTGCTTCAAGAGGCAGTTTCTGTAGCTCTTCAAATCCCTGCAGCTGCTCTTCTTGGTCTTTTCAACAGCTTGTTCAGAGCAGGCAGAGGAGAAAAGCACTAGCCCTCAACACTGACCCTGTGCCTCGCTGTTCAGCAGGAGATGTTATTTTTCTGGACAGCAGCCCAGGGATAGTGGACAAAGCCGGAGCAGCAGCAGATGTTGTGATGCAGCTCCTGCCCCGGGTTTGGCTAATGAGGCAGCAGAACCCACAGAGCATGAGAGCACGGCCGCCAAACTGCAGCCTCTGGCCTGTGCCTTCATCCTTTTCCTTCTGTTTAGGGCCAGGCTTTGTCGCTGACTAAGACACGTGAAAAGATCTTTCAAAAATACGGATCGATGCCTCCCATTGTTCGGAGAGAGGGGGGGAAAAGAAAGATAACCCTCTGCTCGAGCCGCAAGGAGCATCTCTCAGTTGCATAAAGCACATGCCCAAATTGACTTACCACAATCATTTGTGCCACGTAGCTCTCTGGGCCGGTGTATTCAGTTGGATCTTTAACTTTGACAAGGACTATGAAGTACAAATAATGCCACATGTTGTGTTCTGACTTTATATGCTCCTCAAACGAAACGGTCTTGTTATCAAATTTGTCTCGCTCCAGTCCTGCAAGAAGACACGAACATAAAGCCAAAAAATAAAATTCGACATAAAAACCACCCAAATCTGTTAAATATGTTAGAGAAAGGAACTTAACCTAATTTAAAGGGCCATAAATTTGAAGGGTCTTAATTTCAAAGCTATAACTGCATACAAGTAGCTGCCAGGCAACGAACACCAGGCCAGAAGGCATTGCTCACAGAAGTCTTTCAGTGCAGCATTTATTCTCTTTTGTGATATTTCCTCTTAATAACAACAACAGTGTAATAAATATGGTACAGTTTTACAGTGCCTTCCATGCTGAGGGCTATGAAGTGCCTTACAACAGTTGGCTCTGACTCTTTCTAGATGGATGCTGGTAAGCCCAAAGCGTGGTGATCCAGGTCCTGGTCTTCCATTATTGCACACATTCAGCATCAACCATATGAACAGTCCCACTTAAGCTGGGGTGGGATTGTTTGTGTGCTTAAGCCTGGCAGAGAGGGTGGGTCTCTGCAGCTTTGAAGTCACACAGCCTTTACAGATGTGTAGTCATAAGAAATTCTTTGGTTTTTGTCTGTGTCAGGTCAAGTCTCCGAGGATAACACAGTGAGGAAGGAGAGGATTCACCAGCGTTTGCCTCCATGTTACCACTTTCCTCCCTGGATCTCTTGGGGAGGCTTCCACAAAGACGTTGTGCTAAAGACACTGAAGATGTTGTGCTCTGCACAACATTCACCCCTGTCAGGACAACCATGGAAACACCACCAGCCTACAGAAAAGCAGGTATTTCTGAAGTCCCCTGGAGGAGTGAAGGTCTGCCCTTCCTTGTGAGTGCCCTTCAAAAGAGGCGTGATTTATCCATGTGGGGCTGATTTTCACTGAATTCTTCTGTTCCCTGTTTCATATCACCTCCTGAGACAGGCAGATTTTGCTGTTGTTACCCTTCTGGAGTGCACTGTGCTGTGAAATAGCAAGCTGTACTTTCATCTGCATCACGCTTTGTGAAATAAAGTCAGCAGCTGCACCATCTCCATCAGTGGTGATGATGCAAGTGTGAGACAAAGCTCTTCTCCCTCACATTCTGGGGGGAGACTGTGAAGCCACCTCTGAGCAAAGCCAGCTTTTGACTCATAAACCAAATCTTTTTCCTACTGAGAGGGAATAAATCTGGAATCAAACCCTGGCATTTTTACAGACTTCCTTGTAGAAGACAACTACTTCTTCAGCCCACACTTTTATTTATTGAGAAATAGTTCATTTTCACTCCTTTCCCCATCAAATACCTCAGTAGATCAGTAACACCTACCGCAGATGAAACAGGTTGTCTTTAGTATTTCCTCCTTTTTCTGCTTTTCGCTCCTGAGATCAGCAAATGTATCAATGATGACTCCAAAGATCAGGTTCAGAACAATAATGATGACAATAAAGTAAAACAGAAGATCATAAACAACTCGTGCAGCAAACAAGGGCTCCTGCAATAAGATATAAAAATAGCAGAGCTCTAAAATATTAAACAACATTTTCACATTAGCTTAAGCAAAGCAAATCTTTCTTTTCACATGCCAAATTCTGCTAGCCTCACTCACAGAAACAGAGGGGGACTACCTGTGCGTACTGAGGCATAAAAGCCAAGTCCTTTTCTTCCCCATGACACTGACTTGAAACTCACCAAATTTCTCAGTTTCTCACACATTCACTGGGATAAAACAGTATTACCCTTTGGGAAGTGCTTTAATGTAACTAGCCTTAATTAGGTGCTAAGTGGAAAGGGTAATTTTCAAAGTCCAAGTGTTTACAGACTCCATGGGGATAAACTCTGGTTCATGTAGAACCTCCCAGTCTATGAGGTCAGACCCAGACTCCTACTATCAGCACAAGCAGCTCTTCCCTCTAGATCCAAGTGATTTGTCTCTGGACTCTTGCAAGCCCTGCTGAGATCCCACTTGTGAATTTATTTATAACACATCCTTGTGTTATGGTGTGGCTCATCAAGCAAAGTGATGCTAGATTGCCTTTATTTGTGATGTTCTTTTTGAACCTAAATAAAAACATGCAAAGCCACCTAAATATTAAGGGAAGTCCTTAAGTGAACTGAATTTTTGAGGAAACTTATGGAAGAGGACATATGCCATGATACACAAAATTCTGTTTTGAGTTCATGCTAGTTGAGTGCAAGTAAACAACAGGACCTATTCCAGGGCAGGTGTCATGGAATATGAGCTAAAAACACACATTATGTACTTCAGTGGAGAGTCTTCATATGTATTTATCAATCAATCCATTTTAAAAGCTTGTATTTGTAATTCTTAGTGTAATAGAAGAGTGATCTCCAGCAACACTTCACAGGATGGACCAGGTTGGCAGTGCCCACAGTGGGGCATCTGGTGCCACCTCTGCTCCAGCAGGGCCATCCCAGAGCTCCTGGCACAGGGTTGTGTCCAGGTGGCTCTGGAATATCCCAGTGAGGAGACTCCACACCCTCCCTGGGCAGCCTGGGCAGGGCTGGGGCACAAGTTCTTCCTCCTGCCCAGCTGGGACTCGCTGGGCATCAGTTCCTGCCCGTCCCTCTTGTGCCATGGCTGGGCACCCCGAGCAGAGCCTGGGCCGTGCTCTGCCCCCTCCCTGCAGGCACTGACACACATGGGGGAGGTCCCCACAGCACACATTTCCAATTTAACAAAAAATCCCCCCCATTGTGCCTGTAAAGAGCACTCTGGCAGCCTGTTCTGCCCAGGAAAGCAGGGACACTGCAGCCTCCCCCACCAGAGGAAGGAGGCCCAGCTGACACAGATGCTATTGCCACTGTGGGGTTCTTATTCTTTAAAATACTGTGTGTACTTAAAACTACAGTTTTAAGAATCATAGTATTTCTACTTCTCTGATTTTTCAGCTCCTAAATAGAGTACTTGTTACCCACTGTATTTTTCCAACAGATTGTTTGGATTTGAAAAAGCCAACAACCACAACAACAAAAGAAACAATAACTCCCGCAGGTCTAACAGGCTGATCAATTACTAACTCTCAGATGATAACAATATAAATCTAGTCGCAGGAATGTGCAGATTGCTGATAGTGAGTAATAAGCTGAGGGTTTCACACTTGCATTTAATTTCCCACATCTACAGCTTGCAGCCTTATCTCACTTCTGAGCATAAATTCTTCACAGCAGAAATAATGAGTCTCAAAGTAAAAAGAAAAACCACATTACCATCTAGATGTACAGAAAAAAAACCTGTTATGCCATTCTAGAAGTCCCTCTTTTGCTCTTTTATGGTGAATATTTTGGGTTTGTCACTTTTTTTGTACCCACCAGGACACAAAAACACCACCAAAGAACTCTCCTGTTCAGCCTGTGGAAGAGAAGGCTCCAGGGAGACCTTATAGCACCTTCAGAACCTACAAGAGAAATGAAGAGGGACTTTTTAGAAGGGGCACGGAATGACAGGACAAGGGGAACAGCTTCAAACTGAGAGTAAGGTTAGATTAGATGAAGAAGGAATTCTTTACTGTGGGGGTGGTGAGGGGCTGGCACAGGCTGCCCATCCCTGGAAACATTCAAGGCCAGGTTGGATGGCCAACCCAAACCATTCTGTGATTCTGGTGTATGATTCTGTGCCCTGCATCTCCCCCTGTACACACACAGGGCAAATTCTTTGATTTCAGTCACCTGCAGTAACCAAGCACAGTTGTTAAAGGATTTCTGGAAAAGCAACAAGGAGGGAACGGGTGACAGATCCCCCCTTCTGGAACCAGCCCCTCCCAGGAAAACCGAGGATGAGGCTCCTCAAACTGCCCCAAACACACAGTGAAATCCCAAAGCTGGACTAGATAAAAGCACACCAGGATCAGAAACTGAGAGTGTGAGCAGCACAAGGGAAGGGGAGCTGTGTCTCCCTGCCCAAGGGCAAAGCAGTGGCCCAGGGGCCCTCCCAGGAGCCACCACACAGGTGTTTTATTCCATGGAAATGTGGTTCTGCACAGTTTAACCCGGGGCTGAGCAGCAAAGGCTTTGCAATGCATTGCCAATATCCTTTGCCCTCCTGACTGTGTTTGTCTCAGCCATTTTATACCAGGCTCTAATGGCCTAATTAAGATACTTTAGCCAGGGAGGTTTCACATTTCCCAGCAGTAAATGAAATCCTGGCGTGCCTTAGATCAGTGGGAGTTTTCCTGAGAACGAACTGCAGAACTTGGCCAAGCAGCAAGACTGCCTGTGCTTGGTGTGCCTGGGAGCAGATCCCCATTTGGGACCATTCTCAGGCAGAATACAGGAAGGTATAACCCTGTTGCCTAAACACAGGTTATTGGGGCCATTTGAAGTGTCCTTTGATACCTGGGACATCCCTGGAGGTTGTCAGCAGGACTGCTGTGTCCTTGACAGCTCTGTCTGTGTGTGTTTTGCCACTACAGGAAGGTTAATTTAGGTCACTTTAGAAAATATTTAGTGCCCTACACTTGCAGTCATCTCTGTCCCTTCCCCTCCTCCCAAGGAAACCAAGGCACAGGCTGCATTCTCCTTCATTGCTAGGCTTGTTCATCTTGGCTCAGGCTGGACGGTGCCAGCATCTGAAAGCTGTTACCACCTCATAGCTGTCTAGTGATATCAATGAGATGAAATCTCAGCCCAGTTCCAAGCAGTCATGGCTCTTAACTAGAAAAGAGTCACATGAAATCAGCAGTTTTGCAGGAAAAAAAAAAATAGAGGTCAAACCTAAAGGGCAGTCAAGTATTTCAGCAAAGGCTTCATTTTAAACCTGTGTCACTGGAACACTCCAGCAATCTCATTGAGGTGACCAGATTATTTGTATGCTGAAAATAACCAAGCTCTTTGCCCACTTTTGTAGAGCAGGAACTAAATTGGTACGAAGATCACCCTGGCAAAGCAGATCTGAGGAACCCTTGCTCGTGCTCTCCCTGTAGACTGACAAACAACAGTAGTGACAAATGCTCCTCCAGCATTTTTAACAGGCATTAACCCTCTTCTATTAAAAATAGTGATTATGCCTCTCTGAGTGCTGGTTCTAAAGAGATAGTATCTAGAAAAACTTAATTACAATGAAAGAGATTCTGTCATAGCAAGTCTATGCAGAAAAAAATAAAGCCTGGTCCGAGATGGTGATGGAATATTGCTTCATTTCTCTGGAGCAGAAATAAACCAAAGTGGTCAATAATAAAATGGGCACTTTCACTCCAGTTTTTAACCTTGCAATTCACTGCAGGGTGAAGGGGAGGCTGCTTAGTCCATAAGTGGGGTATGTTTTCCAGCAGTTCTCTCTGGAGATCTTTGGTTCCAAGGCTTTGCTGTAAGGCAGGACCCAGACTCAGGAGTCATCAGGGAGTGCTGACAGACAGCCCCAGTGCACACATTGCCCTGGGTGGTGGAGAAGTGAGGAAGTCTTTCTTTCTCAGCTTCCATTTGTAGCCTATTACTTATTTTCAGAGAGACAAGTGATTTTTGCAGGGGTAGTTTTGAAATCAGCTCTCTCTGTAGTAAAAGCACCTGGCAATATTTTAATGCAGGGAAATTTTAGCATGAGCTGTGTGTCACAGATTTTGATGTTCACTCGGGGGCTGAGGCACAGGAGAGAAGCAGTTTACCCACAGAGGAGTCAACAGAAACCCCTCATTGCAGCACTCAGCATCCACTTTAGATGGGAAAATACACGATATGAAAAGTCCTCAGACTCCAAAAACTCACCAAGTAAATAGGCTGATGTCATCATATTCTTGTTCCTTTTGCACCCCTCACATTTTAGGAAGATGTCTGGATTTCCTGCTCATCTTGTCTAAACAGAAGGCGAGCTTTTTAATGCATTTGAAAACTGTCTGATTGGAAGGATTTTAACCCCCTACCTCCTGTGTGAAGTCACAGACACAGAGACCACTCCAGGGAAGGCAAACTGAACCAACCAGAGGCTTTACACAACAGGCAGCATTGATGTTTGTTTTCAGGAAGGCAGAGGACAGTGCTTTCCAGCTGCAGGGGAAAGGGGGAAGAGAAGAATGTCTTTAACTGTTTTATTACAATGGATGGAGATGGGAGCAGGCAGGCAAAAACCCAAAACCCAGGCAGGCACCCCAGAGCTTTAGCTTACAGCTATATGGAAGTTTGGACCCCAACCTTTGGGTTTATCATCTTTCTAATAGAGAAAGAAGAATAAAAAAATAAGAAATTCCAGACATTTTGATATTTAAAATCCAACTCTGATTTTAAAGCCCATCTGTAAACTGGAATATTTTTAATGTACTTGAGCAAGGCACAATTAACAGATGATGTGAGGAAGGCCTGGCTTTTAAAGGCACCTGATGAGGTTTCCCACCCAAGCTGGAGACACCCATTACCTTGTGGGTGCTCACATTTGAGGCACCCCAGCTCCTCCCTGAGCACTGTGGCACTTCCAGGCACTGGGATGTAGGAAAGACAGCACTACTTGGCCCACAGGTTGGAGCAGAGAGAGGCAGAACAGCTTATTGTGACAGGACCTGCACACAAGGCTTGATTTATGGCTGGTAGGGCTTTGTTTTCCTTTACCCACAGCAGACTCAGGGGACTGATCATTTCTTGAGAGATAGCCAGCTGTGGGGACTCATTTGGCCTTTTTTTTTTTCCTCCAAGTGAGAGTTAACTCTTTAGTGATATTGTTTTAAACAATATGCAGGTATTGGTGCCATACAAAATAAGGCAAAACCCCCCCACACACACACCAGGAGAATACCCCGGGGAAAAGGAGACCTGACAGAGAGAAATGTGATTTAGTAACGTAATAAAGCAGTGAATCATGAAAAATAAGCCATTATTAGATTGAGAGCAAGAAAACCAGAATATGGAGCACACAGTGCTGGCTTGCCCACTGGCTTAGTGGGGACAGGAAATTCCAGCTCAGTTCCTAACACCTTGTTTTAGAAAGGGCTTTCTCTCAGAGGAGGGAAATACACTTTTCTCAATATTAGGGGTGCTCAGCCCTCACCAGGACATGGCTGTGAGCTCTGCACCCTCACTGGGTCACACTGAGGGGGGAATGCACAGACAGAGACTGTCTGACTTGCTCTTTGCTACACCTGAATTTCCAAGAGCTAATATATGTATTAATTCAAGTAAATAAATAATCACTGGCTTGCTATAATAATGCCTTGAAAGAAGCAAGCTGGGAAATAAAGAAAACTGAAGTTATTTGTGCATTAATTACTTAAGTGAAAGGAGTTCAGATTAAAGAGGAAGCCTGGCTGCCCTTGGTAGCTGTGGCACAATACAGCAGCTATGTAAATAAACTCCTGAGAGCAGCTCCAAGCCATTCAAGTGAAGATATTTTCCCCTTGCAATACATTCAGGCCTTTTTGAAATAAGTTTCCAACTGTTTAATGACCAAAGCTGTTCATTCAAAGAGCCAAAATACGAAAACCCAAGCAAAGCAGGAAGGACAATGTGCCCCTCTCTGAAAAACACCCCTATAGAAAGGGTGCTTTATTTAGAGGGCTCAGGAAGCTGAAGCATTGCCTTCTATCAGCTCCCAACCACAGAGAGAGAATCAGGAAGGGCACACAAATGGACTTACTATTCCTCCCTGGAACGAGTGCCAAGGGTTACACCAAGTTTGCTTTCAACCTTGCAGAGCTCCCTGCCAGCCCCCAGAGACTTGTTAGTCAGGCAGTGTCTGCTGGGCTTTCCTTTCTGCTTGGCTGCCTGGAAATGGAGCCTTTCCCCACCAAATAAAGAGAGAGGGACGTACCTTGGTGGAATTTTCTCTTTTGCTGGCTGGCAGGAGACTTGAGAAGGTTCAAATCTGAGAATGCAGGGAAAGAAGTGAATGATCTTCATAAAACAAAACCAAAAAAAAAGCCTCTTTTTCAGTCCCAACCCACTCCTGACCTCTGCAAGAGGAGGATCAGCAGACCTGCAGAGCACCTTGACTTGTAATTAAAAAGCAATTGTGTTTTGAGTCCTGTCATTAATACTTTATCACCAGCTGACCCCATGGCAGTGGTTACACCGTGGATACAGCACAAATAATATACAGCACTTCTTTAAAATAATTACATATTAAATCAAACAAGCAACATTTCACAGAAACTCAATATTGTATTTTTTTTAACCCCAAAGTTAAGAAAACTTTGCACAAATTTCCACTATAAAGTCTGAGAAAAACAACAGTTCTACTAAGAAGCCTAAAAACACCATTGTATTTCCAAGCTGGATTAAGTGGCAACAGGAGCTAACATATTAAAATAAGTGGGAAACACCTGTAATTTGAGCGTGGCTGCAATTTGATTGCAATCATGGAGCTTGTAAAGTGTACCTGAGGAATACCTCCCTACCTTCCCTAATTTTATCAGGAAAATGTAGAGACCTCTGGAAGCCTTGTGCTATTTGTTGGTTTTTAATCAACAATTCTATTTTCTTATTGAAAAGCTTTTGCAAAATTAAATACTGTCGGGGTTTTCTTCCCCAGAATTGTGTCTTTTCATCAGCTACCAGCTATGCTTAGAGAGAAAAAAAAAAAGAGCTGTGCCAGCCTTTTTGGTTTGTTGACCACATTAAAAATTACCAGAGGGGAAGGAAAATTGTGATTATTTTTCCCCCTCAAGCAGCTGTCTCAGTGCCCATCCTCCATTTCTAACTGCATTGCCCTTCAGGGTCCAGGTTTGGGCAAGGGGACAGCAGGAAAAGGAGCTTTTCTTCCAGGAGAGCCAGCCTTTCCTCATGAAAGCAGGGGCCACAGATCTTCATCCAAGCTTTCCGATGGGTAAAATGAAGTGGGAATAATTCCTTAGGGAGGTGGACACAAAAGGCTTTGGGTAGTTGGCACTGCATTTCCAGAGGAGTCATTAAAACCCATCTAAAGAAATACCCCCTCTCTAAAAGCACTACCCCAGGTACTGGGGTTTCTCAGAAATGTGTTGGGAAGGAAAAATTAGAAATCAGGAAGGATTTATTTTTCCTGTTCTTTGTTGTGTCCTGGGAATTATTGGATAGAGAAGCACAAGAAATGCTCTTGGACAGTCTCAGCATTTCACATCTGACCAGCACCGGTGCATCCAGATCCTTCCAAAGGCTCTCCTACTTTTACCTGTCCCAAATCCTGATTACTCCCCAGGACATTATGGAATAATCTAATTAGCACAACCAAATTAATGGGCTGTGATTCCAAGAAGGCTGAAAATGTCTTTGAGGCCAAATACAGGCCAACATTTGAGGTTCACACCACCATTCTTTCAAGCCAATTTTGTGCCTGGATGAAGGAAGTGCCCTATATGGGAGATGTTCCCAAAGGATTTCTGTCATCTCGGCCAAGTTGTGCCCAGGAAATAAGAACCTAAATAAGACATTAAAAACAGTTTCAGAGGGTTTTTTATAAATTCATATGAAATTGTGGACATCAAAACACTATAACACATTTGGATTCCCAGACTGGACTTTCTCTCTTCCTAATAGTGCAGAATGATGTAGATTGCAACAAAAATCTTGTCCAAAAGGATGTTGAATCCTGAACTGCTAAATTTACCTGGAACTTTGAAAAACTAAAAGAAAGCTGCATAACAAACAGATGGAAATACCTGAGTTGCCCTTCCATTTAAGAATGCCTCATGCCTTGTCCATGAGAGTTGGATTGTTGGGGTTTTTTTGTTTGGGTTTATTTTGTGGGATTTTTTTTTTTTTAGATGTTCCTCATTTGGTTGTCGTCCTTAGATATTTTAAACATTAGCATAACACAGCTGAATCCTGAAGAGCTGAGACATGCAATTTCAGATCCTCCAGCATCATGAGATTTAAATAGATAAGTGATGTGGGTGCTTGATAAAATCCCTCTTTCAGTGCTATACAAACCCCAGTGAAATAACCTTCAGGATAACCTGCAGGATGTTTTGCATCTCAGCAGTAATTTAGAACCATGGATATGTTTAGGAAATTGGCTGCTCACTGGTCTGTGTGCAGCCACAAACACGGGCATGTAAAAAGCAGAACCCCCCGTTCCCCTTCGGTCAGTCTGCAAAAGGCAAATCGTTCTAGCAGTGGAATGGGATCCTGTTCAAATGCTGTTCCATGTCCCAGGCAAAGGAGCTGCAGGAATTGGGCACCAAACACAAAGGTTGTTCCATGTCCCAGACAAAGGAGCTGCAGGAATTGGGCACCAAACACAAAGGTTGTTCCATGTCCCAGGCAAAGGAGCTGCAGGAATTGGGCACCAAACACAAAGGTTGTCCCCATGTCCCAGGCAAAGGAGCTGCAGGAATTGGGCACCAAACACAAAGGTTTCACACGCACACGGCCGCGTTTAGCGCTGCACTTGGCCTTATCTCCACGGGAAATTGCTGGCTGCAAACAGATGGGAGACACAATTAGCACCTCTGTGTGACAGGGCTGGCTCCCCCCGTGGGAACTGCCACGTCCTCGGGGGCAGGGACATCCATCCTGCCTCTGGCACCCTGGGTATTCCATTCCAAGTGCTCCCAAAGGTGTCCCGGAGTGGGATCGCAGCAGGGCACAGACTGCAGGGGGAGTCACCCCCAGCTTTACCCCAGAGCTAACATTTCAACCAGCAGATGAGTGTAAAAAGGAAGCCCCAAAAAGGGAGAAATCGCTGCTTTCTCTCAGTTTCCCCTTTGTGGTACAGTTTGTTACTTGGCATCTTGGGGGAAAACACACTTCCCGTAGCAACCAGAGCCTCAAGCAATGCCCCAAGGTGCCCCCCTGGAATCGGGGAACAGGGAGCTGCTTCCCCAGGGCTGGGAAGGGGGCACAGGGTGTGGCTGACCCTTGGGGTCATTCCTGCAGCACACGGACACTGGGATCAGCCCACTCCCCCTCCGAGATCAGCAGGATTGCACCCCAAGCTCTCATCTGGTCTTTGCTCATCCCTCCCTACCTTGTACCCCCTGTTTGCACTCCCTTTCCAAGGCAGGGACATCAGCTCTGAACAGGGAGCACAGAGGATTTGGGAAGCAGTGCAGGAAAACAGCCCTCCCCCAGCAGCAAGAAGCTTTCAGTGTATTTTGGTAGATAAAAGTTTCCTCTTGGCTATCTCATCTGAAAAACTGGTTTATCCCCCATTCCAAGCCCTGCATTAATGAACTCACCTTGACAACCTCTATGTGACAAAGCAAAGCATTACCCACACAGGGCAGAGCACAGGTGAGGAATGGAAGCATTGAGTTATCTGGGAAGATACTTACCAATTTAGCCACTGAGAAGCAGGCACAGAGGAAGATTTATTTATTTTGTGTTTATATTGCAAGGTGACAAACCCTACTGGAAAGGGGTAATTTGTGTTCCCTGACCAAAAGCCATGAACTTGCTACAGAATTCTTACTTCCAGAAAAGTACCAGTGTATCAGCAACACACATCAGTGCTAACAAAAAGTGAAGAAATATCCCTCAAAAAAGAAAAGTAGGACTCAAATTGAAGGGAAATAAAGGAGCCCATATGTGTTTCTAACAAAGCTCGAGATTAATGGGCAAGACCATAAAGAGAGAACATGAGGAGCCATGTACAGTTTGTGTGTGGAATTAGCTGTGCATTACACGAAGCCCAGAGCAAAGGGAATACACCAGGGAGCTCTGGGGTGCTCTTTGCTCCTAGTAAATCAGCTCCTTTTCATTATTTCCCACTCTGACTGCAAGGGCATTGAGCTCATTCTTAAACAAAGTGTTTTCTGCCGCCCAAAGGGCAAACAAATCGCTGATTAAAAGGAGAGATATCATACCCAGAAGATTTGCATCTGCCTAACTGCACCTCAAGTCATGTAATTATGCTTTGTACCACCACTGCAAAGGGTTTGAATAAAATTCCCCAAAGCCAGAGCTAGTAATTGCCTCAAAATGAGGGTACTAATTTATTTGTTAGTATCACAGCCCCCACCACCCCAGGGGTGCTGTGATGCCGGAAGGTCCCCAGTGTCCAAAACAGGGGTAAATTTAACTCTGCAGAGTGATCCACATTGCACATCCCCAAAGGACTCACCTCTGTGCTTCCTCCCAGGAACAGCAGCCCCAAATCTGCACAAAGGTGATGGCAGGCAGGAGAGGGGAGCTGGGACTGCTCTTCAGCAAGCTTAGAAATGACATTTATGGGACAGCTATTTGGGAGAGGGAGGCATTACTACTCCTGGCTTGGATTAGAGACAGGAAAAAAAGTGAAGCAAATATGACTTGGGACTGGAAAATAATTTGGCCTGTGGCACTTACTTTGCAGCTTTTAGTGATGAGTGTTAAAGACATTTGCTTCTTAACAGCTGCAGGTCCTCTGAGATGTGGTAAATCAGGATGGTAAATGTCTCCTCTGCTCCACTAGCCACCTTCAGCACTGCTTTTGAGGAGTCACCTTCCAGCCTCTGCCCCATCCACCCAAAAACACTTGGCCTTAAACATGGGAGAAGAGGGAGAGAAAGAAATCTCATAACTCCCCGCTGGACAGGGCCAAATAATTGCATCCCCCACACTCGATTACATTTATTTACTACCTGCTCAACAGATGAGAGTCCTCCATGCACATATGTAAGGAACCTCTTGGAAAACAACTCCAAGGACTGCAGCAAACTGAAGCCCCCTCCTCCTCCCCAGCTCCAGAAGCTGTTCTGTCTCTGACCAGCCCAAAATTGCAGACTGAACTGTCTCGAATCAAGTCGTGTTTGCCCTGGGGGGATGGGACAGAGGAGGTTTCTTCCAGCCTTTTTTCAGACTGCTCCTGGGCTGCAGCCAGCTAAACCCTTGGAAGAGAGAGAATGTCCTTTCCAGACCCTCCAACAGGACAGTCCCAATACTCAGCTACAAAGTGGGGCAGAGATTGGGAAGGGTTGACATTTTGCTAGGAAAAAAAATAAGGAGCAAACCAGAGCAGGGCTGTATCCCACTGCACAAGCTCCTGGTAAAACCAGCTTCCATAAAAAACATGCTTTTCCTCAGGCATCCACCCCTGGCCACTGCTGAGGGACAGGATACTGAGCCAGGTGAATCACCAGTGTCCCCATTCCTGTCACCGCTGAAGAAAATGGCCCAGCTTTAACAGGTTTGAATAATTCTGGCCTGAATTCCATTTCACTTGCTTAGAAAAGCGAAGTTTCTAAAGCAAGCTGCAAGAAGTTTGGCATACAACTGGAAAAGATAATTCCGAGCATTTAACTTAGCCAAGGAAAAGCCAATCAAATTAAAACACACACACATTTTATGGGTATATATGGAGAGAGAGAGTGTCATTGCTACTAATGGACAGAATTTTCCTTGGCATTTGTCCTCAGTCCCAGCTGAAACCTGGGAGGAGGCAGTCAAGCTCTGCAGTGTTATTGAACATTTTCATGCCCTGGGATTCAGACTGGTTTGTAACCTGCAAGCCAAATTCTGCTCTCCATAATATCATGTAATCCTGCTGGGTTTCAGCTGGATTGTCTCTTTGCTTAAAAATAAAAGAAGAAACAACACACAAATTTTTCAGCTCTGTTAGAAATGCATCCCACAGTAGAGGCTCCTCTGGGGCTTGTCAAGGGTGGTGTCCTGTTCCAAGGGCTGGACCTCAGCAGGCACTGTTTCATGGCTGTCTGTAACACCACAAGTGAGAAGTGAAGTGATTCCAAGGGCTGTGGCCTCCCAGCTCCCAGACCAAACCTGCACCCTGGGAAGAACCACCTCAAGATGGGTGTCTGAAAGCACAGCATCCCCCACACCACTCCCAGCAAACCCCAGTCAGACACAACTTCCCTTCACGCTTGAGTTGGAACTTAACCAGAGCAGAGCCCCAGGAACCTCATTCCTTGTTGTTTGCACAGAGACACACTGGTGACATCCTGGCAGGTCAGGTCTGCCTGCCCTGCCTGCAGGGACGAGCTGTTTCCCTGGGATCATTCCTGCTGACACTGTCTCCTGTTTGCCTCGGTGGGAACAGCAGCACACGCAGAGCACGCCGTGTGCTCCTCTGTTCTACCTGTGCTGGCAAAAACACACTGAAGGGAAGATCAAGAGATTAAAAAGAAAGCCTTTTCAGCGTTCTGGCTAGCTGCTCTGGAAACCTGAGGAATTTGGGAGCAAGGATGTGCAGAGACAGGTCTGGGGCGCTTCAAGCAGCTGTTGGCTTGGCCAGCTCCTCTTCTTGCACCAAGGCAAGAGGGAGGACAAGGCACTGTGAGCCTCCTTCAGAAAAGAGGTGATGAAGGGAAGCATGGGGTGGTCATCCCACCACAGAGCAGACCCCCAGCAAGCACAGCCCTTGAAAGCCAGCTCTGCAAATGGGGGATTGAGGGAACTGGATTCTGCCATGAGGGCAGCAAGGTTTCTTGGGTCAGGAGGGGCCCTTCTCTCCCCCACCAGCAGGTTCTCTTCAAAGCTGTGAGCTGAGTTTTGGAGTCACTGGGTCCTGAGAGCAGTGCCTGGGTTAGCCACACCACACACAGTTACCTGCAGACTCCAGCTGTCCCCAGGGGAGGCCCTGGCTGTGGTTTGGGGTGGCACATGGTCACAGTCCCCAACACCTGCCCAGCAGCACTTTGGTCTAGTGGAAGTGCTCAGGATTTATGTAGAACCAGAGAATAACTCAGGTTAGAAAGGACCTCAAAGACCATCCACTTCCAACCATGGGTAGGGACACCTTCCACTAGCCCAGGTTGCTCCAAGCCCTGTTCAACCCAGCCTTGGACACTTCTAGGAATGGAGCATCCCTAACTTCTCAGGGCAACCTGTGCCAGAGCCTGCCCACCCTCCCAGGGAAGAAATTCTGCCATTCCTGGCCTCAGGAGGTGGAGATCTCCTCTTGGTCTCTCACACACCTACTGTGTGCTCACCCTGCCTGCAATGGAGCCCACACCAATGTGGATCAAGGAGGCAGATGGACTTAAACCTGTCACTCAAACCCCAAAAATGCAGTCAGCAAAACAGCAGGACTCCAGCTCTTCTTTACCTGTCTCTGTGCAGGGGAGGGGAGGGGAGAGGAGCACAGGAACTTCTGTTGAAGAACAAGGGGAATTTTTACAACTGTGGTCCAAAAACTCAATATTCCAAGGCATTTTGTTCCCCAGGTCCCAGTAGCTGGTAGGACTGAAATCATTGTATACCTGGAAAGAAAACACTTCTCTAGCTGAAGCCCAAGCTATCTCTGGATAGAAGTTACAGAGCAGGATGTGGCCTCTCCTGTGGCTCTGCAATATTCGACTCTTCCAGCTTCTGTCCATTTTTCCAATGCTGTCTGTTTGTAGTTTCCATGATCTCATCACTTGCCTGTTTCCCACCCTCTGTGACCACTTTCCCTCTCCATTCTCACTGTATGTTGCCCTTCTCCAGTGAACTCCAGTCTGGAGAATCCAGTGCAATAAACATCAGTGCAGAAGTCTTCAGGCATAAAACCAGCACAAAAGCCTAGAGCAGCTCCTTAAACTCCCACAATAAAGGGTGGGTTTTTTTGTTTACAGGTGTCAAATTCCCAAGGACAAAGATCCATCTCACTTTTAATTTAATTTCCTGAGCTGTAATTTATCCACTGAAAGCACAGCTGGTTAATCCCCATCTGTATCAACTCTCCAGAAAGATTGTTTTCCTCCTCCTTTTCTAAGAGAACAAGCAGTACTGAGGGGTTCAGACTGTTCTTTCACCCATGGTGAGAAATAAAACCTCAGGTCTGAAGACCACAAAGCTCTAAGGAAAGATATTTGGGTTCCAACATTGCATCTAAGGCAAGTCCTAAAAGCTTTCTGAGGGAGCACATCCAACACCAGTATTTTCCTTGTTTTGACACAGGTGACCACAAATAAATAGTTAATTTCTCCTCTTTGCCTCACACATGACAGAAATTGGGGGGGTTTTTAAACACATGCTCCCAAGTTGACACGACCTTGTGATCCCAGGACTTGATCCCTTGCTATTCCTGGCAAGATGGGTTTACAACAGCTCTCCTTCGCTTGAGGACAAACTGGGATGATTTTTTGGGTACCACCACTTGGTAAGAAAAATAAATTTCGATGTTGCTCTGGTCATTGAATCCTAAAGAAGTCGATTAAAAAAATAAACCACGCTTTCAGCAGAAATAAAAGCTGATCCATGACACACTCATCAAATATTTGTAACCACCCACCTCCAGCACCACTCTCCCAGCTGGGTGATTGTAGGGGCTGGTTGTAAAAATATTCTGAGGGAGAGGACAAAAGGAAAAAAAAAAGAAGTTATCAGCAGGAATTGTGTTAATTGCCACCAAAAGCCTTTCACTGGCTCATTTCCTGTGCCCCAACGCAGCTGGAAATGAGAGGGTGGACACACAATCACCCAGTGCCACACAAACAGAGGAAACTGCAGCCTGTCATAAATCTGTCACTCAGGCACCAAATGGGTATCAGGAGGCTTGGGCTTGTCTTCCCCCCACTTATCACTTGGCAGACACACAGAGGCAGAGCTGGCAGATAAATGATGTTTTTTGGTGGCCCAGCCCCACAAATGGAACTTGGAACCACAGAACAGCCAGGGTGGGGAGGGACATTAAAGATCATCCAGTTCCAACCCAGGGACACCTTCCACTATCCCAGGTTGATCAGAGCTTCATTATCCTGCCCTTGGACACTCCCAGGGATCCAGGGGCAGCCACAGCTTCTCTGCCCAACCTGTGCCAGGGCCTGCCCACCCTCACAGTGATTTCTTGCACATATGGAACCTAAATTTCCCTTCTTTCAGTTTTTACCCATTCCCTCTTTTCCTGTCACTACAGCTCCTGATCCAGAGTCCCTCTCTGGCTCCTCTGGGAGGTGCTGTGAGGTCTCCACACAACCTTCTCTTCTCCAGCTGAACAGCCCCTTCTCATTCCTCAGTGCCAGAGGCTGATCCATCAGGGAGTGGGATCAGAGGGAGCTCAGGAGACCTGCCAATAGTCCTGCTCTGCTGCTGCTCTGCAGGATGAGCTTAAAAACTCTCTCCTAAAAAAAAAAAAAACAAAACAAAAAAAAACAAAAACAAACCAGAAGCAACCAACCTACAAAAGAAACCCCAAATACCCAAAACACAAACCCAAAAGTGCCCTTCTCTTTAGGTGCTTTCAGTGGATGAGCTGCAGATAATGATGTCAGGCAGGATGAAGGTAATTTATCTAATGCAGGCTGATCATCCCTGGTTTGACGTGCCCAGGCATATTCCAGAAACAGGAAAGTAGGTGGAAACAAAATAAACAAAGCAAACATCTGTGAGTTTCAGTAACAGGAGAGGCATACCCAGATTCCTTTCTCCATACAGTTTGCTCCCCCAAAAAAGGCAACATTTGCCCAGCAGCTTGGTGGCAATTACAGATTACAGACAGAGGGACAGCCCCAAACTCAAGGAGTCCTGAAGTCCACAGGGCAGAGCAGGGGTCAGAAGGGAAGTGGAGACACCAAGAGGCAACTGGCAGGAGCTACAAAGGAATTGGGGGAAGCAGGAGGGAGGTCTGGAGTCCAGCTGGTGTGTGGGCAAGGGGACTGGTGGCTAGCAAGGTGTGAGGAAAGCCCTTGGATGTGGGAAGAGTCCCTTAGGCAAATGTTTTGGATGTTGGAGGTTGCTAGGCAGGGACTGGGTGGCTGCCTAACAACAGGCATACAAATAAATAAATAAAATTAGAAAATAAAAGACTGAAATGCTTTGCTGGTTCCTGCCAGGGGCACCTCAGGCAAAGCCAAATGCCAGGGGCCAAGGCAGGAAGATCCAGCAGCCAGCCAGGAGGTCCTGGTGGTACTGTCACCCTGCTTTCCAAAGGAAACAACAGGGACATCTGTTACCCTGGCAACTTTTAGAGCAGGGGCTGTTGCAAGAACAAACATTATGTATGAGAATAAAGGCATCCAGGCACAGCAGCCTAAGGAAAAGCAAATAGCCAGACTGACATTTGCAGAAATAAGAGCCTGAAGGAAGGCTGCTAGATCCAGAGCTTGGTCTTTGAATAAATAACTGTTTCCAGAAGCTCTGAAGGACTGCAAGAAAAGAACTAAAAACTTAGCTAGTTTATCCTGTGCCTCCCCAAAGCATCAGAACCTGCTGCTGGGGATGTGGCTTTGAAAATGCAACCCCACAAAGCCACTGCTGCCTTTTTATAAGAGCAGCTACTAAGCTCAGCTGAAGGCTTTTTGTATTATTTCATGCACCATTTCCTTTCAGGCAAGAGGCATTCCCACAAACCAAGGTGGTTGGGGTTTTGCTCACCCCCTAAGGTCAACCCTATTGTGCTGTGCATTACTTGGCACCAGAGCCCACCATGTGCTTCTTGGCCTCAACTTATATTCAATAAACATTAAAAAAGCTCCTCCAACTGGGCACAAATCTGTGACAGACCTGTAAGGAAAGCACTTGCACAGCCCTTTCCCCTGTTTGACTCCAGCTCCCTCACTTTCCCTGCTGTTAAATTCTCTCCAAACCTCAAGAGCCGCCTTTCCATCCTGCTTTTTTCCTCCTTATTATACTGATAAGCCTCAATAAAACCCTTGAACACCTTCAATATGAGTCATACACATACTTACCAAGGCCTTGGAGCAAGTCTCAACCCACTCTAAAAATCTGACAAATTGTTTTTCTTTAATTCCTGGCATATGAAATATTCAGGGATTACATTCAATCCCCTCCCAAAGATGTGGCTTCACCACTGCTAAGCCATGTAATTCCTCAAAGACAGGAAGGCAGATTCATGTCTGAGTAACTGACTCACACTCAGTAACTCCAGCCATACACAGAACACTTTTCCTGAGCTGGGCTTTTCTGGCCAACACTTGATTTCACCTACAAAAAGACAACTGGCATGAACTGAAAAAAAAATAAATCAATTGAGGCAGAAAACTGAATCCCACAGGTAACTATGGGCAACCCATTTGTAAGGAAGCTGTCAACACTGCCATCAAACCAAGAATAAGCATGAACCCTGCTTTTACTCTAAGTATCATAGATCCTCCTTTATTTTAAAGAGAAAAGGACTTTTTCAGTGTTATCACACTTTCTTCCCCTCCTTTTGTTGCTCCTTTGCACCACAGGCAGCCCCAAGTGGTTTGCTGAGGATAAGGATTTCTATTCTGCTCAAGAGCTCTCAGCAACAGCAGGAGCAGCTCGCCCAGAGGGCCCTGAGGGACACAGAAAACAAGTGGCTTTTTTACAAACCAGGCTTCCAGGAACTACCTTCCACCTTGGCATCGTGAGGAAAGGAAACTTGTGCAGTTCCAGCCTGCCTGCCCCCTCTGAGAACCCCATCCTCTCTGCAGCCAGAAATGCCTGACCCTGTTGTTAGCCAGTTTGGAGCATTTGGAAGGGGAGGGATCTTATGGATGCCTTGAAAGCTATGTTATTTTTTTATTTGAGAACTAAGTCAGGTAAAGGGCAGAAATTCCAAACCACATGCCCACTGAGGCAGAGAAAAGCCCAGACCAGCCCTGCTTGGCTCCTGGTTGTCCTTCCCCACAAAAATCATGGCAGGGGATGAAGCTGAGATCATTAATGGAACTGCAGAAAAACCTGAAGGAAACCAGACCCCATCAGCTCCACTGCTCAGGCAGCAATTTGTTGAGCTAATTGCCAAAGTAAAACAAACAAACACTGAAAGAAAAACATCTGGGGGGGAAAATTGGTCAGAGGGATCTGGCTGCAAATTTGCTTCCTCTCCCCATCATTCAACATACAAGAAAGGCACAGGGGTTCAGCTGTTACTTGCTTTTTAAAGGGAGCTTTAGGCCTGGCTTTAAGCAACAAACAGGGGTGAAGGAGGGCAGGCAGACTGTTCTCAGCACCTCTGAAACAGCCCAGGGGTGAGAGAGCTGCTCTGCACACCCCAAAGCCATCCAGCCTCTGGGCATCTCCTCTGTGTCTTCCTCATCACCTCCAGGCAGGGCTGAATTAACTCTCCCTGTGAGGAAGACCCACGTTGGACCACAGGGACATGGGATTTTTCCTTCTCTCCAGCAAAGCAGACAGGAAGCAGCTGATAGAAGGGCAGAGCAATGGCCACAACATCTGTGTTGGTGGGGGATTTAGCAGGGAGCTTTGAGCCAGGTTTGGGGCTGGTGCCAGGGCAAGGGAACTGTCCCAGACTGTCACATCAGCTCAGAGCGAGGCCAAACCGAGCCCACTGAGGGAGACAAAAACCATTTTGAGGTTATTACAGCAACTTGTTTGAAAACCTGCTGTGGAGAGCCAGGAACAGCAGCTGAATGCACAAGCTGGGCCTGGGAGAGGCAGCAGGCACCATAAAGAAGGTTCTGTCAGCGTGGCCATTACAAACCTTGTGCTCCTTGTTGCACAATCAGCCCCCTTCTTAAAAATCCCATGAGGCTGGAGCTTGGCACATCATCCTCCACCCTGCCCTGGTGTCTGTGCAAACCTCAGCTCTGCTCATTTGACCAAAAAAAGGGCACGGGGGGAAAAAACAATGACTTTGCCAAAAGATTTCAGCCCCTTTTGCCATGAAGGGCAGCTTGGAGTGGTACCAGGATTTCTAAAATCTCCTCCAGAGTGACAGCCCATGTTTTTATTAACAGCTGGAGAGAGATGCAGCTTTAAAGAGGTTTCAAGGGGTTGCAGGTCCCACAATGAATTTAACAGGAGGTGTAAAGCCAAAAGTCCTGCTTTGTGGGCAGTTCTAGCACCAACACTTGTCTCCCCTCCTGCAGAGCCCAGAATGAAACCCAAAACCTTCCCACAACAGAGCATCTTTATTCAAACCAACCTAGTGGCTTTTTCCTTATTAAATGACTAATAACTTTGAAAAGGCCAAAATTAAATATTGTTTATCAAAAGACAGTTATCATTTAAGAAAAAAGGACATTGAATTTAACCCATTTTCCTCATTTGCAAGGAAAAATGAAATCATGGCAGTAAATTCTTTCCTCTCAGTTTTTAACTCCCTAGGGAAAAAAAACACAAACCAAAACAAAACAAAGATGAAATAGTGAGGGCTTGTCTGAGCAGGAAGGTTTTATCTGCTAGATATGGAGCTGTAACTCTGTAAGTGCCTGAGTCCTTTCACTACAACCTCTCCCAGCTGAATCAGTTTGCAACGTCATGAGCTAAGCTTCAAAGAGCAAAAGAAAACCATCATTTGGAGAGGAAAAAAAGCTTGTAGAAAAACAGGAGTGTTCACATGGGGAGTGTAAACCAGATTTAACCCTGGTATAAATTCTTCCCTTGGCTTTCATGGTTAAACTTTCCCACGTAGACAAGGTCTCTGTCAGAGGAAACAGAAGGGTTTGGAAGGGAAGGGAGGTGGGAAGTGAGAAGACTTTCCCAGTGCAAAGCAGAATGAGAACTAGAAGCAAGGAAAGACAAGGTTTAAGAAGCAGCTGTCCCTCAGATGTTGTTTCTTTGTCCTTTCCACTCTTTCCCCATTTGTTTTAAAATAAGAGGGGGAAAAAACACCAAACACAAAAAAACCCTGAGGCAGCAACTCAAAGACAAAACATCAGCATGATTAAAATTAATAAAGCAGGGGGGTGATGGTGATTATTATATCGAAAAGGCACAAAAAGAAACCCAACTCTTTTTCTGACACTTCTCCCAGATACCAAACCCTTGACTCTCTCCTTAACTTGCATTTGTCAACACAGGGGTGACGTGGTTGTGACCCACAGGAACACACAGGCTCCTCTCTTCCATCACTTTCATTTATGTCTTTCCCAACACCCAGTCTCCGGGTTTCTGCCTTCCAGAAACAGGCAGCCTGTTCATTGCAACATTCCAACCCAAACCAGCTCTCACATTTTGCATAGCACTCGATGCACCGACAGCCAATTTCACAGGCATACCTCCAAAGGCTTCCAGGCAACTCCAACACAGGAGGCTTTTCCTGGAATATCATGGAAGTCAAAGGTGGAAAATTCATACCCTGAACAATTCAGCAGAAAATGTGGCACCACCAGACATCCTGTTGTGTCAACACAAACTGTCCTGAACCCTCCTGGCACGTTCTCAAGCTGAGGACTCCAGGGCTGTCAGCACTGCCAGCTTCAGACACAAAAAGTAATGCAACAGGCCACCAAAATACTATTGTTAGGTCACCTTCTGCTTGCTGAGTTTTCTGGGATCCTGGGAAAAGCTCTAGATCTCCTTTGCAGCAGAGTAGGTGGCTGGAATATCAAAGAGACTTGAAAGGAAGGTACAATTGCCAAGCAATTACTTGATTCCAGGTGCTGGGGATTTAATAGACATGAAAAACAACCTCATCAAAAACACATTAGCTGTGTAGTAGATGCCATAAAACGTAACCATTCCAGGCTATTGAGGATGTTTCAGGAGACCCCAAACCCCACCCAGCAGGATTGCTAAAACAGGTGTTGGACATTTGCTCCCCATTTCCTCTAAGCAGGAGTGACAAGACAGTGCCTTAGGCAGGGGCAGTGCAGGGAACTGAGGCAGTCAGAGTTTGCACATCACAAGATCACCCAAAAAAGAAAACAGAAGATGCAGTATATCCTTCAGTTGTGTTCTTTGGTGATGCAGATAAAGATTTAGGGGTGGGGTTTTTCCTCCGTTTCAGAATCGTATCTGTACATGTAGGAAAAAGAGTGTGTCTGGAGCTAGAAGTGAAGCAAGTGCCTAAAGATGCCCTGAAAGATCCCGTTTGACTCAGCTGAGCTCTGGATTACACCTGCCCACCTTTATCTATGTACCCTGGTCATGAAATCACATGAGAATGAAGTTGTTCCATAAAACTTTTGATATGTTCTGTGTGGGAAATGAATACCTTAAAGCCAGAAGACCTTGTTTCTGAATGGGCTACATTTCTTCACAAGTTTTCCTGCATTTAGACAGAGTGGCATTTGGGATGGTTTTATATTTGGGATGGAAGGGACCTTAAAGATCATCCCATTCTACCCCCTGCCATGGGCAGGGACACCTTCCACTGTCCCAGGTCACTCACAGGGACACCTTCCACTGTCCCAGGTCACTCAGAGCCCCATCCAACCTGCCCTTGGA
>JAWWEE010000040.1:57827861-57843373 GCA_035221455.1 Xenops minutus | reverse complement strand
GCTCAGGAGCTCCATGTCCCTCTTGTCCTGAGGAGCCACAGCTGGACACGGCACTCCAGATGTGCCTCCCAGGGCTGACTTATTAGCAGTGTTTGAAGGTTATGATAAGGTCCAGTTTTCCAGAAGGGGTAAACAACTACCTAGAGTTCCTTTCTTCAAGTATCATCATCACACCAAGCTCAGCTCTTCCCACTAACTATTCCATCTGGGATTTAAAAATTAAATGGATAAATCAACTGTGTGACAGGAGACCAGACTAGACACAAATATCGTCTATAACCTCCAAAAATTGACTTTGGCATTCATGAGATGCACAGGGAGTAATGCGTTTCCTCAGCCAAAACACTTACATCTTTGGAAGGCTTCCTGAGCACGTCTCCCACACCACCACCATTTCTCAGGCCTTGGTTTAACACGGTCACAATGCACATGAGCAGCGTGTCACACGTCCTTTCTATTCCATCCTCCTCCTCTTCACCTGCAAACAGGAGAGTGGCAGCTTCAGGAATCACAGCATCAAACCATCACTCATAGCCCCAATTTTGCTGCAGAATGCAACCACAATGCACATCTGCCTTTCATATTCTTCGGCTAGACCATCCCCATCCGTGTGAACATCCCTGCTGGTGACACTCTTATGCACATCAGGCATACTTAGCCTGAAGAGAGATGGAGAAAATCCCAAGCAGTGCTCCCACCAGTGCTGTTAATGGCCCAGAGCTGCCATCCCTATCCACAGGAGCACCCCTTTTCCTTGCTGGTTTCACTGGGCCTCCTAAAAACCCATAGATGAGAAGCAATACAAACACAGAATTAGAAGCACATTTGGGAAAGGATTGTCTTCCTGTGAAATCATTCCCCTACCTACCCGTGTACAAGCCAAGTCATGTTAGCATTTCAGAGCCTTAAGGAGGGGCTGGCTTTCAGAGGAGTAAATCCATCCATGATCTTTCCACTCA
Source organism: Xenops minutus (assembly GCA_035221455.1). Lineage (NCBI taxonomy): Eukaryota > Metazoa > Chordata > Aves > Passeriformes > Furnariidae > Xenops > Xenops minutus. The sequence goes on along the minus strand of JAWWEE010000040.1, from coordinate 57,842,414 downwards.
CACACAGGTCTGATATACATTAAATGAAAGGCTCTCCCTGACCTCAGCTCGAAAACTTGGATTCTATTCTTATCTCTGCTGCAGAGCTGCTGCGTGGTTTTGGCTGAGCCACAGAGGGTACTATTGTGCAGGAGATGTCTGAACGTGCAGAGGAGCTGGGCTGGAACACCAGTCCCCGGGAGGATTTTGTCCACATTGGCCAGAATTCCTCCCACCACGCACTGGCTCCCATGCTGGGGCTGCATCAACAGCCTCCCTTTGAAGAGCTCTGCTTGAGTTGTTCCATGTGTCCTGCTGGCTTGCACTGGAGGGCCAGTGCTGTGATTGCCATTCCTCCTGCCTTCCTTGCTCTGCAGGGACACGCTCGCTGAAGACACCGATTCACACTCGGTTTGCTTCATGCACTCGTAACATAATTTAATAAATAACAACATCCTGCTGTGATAGTCGACTGAAACACACATTTAACAGCCCCAGACTACCACATCTGGGGGCCCAGGATACACTTGGATAAATTGAACTGACTGAAAGCACTCACATTACAGACAAGTAATTTGGATTTAAAACATGAGATCCCAAAGTGTGTGCCTGTATCCTGACTGGGATGTGCACGACACTGCTGGTATCTCCTGCTTTGGCCAGCACTGCTTTTGCTCTGCAAGCAAATTAAATGCAAAAGAACTCCTGATTTAAGGAACTCTGAGTAAAAAACAAAAGCAAAAGCAGGATAGACTTCCTGTTAAACTATATGGTCATTAAGGACATTACTACCACTAGTAATTCCAGATTTAAAAATAACCTGCTTAAATATTGAAACTGAAAGGATTGAAACAAGAAACCTTTTTTATCCTGCCATATCTGGATTTATTTTTACTAGCACAGTGAGCTCATCATATAAACTAATATTTCCTTTGTTTCCTCCTTCCAAACAGTACTCCATCATTTTTTCAGAGCCAATATCTGTGCTTGAGAAGGTGACCATCCACAATACAAAATTAAAAGCCTTGATAAAAGGCACAGCTTCTGTTTCCTTAGGCAGCTACAATCCTTTCACTGTTCACAAGACCAGGGTCAGGTGCTGGAAACAGCAGATGAGCTGATTTTGGTGAACAGAAGGACAAACCAGGGCTGAGAACTGGAAGCTGCAACACCAGAGAATTATCTCCCAGCAACCCTAACACACGACTCTCCATGTCCACTGAGATGCAACTTCAGAGCAAGCCCAGGCTTCAGGGAGATAAAAGATGCATCACTTGACTGGCACATCTTGCAACACAGAGTCAGCATCCCATGCTGTACCCAGAAGAGCAACTCAGGCTACAAGATCTTTACCAAAGAATCCCACAGCAGACAGCCCAAAGCTGGCAGAAACCTCCAGTGCAGCACAGTAGGCTGTGGGGAGTGTACAGACATCCATTTCTCTATTCCATTTCCACTCCCAGATGTGGAGTCCCAAGGGTTGCCTTTAACAGGGGAGCAAGTTCTGCCTCTCAGCAGCACTCACAACCCAAGTTCAGCCCCTCCAGTCACCAACTGTGCCCCTGTTTGAAAGAAAGGGGTGGATCTGCAGAGAGAATTGTTGGTAAGGATCCAGCATCAACATTAATTGAGGTTCAGGGGTATTTATTTGCAACCAGCTCCAGCCCGGTGAGTGGCCCATGAGCCAGCATTAGGCAGGCTGTCTTCTGAGGAAGTTGAATTCACAGGCAAAGCAGGTTAAGCACTAAGACCACCCCACAATGTAAATCACAGGGCAGGAGGTGGGATGATAGGGAGATTCACTTGAAAAAGCCTCATGTGACAGCCCACAGCTACCTGGCTCCTGGGCCACACAAGCACAGGCAGGTGACACAGCAGTGCCCACGTGGAGCCAGCTGGACCTGCACACAGCAGGACCAAGGGAGTGGAATGAGGCTTTGGAAATGCCCCCTTTTACCAACAGCTATCTGTGCACCTTTCCAGCACAGGTCTTTGTGGGTTACAGAGCACAGAGAGACATGGAGTGTAGGATGTGAAGTTCCTTTAAGTGAATAAATGCTTCACCAGGCTTAAGTGATATGGAAATGTCTTTACACTGAAGAGTGGGAGACTCCAAGGGAGATTTGACTTCCTTTTGAACAGGTGGTTCACTGGCTCAGGTGAGCAAAACTCCTCTTGGTTTTTTAATGTTATTAGATAAAGAAGATTTCTTCATGATTAACTGGCAGTGCCCTTAGATGTCTTGTACAGCCCCCTTTCATTATGGTTTGATTTCAAAGGAGCAGTACTCAAACAATAAGAAATGTGACATTTCTATCATTTAAAGAGCTTGGCAGAAGCAACACTGCATCTTTTTTGACTGATTGATTACTCTTTGAATGCAGCAGCTTTGCCAATAGCTCTTAGACTGTTTTCTCTATCTAGTCAGACAGCTTCCCATGTTGTTTATGAGGCCTGTTTACACACCAGCTGGGGAGAAAAAGCCTACTTTTATAGCCCTCTCCCTGAAGTCTTTGATCCTAAAAACTCAAAAATGAGTCGTGGAAGAACAAAGCTTATGAAACAGCGTTGTTCTGGCACACAGGGTAGGAAGGGACCATTTATGTCCTCAGTTTCAGCCTCCAGCAACCACAGGCAAGCGTGGCAATAAATGTTTTAAGCCTGTGGGCCAACCACTGTGCACACACCTCCACTGCAAAGGCCACAACACATTAAAACAAACTTCATACCTGTAGTGAAAGACCAACCACCACAACCAGGCTGTGCCACATGAAAAAGAGTGGGAGGCAGACAGTCCTGCATCTGGGCTCTTAGCTCTGGCTACACTACAGCCTTGGCCTGGATGTGCATGGAAAGAATACACAAAAGCTTGCTGATAGATGTGCTATGCCATGAAAATCACCTTCTGTGGTCCCAAATGGATCTACCAGTGGCTCAGAGTGTGCAGGTGAGGATGCTGCAGTAAGCAGCAAGCTTCTTCTCTGAGCTAAGGCACTTGGCAAGAAGCAACCTGTACCTTCAGGCATAATGATTCAGCAAGCTCTTTTAATAACAAAATTAATGTCAGTGCCTTTGGAAAGCAGGTGTGGGAAGCGCTCCCATTAACAGCAAGCTGCCAAAACTGAGCTCAAAGGCTTGCAGGAGTTGAGCACTTCTGGCTTACAACAGTGATCATCCCTTCTCACACCAGCACAAGTCCCTGCAATAGTAACACCCAAATCACAGAATCCCAGAATGGCCTGGGACCTTAAAGATCATCTTGTTCCAACCCCTTGGTGTGGGCAGGGACAACTTTCACTGCAACAGGTTGCTCAGAGCCCCATCCAACCTGGCCTTGGACACTGCCAAGGATCCCTTGGTTCTACCTGATCATCAGTCTGAGGGAACTTCTGTACTGACCTGGGGTAATAACTGGGATGCTCGTGGAACAGTTCTCTTTTGCACAGGCTCCCACCATGGATGTGAGGGTTGTAGTGGGGACTTCACCAGTACCTGTGGTGAGAGCAGTGTGTTGACAAAAAGACAGACATTACACTGATGTTAAGTTTTAAATCATTATTTTCTAGAAGCGAGTCACTGAGTTGGGAAGTTAAGAAGAAAAAACAGCACAAATTATACCACCAATTCCTCCTTCCTCAAAGAGTTTGCCTCAACAGCTCAAAGCAATCACAGTGAACAAAAGCACAGTTTTATATTTACTGTATATCACAGCTATTCCCATTTCATCTGCTGAAATTAATGAATCTACATCAAATGCTGCTGCTTCTGGTTAGAACAAAATATATTCAAAGCAAGAAACAACTGTCAGATATGAAAATAATGTCAGTTTTAAAACCATTAGATAAATTATTCACAAAAGCTGACAAGAAGGACACCAAGCTGATGTTCAGTTATCCTGAAAGTAGAATATTTAAGAGTTTTCAAGGATTATAACACAGTTTGTACTCATTTGTAAATATGTATGGGTTTGTGTAAAACACTAATTTAACATTCCCAGAGTGGGTAAATGTGTACATCAGCTTGATTTTATCAAACCAATTTTATCTTGTGTATCTTCAACAATTTTCTGCATTTCAAATCAGAGATACAAAAAGGTTTAAGGGGAAAAAAAATGAAAGCAAAATCACACAACCAAAGTAGCAGACTAAGACAGTCCACATAACAGAGGAAACACACACTCTGACTTTCTCTTTCTGCTACTTTATAAAGAAAAAATTTGAAGCACTTGTCCTGGGAAGCAGAAGGCTCCATCAGTATGCAGTCAGCATATTTTCTTGATGAGTTTTTGATCAGCAGTGGCAATGTATGAAGCCAGCAAGAACATACCCACACCACAAAAATCTGCCAAGAGCTCAGCAGAAGCAGCACAAACACACAGGAGCAACTGCACCAGCCCAGCCCAGTGCTGTGTGTAGCCTCTCATCTCTTTTGCTAAAATGGTCAAAAAACAAAACTTTATATAATAATTCTATCCTAAGAATGAATGGTAAGTCAAATATAAGCAAATTTAGCCCTTAAAGGATGATCAGTGGCAAAAAAACCCCCTCAAATAATGGTAGATTAAAGAAATCTGTCAGGTTTCCTCTTTATTCATGTGGTATCAAACCAGCTATAAAAGAACACCGTGCCCATAAGTCTTGAATGACCTTTGCCTTGTTTGTGTGCTTTAAATCCTGAAATAACAACTTTAGGAAAGGGCTGGCAAACACTGAGTGCACACAGCCCGGGTTGCATCCCTCCAGTTGCTCTGTGCTTTTGTGCAGGTCCAAAGAGCTCAGCCCTGGGGAAAACCATGCCCTTAGCAATTTAATCCCAAGCTGTTCCCAGGTATTTGTCTGCACTTTCTTCCCTGCCCATGCTCCCAGCAGGCTGGTTGGCAGCACAAAGTGATCAAGAGACCAGACCTGGCTCTTCTCTAGCAAAGCAAGTTTGTAACTCTCTATTCACGTTGGTAAAAACCCTTATGCCAGAAAGCTGAAATTCTGGCCTTTTAAAAACTGGTTAAAAACCTCCCAGTGATTTTACTCAAGCCAGGTTTATACACAGATTTTAGGAAATAAGATGCTCCAGGAAACATCCTATCAGTAGATGTGTGAATTCTGTAATAAATTTCTGCTGGATGAAGCTTTAAAGGTAATCAAATGAATACACCTACTGAGCATGTTAAGATCATATGCCTCATATAGTACACAGAAATTACTACGAGCTGCTTTTAAGGTAGGATAAGAACCAATAGAATCCTTTGAACCAACAGAATCCTAATTATTTCCAAATAACTAGGAAATGGAGATTTTTTTTTTTTTAAATGTTGTCACGAGTTTTAAAAGCAAACATAACAAATCAAAGGTGTTAGATTTTAGTATTTCAACAAATAACTCCAGCCTATATGCATTAAATTTTACACAGACTTAACTGGGTGCTGAGGTGTCTGGAGTTAGCTCTGCTCTCACAGGCACAAACAAAGCAGTTGGATGCCCTCAGATGGAGGTTGGGTTAGGCAGACAGAAAAGCAACACGGTGGAAGCAAATTTGAATATAAACCCAGTACCTGCAGCAGGGGTCCTGATTTTCAACCTGTCGACCTCCATGATGAAGTCATCCTTCAGGAAGAGGAAGCCAATGATGGAGAAGAGATAAACCAGGATGAGTGCCAGCACAGCAGTGAGGATAATTGAACGACCATTGCGGGTAACACTTTTTATCACATTTAGCAGTGTCTCTTCCCTGTACACCAGATCAAACAGCTGGGAAAGGCACAGAGGAGAGGGAAAAGGAATACAAATGAGGCAATCCGTGGATGCTGCACAGGAAAACAATGTGAACTATCGAAACGTGTATCGAGCCGTGTTCTACTTTCTCAGCTTCATAAAAACACTCACACTGAGTTCAGTGGGAGCTGGGCGTGCTTATGGAGCAGAAAATCCAGCACAGAGCTGCAAAGTTTAAGGTGAATTACAGCAAAATCAAGTCACAAAGTAAATATGAGTAAATATGAGCCTGATCCAGACTTGGGTAACAGTAAACAACAAGCTCCATTGCTTCCCCACATTCAAAACCAGGCTGATTAAAATTATAAAACAGTGTCTTCATACTGTGGATCCATACCTACAAATTAATTTTTCATCTCCCTTCTGATAGTTTGTTATTATGGGCTGCAACTCAAAAATGCTCTCATACATGTCAGTAATTACATGTCTGTGAACTCTTTCTTTGAGCTCGTGGCATCATTCCCAAGTTCACAAGTACAAGGATCAGAGTTACCTCTTTTTAAGTTCATGGCACTGTTTGTATAAAAATAGAAACTTCTATTCTTCCTTACCCTGCACTACATGCTTTCCTGATATTTAACTTTAAAGAAAAGTATATATTAAGATAATACTGCTTTAAATGCCAAAGGCCTAAAATAGCAATTAAATGTGACAGGAGCTTTACAGGAACCTATAACTTTTTTTCTCTTACAATTTTATTGATGTTTTATAGTGCTTTGGACCTTATCTATAATGTATGTATTTCCACTTCAAAACACTCAGATTATAGATAAAAAGTGACACTATGATTTATCAGAATGTTCCACTGAAGAAGGTGTTAGCCACAATTTATAAGATCTGAAATCTACAGCCTTGTGAAAGGATTAATAATAAAGGAAAAAAGAGGGAAGACAGTTATCATTCATTCCATACAAGGCAAAGATTAAAATGAGGAACAAATATTAGAGCTTAGAATACATCCACTATGAAGTGACCACCTGGAAGGAACCTGGGAAGGTGGACAACTACAATGTCCATGAATAATGGACATTGGTCAGTAGCAGCCACTGAAAAAATAAGTACATAAAATGCTTCTTGAACTACTTGACACTTTGCAAAGTATTTTAAGACAGAGGTCACCTCGCTCACTGAGGGAACAGCAGATAATTTGCTGTGCATTTTTTAAGCAGGAGAGTGACATCCATTTGAAAAAGGTCCTGCAGCTACAGCCACAATCTTGGCTCCTTTGAAATCTGCCCAGACTTTGAAGCAGACTTTAGTGCCAAGATCTGGAAAGCCTGACTTCAACAGGAGCTCAACCAGAGGTAAGCACTGAACTCCTGAGAATTTTAGTGTCCTTAACACATCCCTGTGAAATGCTGGGAGCTTATCACCATTCAGGAAGCTGAGAAAAACTACAACAGGAAAGGGAACCCATATAAATGACCACAATTCAGTCAGTGTCCCTCTAAGTTTCACGTGTTCCAGTGTAAAGCAAAAGGATTAGCAAACAGGAGCAGTGGCACACCTTTTGCTGCTATTCAGCATGAAGGGAGCAGTTAGTGGAGTTGAGCAGAATCCTGTGTGATTCATTTTCACGGCACCTGTATCACGTTATAAAAAGGCATTCCATCTGGGTGATGGCAACAAAAGAAAATGAAGTGGGATACATTTCAAGTGATGGATCCCTCTGCTACACCAGAGGCATGCCAGCCCCATTTCCCAAGGGATTTTTTTCCAAATTCATTTTATTAGGGCTGAGGAATGGGACACTTTGGTATAGGTATGATGCACACAACTCCCCTCGCAGAAATGTCACGACTGACACGAGCTACAGGAACAATGGACACAGGACATGGGGAGAACTGGGGGAAAGGAGAGGGCTTGATGACAATGGTCTGAAAAGAAAGGAGCAAACAACTCTAAAACAGATGAAATAAGTCCTAACAGAAAAGGGGTTCTAATAAAAACAGCAGCTCCTAAGGGGCAGCAACACAACGGCATGCTAAAAATACACATGATTTGGCTTGATTGTCAGGAAGAAATTGAAGACAGCTGCACGGGTAACGGTATCTGCTATTTTTGCAGAGTTTCCCCTCCACAGCAGCACAGACTTACCAGGAAACTATAGAAGAATTCGTGCACACAGAGGCCCAGCATGCAGACCAGGACATACGCCACGTGGTAGAGAAAAGCCATGTCCATGATGACCGCTCTGTAGCCACGGGTGAAAGTGCCACGGTTCCCAACAAAGCTCACCAGAAACACTATTTTGTTACAAAGCTGTAGTGGGGGGAACAAAGGTTTATTCCATCAGAAAAAAAAAATAAAAAATCCTGTTATTTATTGCTTGCATTGCTGCCCAAATAGGTCGGTTTGATTAAATGCACAATTTTTAGATAGCTGGAGTGAGATGGGAGGAATCTCTGGGAACAAGGCTGTGAGAGTAAGGGGAAGTACATCACCTCTCTGACACTCCTCATTACATTGGGATCTATTTCTATACCATTAGTGAGTGGGTAGGAGGGATTCATGTCATGAGGCACTAAAAAAACCCCAAACCAAACAACTGGGGAGTGAATTGCTAAGGATTTTGAGTTCAGGCTCTGGAAGAGCAGCTGGGGGTGCTGCTACCAGGAGAACAGAAGGAACACAACAGAAAGCATGTGTGGGGTGTGTGAGACCTACCATTCCCTTCAGATCATGGGTTTCGATGCAAAGTCCCTAAAAGCAAAACCAAACAAAGCAAAAGAAGGGGCATTTTTGAAGCACAGCATTCAACCCACAGCTCCAGACTCTCTGTTGCTCCCAAAATTCGCCTGCACACGGAGAGCGGCGCAGAAGTGAAAGGGTGAGGTCCAACCTCACCTGTCTGGCAGCCCAGGGCAAGCAATGAGGGCTCCACACATTTGTTTTGGTCACAAATTTCACATGGGCAAGCACTTTCCTTGCCTTTGCCTTCGACTGCATGTCTGGGCAGCTTTAAGTATGTGAAATTCCCACTGAACTAGTGGCAAATAGCCCAGTACTTTGTGCTGAGGTGAACTGGAGCTGTAGCAGTCAGGCAGAAATCTAAATAGATGACTTGTGAGCATGATTGTGTATCTCACCAAGCTCACTAAGCATGCAAAACTTACTCAAAAGTGAAGAGATCTGGCAAAGGGCAGAGAGAAATTTTAATTTTGAAAACTCTTTCCTTCTCAAAAATATATTTAAGGGCACCAAAACGTTTCACAAACCAGTGTCAATATTGCTGAGTGTACTGGTAGAGAAATCTCTTTTCACATGAGAAACTTGGTCTTTGATTACCCTTATATAGCAATATTTCTTTAAATTTCATGTTGTTTTTGTTTTTAAAATATTTGCATACTCACATAACCAAACCTGCTTTTTTTTTTCTTAGCTTCCCACTTTGCTGACACTGCTGCTTCAGGATGACTGGAAATGATTTATTTTTTTGGCTCAACCAGTGAACCACAAAAAGAAGTTTTTGCACAGCTCTAATCAGAGGAGTTTTTTTTTATAAGAGACCCTCAACATCTTTCCTTCTGCTGAAAGGGAAACCCTGCTTGCTTTTGAAGTACTTACATTAGCAGCACCAAGAAGTATCAGGGTAGGACCAAGCCCTATGGTATAGATGGACCTGAGAATAACAGACACCAGAAAGGGGCGAATACCAACAGGCTTGGAGATGAAGAACAGCATTGCTGTGCAGAAGGCCACTGCTATCCACAGGAGCAGGGAAAACAGCGGCGAGAGCGTGCCTGCACAGAGGAGAAAGGGAGGTTTGAGAAAGGCATCTTTGGAGACTCCACTCCCCCCCCAAAAAAGATCAATTCCCTCGCCAATATATCTAACAAAACAGACCTAACAAAAGTTCCTGCATCGCAGCTGCAGATCACGACTTGCCCCAGTTGCAGCAAGAGCTCTTATTCCTGTTCTCCTGGTGCTGTTGGGTTTTGCACAGGTAACAACAAACGAGAGCAGCTCATGAAATTCCCATCCAAACCCGAGGAGCGCTCCGAGCCGGAGCAGTCTCACCCTTTCTCCCAGAGCAAGCTGCTCATCAGCCCCCTTCTGCAGGGAGCATTAGGGCTCCTCTGGACTAATTCCAGGGTTGCTGAGCCACAGAACAGACAGTCCTGGGGGCAGCACCACGGTGCCATGCCCAGCTGCACCCGGGCGCCCTGGCTGGAAAAGCTGCTTTCTCCTGCAGGGTTGTGGCTGTGCAAGGCAGCAGGAGGCAGCCACAGGGCCTGGGGCAGGAGCAGGCAGCATCTGCATGGCTGGGAGCAGCTCAGTGGCTGTGCCTTGCTCTGGAGAGACAGCGGGTCCTGCTGAGCCCCTGCCGAGCGGTCAGTCCCTGCTGCTCTGCAAGATGCTGGCTGCAGGCTCTCCCCTGGGCTCTGAGAGATGCCCCTGTTTTCCCTTCCCTCCTCTGCTCAAAGCCCTGGAAAGGCAGCATGTTGCTGGGATATAAAAAGCACATTCAGCTCTCAGGGCACTGTCACACTTGTACACTGACTCCTATTGTTGTGGGATGAAGCGAGAGGTCAGCGATGGGGGAGAAGGGAATAGAAAATTTAGCTAAACTCACAATGGGCATCATGCTATCTCTTTGGCAACAGCTACACAGCTGAGCAGCATCACTGGGATTAGAAAACAATGAGGAGAGGCCATAGCTTCAGCATTCAGATGGCATCTGAACTTTTCCAAAGTTCAGGGGTGTTTATATCCTTGGCAGAAGTTTAAGGCTCTGTCAGACAGTTTCTCTGCCAACAAGATTTGGAAACTTTTAATGGATCCTAAAAAATAACTTTCAAGTGGATCTGAAAGGTAAGGCCAAAGGTGTCTGTGGTTCTTTAACAAACCAGTTTTCCTTCTTCCCTACTCCAGGTCCAACAATTTCTTGTCATAGGACTCACCCCAGTGACATGGGCAGGCAGGCATGCTGGAGGCAAGGAGTCTGCACAGCATCGTGGAATGGCTTGGGTTGGAATGGACCTTAAAGATCAACTTGTTCCAACCCCCCTGCCATGGCAGGGACACCTTCCACTGTCCCAGGTCACTCAGAGCCCCATCCAACCTGGCCTTGGACACTCCCAGGGATCCAGGGGCAGCCACAGCTTCTCTGCCCAACCTGTGCCAGGGCCTGCCCACCCTCACAGGGAAGGATTTCTTCCTAATATCTAACATAAACCTATTTTTTTTTTAGTTAAAATCCATTGCCCCTTGTCCTGTCACCTCAGGCCCTTGGAAATAGTCTCTCTCCATGTGTCCTGTAGGCTCCCTTCAGCTGGAGCAGTTTGCTTATGTCATATGACATAAGAACTACTAAAGGCAGCATTTTGGGATGATTAGCTCAGCACCTGAGACAGGTGAGCAGAGGTGGATTTAAGCAGGGTGAAGGGGAAAAAATGGGAGACAAACTCCAGCTGTTGAGTCAGGCTTTGGTGGAGGGGGAGCCTGGAATTAAGGAGGCTGCCTCTTGACCTGCTAATCCCATTTGGTGACATCTACTGTTTACTGCTCAGGAATCCCTTCAGCTTTTGCAAGCACTAGGAACTGGAATCCTGAAATGTGCTATCACTGGATTACTGGGGCCACTTAAACTAATACTATATAAATCTGCAGTTCAAAATAAGTATTAATACCTCCTGATTGCAGACCAGAGGATTTCCAGGAGTATAGATTAGCTAAAGTGTAATAGCCTGCAAGGTTTACTTTTAACTCTCATCCTCCCATCCTCCATGGGCTCTATCCTGGTGACTCCTCAGTTTACAAACAGGAAAGGTCTGTGTACAAATATTTCCCTTTTCCAGGGCTCAGCTCTGCAAACTTTGCTCTCCCACAGGAGGTTTTGGAGGTGCCTGAGCTGGGACCTGCAGAGCCCACCCTGCCGGGTGAGAGGGCAGCCTGGTGCCCACGCCAGTATCCTTTAATCTGCTGCCTTTCTGCTTAGCCAGCCGACAGGAATGTTTGCCAGTGCCAACCGTGGTGTTTGTGAAAAGCACATGGATCTACTAGAAGCTGGACTGCTTCCACCAGCCCAGTTCACATGCCATCAGACAGAGGTGACTCTCAGTCACATTACTGACTGGGCATGAACCAAAGACCCAGAGGTGAATGGCTCTGCTCCCATTACCAGCACTCTGAACTATTTAGTCTCCTTTATCCCAATTAAGCTTGTTTTGGCTTCAAAGAGGCCTCCTGCTAGTCTGCTGCATTTATAGAAAACAATAAATTTCATTAGATATTTCCTGTGACACGGGATGAAGCAGAGACAGAATCATAGGCTTTAAGCATACTTTCATATAATGCATTTATCCTCTGCAACAGTTATGCTTTTTTTATCCCAATAAACAACATAATCAAAACCCAACAAGCCATAGTTTTCAAATCATTCTGTTCCATATGTTTTCAAGGCTGCAAGTCATTCAGTTTGGTCAGTGTTAAGGAATCTCTGTCCCCCTGCTGTCAGGAATCCTCCTTCAGTTCAGAAGCTGCAACTGAGGGGGTGCAGCAGGACACTGCAGTACGGCAAGATATATAAAATAAAATAGCTCACATCATCTAGATAATCTTCAGCTTCTGTCCATTTTATTCCACAGTGGGTGGGCCATGTGAATACAGATCAACTACCACATTTCAGACAACATCTGGCACCTACTTAGGAGACACTAAATGGCTTCTGCAGTACCTGAAGGTGCAGTCCAATTTGTTACCTCTGAAATGAAAACATTGAGAATTAAAAGGAAAAATAAAACCAAGCTCCACTTGCCTTCATCTCCATCATCTCCAAAAGGGTAGAAGAGAGCAACTGCTAAATTGATGAACACAGCAAGGTTGAAGGAAATGCTCCCCCAGAGAGAGATGTGTCTGGAGAACCAAAACAGGGTTTGATTATCTAGAAAGGGGAGAAGAGCAGCAATCAATGAAATGAAAGCAGGAAGAAACTCAATCAGTAATGATCTGAAGGACATGAAAAAATACAGAAAATATGCAGATCTTTAAAATTAACCAAAATACACAGATATTAAACATAGCTTTGCCATAAAACATGGTTTCAAGCAGAGCTTTTAATCCAAAGATCTACGGGAGTTTTGCCTCTGGTAAGATTTTAGGACTGGGTATTTTGGAACAGAGTCTTTTCAGCCACCTATGAAACTGCAGCCTCTGTGCTTGGGGACACAAAAAGTAGATTTTAGCACTCTGAATGCCAGTCAACCAGAAGCACCAGAATGGATCATCCAGATAACCTATTTGGACCAAGTACACTGATGGTGTCATGCAAAGAACCATGGAATAGGCATGGTTTCAGAGCTGGGGTGTTTTCCCCACCTCTGTCAGACTGAAAACATCTTGACCTGCTTGGGAAAGCAGATAAAATTTGATCTGACTGGGTTTTGGTGCTATGAAAGTTGACTATTTCCTGCATGATACTCAGATGTCCAAGGTCTTCCTCCTGAAAAGGACTCAGGGAAGCCACGATCTCCATATGTGAAGTGCTGTACAAATGCACAGAAAATATCCCAGAGAACCATAACCTACTTAAAGAAGGCTAAAAAAAGGGACACAAGGCAAAACAGGGTTCAGATTTTGTGTCCAGACTCACCAAAACGATTCAGCAAGAAGGTTAAGAACAAAATCAGAGGGTGCTAGGACCCAGGCAAGCACTTCAAACATAGGACTGCACTGCAATATATTTAAATGAACGTTTAAAACAAGATTCTATCCACAATAGTGTAAAAAAGTCTCCAGTCAGAGGGATTTTGAACATGATGTATCCCTACTAATGAGATTTTAAAGTACTGAAAGCCTTCTGCAAGTGTGCAGGGCAACCAGCTAACTTTTTATAACCAGCAGACTCCCCCAACTGCATATGGTTGTGTCAGGCTTGAGTCTAAACAGACTTTAGTGGCAAATATTCAGATTTCCCTGTGCTAACCTCATGCTGCTGGGATGGAAGCCTTTGGAGCCACTGCAAATGACATCTGTCAATTCAGGCAGTACACGCTGCATGCTACCAGATACTTGGCTAAAGGATGAACTGAGCCTCAACCTGTGTTATCTTTTCAAACAAAAAAAGCCCCAAACACAGAGACCTGTGAGCCAGTCCACTGATGAAAGGAACTGAGGAATTTCTGTTCTGAATAAAAACACACCAATTTTCTCTGTTTATGGCATTAGGCAGGTCTGGTCTATCTAAGTGCTGAGTTGGACTCTTTCTTAAGCAAAACCCCCAGATAGGATTTTGTTACTGATGCAATTTTTCTACAATACCAGTGACTTTTTTCCCAAAAAAGTCTGTGCAGATAGGGAGTTATTTTGGCATCATTTATTTTTCAACTTCTGTTCCAGCCAGTTTGCCAGTGCAGACAAGTTTTTAGAGTGCCACCAAGAGAAGAAGACCTGGGCTGAGAGGGTTTGTGCTGAAGACTTATTATTGCTGATGAAAGTTATAGCCTGAGAATTCTCATTTATAAAAATTGCAACTGACATCCAGGTTTCCACCATGTTAGGGATGCCACATATTGCTGTGACTACACAAACTCCTTGCTGCTCTGACCACAGACCCTATTCCTCCACTCCTTCCTGATCAATTGCTGTGAGGAGCTGATGGGTAGCACTCCTAAAACATCTGCATTTTAGCAGTGAATGATGTGATCACTCTCATGTATTTTTATGTATGTTCAGCCTGGAGAAGGGAAGGCTTCAAGGTGAGGGATTGTGGCCATGCAGTGCCTGAAGGAGCCCACAGGGAAGGTGGAGAGAGACTATTTCCAAGGGCTGGAGGGACAGGACAAGGGGAATGGCTTCACACTGA